>CM030896.1:33786-1233786 GCA_018136845.1 Heterotis niloticus
TTTATCCTCTTGAAGGATTTACACACATCTGCCCTAGACACCTGCAGATCATGAAGTGCTTTGAGCGGTTAGTCAAATCGCATATCGTTGCCTCTCTGCCATCCTCGTTCAGGTCCACAGCCTGGCGTGGGTGGTTCTTCTCAAATCGTGCGTAGAAGGTGTTCAGCTCCTCAGCAAGGGGAGCAAACGCTTCTACAACACTGCTGCTTTTCCCTTTATAGTCCGTGATTGTTCTAAGCCCACTCCACATGTTTCTGATGTTGGAGCCCTGGTAGAGAGACTCCACTTTGTCCCTGTACTGTTGTGTCCCAGCCTGTATCTCCATTTTGGACAAATCTTCCAATTTCATTAACACCAAAGCAGCTGAAACTTATTAACAAGCCCCTCTGCTACTTAACTGACCAGATCAATATCCCAGTTTTATTGACTTGATGCTATACTCTGTTTAAAAAGTGTTCCTTTCATTTTTTTGAGCAGTGTATTTACAAGAACCCACTTGCATTTGGGAAGGAATTATTATGTCATATTGTTGATACATTTTAAAGTGTTATGACTTGATTGTTTTGAAAAGTATAATATTGTTTTCTTAAAAGGTTTTATTATGTCGTTGTTCTGTCTGTAATGTATAGTGCATTTACATTTAAGGCAAACACTTTTCTCCAAAGAGATTTACAACTTGGAGTCCCCTAACATATATTCTGCAGCAAAAATACTATTACGGTTTTTTTCAATTGCTAGGAGACATTCTGCAATTCTGAAGTCACAGTCTCAAAACTTCACACAGTCTCCAACACCAACACACAGCTTGGCAAAACAGTTAATCTCCCCTCCAAAATGCACTATAGCCACCAAAACATTAGCACTGTGTGTCTTTCTTGAAGAACACTACATCATACACAAAAGAATGGCCTACAAAAAACTAACAACAGATAGCATTACATAAAATATAATATGGATCTTCATTACAGTAAAGGATTGTCTGTAAAGTAACTGACGTTATGTGTCACAAACATTGTACTACAAAACAGAACACTTTTTCACTCTAGGAAATGTCCAAGAATGAACAAACCATGCAATAGTATATGTCAATGGTCTTTATTGCTGACTGTGGTCTACTGTAATTACAGAATATTTATTTGAAATGGAAAAAAATCAAGAAAAAAACACAAAAATGTAGCAGTCCCATAAACTCTATAGAAACGAAACATACTGTGCAGATACATATATACCCACACTTGCAGTTGGTCCACAACTGTAACAAAACCATACATAGTATGTCATACTGTAATGCTATAATCCATCCTCTCCTCTGGTTTCGGCCACAAGTTCTCATCAACGTCACATCTGATGTCCTCTCTAGCAATACACCTAGGGTAATATCTTTTGGCATGCCTGATCCATCCTTGACATTGCTCTGGTGTAATATCTTGGCATCCAGCAGTCATAGCATCCAGTAAGGACATGTGATCATGTGGGCGGTGGTCATAAACCTTCCACCTCCATGCAGAAAAGAATTCCTTAATGGGGTTCAGGTAGGGGGAGCATGGTGGCAGAAACAATGACGACATCCTTGGGTGTGCTGCAAAGCACTCTGTGACTGCAGTGGAGTGGTGGAATGCCACATTATCCCACACCACAACAAATACTGATGCGTTTGTGCTCACCCGCTCTCTCTCATCCTCTGGTACCACTATCCTGTAGAGTTCATCGAGGAACAAAATGAGGTGCTCTGTGCTGTATGGGCTAATGACTGGTTTGTGTGACACAACACAGCACACATTGTGATGTTGGTCCCTCTCTGTCCTGGAACTTGCACAGTTGCTGTTTCCCCTATAATATTTTGTCCTCACTGCCATTGTTTTGCCAGGCTAAACTCAGCTTCATCCACAAAGATGAACACATGGGCTGTTTGCATAGCCTCCAACTCCATGACCCTCTAACAGGAAAAACACAAAGTACCATATTGTAAGGATTACATTAGCATACATTACTGCATACATGGCTCTATATGGTATGACCGTATTGGTATATTGGAATTTAAACATTTGTACGGAAACTGTAAGGAAGACAGCCTTATTCAGAGCTGCGGACTGTTGATCAATTAGAGGCACGATCCCTCTGGGGCAACAAGGGTCTTGTTCAGTGGCAGGGTAGTTGGGCTTGGACTGGGTTTGTACCCTGGACTGCTTTATTCATAGTGTTTTATCTTCAAACCCACAACCACTAAAGAACAAAATGCAGAACAAAATGTGGTGTTAACAATATATTTTAGAAGGGTCTTGATAGTGATTTAGCAAATTGCTGTCATTCAGTTTTGAATGTCTTTTTAACAGTTTTGGTAACAGTATGTAAGTATGTGCAAAATGGCCTCTGAAAATTTAATGTTTTGATGGTGGTGAGTGAGAAAAGAATCCGTGAATTTTGAGGCATTTAGTCACTGACTGCATTTTGTATGAAAGCAATGAGAACTGATCCATAGTTTAGACCCCATAAACTGACGTTGTGCCAACTCTATAAAGAGTTTTGAGTAAGCGACTTCAGTATTGCAGAATGTCTCTTAGCAATTGAAAAAAACTGTAAAACAAATGTGTAAATGTTGACCTATGCATTGACAAAAATTGTTGCACAGTCCAACCATAAATTAGGACTATGATTGTTAAACTGGACAAAAATATGTGCATTACATTGTCTATATTTAAAAGAACCCTATTATTATTATTATTATTATTATTATTATTGTTGTTGTTATTGTTATTATTGTTGTTATTTTTATGATTATTATTTCCATATTTTTTGGTAGAAAGTGTTTTGACATAGCTGTTAAGAGTATGATATTGCTTTCTTACAAGTTTTTGCTTTTTAGTTGAATTTTGTCCAAAGCGATGTAAAAGTCATCTAGCAAAAACTGTTAAAGTACATGCATAAAGGGTGCCCTACATAGTAACAAATGCTAGTAAAGAGTGTCCCCACTTTAAATTAAAATTAAAACAAAAATATGTTGCTACTGTTTATATACAAATTATCATTTATCTATTTATTCCTTCAATCATTATAACTATAACATTGTTCATTTGATAATTATGTATTAGTAATTAATTCTTACACCAGATTTGTGTTTGAAAACATCCTGTTTACGTACTTTTAATTGCCATGACTGAACTCTTTGTCTTAACACAAATGTTAATGTGTAAATGTTGTCTTATACAGTTTACCAATTACAACTGATAAGTACTCCCACTCCAGTAACTCTCCCTGGTTCTAATTTTTATTGTATAGTAATGTTATTACTTATTCTTTTGTAGGATTGGTGAAGATTGCAGGCAACCTGGGTCTCATGCTGCTTCCTCCTCGCAAGAAGATCATTGTTATGATAATGGGGAACCACTCTGCAGGGAAAAGCTCCTTCATTAACTGGTAATCTGAAGCTGAACTGAACCTCAACATCTGCAAATTTAGGAATCCTAAGAGAAGTCAAGACTGGTGTAATTCAGTAAGATTCTTTGGGGCAGGTGTTGCAGATGGAAAACTTCACCACCCCTTATCACTTATGTATAATGCTAAATTTTGCAGCAACTGGTAAGGACACAAACTTTTATCCTGGTATAGATGTATGTTCCAGCCTGTCAACAGTACTTTTTTGGTTCTCAACATCTACCCGTGTAACACCGAGCTCTCAACTGGATGAGCAGTCACTCATGTAATGCATACCGGCAAAAACTGTGGCTTCCGACAAACTGACTGCTGCATCTCTGTGTCTGTAGCCTTTTGTTGTGAAATGTACATTTATCTGCTCTGAGTGGTAGATTGCTTTGGAGAAAGTTGTCTACTAAAGGAATACATGTAACTCCTATGAGTGTTAGAAGCGTTTGGTAGTAACTTTTGGGGAAAAGTGACAGCATAACAGCCCAACTGTTACAGTAACAGTTGTATGAATACCAGTAATTCTCAATAGCTGTTTTCTTTAATGTAAGTCTCATTAATACTGCTCTTTTTGCTCATTTGGTTTGTAGGCTGGAATTCAGCAGCTATGGAACTGCTTTTGTAACCAAAACATTGTTGGGTCACATCACACAAGGGACCTTCTGTTGTAACTCTGAGAACAGTGCTTAGCCTCTTTCTTCAGTTTAATATTAAGTTACATACATGAGATTGTGCTGTAGGTTGCCAAGCAACTGTTCTTTCTAAGCAACTAAATGTAAAGAATCTTAGAAATCATTTGGATTTTGCTTTACGCAGCAATGAGGCATGTTCCCTAAACTTAATGCTGTTTGTTTTAATCATAAAAATAATAATTCGTTTTCAAACCCTGAGGCAGATTTGGGGTCTAGTAGATTGGCCTTCTGGTTTTACTTTGTGAACACATGGATCCCGTCTTTTGTTTCTGCTTATTATTATTACTTAAAATTAATTTCTCTCAGAGTATCCGTTCTCTCACATCCTTCAGTAACTGCAGCTTTTGTAATTGTTTTTTGCATCTCATAGTTCTTTGAACTCTTAAAAATATTTTAGCAGTAAGCAGTAGCTTTTGAGGGCAAAAAATGAGGTGATGACAGGAGCATTGATATTAAATTATTCAAATCTTTAAATTCTTTGAGTTGAGCGCAGGTAGTAGGTCTGGGTTCATCCTGTCATATGAGGACACCGGACCCAAGTGAAATTCAGGTTGGCTGTATCTCTATGCAGCTGGATTATGGTGCTTAATATGAGGCCAAAATATTTGAGGTTTTATTTTGCTTTGATGATAGGTGTGGCAAAGGCTCTGCAGGTGAACCATGCATCCACAAGTTTGCCATGTTCTCCTTCAAGTTTGTGTACTGTTTATCCTGTTTCCTTGTGTGGGTGTCCAAGGACATACTGATTTGGTGGTTATTTTAACTTCAATTACTCCAGCTCAAAAATGTCTCACTCTCGGTGGTTAAATTTTTCCTGCAACCTTTTATGGTTTCTCTCGACTTCTGTTGTTGAGATGTTCACATGGTGTGTATTCCTTTGTAGATTTGACTGCCTGCAAAAAACTGTTTCTTCAGGTATGTGGAAGAGCACATTCAGAAGACGGGAGTGGCAATTGAAACTCAAGGTTTTACCTTCATCACAAGTGGTCGGAAAAGAGAGTCACTTACAGTGAGTAGTCAGCGTTTTAACATATCACGGCCGTAAAGCACGACTTTCAGAGTTATGCACATAGATCTTAACAAATCTGTGGCAATGACATTTATGCAAATTAACTGTAGCACTACTGCGAATGAATGAGTATGGCACCAGACAGAAGCAGAGTGTGCAACAGTGCTAAATGCAGCAAAGCTTTACGGATCCTTGGCTGCCTCATCAATGCCATCTCCATTTTATTGCTTATGGAAGCAATACCCTGTAACTGTTCCAGTGGTAGCGCCTGTGAGTGGCTGCTGCTCGGCTTGCATCATACCAGGGGGCCGCTTTATAACTTTAACCAAGGTATTGGCTGTACTTTTCTGCAGCTGGATTTCCCTCCCAGTGCCCCCCCCCCCCCCACCATCACGGTAGAGCATTCACTATAAGACAGCTGTAGATGAATAAATACCATTGCAGTTTGCTGTGGTCTATAGCACTGGAGGATTATCTGTGATGATCAAAAAGGGCTTAGAACAGCACGTCCAGCAGAATAGCACAGAGCAGAGCAAGATGTACAAAGGACAGGAAGATCCCAGTTGGTACCAGACCCCCACCAGTCTCTCATTTCAACATCTGCTTCCCCTCACTCTCTCCACACAGGGCAATGCAACTCTGCACTTGTACCCCCATTTCCGGCCCCTTCTGGCATTTAAAGGTAGGATTGTGTCTGCAACCTTATATCATCTGGGAGATCCAATTTCTCCTACTCATGTAATGCCTGAACACACACCAAGGTGTGTACAAGATTTCTCGAGTGCACGACCACTGTATATTTATAGCTTTCTCCCTTAATTTTTCCATAAAGTTTTTATCTTCATTGCATTCTTTGATGAGCGTTTGTCCTGGTTGAAGTTTTTAGTTGAACATTTTCATTAAACTCTTGGGTAATAGAATAAGCACAGTTTTGAATTATGGGAGCATTATTGCTGCATAACTTCTAGAAGAGCCAAAACTGTTAAAGCCAAAACTGAGGTCAGTTACCACATAGTATTTAATGCAAATTTTAATGTTCAGCTTGGGAGCATTTTTCATAATTTGGATAGTAAAAACATGCTTTGAACAGAATGCTCCTGTCATTAGTCTGAAATCCAGTTTGTCTAAAATTGGCTACACTGATTCGCAGCAGCAAATTAATTCATTGTGTTTGTGTGTCATTCTTGTGGCTTTTTATGCACATAAATAAAGCTTATGTGGTTTAGCACAGTGACTAATATCCATTTGTTCAGTTTTAATATAAAACCTCAAAATAATGCTCCAAACAGCAAAAATCCCTTACATTAGTTTTGCTCCGGAATTCAAAGTTTTGCTGTAGTTCTGTGACTTCAGTGCTTATGAAAGAGAGAATATCATGTTCTCGGCATAATAGATTTCTTGAAATGCTGGATGGAACAGGCTTGTACCCCAGCCACGTACTATGTTGACCAAATGATTAAATATGCAAATTTGCCTCCGTGATCCGCTGGGTAATGCGCCTTTGGCAGCAGGCAGCCGGGTTGTTTGCTGTCCATGCCAAGGGTGAGCTTGCTTCCTCGATGAAGCAGTTTTCATTCCAGTATTGTAAGAAGCAGGGGGTGATTTGCCACAGACAGAACAGAATGACTCACTGCTGCTGATGGAGGAGCTGTCACAGGAGGAGGAGCTGCTGCCGTAGTCGGTCTTCTGAAATGTCATGTCCATAAGAGGCATCAGGTTGACACTGTGCATCAGTCCTGGTGATTCATGCCCAAGGAGTGTGAACGAAGATGCTGTAGGTACCTTTTTCATAGCATTTTATCATGATAATATATGTATCAGATTTTAATATGAGTATCCGACATTTTAATAATGATGGTGTCTGTGGTTAGGAAATTACTTGTGTGGGCTACCTACATCCAAGCCATTGTTGAAATGCACAGCTGCTGTGTGTGAAGCACAGGTTTTGGTGACTTCCTCATCCTAGTAGTAGGGCATCATATGACTTTCCACTATTGGTGTTGGGCATTGTCTGAGCTGTGTGGAGCTACTCCAATCCTGTGACAACCACCCTTTTCTACAGGATACCTGTTGGGCCCCATGCTAAGTGCACTGGGGTGATGTAGTGAGGAGGGAGAGCAAATCTCTCAACCTTTTCATCTTTCATGAGGCTTAGCTGTATGTTGTGATATGAGAGCTCGGGGAGGTGTGCGTTCCACATTAATGTGTCATCCTATTTTAGTACATTTCTGATCTGTGGTTGCTTGAGTTCCGGATGTACTCTGTCTCAGCACAGACTGCATGAACGGAGTGGATTTTCGTCACCTGTGAGTACACAAGCTATTAGATAACAGCTGATGGAAACTTAATTCAGGTTACATTAATGTGTTGTCAATTTTTTGCATCTTTTTCAATATTAAGAATTGCATGAAGTGACCCAAACTTTGCAGCAGGGATTTCATAACGGAAACCTTGGAGCTATTCAAGTCGTGCGTATACTGTATTTAAGGGTTATCTATTACCTTTGTAACATTGATGCTACACGCAAGAGTTGTGCTGCTGATGTGGACTTGGAAGGATTACAGAAAGAATTCATAGCAGAAAGAGTTACAGTGTCTTACTATTTTCTCTGGTCATAATAAAACTATTTTGTTTTTTATAAACTTGGTGAAGGGTGGCCATAACTGATGCTAAGGTGTGGCAGTATCAGTCCAGAATGTGATTTTCAGTTGCTCCACAGTCGCTCTTCATTGGCTAGCTTTATGGCTCAGCCCCTGGAGTAAAGCTGCCAGTTGAAGAGCTGTTGTGGGCGACCAGTACAACAGAAGCCGAGTGTCAGTGGAGCCAGTCGGCACACAGTCTGCTCTGTAGTCCACCTACTAACATCTGGGCACAGTGTGTGAGAGTCCTTAACGGCATGGCTAAGTAAAGCCAAGTCACACGTGTCAGGAACATGAAAGCATATCCACTTGTCTTAAAAATAGCACAGACCTTTTTTGTAAGCGTGAAATGGCAAGGATCCCTATGATTTCCAGTGTAAAACTGACTTCACTGATGCTTTTTGAATGATGTGATTCTATAATTATTAGATTCAATGTTACATTAAATTGTTTAATTTGTACATGTTTGTGTTTTAATGTGCTTTGGTTGTTTTACAGGTGTCACAGACTACCTCTCAGCTGAAATCTCTACCTCCAAGCAGAAGAAGTTCAGCTTGGTGACATTTGTGGACACCCCGGGGCTGGTGGACGGGGACATGATCTATCCATTTGATGTGAACAATGCAATTATATCGTTTGGTAAGGTGCCACAGTCCATAAAGCTGCAGGCTTTTCAGTACCTGCTTGCTGGGATACAGCATTCTTGTGCAAAGCTCTTTTTTCATTGTGATGGCGAAAGTAGACATCCTAGCTGGGAGGGACCTTGTATTGCTTTTGTTCTTAATTTGAATTCATTTGATTAATTTCTACACAGCAGTTTATGAATGCACAGGTAATCACATTAAAAAATATATGAAACACTTGAGAATATCGTAGCAGTTTTATAATACATACACCATTTTACCTTTCTAGCTCAATATCAGAAGTTATTCCTGATGGTGATTAGAGTTTACATAGGTCTTGTCATCAGTCTGTCCCATTTATGCAGCTCTCAGCTACACAACCCTAACACTGTAAATTGATTTGGAGAAAATAAATAATAGTAAAATAAGGTAGCAATATATCAAAGCTGTTACACTGCAGACAAAGACCCTGGGTCTGAATCACCACACCTACTGCAGTACCCTTGATGAACTTACACTGAATTGCTCCAGAAAAAAATGCTCAGCTGTATTAAAATCTGAAATCATTTTAAGCTGCACAGTAAGCAAACATCGCATTGTAAGTCCTATAATAATAATAATAATAATAATAATAATAATAATAATAATAATAAAGTATATTCCCAGTTCAAGCAAAAAAAAAATAGGAAGAACAAGAAATGCACGCTTAGGTTAGTTCTTTAAATAGGCCGCATTCAAAGTCTGAGATAAAATGATCATAAATTGTATTGAGTTGAATGATGTGTTTAGTTGTGTTTTTTTGTGCTTAGTTTTTAATTGGGAGGAAATCAGTCAAGATCCTAGAGTTCCTTCATCCTCATGTATGTGTCCATCCAGGACAACAGGCCGACCTGATCTTTGTATTCTTCGACCCAATGGGAAAGGCTCTGTGCAAACGTACACTGGACATTGTGGAGAAGCTGAGTGAAACGTGTGGAGACAAGCTTCTGTTTTACCTGAGCAAGGCAGACGAGGTTGGGAGGGAGGCAGACAGGCAGGTAACACAAGTCAAATGAGGGATCTAACTTAACTGTCAAACATGGTTGTTTTTGTGTTACAAATTGTCTTACATAAATAAAATAATTTTAATGAGACGTGTGATGTGCCAATTTCCCAGTTTTATTCATTAAATAATTTTTTTTGGATAATTAAATTGGGCTTGCAATGCTTTCTAGATATAATATAATGCACGAATTTACTACACATTGTTGAGAACAAAATTGGCATTATTGGTATTTACTTTTTCCCCACCAATACTGATTTACAGCAGTTCATTCTGTAATCATGTTTTCTGCTTGACAGAGGGTAATGATGCAGATTGTTCAGGAGCTCTGTCGCAGGCCAGGCCTCAACAAATGTGGTTTTGAGATGCCCACAATATATATCCCCAACCCACAGAAAGTAAGTTGTTTGCTTAAGCAGTTGCACCTTTTTTGTATATTATTAATTTACAAAAGCAAAAGGTATTTATTAAATCTAGAGATTTTGATTTAGGAACATGATGCCTGGTGAAACCCTAAAATAATATTCAAAAACCTTCCTGCTTGGTATAATTCCAGTTGCAAGTATGTCAGCTTTACTACTGGAAAAGCTTTAAGGTCAAAAGATATTGATTTATATGCAGACTGCAGCAGCGGGGAGTGACACTTATTGATTAGTAGTGGTTATAAAATTGTGATATAAGCATTTGAGTTCCCCAGGAAAGATCATGTCTTAAAAGCAATTACTGTGAAAATGACAACTGTTGGAATATATAACTGACCACCACAATGCCTGGTTTTAAAATTGAGGCCCAGTCTGCTACTTAGGCAGCCCTGCAACCTTGTCTAGACCTGAATAAGCACTCCCTCAGCCCTTGATCAGTTGCTGTTGTGCCATGTCAAAATGGTTGGATTTACAGGCCTTACCAGAGTCTGTTAATCTTGTTAGAGTGAGCATCCAAATTCACAGCCAACTGGATAGACTTTCAGTTCAGTATCGTGAACATTCTTGATGTCCCTGCCTGGCTAGCTCAGTCAGTAGAGCATGTGACTTGTAATCTCAGGGTTGTGGGTTTGAGCCCCACATTGGGCATTGCTGCAAATCTAGCCACAAGGGGGTGTACCTCTGTGTTAGTCCCAAATCCAGGCAAAATGGAGGGTTGCATCAGGAAGGGCATCTGGCATAAAAACCTACTAAACCAAATATGTGGATGATCTGCTGTAGCAACCCCTGACAGGAGCAGTCAGTTATTGTGAATATCCTGGTCTGATTCATATTAGTGAGGAAGCTCAGTACAGAGACAGAATAAGCTCAAATAGGTAAAGCTGCTTAGGCATAATGAAGACTTGCTTTTCAGATTTTAGAGGCTGATCTGGGGCCTCCTGGAAGGAGGATTAAATACAGAGTATCTCTATTACACCCTATTTAAATCAGTTAAGATTCAGTGTTCATGAAGCTGATTCACATAATAATGCTTTGTCATTTATACAATTACAATTGTACTGTGAAAAAAATATTTCCCTTATTATTACATATTTGTCACATTTTCATTTTTGAATGGTTTCAGATATTTAGCCAAAATGTAATATTGGACAAAGGGCACCTGAGTTAACACAGCTTTCAAATTATTACCTTGTGTATTTAAGGAACAAATTTATCCAAAAGCATTTGAAAAAGTAAATATCTCAAAGTTTGTTGCTTTTTTACATCTACAGCAACACTGGTTCACAGAAAGTTACAGTAGCAAGATAGACAACATACAGAAATAATGGTTACATCAATTGCACTACCTCCGTGAAGTACAACAGTCCTGAAGAACTGTGCATAGTTCCAGTGAGTTGCACAAATTAAAAAAACAAACAAACCAAGGGTTCTATACAAAAAAACACACAGCTATGCCTTTCATACCAACATCACAGTAGGGCTACAGCTAGAAAGGCAAAACTCAGGTACATGTTCAATTCTTTAAAAACTCTGATCTCTTCAAACTTGCATCTCTTACAGATGAGTTCAGCTTGCAAATCAGGTTAGAGACAGGAACCTTTAAAGATGATGTCACATTTCTTAGCTGCTGCTTGTTTGATGTTTTCCTTGTCAAAAAGATGTAAAAAAAAAATGGAGTAGGATTGAGGCAAAGTCAATTTCAGTAGGAAGAAAATCAGGAAAAAAATCTGACATGTTCACAAGTGTAGTTCATCTTTCAGAAATTGAATAAAATATCTTCACTGTTTTCAGACCCACAATTTCCAGATTGTTGCCACTATTTTTAAATTCCACTTAAACCAATTTTGTTTGCTGCAACTCTGCTTTCTGTCCCAAAGCAATCGAATTAGTTTTTGAATCCAAAGAATCCAAAGAATATTCCAGTTCAGAAATCTTACAGAATTATAGTAAATAATTATAGTCATTTTGGCAGGCTGGCCACTCCTGGGAAGATTCACCAATGAATCTGGAACAGGTCTTCTCCATGTGGAGATAATGGCCCTCACTGTGGTTCATTAGAGTCCCTGAGCCTTAGAAATTGCTTTGTAATCTTTCCAGAATTATATTTTTCAAAATATTTTTCTCCTCTCTCTTCTTTGATTGTGGTGTAGTGTTCTTGTACAAACTTGGTGCTAACTGCTTAACTATCACGGTAAGGTTCAGTGTATAGTGAGACTCAGATTCAGTAGTCCAGTCAGCAAAATGTAACTGTCCATTAAATTTCTTCAATTGCTCGTTCAACTTGCCTATTATAAAACTTTTCGTAGTTCAAGGTAATGCAGTTGATGTAACCATTATTTCTCAATGTTGTTGATAAAAACATTTAAGGAGCCAAAATAATATCCTTAAATAAATGAATACTTTATGTAATATTAAACTTTGTCTAAAGATTTGAAACCATTCAAATATGCAGTCATTGGGAAAATGAAGATGTTTTGGGGAATAATTTCTCCACAGCCCTGTACAGAATGTACAAATATATTTATTGTTTTGCTAAAGTGAAGGTGTTTTTGTTTGTTTGCCCAGCCCAGCCGCTGTGAGAATCAAATAGATGGCGTCTGCCAGACGATTGAGAAGACCATTAACCAGGCCGTCCAGAAAACCCTGGACCAGCTGGAAAAGGACTGCGACCTCATCTGCTCCACAATAAGCAACAAGCTGGTGCAAGACAGGTGGGCCAACTTGGGAATCTGTATGCAGAGTGGTGTCTTTAATTTCTCTGTTGTCTGTATTCATACTTCTACATCTGTAGAGTAGGACTAAAATGTGTTTTATATTTATAAATTCATTCATTTATTTATATGAATATTTCAGACTCATCTGCTGATCAGTCTCAGAGCAGATAAATTAGTTCACCTTCAGTTAAGAGTGGTTCTTAATCCATTGAATGACTCCCAGACTTAATGCTGTCAATCATACCACCTGGGGGAAATTGTCTTGAGACTTAAGAAGAAAAATTGTTTCATTGTCCAAGGACAAGGGTATGCAAAGATTAGCAAATCACTGTTAATAAGCCAAAATGCAGTAGCAAATGAAATTCAGAGTACAAACTCTTGACAAGCACCCTGAAACATTTAGGCTGTTGTCATAAGCTGTCACTTTGTGGTGACCATTTTTTTGCTTAGAAAGTACAGGAAAATCTGAGATGAAGTCATTAGAGCTGCCAAAAGTCACGCTCAAGTGACTGTTCCATCTTTTATGAAAAGACGCATCTTGCAAAACGCATCCTTCACTGAAGTGGAATGTACATATGATTGTCATCCCCACAATAAGCTGCTGCTGAAACCAAAGTACAAGAAGGCCCATTTAGCCTTTGCCAAGATCCGTTTTAACAAAGGTGTAGACTTTTGGGAATATGTTCTCTGGTCTGATGAGACCAAAAACAATCTTTTTCCATCTGATGAGTGCAGTGAGAAGTGCATGGTTCCCACAGTGAAGCACAGCAGTTGGTAGAGTTCTTATGTGGGGATGTATGAGTGTTGAAGATTCGTGAGAACTGTACCTCATCGATAGCATCAAAAATTCATAGAGCTACTGCAAAAAAGACAACCACACCATGGGTTGTCAGGCAGTTTTTCAACATGGCACAGTGAAATTTTACACTTGATGCCAAGAAGGATCATTACATTACTAAAAAGTAATGATGGACACACTAATCACTATTACATATTTGTCTAATTTAACCACAGACGTACTCATTTTTGCAACCCTTCATTTAAGCAATGTTCCCTAATTTACATATTTTACAGATACCTCTGACATATTCTTCAATGTTGTTAAGTATATGATTAATAACATTATATTTTGTTATCTTTTTGTGAACTATAATGTATTCTTTAGAAATAGAAAAATATCTTTATGTTCAGAGTAGTTGTGTTCATTTATGCTGTATAATTTCTTCTTTGTTACCGGTTGCCACAGTATTCATTTTTGGTGAAAACTGGTGTTTATACTGACAAGTTGCAAGAAAAATATGTATTTTGGTGCCACTTGAGTTATTCTAATTAAGTACTGTGCAAAAGTTTTAGGAAGTTCTGAAAAAATGCTGTAAAGTAAGAATGCTTCCACAAATATAAATTCTAATTGTTTATTTTTATCAATTTACAAAATGCAAAGTGAGTTAACAGACGAAAAATCGAAATCAAATCAATATTTGGTGTGATTACCCTTTGCCTTAAAACAGCATCAATTCTTATCGGTACACTTGCACAAACTCAGGGATTTTGTAGGATTATAGTCAGGTGTATGATTAACCATTTATACCAAATAGGTGCTAATGATCATCATTTTCATATATAGGTTGTAACACAGTCATTAACTGAAACAGAAACAGCTGTGTAGGCGGCTTAAAATTGGGTGAGGAACAGCCAAACTCTGCTACCAAGGTGAGGTTGTGGAAGACAATTTCATGTCACAGGTCATACACCATGGCAAGACTGAGCACAGCAACAAGACACAAGGTAGTTATACTACATTAGCAAGGTCTCTCTCAGGCAAAGATTTCAAAGCAGACTGGGGTTTCAAGATGTGCTGTTCAAGCTCTTTTGAAGAAGCACAAAGAAACAGGCAACGTTGAGGACCGTAGACACAGCGGTCGGCCAAGGAAACTTAGTGCAGCAGATGAAAGACGCATCATGCTTACTTTCCTTCGAAATTGGAAGATGTTCAGCAGAGCCATCAGCTCAAAACTGGCAGAAACCTGTGGGACCCAGGTACACCCCTCTACTGTCTGGAGAAGTCTGGCCAAAAGAGGTCTTCATAGAAGAATTGCGACCAAAAACCATACCTCCGACGTGGAAACAAAGTCAAGCGACTCAACTATACACGAAAACATAAGAACTGGGGTGCAGAAAAATGGCAGCACGTGCTCTGGACTGATGAGTCAAAATTTGAAATATTTGGCTGTAGCAGAAGGCACTTTGTTGAAGGGCTGAAGAGTGCTATAATAATGAGTGTCTGCAGGCAACAGTGAAGCATGGTGGAGCTTCCTTGCAAGTTTGGGGCTGCATTTCTACAAATGGAGTTGGGGATTTGGTTAGAATTAATGGTGCCCTCAATGCTGAGAAATACAAGCAGATATTTATCCATCATGCAGTACCCTCAGGGAGGTGTCTGACTGGCCCCAAATTTATTCTGCAGCAGGAAAACAACCCCAAACATATAGCCAATGTCATTTAGAACTATCTTCAGCGAAAAGAAGAACAAGCAGTCCTGGAAGTGATGGTATGGCCCGCATAGAGCCCTGATCTCAACATCGAGTGTGTCTGGGATTACATGAAGAGACAGAAGGATTTGAGACAGCCTACATCCACAGAAGATCTGTGGTTAGTTCTCCAAGATGTTTGGAACAACCTACCTACTGAGTTCCTTCAAAAACTGTGTGCAGGTGTACCTAGAAGAATGGATACTGTTTTGAAGGCAAAGGGGGGTCACACCAAATATTGATTTGATTTGGATTTCTCTTCTGTTCATTTGCTTTGCATTGTTAATTAATAAAAATAAACTATTAACACTTCTATTTGTGAAAGCATTCTTAGTTTACAGCATTTTTTCACACCTGCCTAAAACTGCCTAAAGCTTTTGCACAGTACTGTACTCCAAATAATATGTGTCTGACTAAGGTCCCTTTCTTGACACAGGGCTGATGTGAGCCACAACAAGAGCAAGCTCCTCCACTCTTTCTTCTGCGGTGTCCTGGGCATCTCACTGCCAGCCATCATCGTCCTCACTTTTATGATAAACCTGGTTTCTGACGAGGATCTGGAAGGGCTGCTCGGAGAGGGCCTCACCAGGGCATTCAAATTGTGCATGGTATAGGCACATACTTTTCAGATGTTTGACAGATGATTATAAATATGGTCCGTCTCATAGGGAAAGCCATGATTTATTTAATGCCTGCTGTTATTGTATAATACATAATAATTAATAACAATTCTACCAGGTTGATATGACAGCTGCAAGCATGGAAGAGTACGAGTTCAGTGTCCTGTTGTGTTGATGGCTTCTCAACAAAACCTGTGAATGCT
This sequence comes from Heterotis niloticus, assembly GCA_018136845.1. NCBI lineage: Eukaryota > Metazoa > Chordata > Actinopteri > Osteoglossiformes > Osteoglossidae > Heterotis > Heterotis niloticus. The sequence goes on from CM030896.1 coordinate 49,699, forward strand.
TTTTAATAGTCACACCTAGCAAACATATTGATCCCCGGAAAAAGCACAAAAAAACTGTGCGGTGCATGCTGACTTTTTGGCATTATTTGACAATTGTGGAAATATGGTTTATTAATCATCAAGCCAGATATAGGTATGCGCCACTTAATAACGGGGATACATTCCAAGAAATGCTTCATTAGGCAATATTGTCATTACATGAACATCATAGCATGTACACGTGCCACATTACATCCATTTTGATTTGTAAATGATAAAGCCTATTGTTCCTAGCCTATACCATGTTAGATGCGGTAAACACAAGATGTATGAAGCTGCTGCTAACGTAACATGGCATACTCTTCTTCTTCTTCTTCTTCTTCTTCTTCTTTCGGCCGCTCCCGTTAGGGGTCGCCACAGCGGATCAAAAGCTTCCACTTCCTCCTGTCCTCTGCATCTCTCTCCATCACCCCCACCACTTGCATGTCCTCCTTCACCACATCCATAAATCTCCTCTTAGGCCTTCCTCTCTTCCTCTTGCCTGGCAGCTCCATCCCTAGCATCCTTCTCCCGATATATCCAGAATCTCTCCTCTGCACATGTCCAAACCAATGTAATCTCGCCTCTCTGACTTTGTCTCCAAACCGTCCAACCTGGGATGCCCCTCTAATATACTCATTTCTAATCCTGTCCATCCTCGTCACACCCAATGCAAACCTTAACATCTTTAACTCTGCCACCTCTAGCTCTGCCTCCTGTCTTTTGGTCAGTGCCACCATCTCCAACCCATAAAGCATAGCAGGTCTCACTACCATCTTATAGACCTTTCCTTTCACTCTTGCTGGTACCCTTCTGTCACAAATCACTCCTGACACTCTTCTCCACCCACTCCACCCTGCCTGCACTCTCTTCTTCACCTCTCTTCCACACTCTCCATTACTCTGGACTGTTGAGCCTAAGTATTTAAATTCATCCACCTTCGCCAACTCTATTCCTTGCATCCTCACCATTCCTCTGTCCTCCCTCTCATTTATGCACATGTATTCTGTCTTAGTCCTACTGACCTTCATTCCTCTTCTCTCTAGAGCATATCTCCACCTCTCCAGGGTCTCCTCAACCTGCTCCCTACTCTCACCGCAGATCACAATGTCATCCGCAAACATCATAGTCCACGGTGACTCCTGTCTGATCTCATCTGTCAACCTGTCCATTACCATTGCAAACAAGAAAGGACTCAAAGCTGATCCTTGATGTAATCCTACCCCCACCTTGAAAGCATCCGTCACTCCTACTGCAGACCTCACCACTGTCACACTGTCCTTGTACATATCCTGTACCACTCTTACATACTTTTCTGGCACCCCCGACTTCCTCATACAATACCACAGCTCCTCTCTAGGTACCCTGTCATATGCTTTCTCTAAGTCCACGAAGACACAATGCAATTCCTTCTTACCTTCTCGGTACTTCTCTATCAACACCCTCAGAGGAAACATCGCATCTGTGGTACTCCTTCTCGGCATGAAGCCATACTGCTGCTCACTAATCGTCACCTCCCTTCTTAACCTAGCTTCCACTACTCTTTCCCATAACTTCATGCTATGGCTGATCAATTTTATCCCTCTGTAGTTACTACAGCTCTGCACATCACCCTTATTCTTAAAAATTGGTACCAGTACACTTCTTCTCCACTCCTCAGACATTGTCTCACTTTCCAAGATTCCATTAAACAATCTGGTTAAAAACTCCACTGCCATCTCTCCTAAACACTTCCATGCTTCCACAGGTATGTCATCTGGGCCAACAGCCTTTCCATTCTTCATCCTCTTCATAGCTGTCCTAACTTCCTCCTTGCTAATCCATTGCACTCCCCTATTCATAGTCCCTACATCATCCAATCTTCTCTCTTTCTCATTCTCGTCATTCATCAACCCCTCAAAGAACTCTTTCCATCTGCTCAACACACTCTCCTCGCTTGTGAGTATGTTTCCATCGCTATCGTTTATCACCCTAACCTGCTGCACATCTTTCCCAGCTCGGTCCCTCTGCCTAGCCAATCGGTACAGGTCCTTTTCTCCCTCCTTAGTGTCCAACCTCTCATACAATTCACCATACGCCTTTTCTTTAGCCTTTGCCACCTCTCTCTTCGCCCTACGCCTCATCTCCTTGTACTCCTGTCTACATTCTTCATCTCTCTGTCTATCCCACTTCTTCTTCGCCAGCCTCTTCCTCTGTATACTCTCCTGTACTTCCTCATTCCACTACCAGGTTTCCTTGTCCTCCTTCCTCTGCCCAGATACTGTTCTACAATAAACTTTTTTTTAATAAGTAAATAGAGTACACTCAAATAATGATAAAAAGTACAATATAGTAAATACATAAACCAGTAACATAATTGTTGTTATTTTTATTTTTTTGTTTGTTTGTTTGTTTAATTTCAGTTGACCGGCACCATGTTATGCAGTGCATACCTGTATTTAAACAAAAATTAAGCTGACTTCTTTCTATGATGGTCTTGGGGTTCCATGATCAATTGTAGTAACTGTTGTTATTTTCTCAACAGGGAATAGTAATCAGTTTGTGGGATTGGATACCTGAAGACAGTCAGATTGTGTTTTTGATTATTTGTGGTGTCCTCAGCTACTTTTTCTTGTTTTTAGCTAAATATTTTGCACGGTAAGTTAATGAATATTCATTATATATATATATATATATATATATATATATATATTTTTTTTTTTTTTCTGTTCTGGCACAACTAAAGCTAAATAGCCTACCCTGCTAATCACACTGTACAATCTGAACTGTTTTGCTATTTTTTTTCTTACTGTTATCATACAAACTGTGTGCAGTTGGTTACATACATACACCTACTGTATATGCGTACACAGAGTCATAGTGTCACAGTGTTGATTGTTTAGTATTACAGTGTGCATGTACATGGTGTGGACAAATTGACAAACAGGTCAGTATTATGAAGCTGGAAGGAAGCAAAGTGATTTTAAAGCATCTTCATTTTTCAAATGGTTTTGGTTAGACCTGGTAACTGGGAAGGCCATAGAAGATGTTTTCTTTCATCTTGATTTTTGGTCACACTGAGGCACAGATATGTTGATTCAGTTCTATGGAAATTTCAAACAGCATTGTTTTGTGATTTTTAAGCACTCTCCTGTTCAGTTTCTATTTATTCTTACTGGCATGGGGCACAAAAATTTGTCAGGTTTTCAAAGCAGAGTTATTATACACAAATATTTGCTTGAACAGTGTCAAGGGACACATCCCTTCAACCTTCTGATTATGACTCGGTGACCCTAAAGTTGAGCCCACTGTTTCTCTTTTTCTGTGCAGGTTTTTCCTATTTAATATTATTTTTGGCAGTGTTCTTATTGGCACATTAAAAATATTTTACCTCTGCTGAAAAGGATGCACCTGCCATTCAAGCACTGCCTACACAAACTCAGATTGTTAGACTTCTTACATAACTGACATATATTGCCATTTACTTGAGAAGATATGCCCGTAACTGTGATTTTGTATGTACTTCAAAGTTTGATGGCTTTTTATTGGTATTTCTGAAAGTACGTACTGTACATGTATAGTGAATAAGATTAGTACATAAATGTATTTCTGTAGCATTGCTAAGATGTCCCTCTTATCTCATCTAGCCAAAGCAGTCACACCATGACAAAGAAGGAGAAAAGATCCCTGTCAGAGTACAGTGATTACATCCAGGATGTGAAAGTCAGGAAGGTGAGGCTATCCTTTCAGAAGAAAACATCTAATGTGTTTCAAGTACATAATGGCAAAAAAGCACAGTGTTTGACAAGTTGAGTCCCTGTGGCTTGGTATTTACATTAAGGCCTGTGTTAATTGTTGTTTTGTAACCTCTCATTGCTCTCAACAGCACCACCTGTATGAAGAGTATCTCCGACAGTGTGCTGCAGAGTATGACCTCTGACAAGGAGCAGCCATCCTGGCAATGAGCAGCAAACAGTGTTGATGTCTGTTATTGGTTCATATGTCTGGAAGTTTATACGTTTCATGGTAACAAATGTGGTAATGATATACTGGGCATTTTCAGGTCTGTTCAGAAAATTATATTCTGTGACTAAAACAGCTCAAAAATCACAGCAGTAAAACCACTCATTGCTTTTCTGCTGAAATGTTTGACTCTTGTCATTCATACTATATGGTAACAACTTCTTGTAATTTTTTTTAAATGTTGTAAACAAGTGGTAGGAAGCAGGTATTTTGCCTATAGTTGACTTTTGTTTGTTGAATGTTTTTATTTTTAATGGCTTTTTGACTGTGATTTTGTGAAATCTTTACCAGGTAGCTGTGTACAACAAGATTGCACAAGTCTGAGAAAAGTAGCCTTCATGCCATTTTATACATTTTAAACTACCAAAAGGCAAATGTGATCATTTGTAGCTGTGTAGTGTTCTAAAGAGTCAAGCCACTAGATGTCTCTTGAAACTGGATTGAAATTGTAGTCTTCAACATCATGTGGCAATGTGGGTTCTGTTTAAAAGCTGTTAGAACTGTGAACTCATGCTCTGAATGTGTTCAAATCTGGTTAGTGTAATGTCTTGTATGGGCCATGTTGTCACTTTGTAAGTGGACTAATGTGTGTTATTCAGAGCAACTGCTATCACAAAACACCAATGATAGTATTGGGTACATTTTGAGTGAATGTGCCATAAGTGAATGCCTTCCAACAAAAAGCAACTTGTTTTGCCTTTCTCATAGAACAAGATTTTGCATTAGGATATATGCAACATTTTTTCATATTATTTTGTGTTTGTAGCACTATGACAAAGAATCATAAAAAAAAAAAAATCAGGTTTAGAAAAAAGGACCTTCTTAAAGCAGTTCCAGAATTTTACTTTCACTCCTTATTTTGCTTTAATGGTCCTGAAGTCTGGCATCAGTAATTCAGTGACCTTAAAACGGACATTTACAGTGAGAAACTGTTGTAAGTAAATTATTTTGGTAGGTAAAAATATAACTTTGTTTCACAACTTAAAAGTTTTATACTTTATTTTCTGGATAACTTATTTTTCTTAACAGTTTCTTAACTAGCCACCATACCTCCCACTGAAGATTTATATCTTCTTGTAAGATTGTAATAAATATTTTCTGGAAAATATTGTCATTTCTCTTTGTAACATATTCATATCAAACACATAGTGCTAACAAAAGAACTCGCACTATAAAGGGGATCCCACTACCTACCTAACCTTACCCCTAATCCCCGTTTTACCTTATACTAACCCTCAACCACCACGGTAACCCTACAGAAAGCTTATCTAGCTACTATGCAATAGCTTGTAGCTCCCAAAAACCGATTCTAGTGAACTACAAATCAAAACCTGGCATAGCTAAGTGATGGTGCAGAATCTCATCAGGGTTGTCAAGTAAGCACCTTCCTTCCATCTGTGTTTCATTGAATTAGGCCCATGACACCTCTGGAAGACTCAATCATGGGTCAGGCATTCCAGAACTTCTCCCCTCCACCACTGTGTGAAATAGTGCTGATGTTGACCAGGCTCTAAAGCTGCAACACCCTACTTCTACCGGCCTTACTCTCGCACTCCAACCCTGCCCCTCTCCACTGCCAGCTCACTATACCTGACTTTCTTCTTTTCATGCACGTCTTCAAATAGATCTCCCACAGGATTATCAGCTCTTTAAAATACATTGCCCGCCAGCTTACTGACCACAGTACCACATCAAGTCATACTGTTTCCTGGGCCACAACTAATTTTCCTCCCAGGTTGACCTGCATCTCCCAGTCTCTTACTACTCCTTAACTAACCTATCTTCTTTCTACCTAAGCATTTCCTAGTCCCCTCCCCTTCCCTAACAAACTGAACCACAACTTCCAGGCTCACAGCTTGCCCTTACCTGCACCCTCCACCTTTCAGTGGCTGCAGCCAGGCATCTTAACACCTGATTGTGGCTCCACGTATACCTATCCAGCGACAAGCTAACCTTGCAACCTATTAAAATATGCTTAACTTTCCCTACTTCCAAGCATAGAGGACAGGCTGGGTCCTCACTAACCCATTGCTTCAGGTTCTGTGGCAATTCCAGCACATCATAAACAGCTCCTAGCGGGAATCTTATCCAATTTGCACCCATGCTTCACAGCTCCCTCCAACTCTTCTCAACTCCCCCACTGTCCCTGCTTCCCTTGTGAGACTGCCCAAAGACACCTCTCTTGTTTCTTCCTGTTGATACACCTGCTCTATGACCAACCTCCTTCTCACTACTTCATACACTTTTTGTTAAACTTTTTGTAATTTATTTTTATGGATGATGTAATAACAGGTGATTTTAACTTTGTGGTATCTCATGTGCAGTATACAGGTACCAATTTTTAAGGATAAGGGTGATGTGCAGAGCTGTAGTAACTACAGAGGGATAAAATTGATCAGCCATAGCATGAAGTTATGGGAAAGAGTAGTGGAAGCTAGGTTAAGAAGGGAGGTGACGATTAGTGAGCAGCAGTATGGCTTCATGCCGAGAAGGAGTACCACAGATGCGATGTTTCCTCTGAGGGTGTTGATAGAGAAGTACCGAGAAGGTAAGAAGGAATTGCATTGTGTCTTCGTGGACTTAGAGAAAGCATATGACAGGGTACCTAGAGAGGAGCTGTGGTATTGTATGAGGAAGTCGGGGGTGCCAGAAAAGTATGTAAGAGTGGTACAGGATATGTACAAGGACAGTGTGACAGTGGTGAGGTCTGCAGTAGGAGTGACGGATGCTTTCAGGGTGGGGGTAGGATTACATCAAGGATCAGCTTTGAGTCCTTTCTTGTTTGCAATGGTAATGGACAGGTTGACAGATGAGATCAGACAGGAGTCACCGTGGACTATGATGTTTGCGGATGACATTGTGATCTGCGGTGAGAGTAGGGAGCAGGTTGAGGAGACCCTGGAGAGGTGGAGATATGCTCTAGAGAGAAGAGGAATGAAGGTCAGTAGGACTAAGACAGAATACATGTGCATAAATGAGAGGGAGGACAGAGGAATGGTGAGGATGCAAGGAATAGAGTTGGCGAAGGTGGATGAATTTAAATACTTAGGCTCAACAGTCCAGAGTAATGGAGAGTGTGGAAGAGAGGTGAAGAAGAGAGTGCAGGCAGGGTGGAGTGGGTGGAGAAGAGTGTCAGGAGTGATTTGTGACAGAAGGGTACCAGCAAGAGTGAAAGGAAAGGTCTATAAGATGGTAGTGAGACCAGCTATGCTTTATGGGTTGGAGACGGTGGCACTGACCAAAAGACAGGAGGCAGAGCTAGAGGTGGCAGAGTTAAAGATGTTAAGGTTTGCATTGGGTGTGACGAGGATGGACAGGATTAGAAATGAGTATATTAGAGGGGCATCCCAGGTTGGACGGTTTGGAGACAAAGTCAGAGAGGTGAGATTACATTGGTTTGGACATGTGCAGAGGAGAGATTCTGGATATATCGGGAGAAGGATGCTAGGGATGGAGCTTCCAGGCAAGAGGAAGAGAGGAAGGCCTAAGAGGAGATTTATGGATGTGGTGAAGGAGGACATGCAAGTGGTGGGGGTGATGGAGAGAGATGCAGAGGACAGGAGGAAGTGGAAGCTTTTGATCCGCTGTGGCGACCCCTAACGGGTTTATTACAGCTGTATTCAAAATCTTTATTGACAATACCTAGCAAATATATAGAGGCACACATCTATCATCCTTTTTTAATTGCAACCAAAGGGACCAATACTGACAGTTGTTTATCACTTCCTTCTTTGTAGCCAGTTTTGTACACACAGTAGAAAGATGGTACTTTGGTAAAAAGCACACAATGATTAGGTAGTACCGGAGACTGTACAGTTTTATTTCTCTGTCCTGCTCATCATGGTGAGGGTTGTGTTGGGAGCAGGCAGAAAAGCCTGCTCCAAATTTTCCTGCTGCTCGGTCTCCAGTTCCTTGTGGTGATATCTTGACCATGAAAATCTAAACAGCACTGGAGACAAAACATAGTCTTATCATACTCCTCAGTCTACCAATCCAGACGAACTATACCCACTATCCATGCTACAATGAAGCTGTATGAGCAACACAGTCCTTATTCTGCCCATCCCTTTACCATTTCTGGCTGAATTTCCTTGAGCCCTGCAGTCCTACTACCATGGAGGTCTCTCACTACCCTGGCTACCATGGGTAAGGTGATGGTTTGCAAGAACATCTTTGAGGCCATCTTTTTTTCAAATTTCTCTCAGATTGAGTTTTTCACTTCAGTGATTGCCTTTGCTACAGCACAGTGACTGCCAGTGCCTCTCAGCTAAATTGCTAGATCCCACCTTCTTGGAAGATCTCCCATGTTGATCAAGCAGTTTCTGTCACTGCTGGTTTCCACCAGCAGGTTCTAGGTTTGCCAACATGGGAACCTTTCACAACCCATATTGTTCGTTAAATATGGTAAGAATTCAATGCTAAAAAAATTTGCCCGTATTTCATAACACATTCTATACATATCCTGCTCAATGCCATATTGCCATCCCACCTGGACTACTGTTACCCTCTTCCATCTGGTCTTTTGGCCTATGGCAATAAAGAATATGCAGCTATGCAGCTGATAAAGAATGTTATGACACATATTGTGCTTTCCTTTTCAGATGTCCCCATACACTGATCAGCCACAACATTAAAACCACTGACAGGTGAAATGAATAACGTTGATTATTTTGTTAAAATGGCACCTGTCAAGGGGGGATGTATTAGGCAGCAAATGAGCAGTCAGTTCTTGAAGTTGATGTGTTGTAAGCAGGAAAAATGGGCAAGCGTAATTATTGATACACATGGGGAGCAAAGCCTGTCTGGTCTGATCCCACACAACAGCTACTGTAGCACAAATTTCTGGAAACCTTAATACTGGCCATGATAGAAAGGTGTCAGAACACTCAGTGCATTCCAGCTTGCTGCATATGGGGCTGCATTGCTGCAGACCGGTCAGGGTGCCCATGTTGACCTTGGGTCCTGACAATCTTGTAATTGTTACTTTGACATGTACCACTTTCCTAAACATTGTTGCAGACCACGTACACCTCTTCATTGCAACAGTATTCTCTGATGGCAGTGGCCCTGCCACCCTGCAACAATTGTTCAGGAATGGTTTGAGGAACATGACAAAGAGTTCAAGATGTTGTCTTGGCCTCCTTAGATCTCAATCCAATGTACTGGAAAAATAAGTCCGATCAGCAGAGCCCCCCCACCTCGCAACTTACAGGACTTAAAGGATCTGCTGCTAACATCTTGGTGCCAGATACCACAGGACACCTTCAGAGGTCTTGTGGAGTCCATTTCTCGATGGGTCAGAGCTGTTTTGGCAGTACCAGGGGGACCCACACAATATTAGCCAGGTAGTTTTAATGTTGTGGCTTATGGGTGTATATCTCCCTTCCTTGTCTCTCTATAATAGCTTCTTGTAGCTGCCTGTATCCAGGTCAAGACTAGTCACAGTCACAGCCTACAAGGTGGTTATAAGTACTAAAAGGACCTGATCACTCCTTATTCCCCCGCAAGAGCACTTCATCTCTAGCTGCTTGGTAGTCTCTTTCACAAGATGCCCAATATCAAAAGCCCATAGGCCCTCATTTTGGTACATATGGGATGGAATTAGCGCACCTTTTTCCCACAGAACATTTGAGTCACTTTTAGCATAGAAAAAGGGTCTCAAAACACATCTTTTTCACTCATATTTCGCTCCTGATTGACCCACAGATTCATAAATGTCCATCACACCATCTGCAATGGTCAGTTTTCCTACTGGACTAATTTTTATAGGCAGCAGCTGTTTTATTGTACATTGACAAAAAGTATAGAAAGCTTAAAAACAGTTCAACATTCTTGTTTGCATTTAAACTCTTTGCCTGTTTTCAACTGCACATTTGTTTACTCTGAGTTATACATCACGCTAGAGAAAAGTATTTGCCAAATGAATAAATGCAATGCACCTGATAAAGCATTTCTTTGTCCACATAAGGCATAAATTCTCCATAGGCTGTCAGTTTGTTCACTGTAGCAAATAGTTTGTTTTATGTTGTTCTTTTCACAGAAAATCTGAATTTACAGTTTACAACCCAACTTATTTAAGTTGGGACAAATATGGAGTTTATTGATAAAACTGAATATTCAGAATAATATTGATAGCCCCGAGTGTGTAAAATGTAGAATTTAATTTCTGTTTGTACAAAAAGAGTGCCGAAAGGTAGCACAGTGGATAGTGCTGCCTCCTCACAGCCCCTGGGGTATTTGGGTCTAGGTTCAAATCCAGCTTTCCTGTGCGGAATCAGCATATTCTCCTGTGTCTCTGTAGGGTCCACAGTCCAGAAACATGTGGTTCATCTTAAGTGGTTACTGTTAGCTGGAGTGGGACTCAGGATTTACAAGCTGAAGACTAAAGGTCTAAATATGTACTGGCAACTAGAAAGCGAGACACAATTAATTAATAAAGCCATCAAAATGTCCATTCCAGCTGCATGTTTCCATCTGCCTCAGGCTGTGTGGTGTTTGTATGTTCATTCTGCATTCTCACTTTACAGATATATGTGGAGGAAAAGCAATAAATCATATCCCTACCACAAAAACCATGTAAGTGACTACCATGAAGTGAAATAATTGACTCAACAGTGTTTGCTGATTTACCTTGGGTCACTTATGATGCAGAAGCAATGCAGTGCTAGTAGGGACACTGCCTCCATCTTCCCCTGTGCTCTTTGGTGTAATTTGTGCTACAAGGTGTTGACATTTTTTTGTTAGTGTTTGAACCGCATTTAAATTGCCAAGTTTGGAGCTATACATCAAATTTTAAGTAGGAAATACAATATTTACTGTCTACACAAAATGAACACAGACCATCAAAATGGACCAACCAGATTTCTGATAGGAAAATAAAAGAAACAAATTTTATTTTGGCAACAGTACTGGTTCTAGAACCATTCCCAAACCTCAGGTCCCTGAGTTAGTAGCAAAGAGCATCCATAAAAAGCAACACCTAAAAAGTCACCCAGAATTTATACTTTCAAGATAAGAGAAGAAAGAAGTCGCATATTCCATTACTGAAATAGTTTGTGAGTGCAGTCTATGAGCAGGGCTGTCAAATCCACCGAGAGAAAGAGGTCACTTGTATTCTTTTGACTTGAGGCTACAGTATATCAGGTCAAACAAGTCAAATGAGAATCCATTCTCCAGTATATGAAGACTTAAAGCATCTACCATTTGTTTAGCATTTTTACAACACATTGCATGGCTTTTCGAAGATGTGTTGCATATGTCAGCACCCTCATACAGCAATTCTGAATAAGCAGTGTTTTATTATGGCTTTCTAAGATGACAACTTTGCATTTTTAGTTCCTTATTAAGAGAGGATTCTTCAAGATGTCATTTTGCGGGTGCAAAAAATTTTGCTGTGTATTTGGGGGAAAGCTTAAATGCAGACCCAGTTTTCATGTATGCTGAAATAAATGCAGCCAAGCAACATACATGTACTGTATTTCAAACTGTGAAAGATCAGTATAAATTGTTCTGTACTGCTACACTTCACAAAGTGTAGATTGTAGCTATATACAAAGTTACATGTACAAAAATGACAATAACTGTATAAAGTGTACAAGTAAATACATCATGCACAGGCACAGAACCCAAACCCAGTATTGCTTTATAGTCCAGTTTAAAAGTGTCCAGCCTCAAGATTTTCTCTATGGTGGTTTGAGTGGATTAAACAATTTACGCTCCATTAATAATACAATATGTACAATTTTTCTGTGGCAGACTTGTCCATGGGAAGAAGATGATCCATGCAGGTCCATATAGGCTGTCACTGGTTAACTCCACAACCAGACAATCAGTAACTGCCACATCACCGCAAGCTGCCTCATTTTCTAGCCGTCTTTGAGAGCTCCATGGGTTTGACCTGCATGTGCACTTTCACTGCGTACCTTTATCAATCAGCCAAGACATGTCGCCCGTCCTGAAAATAAAAAATTGAAAAAAGTATCAATGAAAGTTGACATTGGGCAAGCAAATTCTACACCCAGAGAAGAACATTTGTCTGAATCAGTGCACAGCAATAAATTTCAGTTCAAAATTAATTGACTGGTGTACGAGAATCTTACAGTAGATTTTTTTTTAGAATACTGTATAGTTATATACAGCTTAAATAATAGCATTATTTTTAATTCAATGTGTACTGTTAAGACTTTTGTAACTAAAGTTTAATTTTTATGTAAGTATATATTTATTATATGCAGCACACGACACTACATACTTTATTATATGCCCTTCAGTGAAGGGTGGGTGATTTTTATCAGATGTTGTTGGATCTTAATGATTTAAAACTGCAGAGGAAGAATACTGACTTACTTAGGCAAGTAGAGTCTACACTAGAACTTAAGGTCAGCTGAGGTGACCCAGTAGAACTGTTTGTGTGCATAATGTGCATAAAAACTCTTCTCAGATAGACCATTGTGTCAGGCAGAATGAACATTGTAATGTTTTTGTATTTGCCAAGCTGTGAAATTTTAAATTATATGTGTGCAAAAAAGATAATAAATAATTTGAAGTATCAGCACTAGTTAACATACAGTATAATCAGCAGATACACTAAAAATCTTGAAGCACTATTTTTACTTAATAGTCCAATATCTTGATTTTACTATACATCACTGGTATAAAAATCTACCTCTCCAACATTCAAAAAATGATTTTGCAGGGTCATTGTCTATTTATGTATGTTAATTTTCCATGGAAATGAATGACAATAAATTTTGACCATTAAAAAATGTTTGCTTTGAACTGTGCTGTTTTTTTCCACTTCATTCTTAGGTTTTCATTCTTATTCCACCCAAAACTTCTATTTTTTTTTTCATTATTTTCATCTTCATCCAAACCAACTTACAGCATTGTAGAACTTATAATGATTTACCCATTTATACACCTGGGATATTTTTACTGGAGCAATTCAGGGTAAACACCTTCATACCGTTCTATTGCAGTAGGTCACATTCAAGGCGGCAGTTCTAACCAACATGCTATCAGCTGCCCCTTTTCACTTCACTTTTCAGAAAAAAAAACTGGAGAAAAGCTACAGAATACTCATGACAACATTAGTGTACATGAATGATTTGAAACGTAAATAAAAACACACTTACTCCACATCACGTTTCTTAATTGTCTTCCCTGATCCAAACACTTCTGCCACTCGTGACACAATGGGATCGTAGTTCATACTTGCTACTGCTACTACTTCTTCACTCCTGCATTTCAGAGATTAAAGCAGCAGTCACTCAGGGACTGGAGCTCATGGGGAGCACGAACTGTAGTAAGGATAAAGATATGGACTTATAACCTAAAGGTTGCTGGTTCCATCACTGATGCAGTAACCAGAATTGATAGAGTGAAAAACCAATCTATAAATATAATGAGGAAATATCACTTCAGAAATGTTATTTAACATTCCAACAAAATTGGTTCCATCTGACAGTGGATTTTAAAACATATTGTTCTAGCCAAAAGCTCTGTATCACTCTTTGAATCAATCAAGAGTTGATGGCTGTATAGAAGTTCTGTACAAAAAGCTTTGCAGCCTCCATAAATTATATTTTGGCTGGTAAACTCTTCTTTCTTGAAAGACTGGGGAAGAAATGGCCAAGGCTATAAACAGAGCCAAACAAAATTGTCTGACACAAAGTCAGAGAACACTTTACTTAAATTGCATTACTCCTGGAACCAATTTAGACCTATAAAATATTTACCATGCTGCAAATATTTTCTTCACTGCAAAATAAATGCAAAGTCACTCTTTGTAGTCATGTTTACTTTTCCCTATTGTCATTACCAAACCTATCTAATCCCATGGATTCTTTGCTGAAATGTACTTGGATTGTTGAAATATTTTTAAACAAGGGAGTGGATCAGGTTATATTTTTGTTATCTTTTGTTGTATGTATCTAAAGAAGGTGTCAATGCAACGTGTTTGACAATAGGCAAAAAAATGGGTGTAAACATTCAATAGATCTGCAGTGCATGTGTATACAAATTACATATAGTACAGTAGAAAAGGGTTATGTAGAAATAAGGAGGATACTTGTATTTAAGCTGTGCTTACTTTCATTTAGCGATGTGTACTACCACTGACACCAAGGACATACTCACTTGGTGTAGAAGGCTACAAATTTCAGTTCATCAAGATCTCCTTGGATGATAACGTCATCAAATCCCTCTCCATGTCCTTTAAAAGGAAAAGAAGTTTATTTTATTTATATGCATTAATTTCATGATATGAAATCACTGTCTAGTCACAGTAGACCTTCTTTTAAAGGGAACTCTCACAAATGCTCTAGTCATAGCTAGGAGGCAGTAACTGAACTGCAGCCTGTGCTTCACTAGCTGTTTGAATGGAAACCTTTCACTCCCTATGCAAAACACTGTCAATAAAAATATACGTAACCCTATTTATAAAAATAAAGCATACAAACTGAAGTACCTGGCACTACTCAGGTCACAAAGGTGTAGTAGTTGAAAGGTGAAAACTAGTAACACATTATACAATTGCCAAACTGTTTTACCCTTGAAGTGTTTATGCTTAGTAGCGTTTTAGTCAAATGGAAAGGAAAAAATTGTGTGTGTGTGTGTGTGTGTGTGTGTGTGTGTGTGTGTGTGTGTGTGTGTGTGTGTGTGTGTGTGTGCTTCAACACTAAAACTCAAGTCTGTGGCTTGAGTAAGAAAGCTGTGCATAAAGAACAATGGGCAGACAAATAATCACCATTCAGCTTTATAGATATAGAAAGTATCATATAGCCATCAGTATGATCAACATGACCTAAACAGATCTAACGGATCTGTTATCGAAAGTTTTGATACAGTGGCCTCAAAAAGTATTCACATCCATGATAAAGATTCATCTGTGCCAGCCAATATCCATCCATCCATTCTCCTTAATCACTGTACTGTGGTTAGGGTCACAGTAGTCTGGAGCCTCTCCCAGAATCACTGGTCACTAAGTTATGAATCTATGCCCTGAATGGGACACCAATGCTTCAAAAAGTGCAGTCACACACATCTAAATGCACACTATGAACAATTTACAAAAACCAATTAACCTAAAGTGCATGTCTTTGAACAGTGGGAGGAAACCTACACATACACACGGAGAACATACTAACTCCACACGAACTGAGACCATGTTACATAACAAACACAAAGTGCTAATAAAAAGACTAGTGCTCCAAAGGAGATCTAACATCCTAACCTTCAATCTTATATTATCATAACCTATAAACACCACAGCAGCTCCATGGTCAGACCTAGAGCAAATCTATGTAGCCATTAGACTACAAATCTATGCAACTACATTAGACCCATCATCAACTTTGCTATAAATACGCTACGTTCGGTAACTATTCCACAACACTACACATCAGTCAAGCACCTACCGCAGTTTACGCCTTATCCTTCAGTCCTCCACCAATAATGTTCCTTTTCCTTGATATCCACAAACTGGCCTGTTCAGCTGTCTCCACCATCTCCCTTACCACCTTATGCAGATTCTGTCCCCAGATTCTGAGTTTCCTAAAAAGCACTGTTGTTGACCAAGCTATAATGCCATGACACCCCACCTCTACCGGCCTCTACCCCCTCTACTTCCCCCGCCTATGGCTTCATTCATCATCTCCTTGCACAGCACTGTCAATTCAGTGCTTCTTACTGTTTTGTTATGACACCTATTGCTAATACAGCTTCATGCGAAACATCTGGAGAATCTTACAATTTAAAGTTGCTCTATCCCTGTTTCTAATACATAGTACAACTTTCTCTGACGCTCATAATGGCACAAAATCTTTTCATATCTGTGCAGAAATTTTCCAGTGTCCTTCAGTTCACTGCTATGGACTGACCTATTCAATATAGACCACAGGATTTTGTTGGAATTCATGTCTTGATTCTGAGGTGTTTTTTGTGTTATTGTTTTACTGCAAGGTCCACCTGCATTCAAACTGCACATTCTTGGCATTTAAAATCAGAAGTTCATCCAGAATATCCTGACCCATTCTTTATAGCATTGCTGCAAATGAGGACCCCACAGCACAAAAGAGCATCATAACATCAAGAGTGCATCTCTGTGTTTCATAGTTTGTATGACATGGTTTCCCTTGTATGCATCAGTTCTCTGATTCCAATGGGCCACTGGTGAGAGTAGCGAAAAAGCTCAGTTTTGGGCCCATCTGACCACAACACCTGTTAGAGTAAAAGTTACAATGGCAGTCCTGTGTTTTTCTACATGTGAAATTTATGTGTTCAGGTGTGCTTCCTGTGTTGTCTGTCTCTACTTTCATGTGTTATGATGGCTGACAAAAAGGGTTTTTTTTTTTTTTTACCAAATTCATCAAATAACAGAAACACAAAGGATTCACTACTCCTGAATCTTATATTACTGAATAAAACACTATTGCTCATGTACAAAATATTTGTTTTCAAATGTGTCAGCCATCGTAATGGGTGGAAATGAAGTAAAAGTGTTGATTTTTCACCGATGATGTGTCGCTGTTTGCCTGTGTTTGCACAAAAGACAAAGGGGTAGACTTACCTGCATATCGCACGCTCTTGCCAAACATAGCTGTCCAGAAGTAAGGCACAGTCTTTATCTCAGTGACCCTGCCCATCATGTTCAGCGCTGCTACTCGACCTAGATCATGAATTTGGCAGTAGTCACTGATGCAGTCTGCGAGCAAAGGAAATTACGCCATGTGATGAGGTGAGCAAGATGCAGCCCCTACCGTGCATGTGAGCCATCTGCCAGTGTGGGATGTTCACCTTCTTGTTGCCACGCAGTACCAAAGGGAATGTGACTGCATCCCCTGCTGCAAATATCCCATCGATATTTGTCTGCATTGTCTAGAAACCAAGCATTCCACAAGATGACGTTATTTCAAATTAAAGACCAAAACGGTGGCAAAGGTGTGTCTAGAACCACTATCTCCAGTCCTGAAAATAGCACGGAAAGACCATCAAACTAAAGCTACAGTATCTTATCTTATCTCTCCGAAGCAATGGTGTCCAATCACTCCATGTAATTGGTGAGGTTTTGAAGGATTTTGTCGTATCCCAGCCCTCTTACAATCAGTCAATGTTGGGTTAAAGACAATGGGGGCATAAAATAGCAAATAGCATTGTAAATTGCTTTGAAGAAAACAAATAAATGTTCATTCTCACTCACTTTTATTTACCACTTTTAGTGTTGTAGTAATCCAGTTAATCCTTGAATCACCGGGCATTAGGGTAGCCACACACACACACACACACACACACACACACACACACACACACACACACACTAAGGTAAGCAATTACCTTCAAATGCATGCCTTTGGACATCTGCACCTGGTGACTCATTGTAAACTGCATCAGATATCACAGACATATAAGAACTGTTTCTCTTCTCAAAAATTACTGAAGGTTTAAGAAGATGATTCAAGCAGGAGTGAATATGAGCTGACAATGTTTCCTTTAAAATAAAGCCAATTTTCCAGTTTATAGTCTATTACTGTAGCTGTTTGAAATGTTGATGACATTTTAGTTAGGTTATGAGTCTTTGGCCTGTGGGAGGACAATTCAGCAAACAGAAGACCTGAACCACCAAGAGCAAACCCACCCAGACACCAGAAGAGCATGCAAACTCTAAACCTATGCCTGAACAGGTCAGCTGCTATAAGGCAGCAGCACTACCTTCTGCATCACCATGTAGCCCTAACAAATACCAAACAATATACTGTATTTTTTTCTGGTTTAATTTGATAATGGACTGAAAAGTGATTCACGGTTGTAAAAGTTAGAGAACAAAAGGAAGCAGCAAAGCGCTACGGATTGGAATCGGTTATGTGTCAACACTGCTGCGATCAAACAGTCTAACTGCTGCTTTTCTCTTGCAGACTTGAAAGTTGAAGAGGGGGTTTACCTTACTGACTGTTATGAATCCTTTGGAGTCCATGTGTATCCCACTTTGTTTTAGGAAGGAAGTGGCGGCGATGGAGCCTACAGGAAAGTTCAGTTGGGATCATACAACTAGTATTTTCCTTATAACAATCTGTAAGGCAAGGCAAGGCAGGAGTTTATTGTCATTTTGTCCATCTACACAGTACATGGCGAAACGAGACAACGTTCCTCCAGGACCATAGGTGCAACACAATGCAGTACAGCAGGAGAAAAGACAAAGGAATGTAGTACAAATGTTACCAAATAAATACAATAAATAATAGTAATAGTATAGTATAAACAGGAAATAGGAGAAGGAAAAAGAAAAGAAGTTACAGTGGTGCAGCAGCTACCGCGGGGGGTGGAGTTATGCCATTTTTTCCCGGTTTAGCAGTCTGATGGCTACGGGGAAGAAACTGTTGCTCAACCTGGAGGTGGATGCCTGTATGCTGTGGAACCGTTTTCTGGATGGCAGGAGGGAGAAGACTGGGTGGGAGGGGTGTGAGGGATCATCCACAATGCTGGTGGCTTTGTGAATGCAGCGTAAGTTGTAGATGTCTGTGACAGGGGTATTGGAGCACTGATGGGTTTTTTTTTCTCAGCTGTCTTCACTGTGCGCTGTAGGATTTTGCGGTCTGATGCTGTTCAATTCCCAAACCAGGCAGTGATGAAGCTGCTTATGATGCTCTCGATGGTCCCCCTGTAGAAAACGGTGAGGATAGGAGTAGGGAGGTGAGCTCTCCTCAGCCTCCGTAGGAAGTAGAGATGTTTCTGGGCTTTTTTGGCAACAGAGCTGGTGTTGAGGCTCCACATGAGGTCCTCTGTGATGTGGACACCAAGGAACTTAGTCCAGAGCACCATCTCCACAGAGGAGCCATCGATGGTTAGTGAAGAGAAAGCATGTTGTGCTCTTCTGAAGTTCACAACTATCTCTTTTGTTTTAGCCACGTTGAGCGATAGGTTGTTAACTCTGCACCAGTCTGTGAGATGTCGTACCTCTTCTCTGTGAGCTGACTCGTCGTTCCCACCGATCAAACCCACCACTGTCGTATCATCAGCAAACTTGATGATGCGGTTTGAGGTGTTTGTTGCAACACAGTCGTGGGTCAGCAGCATGAACAGCAGTGGGCTGAGCACACAGCCTTGGGGGGCTCCTGTGCTCAGTGACTGAGCTAGAGATGTTGCTTCCAATCTTGACTGACTTGACGTCTGTCAGTCAAGAAATCCAGGATCCAGTTGCAGAGAGAGGTGTTCAGGCCCAGCAGTCTCAGTTTTCCTATCAGATGCTGAGGGACAATGGTGTTGAATGCCAAACTGAAGTCTATAAACAGCAGTCTGACATAAGTGCCCTTTTTTTCTAGGTGGGAGAGGGCCAGGTGAAGGGTGGTAGTGATGGCATCGTCCGTTGAGCGGTTTGCACGATATGCAAACTGCAGGGGGTCGAGTGAGGGGGGGGCAGCTGTGACTTGATGTGCTTCACGACTAGCCTTTCAAAGCACTTCATGATGGTAGATGTGAGTACAATGGGGCGGTAGTCATTAAGACAGGAGACTTTGGCACTGGTATGATGGTGGTTGCTTTGAGACACTTTGGGATGACAGTGGTACTCAGGGAGATGTTAAAGATGTCCGTGAGAACATCAGCCAGTTGGTCTGCACATCCTCTGAGCACGCGTCCAGGTATGTTGTCTGGGCCAGCAGCCTTACGTGGGTTGACTCCGTGTAGAGCTTTCCTCACATCAGCCGTGGACAAGCAGAGCACCTGTTCGTTGGGAAGGGGGGTGGATTTCCTCCTTGTCGAATTGTTCTGTGCCTCAAATCGTGCGTAGAAGTCATTGAGGGCACTTGGCAGAGGGGCCTTACTGTCACAACTAGGTGCTGATGGCCTATAGTTGGTGATGGCCTGGATCCCCTGCCCCATGCGCCGAGCGTCTCCAGTGTCCACGAAGTGGTTGTGGATTTTCCGGGCATGCTCATGTTTTGCTGCTCTGATGCCGCGGGAGAGTTCAGCCCTGGCTGTTTTAAGGGCTGTCGCATCACCAGATTTAAAAGCAGCATTGTGACGCCTCAGCAGCGTGCGCACCTCTGCAGTCGTCCAGGGCTTTTGGTTGGGGCGTGTGGTGATGGACTTAGAGACAGTCACATCATCAATGCGCTTGCTGATGTAGCCAGTCACTGATGCTGTGTACTCCTCCAGGCTGAGAGAGCTGCCGTATATGGCAGCCTCTCTAAACATGTCCCAGTCAGTAGGCTGAAAACAGTCCTGGAGAGCAGGGATTGTTCCTGTGGGCCATGTTTTCACCTGTTTGAGTGCAGGTTTGGCCTGTTTGACCAGCGGTCTATATGTTGGAATTAGCATGATGGTGATGTGGCAAAATCAATGCTTAAAAAAAACATCTCACACAGTTTAAATAAATGTTTCAGCAATGTTTTAAAACACCCAAACAGTGAACTAGGAACCAGCAAAGGAAAACCTCCTTCATTTTCCAAATTATCTCAGGCTTACCTGCACCAATGACACATACGTCAGCTCTCAGCACCTTTCCACTTTTCAGGACCACTTCCTTCAACTGCAGGAAGCCAGAGGTGAGTTAAAATTTGCCAGATCACACAGTTTATGTCCTGTTTTGCTTGTTCCCTTAGTTGTACTTTGACAGTGTTACTACTAGCAAATAGACTCACAAAACATGCCTCACTGGGTTAGTTATTTGCATTGTGAGACTTGTAGTAGTTTGAGCAGATTTATCCATTCTCTTGGCAAGCTATGGAGTGCCTTGGATTAGTCTTTTCTTACACCTGCGCAGCAAATGTGTCCTACATCGTGTAAAGCTACTTCTCTCACTTTCAGGATACCTGTCCATGATGGCCTCGCATTTCGGACACCTCATTCAGCATGTAGAACTTCACCCTGTTGGCTTCAAACATCTATGGACAGGAAACCAGATAGAAGTTTAGAGAAGCAGACTTAGCTCCTGCAGAAGAAGCATTCACACATTGTCTTAGATGCTTACAATATTGGCCCTTGCAATTTAAATTGCAATTTAGATGTATTTTAGAGACATGGTTTTAGATTCTTTGATTATTAGTCAAAATGGGAACAATTTTAATGTTTCTACTATTGGACTACATTCCGAATGTGAAAAAATTGGCATATGACACAAAGGACCCATGTGTTGGGAAAAAAAAACTGGTCTTGTCCTTGTACTAGAAATAGGAAGACGTAACCCAACCCTCCTCACCATCTTTTATGCCTATTGTGAAGCAAATGAAAAATATCTGCCATATTAGCTGCTATTTGTTTCCTTGACAAGGGATTGTGTGTTAATATAATAAAGTGTCAGATAATGAACTGGGGGGGATCTTTCTGTGTAAGTGTTACTACTGTGACTGAAAGTAGTAGAAACAGTTACTACTATCTACCTTTGAACATGTTCGATGTTCTGGGTTTCATCCATCACACTAACCCAAGCAGATTCTGAGGCAGAAGCTACAGGGGCTTTGCTCATCTCCATATGATGGTGTTAAAATGTACATTATGCATGCTTACAAATCATAAGTTCACTTCTAGTCTTACTGCACTGTATTTTGTATTATTGTTAATTCAAAGGAGCATTAGTAACTGAATGGAATATTAATGGAGTATTATGAATAGCAATTTATAAAAATAGGGACACCTTTTGCTTACACTGAGGTCGTACAGTAAATAACACCCTCGATAAAGTTGTGAGTATACAGTATTTGGAGGAGAAGGCATATAAAGCTGGACAATGAATAAGGAAAACTGAAACGCAGAGAACGTCTCCTGATGTGCTTGCAAATAAGACTGCACACACACACACACACACACACACACACACACACACACACACACACACACGTGCTAAAATTCCTCAGCAACACAAAAAACCTATTTTTTCCATGAACTACTTAATGGAAAAGAGCACAACTACTACTTAGCTAGCAAGAGCTATGGGGAGATAAAGAGATTGTAAATTAGCTTAGTAAGTGT
This sequence comes from Heterotis niloticus, assembly GCA_018136845.1. NCBI lineage: Eukaryota > Metazoa > Chordata > Actinopteri > Osteoglossiformes > Osteoglossidae > Heterotis > Heterotis niloticus. The sequence goes on from CM030896.1 coordinate 71,680, forward strand.
TACATTACACCTATTCTGTTAGCTCCTGAGTACATAAAAGCCAATGAGCCTTGGATTTTGCTAATGGCCACCTGCTATCAGCCACATGATACATCGCATGCAAATGTCACTGTAGAACTTGCTGAAACAAGATGGCCATTGTTTTCATTCTCTTTTTTCATATTTTTTCAGTGTCCAAAGCTGATCCACGCGGTTGGACACATCTGTGCATACCCCATCCATCTGAGGCCCCATTGTTGGCCACCCCCTGCAGGTTTAAGCTCTCCAGCCACTAATGTCACTGAGAAGAATGCTACTCATTGACATAGCGCATGACTGAGCAGGCACTCATTTGACAGGCAGCTGGTCTGAAGGTGCCCTAACGTAGAAAAGACCAGCAGCCCGTTCAAGCCGTCTCTGATTCGGAGGCTTTAATCTAATATCTCAGCTACCAGCTAGAGTCAGATGAATGCTGGTCAATGTCACCTGAATTAACGGGGCATTGCGACTTTTCATGCACTATAGGACACATTTAAACCTGACCATTTTCCCAACTGAATAACTACAAGGTTTAAACCCCAAATCAAAAGTACAGTATCAATTTCTAGAAGATTTTCTGTACCTTCATTAATGCCTTCCCTACTTTCTCGCCAAGAGCTTTCCGAAAGGGCACAGCTTCAACTCCAATGACAGAGACTGAGTGGGCCTTGTCCGTGAGCGCAGCCGCCACCTCCATGCCTGCAAGCCATATTTCAGCACTGGATTTGTTGGCACAACTTGGTTAATGTTTTCATTCTTTAAAACAAGTCAGCTTCAACATATCAGGGTAACAGGCCAAAATATGAAGTAACAGTTACAAAAAACTGTGACCCCCTCAATAGGGAAGAACTGCCTCAGTAAAAACTTTATATCCAAACTTTTCAAGTGAACTGCTCATGCCATAACATTTAAAAGTACATTTTGTTTTTTTCAACTAAATATGAGATTAAACATAAGCAATAATTTTATATCTTATACAGTAGTATGCATCATGAATGAACAGTGGCACCTTAGTCCATAAGAACTCTTATAGATCATGCAGTTCATATTGACCATGAGGCCAGATAATGTGTTCTTTGAACCCTTCAATAGATGTTCTCAAAATACAGTATGAACAAACTGTCCAAATTATTTTTTAAATCCCTGCTACTCACCAATAAATGATGTTCCTACAATAACAGCATTCTTGTTGTTGACAAGTCTGGCTATGTTGTTGGCATCTTCAGGTGTTCTGAGGTAAAACACATTTTCCACATCCTTGCCTTTGTAGTTCAGTGGCCTGGGTCTTAACAAAAGACAGATCTTAAGGAGTTTCTGTAAATAACCCAAACTAAGGTACTATCAACTTTACCAAATCTAAGACCATGTTTCATGCATTGCAAAATGTCGAATGTCACATGTTTTAGTATAACTCTTGCGCAACTTACTTGCTTCCTGTGGCAATAAGAAGTTTTTTGTATTCCATTTTTAGTCCATCTTGAAATGTGATGGTTTTTGTTCTCACATCCACTGAGGCTACCTGAATCGCAGAAGATAATGTAAGAAATAACTATACTGTCTGAAAAGTGTTGCACTGTAAGTTATGCTATGCATGTTCTGTAAATGTTTTATCAGATAAGTATCTCACTACAGGACCCTATGCTTACTTCCCCTCTGAAATTTGCTCTTTGTGACTTACTTCCTTTTCCATCAGTAACTCTATGTCATGATTCTGGAAGAACTCTATGGATCTCAACCTGAGTTGTTCTGCTGTGCTTTCCAGGGACTGTAGAAAACACATTGAACAAATTTATTTAATGTCAATGCAAGATGTTGATCACATTTACACCCGTGACACTATTTTCTGAGGAACACCTACTGTACTTCAGTTTTTACCAAATACATAACAAACCCAATATAATATGTCCTCCAAGTTAAAATGACTGAAATACAATATTTGACTGAAGAAAACTCCAGTATTTTTGTACATTTTTTTAAATATATGATATGCAATGCAACTTTAACATTGAAAAAAGTTCCATCATTTATTGTGCCTTTTTGCTTTTACTCTGACCTGGTCTGGATTTCTATACAAACCTTACTCAGTTTAGGCCTGTCATAGGGGTGATGTTTCTCCATGGTGCACATAACAATGCGGTCAGTGAATCCTTCTTGTCTCAGCGTCTCTGCACACACTAGTCCGGCTGGACCTGGGGGACACAGTCATTGCACCTGAATTGTGTTGTACAGCAATGTATACACCTTCAGAAATCATGAAGGTCCCAAGTCTTTTCCCCAAAATTTCCATACACCTTGGTTCATTCTGCACAAAATGCAGCATAGTGAACACACACACCAAGTCATTTCCTTTGGGATTAATAAAGTTTTTCTGATTCTGTTTCTGATTCACCACAGCCTCTTACCTGCACCAATGATGACAATGTGGCTGAAGCCAGTACTGGAGTTTATGACCGCAGAGCATTTTGACATCAGTTTTGTTCGTTTTTGTGACTGAAGATCCTTAAGGGTGGAAAGGTGTGAAAGCATTAGATGACCAAAAGAAGATAATTTAAAAAATGCAAAGCTTAACAAAAAATTCCTACCTGTTTGTTGGCCCGAATTATCACTTTATCCTTTTCTACTCTAACCTGAGGCGACACAGATCATTCAGGTAATTAAAATAGTTTTTTTTTTTTTTTTTTTTTTTTTTTTTAAACACTTCTGCAAAAACAGTAATTTATGAAGTTTACCTCAGAGGTGGTGCAGCAGTAATAATGTTTAATAATAACTATAATACATATCTGGTGAAGCCAAACATAAAATTGTTAGTAAAGCGGGAAAGGTCACCTGGAAGGTCGGCAGGCTGTCCAGTCCAGGAAAGTCCTCAATGTCCCCACTGGCAATGCTGAAGTAGGCTCCATGCCAGGGACATCGTACATGGCCCTTGGACAGGACACCTGAGACACATTCATACAGTGCCCCACCCATACTGTAACTGCCCCAACTGAGACACTGTGGGTAATCAACATCTGTGTGCTGACTGCACCTCAAGCACACAGGATTCTTACTAAGGAGATGCTGAAAGCCTCCTCTTGGAGTCGTGTGGCTATGTGAATTGCAGCAGTGCAGATGCCCTGGGTATTCTGCTCACCTTTCACCAGCGGGGCCCCATAGTGTGGGCACTTGTGCCCGATAGCAGAGAACTCTCCATGTTCCTTAATGAGCAAGGCCCTGCCACACCCCAGGTCTACTTCTCTCATCCTTTGTGCAGCACATGCCAGGGACACACAAAAGATATTCATGTACAAAATACATTCCAAGAGTTTAAACTTTTCTGTTTTTGCTACACATATGTTTAAGTTCTGAAGCTAGAAAGTATGATGTAATTAGCATTTACTTTTAGATAACCTATAAAAAGTCATTTTCCAACTTTGACTTTTTCACGCTTCATTATTTTACATTAGCTACCAATAGATTTATTAGGGCTTCTTTTGACAGTGATCACTTTAATGTAACTGTGAAAACACATTTCTAAAAATCAGTTTTTAATTTATAACAAATGAAGTAATTGAATCCATATGTGTTTGCTTCATTGACGGAAATCAGCAGTGGTGCAACTATATGTATTTATAAGTTACTTAAGTTAAATGGAGATCAGCTATGGGCAGTTAAGGTGATTTCTGTATTTTTATCATATGTATACAGGTATCTACAAGGTGTCACAGCCAGTAGGTAATCTCTCAAGAAAGTCTAGATCCTGAAGCCAAAAGAACAATCAGAGCAAAACTGTGACAAGCTTCACAAGTACAAATCAAAGGAAGCTTTTAAGCCAATTCCCAAGGTACTGGATATCCTCAGAACTGCAGGCAAGCAATGTTAAACACTTATATCTGTATGTCTAAGGTCCAGAAGAAGACGTACACTCCCAAAGCCTTTGCTCACACTGCAAAGAGACCAGGTGCGGCCATCAGGAAAAGAAACAATTATCTGAGCAGAGCTGAAAAGAGACAGATATGATCGATGCCATTGATATAAAGAAGTATTTACCTGTTTTCCATAAATTTTCACTGAGGGTGTCAAGAACTTCTTGGAAAATTTTTGAAGTAAGGCTGCACACATATTCTGCAGTGGACTGGTGTCCTATCTAGTACCCATCCTAATCCAGCACCTAGCGATTCCTGGACAAAACCCAGACCCCCCTGACACTGACAAGGGCAGGAAGTCAGTAAAAAGTAAGGGAGTGGGTTTCATATACTTTTCTCTAGTCAGCCAACATGCCTCATCCCATTGTTCAAATAATCTTTACCCCAATGGAACTGATAACCATGCCCCTAAACTATATGGATGAAAAAGTTCCAAATTACCTGAACAGCATGTTTTTGCAGCGTGGGAAGAAACTGAAGGACCTGCTGCAGTCCCAAGCAAAGGGAAGGAGACTATGCAAATTGCACAGACAGAGCTGATGCTGTACACGAATAATACTTGGCATTTCCTCAAGGCATACCAAGTGCAGTGCATTTGTTTAAGTGCTAGGATTCTCTTACTGTCCATTTTCCAGGTCCTTGACATGGCAGACAGAGGCCTCCACGTAGTCACGGGGCTTGTGTGTGGGATGCAGGACACTGGAGACTTCCTCATCAGAGCAATGTCCTGGGGTCCCATTAGGCTTGCAGTCGGAGAATGGGCTGGCCTTGCCATTGGGGGACATCAAATCAGCCTCCTTTTCCTTCTCGAGGAGTGTCAGTTCAACTTTGACCTCAACTGTAAGACAAACAGCAGACATTCAAGCAACCACAGAAAAACAATTCATTCAAATGTAAATATACGCTAGTTTACATAATCTTTTCAACAACTGTAAAAATTGGATTATTATAATAATGCTAATGAACTTTCTAAGGCAGTGTCTATTTTTAGTTTCTTTTGGTTTGCTTTTTTGGTTCTATTCCCACAAGTCGAATAAACTGATTCCAAATGACAGCGCATGGAAGCTTTTAGTTTCCTTTGATCCATTTTGCTTTTCGTCCAGCAGTTCTTCCTGGGAGAAGGCAGTTGTGCAACTCTCTTTACAGAGGCCAACAAAAGAACCAGCTTTATCTCTTCAGCTGGAAGAATGTGCTGACCATCCGGTTCTTACACTTTAATCTGTGTGGAATTCTCACCTGCTGTGCAGCTCTTAATTAAAGTCAATGGAAAATCATAAGAGTGACTATAATTGCAGGAAAAAGGAGCCCTCGATTCTGGGAATTTTCTGCAGTGTTACAGCAGCATGTCACAGACATACTTATTAGTAAACAAGCAATATCTTCCACAACAACTATGACTCACGCTGAAAAACATTTTAACACCCATAATGTGTGCCATCCATATGTAACACGTTATAATTCTGTATCTTAAACTTTTCGAGGATCATGCGTCGCGATATTTTGACATACCAACAGTAATACTCATCTTAGTGCACCTAGAATGTACTCAGCGTACAGTGTACAAGCCAAAATTCACACCATTCTAGCTGCTTACCATGACAAAACGTCATTTTTATGAGGATCAGTGTTATTCTGCTCCTTAAAAACTTTCTCCGAAATTAGAAAAAATGCCAGCTATTTAAGGGCTTATTTTAATGCTGGCCACAAAGAGACGTATCATTGATTAATCTTGAAATTAGTTTACATCTCCAAAGTCCATAATCTTAAGCTATCCTAATAATGAAAATAAATTCCATGTAAATGTAATCAGCTATTCCACAGAGTAAGAGTAAAAATAAAACTGACTTCCTTTACCAGTGAAGTATATTGATGGAAAATTCATTATCTGATAAAATTAAAATAGATGTGTTATGAAAGATAAGATTTAAGGCCACAGATTTTCACATTTTGAAATTATTTATATATATTTTAAATATATAGGACATTTAAAACATTAATGAATGTATAGACCTGTGATTAAATAGGATTAAAAGTCCTTTATTATTACTTCTACAGTCTCTAGTTTTGTTTGCTGATAATCTTTATGCAAGCATTTGAAAAATAACCTTCTACATTTTTAGCCATTTTAGCCATTCTTATCTAGTTCTTAGTTTTTATATTTGTGACAAATTCTCCAAATGTAGCTTCTTGTCTGCATGCCTGTTGGCTTTATCACGTTCTCATTCCGTAATCCTATTGGCCTGAATCTGTCTTCCTACTGTTTTTCAGAAGGAAAAAAATGTTTGTGAAATATAATCTAAATTATAGAGACATCTGCCTCTTGCTGATTCCATAGAAAAGTATGCAACAGTGTTAAAATACAAGGTTAGACCACATGTGCTGGAAAATACTTTTCTATCCAGCAGCTCAGAAAATAGTCACATAAAAAAGGTCAAGATTATTTAGATGAGTAAAATTCCTAACAATAAAACACCCATACAATCCAGGCTACTGTGATTCAGTGTAATGATCTGTCCTGCATAAAATATCAAAGAATTAAAAATGTGCTCATTATGTTTGCCTGAATTGCATCAGTGTTGATGTAGGAGGTGTGACGAAACAGAGGAGATCTTCTCCTATTAAGAAAGATGCTGCTGTTACTGCTTTCAGTTTTTTGTTCACTGTCCCAGCCTGTCATTCTTCTGGCTCTGTTCAGGACCAACAGTGAAGTCCAGTAGTGAGCCTTTTACAATTTAACCCTGAGCTCTGATCTTGGGATTGACACAACATACTTGCACATTTTGCTGTCTGACATAACCCCAATAAAGTGTGCCAGAAGATACTTTAATAAGTCAAAAGCTGCTCGGTTTTCTTGAGCAAACACATCTATAAATGTGTAATTTGATGCCATGTTGGATTTGCACCCAAATGAACATTATGTCTATTTTTACAGAAGTTTCTTGTTTTGCAAGAAGAGTTATGAAGTGTTGGCTTAGAATGAATATTTACATAAACCTTTCATGTTTAATACATGTCTTAAGAACAAGACACTCGGGATTGCCACCATCTTTAATGTGCACCAGTCTTGCTGTTCAACAAGTCTTAAATGCAACATTTACGTATATTCCAGGCATTGCTTGGCCTGTAAGTTTTACTTATGGCCGCATCAATATTTCTTGAACCATTAAATGCTCCTTTAACCTTTAAACTTGCAGGTTTCTTGATGGTTACTCTGCTCAGTACATATATTCTTATGACAGCAATGAGCAATACAGTGGTTAAATGGCCTTGCAAAATGTATTTATTATCTATTTGTCTATCCAGTATATAAGTACACCATTTAAGGTGATGGTGATCTGCAATGTGGCAGGGCACCAGTCCCGGGCACTCACACATATTAACTCAGTTATACACACTAATGACAACATAAAGTCACGAGTCATCTTCAACAAGCATGTGCTTAGTTAAAGAAACCCAGTGTTTGAAGATGAAAAATAAGTGCCAGTAAAATCCCCTTTATATCTGTCAGTATATCTAGATTCATATCAAACACATAGTGCTAACATATGAATCTAGATATGAGCAAAACACATGGCAACATGGCAGTAAAGGGGATTATTGGCTATACTATTGAGTATTAAACTTTGGAGTTCCGCAGTGGATGAACGATATTAGGAGGTAATACTGATGTTCACAATCTAGGTTTCTAAATGGCACATACAAACAAGCTTATAGCATAACCTAGTTCTACCTGGGTAATGCAGTGTAGCTATGAAAGATATTATGAATAACTGCCATGTACTGCAGCAGCTTTTTGCTGGGGAGGACAACTCAGCCAGAGAATCTGATTGACCTGGAGCAGGAGCTTAGGAGAAGTGCTGGTACACAACAAAAAGTCACAGTACTTCAAAGAGCGTCTTACCAGCCCAAATTCACGCATTGCAAAAGGTAGAGATAGTAGTAGTAACTTCAGCAGAAATCATAGACGTAGCACTTATGTATGAATATAGCAGTAACTTCACATTTAGATCCTTGAACATTCTCATGTGAATTTCTCATTAGCTTTACAGTTGTCAAATGTTTTCATTTTCCTGTGCCAATGTTTACCTTCAGTCTGTCTTTGCTGAATGTGTATCTCAGGTTCATCTCATGTAGAGCAAAACAAGAAACAGCTGCTCATGGGCTTAAAGCTTTGCCTGCAGAGAGAATAAGGCCAGCTTCCACCTGCTTTCATCCTCCAAACCTGTACCTGATAGTTCACTCAGTTTTCATATTTTCCTGTCATTTTGTCATCTCATATTTTACACAGTGCTCTCAACTGCCAGGAGGTTCAAGGGTAGCTGATGCGTGCTCCTGTTTTCTGAATGCAAATCAACCGGTTCTGTGTTGCTGTGTGTGTTGTATCGCTGCCTTCAGCATGTTGCTGATATCCGTCTGCGCTAACCAAACAGAAGTAAAATTTGCCAGTTCTACCTCCATATCTGGAGTGGACTACTGACCAACACTTTTAAAAAAGATCCGATAGTAATTCACAAAATTATAACTCCCCTCTGTGCCAATTTATCATTTTTTGCACAAAAACATACAAATGTGTAACTCAACCAAACTCACATTTTACTTCATAATCCTCTTGACATGGCACAATTGAGAGCATTAAAATTCCTACCCAGGAGTGGCTTGCTACAAAGGCAGTGTGAAACAGTGTGTGACCTATATATAGCCAGGCAAACAAGTGCCAATTATTGTAGGATTTGAGTCAGCCAGTCACCTGGTTTGGTTTTGGAGAGACATCCTCCCATGATGGGCCCGGAATGGCGTCAGGAGGCAGCTGAAGGAAGCCCTAGAGGTGTGAGGGTGGTGGTGGTGGTGGGTCAGATCCTTTTTGGAGGTGGTTGAGTTCCAAGGCAACAGCAGCAAGGGTGATGCAGTATGGAAATGTGCAGGTCTGGGACTGCCATCTCAGTCATCAGCTCCTCTTCATAACCTGCAAAGCAAAGCCACCACTGTATACTGCGCAGCCAGCACTGAATGAGAAAAGCCTTACTAGCTTTCATGATCAAGGCTTAAAGACAATTAGTTTTGACCATTGCTAGTTACATTTTGTGAGGATAAGTCCTTACATAACGGATCTACCCTATCAGCAGTTTGTGTGCGGCATCATTTCAAAAAAGAGAATATCTACTACATTTTTGCTATTAAGCTTAGGTGAACCTGTAAGAACTTGAATGTTTAACCAAAACTTATGTGTGTGCATTTTTTTGATACTTGGCTTCTATTTGACACTGACTGATGTTACCCCACATCGTTCAAGGGTCAGTACAGTATTTCAGGCAAAATGTGAAATCACATTACTTTCCAATTGTGGTTCTTGAAAGTTTTATAGCACTGCTTCCTATTTAATAGTGACTACTTACTGAAGGCAAATAGTTACACTAAAAGTCCAAATCTCACAAAGCAAAAATGGCTGAGATCCACGAGTCAAAACAGAATATTTAATTAAGTGTCTTTTTAAATGGTGACATCTCCAAAAAAAAATGCTTTCAAAGTTTTTTCATAGCTGGAGTGTCAGCGACTGACCGCTAAAAAATGAATGTTGCTCCAGCTCAAGTGCAGTTAAAGGTAGACGTTGAATTCAACTGTAACACCCCAACTTATGCTATAAGACAATTATAAGGTGAAGGTCACGAAAGGATACGACGCAAGAAAACAACACTGCATAAAGAAGTGAAACGTCATTACTAAATACCTAAATTACCGAGCTTACAAAATAAATACGCTTAATAAATGACCCAAATGAAAAGCCATTAAATCGATTACTGGGATATCACCAGAAGAAAGAAGGAAATATCAACCGCCATTGTCTTTTTGCCTTTCCAAATTCAGATTTTATGACATCATCATCAAAAGAAAAGTCCATTTCCATTTACACAAAAAAATTCAGCACTTCCAGCATGTATGTTAATGATCTGCTAACTCATATTAATCATAATAATGATAATAATAACTTCATCCCTTAAAAAATGAAGCCAACAACACATATCTTTTCGGGACAGCCAAATGTTTGCTGAGTGCACTGAAATGTGTCCCGTTAACATCCGGTCCCAAGAAAAGACAAAAATAGCGCTCTTCTCGCTAGGGGTCTAAAATTTATCCACGGCAGCTCAAATCAGCATTGGGTGTTTCTTATTACTTTGTGTTTCATAATGAAGGTCTGAATTCTGCACATTTCCCAATGACATCCTTGGGCTTTTTTGGCAAGATATAACCCTGTTCTCCAGCCAAAACCTTACAAAGCTTAATTTAAATTTCTTTAGTTCCTCCTTCCAGCTAAATGAAGTGTCTAAGGATAGCTCTAGTGCAACGAAAGAATTCTCCGATTTTGGCCAGGAATATGTCTGCCTTTGTCTGAGTTAAAAAAAAAAAAGCCTTAGCAATATTTATGAGATGAGTTTGCTTGTGTCCAGTTTCTGATTTCTCAGCTCAGTGTTTCTTTGTTCATATTTTGCTGACTATAATGTGGAAATCTTTCTGTAGACCTCTGTGATTTCCAGAAAGTGCTATCTAAACAGAATATCTCATGACCCTCATCCCATTTCATTAACATAATGGCCTTAACTGTAAGAATGGTGAGCTTGGGCCCATTTTCCATTCATGTTGTTACTCTCTTGCACATGAGCATATAATGTTAAAAATTAACATCATAAGAGCACCAATTAACTTCTGTCACCAGTCTGGAGAGCTCAGAGGTTACTGGCTTTAACTCTGTTGTGTGTTGCTATTCAGCAACTCTCTGTGTAGCTCCCACGGCTGCTCCCGCACACATCCTTTGCACAACAATCCTTTGGATTGAGAGGAAAGGCCACCAAGATTTCCCTGACAGTGTGTGTGTGTGTGTGTGTGTGTGTGTGTGTGTGTGTGTGTGTGTGTGTGAGAGAGAGAGCGAGCGAGAGAGACCCAAGCAAATGAAGCATAGTCACATGACTGAAGGTGCGCTGCTCAAAACATTTCAAGTCACTGGCCAGCCACCCTCTTAGGGCAGAACTACAAAAAAGCAAGAGTACTTGATATTCTGAGCACAGCCAAACACTACCAAAGTGAATTCAGTTTAACCTTTGTTGGAGCACCGATCGACATTATATTGCCCGCAAGTTTCTGAGAATTTTCTGCTGCGAAGGCATCAGCGTCTCGCATTGGAGTTTAACTGTATTTATAATGCAAGTAAATGTAAAGTGCTGAATTTTCTCATTTTTTATAGCATGCTGGACTTTTTGAAACTTGAAATCTGAAGTGGCCACATATCACTGTGGGAGTTAAAGCGTGGAGCGTGTGAGCCACCTCATGCACTTTGACGATATTTATTGTGTTTTAAAAAAGTTTTTAAAAAGTTTTAAAAATTTAAACATTAACAGACACAAGGTACATACCCCCCCCCCCACACACACACACACACACACACACACACACAAGGGGAGGAAATAGTACAAAGTAAAAAACTGACAGAGGTAGGTTTTGGAAATGCACCCCAACAAAAATGGCTTGGAATGAGCATCAATGTTTTTGTCAGTAGGCAAACTATGACTATTACCATAGCAACTGTGAATCTCTTTCTTTTTTCATTTTAGTTATGGAGACATCTGATGCAAAAAATAGACATAGCAACGCTGTTTGAGATTTCATGCTGTAACTGTGGCTCCATCCAGATCATTCAGCTTACATTCACACATGATGTCCTCCATGTCCTCATGGGTGATTTGGCTTGAAAGGTGTTAAACACTGACTTTACATGTTGCCATTTTAAACATTTTGGTACAAATTCAGTTTTAATGAACAGCGTATTGGATCGCTAAAGCTGTTTTCTAGGGGTCCCCGCAAGCTGAGATATTTTGTACCTCCAAAGTAGGTTAAGCAGATTTGGTCAGCAGCAACATATGATGCAGATTCTGGCTTGCACTGTTATGCATGGCCCCAAGCACTGTGGATAATCTTTTAACTAAACTCATTGTCGCTTTCACCAGTTTCATTTATTTATTTTTTTTGCAAAAATTTACATGCAGGAATGACCCATCCAGGAATTATTTGTGTGCGCAGCTTAGATGACGCAGTCCATTCTTGACACCATTCTGCCATTCAGTATCTAGCAGGATTACACAGGTTAAGTTCAATGATCCCCTGACAGTAACACACTATCCACCTCAAGCAGGTGTGTTTGCTATGTAAAGCACAATTTTGCCTGAACCTATTCGGTTTCTAACCTTTAATAGCAAACGGCAGCCTTAGGCAACAAACAGACCTATTCTACATATCTCTTAATTCTATCAATCCATACTAACACATTTGGATAAAATTCTAGCTCAGACATCCATACTGTGTGCTACATCTAGAAATGCTAGATCTGCTTCTTGTTAAATGAGCCTAGAACTGAGAGGCTGTGCTTAATATGTTGTTTACACAGTTAAATAATGTGTGGAACATTGGAGCAACACCAAAGGGTGACATTTAAATGCTTCACTAGAGCAGCCTTTCTGGTCAGAGTTATTTGTCCACAAGTGTTTATAAGTTCATTCAGGGTATCAGAAAAATCACTATCACAGGGCTGTACACAAAGCAACTTATTTATCTGTCACATTCCTTACAAATACCTGTTCTTTAGGAAGCCTGACCTTTAGCTAACCCAAAGGGTCACGTACTTGGTTTTAAAGCAGATAAGCAAAAGTAATCTGGCTGCAGTAAAAATACAACCTAAAGTTTCACATTTCATCGGCTTCGGTTTCTTTGGGATTTGACAAACACAGGTGATCTTGGTGGATCACCTTGCAAAGGTATTTTAGTTTATATTAAAGCTGTGAAATCTGTCTTGCTGGAGGTGTTGCAGTCATATTTTTCATGGCCTTACTAGATTACTTTGAGGTGTTTAGATCTGATTTTCCACATTGGTTGTTTAAAAAATGTTTCATTTGTTATAATAAATGCAAAGAATCTGTAATACTGTTTTCATTCAGTTCTGCTTTTTGACATTCTACACATACCGCTCTGCCATTGACAGCATGGGAATTGGAAGAAATCGGTGGTATAATTAATCCAGTTTATCCCCATAACCAGTTTCTGGGCATAAATTGAATTGTTCTAATTTAATTATCCAAATAAATTTGAGCATAATTATATAAAATATGTCGATGCCAGACTAAATTGTAACATGCTTGGACTTTTTAACAACATTTAAAACTTGATTTTAAAATTGAAATCAATTTATTAGAAAGTCCAGTTAAAATCAATAAATTATTTTTGCTTCTAAGAACAAAAGGGTCTTTTAAGTGGTTTTTGTTTATTTTCAGTTACACTTGAAAAATATTGTTAACATGGGATTACTGCTGATGAGATTCCAGAATCTTCCAAAAACAACTTTTGTTTTGTTATTTTGTTAAGTCTTGGTGTCTTCTTCATTTTGAGCTGGAATCTATTATTTTGTAGTGATAATTACCGTTAAAAATTATTTCTTAAAATTTAAATAGATGATTATATTTGGTACAATTTGTAGAAAAAAATAAAAACGGAACAATTTTGTAGAAGAAAAATGTTCCAAAGAACCACTGAGCTTACTTTGAATGTTTCATATGATTTAGTAGCAAAACGAAACCATTAAACAACTAGCGGGCATTTATTAACGTATCACTTTCTGTTTACTCAGTCTAGATATTCAGGGAATTAGTTCAGATTTGGGGAAGTGTATGGCCAAGTGTACTTCTGATGAAAAGATCCGAAAGAAATTTGGAAGTGTTATAAATCTCAGATTTTTCATGACAGGGACAGTGATCTTTTTCAGGGTATTATGGTTTTTTGAAAGGTGTGCAGTCAGAGGAAAAAGTCAGGTCTCTGAGTAATGTTAAGGTGTGCAACACTTAGTTCGGTGTGCTGTGAGGTCAGGGAATTCTCTGCAGTAAAACTCTGCTGCAATTACAGTCTGTCTGCATATTCGTTCATTCATTCATTCATTCATTCATTCAGTATGGTTAATGAATCAATAGCAAGGAGTTGTTTAGCATATTATTCTATTCAGCAATATAAGCATATACACAAGAGTAAATTTGTGTGCCTGTGTGTATGCATGGGTGTGCCCGGGTGTTGCACACGTGTGCATTTACAGTCATACAGCTGACGTGCCATAGATAAAAACACAATGTAAAGTGAGACATGAAAGTGCTCTGAGTATATCTGTACAAAAAGCAAGCCAGAAAAGCGCTAAGCCAGCCTATTCACCTGCCTTCCGCTCTGCATGCATAGCAAGCAGCAGCCAGAACTCAGTCTATTAAGCATCTGCTTTCTGTCTCGAGTGCTTACAATTCGATACTCATGACAGTGGTGGAAAAAGACCAGCAGCACAGGGAACATGGAAAAGCACGCTCACCCAAGTCTGTAAAGAACAGGTACAGAGGGACAGGTCAGCCTTTATGGTGTCCGGCCAACAGCGATGGCATGCTAGTGCTAATTCCTCCAGTTCTTGCCTCCTCCCCCTGTGTTAAGATCCGCTGTGAGGACTCCCACTCTGCCTCCGTCTCTCTTCTCCTGTCCCCGCTTCAGTGGAGCAGCGGCAGCTGCATGGCTCTCCAAGCACCCACTCCAAGGGAAAGGAAAAAAAACAACAACAAAAACAGCACAATAAGAACAAGAGTCACAAGTGCCTGTGCTGGCCGCTGGGTCTAACCCGATCCCGAGGCTGTAACGGGGACCCTTGCCTCATTCCCAGCTGCATGCGGTATTGATGGAGTTGCTGGGGGGATGCTAACACAGCAAGAATTCTCATATTGCTCCCCCCCTTGCCTTTCTCTCCCTACAGTCACTCTCTCACTTGCTCGCTCATCTTGCTCGCTCACTCACTCTCTTTCTTACACACTCTCTCTCACTCTCCTCCTTTCGGTTTCTCCTCCAAAGGGCCAGTTTGCCAGCTGAACCCTTTCTCAGACTGGAGGGTTGCAGGTCAGGGGTGAGGTCTGTCCGGCCTTTTTCTCCTGTGAAGATCTCTAGTGCAGTCCATCATTCCCCCAAGCAGGGCTGTGCCCCGCACACACCGCACTGCACTGCGGCCACAGGACACACGTGCCCCCCCACCAATCTTCCTCCTTTTCCTCCCTCCCCTCTGTACGAGTCCCGTGCTGCGGTGCCAGGGCAGGGTGCAGCAAAGCCCCAATGCAGCGGTGGGGGGAAGGGATTCAGAGGTTCTGGGGTGGGGGGGGGGTAGATGAAGGAGAGCTGCAGAAAATAGAAAGGATTGTGGATTTGGGGTTTTGCACATGTCTGTTGTGCAGCATCTGAAAAGTTGCTGAGCACAAGACACAGCGTTTACTGCATTTCTCCCCATTCTCACACGTTGTTCAGACAGGTCACAACCGCAGCACAGGTGGGCTGATGCAAATCTGCCCTGCAGCCCCTGACTTTTCAGGCACCTTCTCATGAGCCCCAAATCAAAGAGAAAGAGCACACAGTGTGGGAAAATGAAATTATTCCATTTGTCTTAAGCCAGGTGATTCTGTACTTCATTGTGTCCTTCGTGACTTTGCCTGGATTAACTTATAAGTGAACAACTGAAGTTGGAATATTTTTAGAAGGCTGAATACTAAAATGACAAGCAATGTGGTGGCTGCAGCAGGACTTGAATAAATTAAATGAAAATACCACACTGTCTCTGAAAAATATGGGTTTCTTATATAAGTATAGCAGTTGCACTGAGTTTGCACATATTGCCAGTGTGCAGCCTGAAACCGAAATAATGCTTGATTTAACCTTGATTTGTTGTGTAACCAAGTACATTGACCATAAATGCATCCATTTTCAACACCTGCTTGCCCAGAAGACTATACCCCATATGTCATGTCAGCCCATCATAGGGTTGCCAAACACACTATGTGCCATTTACCATGATAATTTAACCTGAGTTGCATGTCTTCAGACTGTGGGAGGAACTAGAGCGCCCAGAAGACACCCACACAGATTTGTGGAGAACATGAAAAGTCCACAGAGGCTGAGCCAGATCCAAATCTGTACCTAAACAGCCCAGGTCCTGTAAGGTGCTACTTGCTGTGCTGCAGTGCAGTTGTGGGACTCAATACATTAAATTATGTTTTAATTGTCATATGTCTGCCCAACATCAATCTCTTTAGTTAAATGGAGGGTTGCGGTGACCAGGAGTCTATCCTGGAAACACAGGGCTAGAGGTAGTCAGTATCCTGGACAGGACACCAGGTGATCCCAGGGCAGACAACCCTCTAAGCCACATCTGTGAGCTGTGGAAGGAAACCAGAGGACCCACAGGAAATATGAGGAGGAGAAGATTAGCTAATATAGACTAAATGGTTTGAACAACTGTAAAGATAGTAGGAATAAGTGTTTTTCAGAAAGCTCAGAAAGATTTTGATGCAGAACATTTTTATTCTAACTTCATAGCTTTAATTATTGCTCATTCTATTTTAATTGCTTTTTTAAATGCGTGACTTCATACAGATGATTTATTACCTGGTATTATCTTTATCTGTATGGATAAGCTGTGTCCCAGGACGATAGTACTAAATTACATAATAATATTAAAGCTGAAATTACATAAAGCACTTCATTTTTCCTAATCTGATTTATGTGCAAAAAAGTGTCCCCTCAGTTTCTTTAGTCAGGACATTATTCATATGGAGTCTTTCATTGTTAATTTTTAATATGTTTCAGAAAGTACTTAAATTAAAAAATGAACTTCAGTCTGTTAAGTTCAAGCTGTAGCAAAACATTTATATACAAATACAAATCAACAATCAGAGGGCATTATTGTTTTGCAAAGCCAAAGAATTTTATATTTTTCAACCAAATGCCTTCTTTGTTATACATAAATATTAGTAAATAAGAACATTTATCATGAAATATGCTTGTTGTTTTTAACTGCTTGCCCTTGTCCCTAGGCACTAGGTTAGGAGGGGGTTACCAGTCCCTTACAGGGTGCAGTCTAGGTTAGGTAGGGTGTCTGTAGATGCTGAAAAGATTTGTCTTTCTTTTCTGTCCATGCTTTATTTGGATTAATTGGAATAATTGGAGGACATGAAAAAGATTTGTTTGGTTTTCATTTTTTCTTTCCTTTGGCACTGCTCACATTCCTTTACTCTGTGTGTCTTTTTGTTAGTTGTAATATGTGTAAATTTTGAATATATTTTCACTCAATCACACATTTACATATTAAATCACTTTTGTACTAAATCCTCAGTATTTTTGCTTCATTTTGGTCCTTATCCAAATCCAAAGTATCACAGATAATTTAATGTTACAACCCTTTAGCCCTAGACACGTTGGAGTTATAACATTAATGGGGGGGGGGTTGTCATGGACTTGATTCTGGGATTTCTAACTGTAACAAGGCAGTTCCCAACTAATTTGTCAAGTTAAAGACATACAGGTCATTTCACACACACATGCTGTGTGTGGTGTTCGCCTGTGTCACAACACTAAAAATGCTTATGCACTGAATGCAATCACATTAAGGATAAAACAGTTTGAGGATAAATAAAGTGTTACATGTTCTGACCCGGGCAACAACCAGTAACTCAGCTAGTACAGCACATAGACTCTCACTGCAAAACTATTTGTAAATCATTCCTGAAAATCCTGTTTGCTTGTGAAGCAAATTCTCCTAAAAAAAACTCTTTATTGCTATTCATTTAAATGAGCAAAATAAATAATGCATTTTTAAGTCACAAACGGTTCCTCCTATTTTTCACAAAATATCAAAAGTTCTTGCCTTACTTTTTTAACACAGAGAAACTCCAGTTCAAAAACAATTCTAGGATATTGGAACTGCTAGAGACACATAAGTTTAATACTCAATGATTCAGAATTTCTGCTGTCATCGTTCATTGTGTGCTCTATGCTCTTCTACTCTCTTCCCCCTTTTATACTTTCATTTACCTTTTTATTATTTTCTCATTTTATTTTGTTGACATTGTACTTTTGTTTATTAATTATGTATTCTGCTGTTGTTTTACTGGTTGCAGTTTTTAATTTGGTTGTTTTATTCTGCTGTTCTTTTATTACAACCCCAAATCAAAAAACACTGGTGACAGTATGAAGAATGCAAATTTTAAAAAACGCAGCGATTTTTACATTTACTTCGACTTTTATTTTATTGCATGAAGATATTTCATGTTTTGTCTACTCAATTAACATTTCATTTGTTAATATACATCCATTCCTGCATTTCAGGCCTGCAACACGTTCCAAAAAAAGTTGCGACAGGGGCAATTTAGAGCTAGTAATGAAGTAAAAAAATTATAATAATATGTTATATATAAAATAATAATGTGATTTCAAACAGGTGATGTCAACGGGTGATTGCAATCATAATTTGGTACAAGAGCAGTATCCTCGAAAGGCTGAGTCTTTGAGTCTCAAAGATGAGCAGAGGATCTCCAGTTTATCAACAAATGCGTGAGAAAATTATTGAAATGTTTAAAAACAATGTTCCTCAAAGAAAGATTGGAAGGGATTTGCACATTTCTCCCTCTACAGTGCATAATATTATTTAACAATTCAAGGTATCTGAAGGAATTTCAGTGCGTAAGGGGCAAGAGCGCAAGCCTAAGCTGAACACCCGTGATCTCTGATCCCTCAGACGGCACTACATCAAGAACGGTCATTCATCAATAGCTGATATAACCACAGATGATATGTTAGTTGACCAAACAAAACATGAAATATCACGGGTTCATACTGTCTGCAATTAAATAAAAGTCAAAGCAATTGTAAGAATCACTGCATTTTTTTTTTTATTTGCATTTTCCATACTACTCCAACTTTTTCTTAGGATTGTACCTTATTGCTGATATGTGTTTTAAATTGCTATAGAGTTATAACCTATTTATCCTTTTTGCAAGCCCACTACTTGTTGTTTCATTACAAATCCAGTATGCTGCATCATAGAGCAAAAACAACAAAAACTGCAATTTTCCAAATACTTTTGGACTGCACTGTAAAGCATGGCGCTATAACACATAAAGAACAAATTATGTCAGTGCCAAGTATTAGATATCTGAATGATCATTTAGCTTCCATGCTTAGTTACGACATTAATCCATGTTAAAGAATCTTTTTTAAATCAAAGCTTCCACACTTATCTCTGGACACAATGTTTTTTTTATTTTTTCTTTGTTGGCGCTGGGCCTCTGAATGTTATTTATGAGATTATACATAATCCAAATGTTTTTGAAGTTCCAGCAAACCCTTTCATGGGAATAAATTTGCTACCTTTTTAAACAACTGAGATAGCAAATCCTAGTAATGTATGTATGACACTCAAAGGAAATCTAAGTCACACAGCAAATAGACAAGCAAACAAACAAAACAGTAAATAAAAATAAATAAAATTGAATAAAATTAAATATTAAATAGACCTTAAGGTTAATTAAATAGACCTGTTAACAGTGACAGTGAGGGGGAGCAGTTAGAGGATGTTGTAGACCCTGCTTTGTGAGGATTGTGATGGCATGTCTGGGTTCAGAAGTCTTCTGGCCTGTGGATAGAAGCTCCTCCTGAGCCTCTCCGTTCTGGCCATAATGCTTCTGAATCGTTTGCCTGATTTCAGCAAGATGAATAGATGGTTGCTGGGATGAGACAGGTCACCGATGATCCTAGTCGCTCTGGTCCTGCATCTCCTGGTGTAGATGTCCTGTAGGGATGGCAGATCAGATCTGGTGCAGCGTTCCGCTGCCTGGATCATTCTCTGCAGTGCCTTGATGTCTCGAGCACAGCTATTCCCAAACCAGGAGATGATGTTCTAAGTCAGAACAGTTTGTACAGCACCAGAGTAGAACATTTTAAGGATCGCCGGCGAGACCTGTAGCTTCCTCAGCTGCCTGAGGTGGTAGAGCCGCTGCTTTGCTCTACTGGCCTGAGCTCGGATGTGTACGGTCCATGTCAAGTCTTCAGTGACATGAACGCCCAGGTATTTGAAGCTGCTCGCCCTCTCCACTGCAGTGAACTGGTACAGCCATACAGTATTCTACAGCATCCTTGTACTTTGAATGATTTATATTAGTTTAAATTTAATATATAGAAACAGTCTACCCTTGGACATTTTATTTTAGCATATTAATAATTTGCTTTTCCTATATTTACAAATAATAAATGGTGTACAAGTTATAAATCATAACTAATGTGATAAAGTGATTGAGAGCAAATCATGAAGAAAACATTTGGAACAAACATACAGAAATGGTGAAAATTAATTTCACGCTGAGTGCAAAAAAATGAATTCATTCAATATGTTTTATTAAGAAATATTTAGTTTATTTTAACAGTGTAGTCAGCAAGACAAGTTAAGAGCTTGACTGGCTCACAGGAGCTCTGGACTTGGCCACTGAAGGTAGCAAATCCTTTTGCCAGGCAGTTGTGTTGTTTCTTTTTTGGTTGTCATGACATGGGTTCAAGCTTCGGCCAGATTGGACTTTTTACATATGCTTCACAAAAATAGTCTGAATAAGAAATCCCATTTGTCATTAAAAACAAAATTGCAGAAGTGTATTTTCTGTGTGAAGGATAATGGTTTTACCATCAGACAAGGCAATAATTCTTAATGTAGCAAGAATATATTTCTTTGCTAGGTTAGTTGTACATTAATCTCACTTTTCTGCATCTCTTTAATGAAAATATAATCACTGTCCAAAATATATTTGCACATACCAGAACATAAATTTGTATAATGCAGCCGGTGCATGCATTTTCAGATCATGCACCTTAGAAAGTAAACTTGGAAGTCTGGAACTAGAGAAACTGGGTCTATGGGCCTATGGACCAAACTGATGTAAATTAAACGTAATTTATAGATCCCAGGACATTTCCATAGCCCATTTATTCTGCATATACGTGAAAGCCAGATTTCATTTTTGTTAGTGTCAATAATTTGTATCAATAATAAAAAAGTGTGTTAATAGTTATATATCACTGGTTCTACTGTTATTCTAATGTGAAGAGCTAGTGGTAGACTGTGCTGATATGTGTGCTGTGCAGCTGGGAGAGGCCAGAAGAAGCACCCCCCCCCCTGTTTGCACTGTAGGATGCTGGAATTTTTCTCAGTACCAGGTGGACACTGATGGCTGGTCAAGGAATTCTGAACCTTAAATTGCTTTAGACAGCAAATTGTATTTTGTCCCATGAAGGCAATATGGCCTGCAAAAGTACGTTCAAAACCCAAGAGCCTTCAAAGTTATACAAACATGACTAGGGTTCGTGAGTCATATTTTTAACATTCGGTATTGTTTTCTTTGACATTCAGCAACAATTAAATATAAAAACAAAAACAATGAGTGAAGGAACAGAGCAACCACCTGCAGACCCAAAAAGAACTTGCTTATTTTCTTATTTCTTGTTCTCATTTCCTTTTAGTGGGGTGCCTACAGACCCAAACTATAAAATATTTTGGTTGTTCCCAAAGCAAAATAAACACATTGGTCAGCACATCGAAGCTGCCAGAAAAGATGGTCTTAGAGGTAAACGAAATAAATGCATCCATTTATAGGAAAAATTCGCCTGTCTGTATAGTTCAAGTCAGCAGCAGAATAAAGATTGAGATTTTGTACAGATTCAGTAAAAAAGTAAATTCCTGGATTAAAAGGCACAAATTAACCTGAATGATTTTAAGAAATATTCAAACAATCAACAGAATCAACAAATAACAGAAACAAATGAAGGGTTTTCAAAGATCTAAAGATTTTAGTGAAAAGTGATTTGACAAATATCTGAAACCTCTAAATTCACCACCAGAAAAAGTGGACTACATTTCAACTTGAAAATGTTGAATTACAATCCTACTCTGAACCAAACATTATGAATAATTTGGAGTTGGCTGAAAACTATAGATCTGTGAAGCTGCTTAGGAGTAGAAATATAAGTTGAAATAATTGGATGGAAGTATCGATATAACCAAAATTTTTGTATAACAGCTGTAAACTACTGGATGGATACACTGCAGTAACGTTTTTTATGCTCCTTATTCAGTTGTGGTGCAGGGGACATTACTGATCTCAGTGGCACTTTCCAGTAAAAAAATACCAGCCTTAACACAGTGGATCCTTGTAGTCCTGCACACTCCAGTCACCAGCACACAGTAAAACTACAACCAAGCACTTAGCAGTTTTATCACCTTTTCAATGGTTGGGAACTAGAGTTTTCTGGAGAAAGTGGGGAAATTAATTATATTTACTCAAAAATCATAAGTAAAGGGAAAATGCAACATCAGGAGTCTCACCACTCTCATTTCCCCGGTACCTGGTGGGTAACTGTTAAAAAATCAGGGTCAGAATTGCTCATCATCATGTTTAAGGCTACAGTGCAATAAAATATAAAAGCATGTTAAAACCTGTAGGCCACAAAAGCTGAATGCAAAAGGAAGTATGTATATGTCAAAATACAGATATCACATATCCTACGAGCTGCTGTTCACAGCTTTTTTGTAAACCAGACTTTAGCTGGGAGTACATTGTGCTGCATACCTTTGCAATGCAATATAGCCAAATCTTAGCCAAAGAGAATGAGTAATTTATAAGGTAAACAGCAAAAATGTATTTTAAAAGGTGTATAGTAAACTGTACATATTTTAATTGGTCAGTCAGTGTAATTTGTATTTTTGCACTTGAGTGCTATTTCTGCAGGATTTCCTGTGCCATATATAATGCAAATGAATTCTGTGTGTGAAGGTCTAAGGTTTGTGGCATGGGGGAATGTAAATGTGAGCAACAGACTTTTGGCCAATTGTCTCATTAAGGACAAGACTGGTGTATGAGCAGCTGCTCTGTAATTCAGTAAATATGACTCTACTGGGTGGGTTTTTGAGGCACAGCTGTGTTTGATATCTTCTTCTTCTTTCAGCTGCTCCCGTTAGGGGTCGCCACAGCAGATCAATTGTTTCCACTTCTTCCTGTCCTCTGCATCTTTCTCCATCACACCCACCACCTGCATGTCCTCCTTCACCACATCCATAAATCCCCTCTTAGGCCTTCCTCTCTTCCTCTTGCCTGGCAGCTCCATCCCTAGCATCCTTCTCCCGATACATCCAGAATCTCTCCTCTGTACATGTCCAAACCAACGCAATCTCGCCTCTCTGACTTTGTCTCCAAACCGTCCAACCTGTGCTGACCCACAATGCAACTCCTTCTTACCTTCTCGGTACTTCTCCATCAACACCCTCAGAGCAAACATCGCATCTGTGGTACTCCTTCTCGGCATGAAGCCATACTGCTGCTCACTAATCGTCACCTCCCTTCTTAACCTAGCTTCCACTACTCTTTCCCATAACTTCATGCTGTGGCTGATCAGTTTTATCCCCCTGTAGTTACTACAGCTCTGCACATCACCCTTATTCTTAAAAATTGGTACCAGTACACTTCTTCTCCACTCCTCAGGCATCGTCTCACTTTCCAAGATTACATTAAAAAATCTGGTTAAAAACTACACTGCCATCTCTTCTAAACACTTCCATGCTTCCACAGGTATGTCATCTGGGTCAACAGCCTTTCCATTCTTCATCCTCTTCATAGCTGTCCTAACTTCGGCATGGAATCCCCTATTCATAATCCCTACATCATCCAACCTTCTCTCGCTCTCATTCTCTTCATTCATCAACCCTTCAAAGTACTCTTTCCATCTGCTCAACACACTCTCCTCGCTTGTGAGTACATTTCCATCGTTATCTTTTATCACGTTAACCTGCTGCACATCTTTCTCAGCTCGGTCCCTCTGCCTAGCCAATCGGTACAGGTCCTTTTCTCCCTCCTAAGTGTCCAACCTCTCATACAATTCATCATATGCCTTTTCTTTAGCCTTTGCCACCTCTCTCTTCGCCCTATGCCTCATCTCCTTGTACTCCTGTCTACATTCTTCATCTCTCTGTCTATCCCACTTCTTCTTCACCAGCCTCTTCTTCTGTATACTTTCCTGTACTTCTTCATTCCACCACCAGGTTTCCTTGTCCTCCTTCCTCTGTCCAGATGTCACACCAAGCACCTTTCTAGCTGTCTCCCTTACCACTTCTGCTGTAGATGCCCAGCTCACTGGTAACTTTTTACTGCCACCCAATGCCTGTCTTAATTCCTCCCTGAACTCCACCTTATAGTTTTCCTTTTTCAACTTCCACCATTTGATCCTTGGTTCTGCTCTCACTCTCCTCTTTTTGATCTCCAATGTCATCCTACAAACCACCATCCTATGCTGCCTAACTATGCTTTCCCCTGCCACCACTTTGCAGCCTACAATCTCCTTCATTCTGGCCCTCCTGCATAAGATATAATCCGCCTGTGTGCATCTTCCTCCATTCTTGTACGTCACCCTGTATTCCTCCCTCTTCTTAAAATACGTGTTTACCACAGCCATGTCCATCCTTTTTGCAAAGTCCACTATCATCTATCTTCTGCGTTCCTCTCCTTGACACCATACCTACCCATCACCTCCTCATCTCCTCTGTTCCCTTCACCAACATGCCCACTGAAATCCGCTCCAATCACCACTCTCTCTCCCTCAGGTACACTCTTCACCACTTCATCCATATCACTCCAGAATTCTTCTTTCTCATACATCTCACACCCAACTTGTGGGTCATATGCACTAACAACATTCATCATCACACTATCGATTTCCAGTTTCATAACCATCACTCTATCAGACACTCTCTTCACCTCCAAGACACTCTTGACATACTGTTCCTTCAGGATAACCCCTACCCCGTTTCTCCTCCCATCCACACCATGGTAAAACAGTTTAAACCCCCCTCCGATGCACCTAGCCTTACTCCCCTTCCATTTGGTCTCTTGCACAAACAATATATCAACCTTCCTTCTCTCCATCATATCAGCAAGCTCTCTCCCTTTACCAGTCATACTACCAACATTCAAAGTTCCTACCCTCACGTCCACTCTCTTAACCTTCCTCCTCTCCTCCTTCCTCCGGACATGCCTTCCTCGTCTTTTCCTTCGGCCTCTTCTCCTTCTTCAGCCAACAGTAGCCCAATTTCCGCCAGCACCCTGTCGGCTAACAGTGCTGGTGGTGGTCGTTGTTAACCCGGGGTTCGACCAATCCGGTATGGAAATTTGTATTTTTGTCCGCATATTTGGTTTGGCAAATTTTTACACCGGATGCCCTTCCTGACGCAACCCTCTCCATTTATCCGGGCTTGGGACCGACACAAAGAAATGCACTAGTTTGTGCATCCCCTTGTGGCTGAATTACAGCTGTGTTTGATATGTTTGGAACAATTTAGTTATGTTGGTAAATTGTGTTGTTTTTTTTTTTCAATTTTCCTTTAGCAGTCTGCTGTGTTAGAGATGGTTTATCCACAAGTTTTTTTATAATAAAAATTGAGCCTATTTTTGCTTATTTTCTGACAAACTACAGTATACAGGCACCTGAACTATTGTTTCCTCTGTGTGTTAGAATATACTTTGGATTTGCTACCCCTCTGGCAAAATAGGTGGTGACTGCCATGAGCTAAGGTTATTCAGCCAAGATAAACTGGCCAAGCAGGTCAACATGAGGTTAATGTAGATCCACAATAGGTTTATTTCTCTTCACCAGTGTTCCAGCACTCAATTCACAGGTGCAAGAATCCCCAGAATAGCTATTTACAAATTTCATACTTCTGTCAGTGAAAAACCATAGTCTTAATAACAATTACCTTAATTTGCTTGCTTCCATCTTTCTGTTCTTTTCTGAAATAAACAACTTTATACAAGTTTATACAATAGGCCCCACCCTAAGCCATTTCATTCACCTTTTAAATTAGCACACATCCTTCAAAGTACAGCACAACTGTCATTGATTTTAAGTGCAACACATTAAATGTTTATTTAACACAAAATTTTAGAAATATAGTATTTCTTTAACTGAATTCAAACAAAGTATTCATTTCCATGCAATTCTGAAATGGTATCTCTCCATTAGTATTGAACTACAGCTCCCATAGTTCCTCTTCTGCTACTTTGCAGTGTTTGTTGTTGTAGGAGACAGCACATTTTTACAAACATTCAGAATGAAATTATAGACATTCTGTAATATGTGGGTGCTAAGAATCACTTTTGGAAGTGCTTCTTACAAATAGCCATCTGCATTTCTAATGCCACACAAGGACTTTTCAGTAACTTGACTCGAGTCGCTTTTCCACCAGGGCGACACGCGCAAATTGTGCCAAGGACTGCGCACCATCACAGATTTCGGAAGGAAATCTAACGTGGCTATGAGTGCAGACTCTAGGTTCGCCAACAAACTCAACGTATTCTATGCCCGTTTCAAGCCCGATTGCGCTATAGCCACCCGCGACAGCAGCGACAGCAGTGAGGGCCGCAACCGGTCGACAACATTTAGTGACGTCATCACCGTCGCCGAGTCCGATGTGCGGAGGGAGCTGAAGTGCGTTAACATCAGGAAAGCGCCGGGGCCGGATGGCATCTCCAGGCGTCTGCTGTGCTGACCAGCTGGCCAGGGTTCTCACGACCATCTTTAATGAGTCTCTGGCTCAGTCCACAGTCCCTAGGTGCTTTAAAACTTTCACCATCGTCCCGGTCCCAAAGAACAACAAGCCCACATGCCCAAATGACTACCGGCCTGTTGCACTGACCTCGGTAGTCATGAAGGTCTTTGAGAGACTCATCAAAGCCATCATCACTGCATCCATCTCCAGCTTTGTAGACCCACTTCAGTTTGCCTACCGCTCCAACAAATTCACGAATGATGCCATATCCCACGTCCTGCACACCACCCTCAGTCACGTTGACAGGAAACAGGGGAACTATGTGAGACTGCTGTTCATTGACTACAGTTCAGCTTTCAACACCATTGTCCCCCAGAGACTGTTCACTAAACTGAGTGACTTGAGATTGAACCGCCACCTTTGTGCCTGGGTTCTCAGTTTCTTCACAGGCAGATCACAGGTGGTGAGAATCGGTAGTTGCACCTCCGGCATCATCACACTCAACACTGGAGCTCCACGAGGTTGTGTACTTAGCCCTCTGCTCTATGCCCTCTACACTCACGACTGTGTGGCCACGCACGCCTCCAACTCCATCATCAAATTTGCTGACGAAACAGTGGTGCTGGGCCTCATCTCCAACAAGGACGAGACAGCATAGTTGGAGGAGGTGGAGAACTTGGTATCATGGTGCCAGGTGAACTGCCTCCAACTGAATGTCGGCAAAACTAGAGATGGTGGTGGACTTTGGTAGGCGACAGCAGCGGTCCTACACCCCCCTTAAAATCAACGGGACTGCAGTGGAGAGGGTGAGCAGCTTCAAATACCTGGGCGTTCATTTCACTGAAGACTTGACATGGACTGTACACATCCGAGCTTAGGCCAGTAGAGCAAAGCAGCAGCTCCACCACCTCAGGCAGCTGAGGAAGCTACAGGTCTTGCCGGCGATCCTTAAAACGTTCTACTCTGGTGCTATACAGTCTGTTCTGACTCAGAACATCATCTCCTGGTTTGGGAATAGCTGTGCTCGAGACATCAAGGCACTGCAGAGAATGATCCAGGCAGCGGAACGCTGCACCAGATCTGATCTGCCATCCCTACAGGACATCTACACCAGGAGATGCAGGACCAGAGCGACTAGGATCATCGGTGACCTGTCTCATCCCAGCAACCATCTATTCATCTTGCTGAAATCAGGCAAACGATTCGGGAGCATTATGGCCAAAATGGAGAGACTTAAGAGGAGCTTCTATCCACAGGCCATAAGGCTTTTGAACCCGGACATGCCATCACCATCCTCACAAACCAGGGTCTACAATATCCTCTAACTGCCCCCTCCTCACTGTCACTGTTAAGGTCTATTTAATATTTAATTTTATTCAACTTTATTTATTTTTAGTGTGTGCGTGTGTGTGTGTTGCACAACATGATCCTCCGTGTGTGTGCATACATATGTTTACAGTTAACCTGAACAGATGTCTTCATATTGTGGGAGGAAACCAGAGCATCCAGAGTAAACTCAGACTTGGGAAGAACATACAAATTCCACAGAAACTGAGCCAGAATTAATCCCACTGGCCAGCAATGGCAGCACTATTCAGTGCAGTACCTTGCCACCCCACACTAAGACTTACAGTTTAAATATAATCAGCAAAATAAAAAAAAATCAACAGTATTTATAATGATATACACAATGTATATGAAATGCGGTTAACTTCACCCAATGTCCACATTGAAGTCACACATTGTGTGCCAGCATGACTTGAGTCATTTATTATTACAGAGGCCCAAACTTGGCAAGCACTTCTGAAGCAATGGCTGTACAAATAATAATGGGTCTCCAATGTGTTAGCAGCATGCAGAAAAGTGCAAAGGGCATTTCTCAGCAAAGACACAAGAAGAGCTGAACCTCATATGGTTCAATTTTCTCCGTGAAATCACCTTGAGAGGTAAACAAATTGCTGTTGTTTATTTTTTTTTTTTTAAATTTGTTAATAAAAATAATAATCAATTTATTAAAAATACTGATAAATTCCTAAAAATCAGTAATGGGACTCTATAATGGATGATTAATTTATTGTACTTACAAAAAAAAATGTATTTTTAACATTTTAATAAATTACCAATAACAATTGTTCAGTGTAGTCTGGTGTAATCTGTGCTGTAAATATGGTACCATGCACAGAGATATTTGAATGATTCAGCTCACTCATGTTTATGGTATAAGAAAAAAACTTCACTTTGTCACAGTGCACCATGTTTTTCACTTTGCAAGGCACACAGACACCACACCAAATGTGTGATCCCTGCTCCAGCTGCTGGACCCTTCAGTGTATTAACACTGAATATTACCCTGCTGTATAAATGGGTAAATCACTGCATGCGGCTTAAAACCGCAAGAAAGTATGAGCTTGTTTACTATATAATAATAACCCTGAATTTACTGTTTTAACTGTCATATCAAAGGTTGTGACTGATTAACACTGTGAAGATGATGGGAAGTAGGCATTGCACACCTTCTCAGCACAGTCTCCAAGTGCTTTGTGGAGTGAAAGATATAATAGGCAGCAAAAAGTCTGTAATGCAAGAAAAATGTCTGTGCAATGAGGCAAAAATGCAGTACAGTGTAAGTCAAAATTCTGAAAGTACTCAAATATTCTGATGAGCATTAATTCTGGACTGATCTAATACCATTTTGTACTGGACCAATGGGTGTGCCTGTAAGGTGTGTACATGCTCCTCTTCCATCTTGAAGGCAGGCATCTTGAATTCAACTCAATTCAAAATGGAAAGACAGTAATGTGACTAACACATCTACAATGGCAAGAGATTCAATGGTGAACTTTGTTTTATGATACCTTCACTGGTTATGATGTTTGACCCATCACAGTTCAGACATTAAGCAACCATGCTGAGAGTGATAGAGGCCTAAGCCAGAACCATTTTACAGAATGTGTTCAGTGTTATGTCCATATTGCAAGACATTGTTCCCAGTCAGTTTGAACATGATGAAGAGCTTCTAAACCTTTCAAAGGGATGCATCACTGGCATCACTGAGGCCAGTGCTGGCATCCATCTAGAAGTTCTTCAACATGTTCAAGTTGAAATCAATTCAAATCATATCATTTGTTTTCCTTGTACTGGACCCATTGTAAGGCAGGTGAGTATTCTTCAAACAACTGATTTGTGAACATCACCTGAAGCTGTGTGACATAATCAAACAGGAAATGAAATTGAGCCAAAATGAACAAGATAAACAGTTTATAACATGTAAAATGTCTTCTGTCCAAGGAGAATCTGGCAAATCTGAATTCTGGACCTGTAAACCATGCAAATGTGTGACATAATAAGTCATCATTCATCGTGTATGTGACTCGCCAACTCCCCCATACCACTACTATACTCCCTGCTAGTTGATGGTTCTCAGCATTCTCCTAGCATAGATCAGGTCTTCTCATTCCATTAGCTAGCAGTCCAGCAGTTAATGTGAAGGGAAATGATCCTGAGGTCATCTGCATACTTTGCAGCAACATTTCATGCCCAGCTTCAAAAAAACTGTTTTTTTTTTTTTTTTATTTTTTAAGCCAACAATGGCCTAGATGAATTCTATAAACATTAAGGCATAATGCCCCCTCCAAAAAATCTGTGCACATTGGAAAAATTCCCTGCAAATTGATGCCAGATTCCTGGAGAATTGTTTAGGACCTTTGCTGCCTCTGTGGCACACTGAACCCTTTCTGTCCTGGGTGCCAAGATGACCAGCGCAGGCAATGAAGTAACATTTAGCTGCTTCACCACCAAAAACTTGTATCTGTAAGTGTTTGTGACTGTGTTTATCTTCATAAGAATTTATAGATCTATGGACAGATCAAATAAAAATCAGATCAGGCCCTTTTGACCCTTACCTGACTATTCCAGTGTTTCTATTGTTCTTTTTTTTTTGTTTTTGCCTCCAGGCAAGACCCAAACACTGCATCAATCCAGGCTTATTGGAGCTTATTTAGCTGCAGAATATCCATCTGTAAATAACCTAAGTGTAACAATATATTTTATGAATATTTGAAAAAAGTATGTATTTATCATTTTTTGTGCATTGAAATATGTATAAAAATAATTAATAATTGTGTGTCTGCATAGATAGATAGATAGATAGACAGCGCTTACTTCCCCCTCTTCTGGCCATCTATAGTGCTGCATAATGTAAACCAGCTAAAAAAGTTAAATATGCACCAAAAGTGCAGATTGAGAAAGTTTGACAGGCAGAATCATTACATCTCCCTCCTGTCTTTCTGTTTCAATTTATTTCAGAAAATATCAAATAAAAGCAACAAGGCGGGTGGCTCGGTGTTACTACAGTACAGATTATGTAACAGCACAGGGATGCATGTATTTTTGTGTTATTCGACATTTGTAGTGAACTCTGATTTAATAAACTGGCATTGCTTATGTAGATAAATGCTGGCAATTTAAATATTTGAATATAAAGTTGTAAATAGAAGTCTACCGTATATGTGTGTGGATCTTGAAGCAGGCAAGCTGACTGAAAAAACATTTGATTTTGATTTAGTCTGCAGAAAGGCTTTCTTTGTTCCTAGTTATTACAGACTTAGAAATCGCTCATCCTTATGAACTTTTTTCAGTATCTATAGGTGAGCTGAGGTATTTCCCATTCCTCAAAACTCAAAAACCTCCTGTAAGAAATACATTCCTGTAAGAAAATGGGAGAAACGCAATCCAAGAGATGGATAATAACATTAAGATACTACTGTGTTTATTCTACACATTTCTGTTGCGCGTTAACATTTGCATGAAAAGCTCAGTCTTCTTCAGGAAGATTTTCTCCAGTGCAGTGATGGAGAGGAATAACAAGCAGCTCCGCTTGCCTTCGGCGAACAGCCGCCCCCAGTCCTCCTCATTTGTGCTGCATCAACAGACCTTGGCATCTCAAGCTGGATTCGGTTTCTCCTGCTGCTATAACTGATTAAACCAGTTGTAAAGCTTAATTAAACCAGACTTGGTTCAACAGAGCTCGGCTTATTTCAAAACCGCAAATGCGGTCTTGCAGCGCAATATGGCAATGCTCCTGAAGAATCCAACTAGTTTGAATTCTGAAGCTGGAGTCCAACATATGATTAAATAGACACCAATTATAATTTTTTAAACTTAGACGCCCATAACTTTGAACAAAACTATGCTCATCCTCATAAAATTCTTAATTCCACAGAAGAAGAGAATAAGATTACAATTTTCAGTGTCTTTTAACCTAATGTATGGTGTTTTTAAAGCATTAACATCTATTGATGCTATTTACTCAATAAAATCTGAGGACAGGCATTCATGATGCTCACATTTGTGGGATGAACAATAGGGAGTTTACTTCTTTTGCAAAACGATAGAGGGGAACGGTTCTGCCATTTTAGATCAATGTCAAACAGAACAGGAGAGGAAAGGAATGGTGACAGTACTACAAATAATATCTCAGCGGTATACCTGGGCTCTTGATGTACATACATGCACAAAAATACTCAACTTCCAGTAGTGTACAGGCATTAAATTAAAGAAAAACTATGTAGAATTCACACATGCCTAGACAGTGGGATCTTCAACTTTCTTCCCAGCAAATACACAGAGGTGTACGGCTGAACAATTGCTGCTTATATCCCTTGATCCCTTTGAAGGTAGGTAGACTGCTTGAGTAATCTAGTTGGATAGGACACAATGTGAACATTTTTTATTTCCTCTCTTTAATTTAACATAGTTACAGCTGCCTCTACCTCAGTATCTCAGCCACAACATCAGCCATTTTCGCAAGATGATAAAGTGACTCATTTATTCAGTGAGAGTTACAGGAGAGCATAAAGTCAACATAACTGCTAGTTTCCATTGCACTTCCTACAACAGACATATTGCAGTCAGACTGTGTTTCGGTGAAATGAGGATACAGGAATATGCCTTAAAAATCTCTGTATAACTTTATAAATATCCATGTCATTACAGCACCCACCAGCCACCTACTTTCTCTTGCATTCTGAATTTAAATTATCGTTCAGATTTTGGCTCCACTTTTTATGTCCACAATTTTGGTACTTTTCTTCCTCATAACAATTTTGACAAGTCACAACTGACAAAATTCTTCATTTCTCATTCCAAGAACATCAAAGGATATCCAGTTTTTTGTTATATCTCGTATCAGCTTAACACATTGTCAGAAATCCAAAAGCAGTAAGAAGGGAGCCTTGGAAAAGGAATCAGAGCTGAATGTGCCCTGCAGGTTCTTTGGATGCATTTCCTAACAAAGAAATTGCTGCCCTGATTTCTTCTTCTGTCTCTCGCAGGTCATCTCCCCGGTTCACCTTTGGATAAAGATTTGGTTTATCAAAAGTAATAAATGAAATCCATAACAACTCTGTCTTTAGATACTGCTGGGTTCTTGGTGTCTTCTGGGCACTGGAAGGGTTTGGGGCTTTTTGTAGTCACCCATGCAAACAGACACAAAAAAGAATGACCCACCAATGACGAGGATCAAACCTGAAAACCATCCAGAAAAAAGTGCTTCTCCAAACTCCCAGCGAGGTACCACGTCAGGTATACTTTCATCCCAGAACTCCACTACAGTCAGGTAAGCCACCAGTGAGACGGGCAGTAACGTGGCAATGCCGGAGACCCAGGAAAGCACGCCACCTAGGATGAGCAAGCATCTCTTAAACCGCGCACGGCCCGGCCCCAGCTCCACACCGTCTAAGCCAAAAAAGGCCACGGCAACAGCCAGCATGCCTGTCGCAATGGAGATGAACATGAGCACGCGGGACACCAGCACGTCAGCCGGCAGCGCTAGCAGTGACTCAAAGGCCTTGCACTGCACTCCAACCTCCTCTGTGAAGATGCAGGTGTGCCACAAGCCCTCGTACCAGTTCTCCATCTCGTTCAGCTCCGTGTTAAGAGTTTTCCACAGGGGCAGAAAGGTGGTGACCAAGGTGGTGACCAGGCCCCCAAAGGAGATGAAAAGGGCGAGTCTCTGCATTACTTTGGTGGTCAGCAGCACCATCCTCTCACACTTTCCTTCTCTTCGCTCCCTGACTCCTTGTCCTTCTGAAAGAATTAAGCTAAGCCAACAGGATCTCTTCCCACAGCACCATCTCACTGGCCCAGCCTCAGCCTCGTCCCCACCCTGTGTCTTAATAAATGCACCCGAAAAGCGATAGAACGATCTGACGAAGCCTTGCGCATTACAACAAATGCGCTGTTTTGTCACTGCGATATCGCCTTGGGGAACAATGAACCCTGTTTGAGATGAAACTAGATCGTTTCAGATGGCGGGGTTCAGGTTCTGTTTCTCTGACAAGGAGCTTCCATCTGGTGAAACATGAGCGCGTCAGGCATGAGGGACCAAACAAAAATCGGTAGTGAAAGAAGCATTGAAAATGTGCTCAAATAATGGATCCTGACCACCAGCACTTGGGCTGCTATTATGTATTATTGGCCACAAACCCCATGGCAGCATTGCCAACACAGGATCTCTCCAAAATTGCTCTTCTATTTTCTGTTCCATAAAGAGCAACATAACTGCTGAATCTCCAAGTGTTGCAGCTGTGGAAAGGAGCTTGAGTTGAAAGAAATATTTAAAATTGAAGAGAGAGTTGAGTTACCCACAGTACTTCTTGAGAAAATGATGGCCTACATGGGGTTACACACATTTTATAGATTTACTTGCTATTAACTATTACGATAACTGAATTAAAAACAGGGCTACAGCAAAAAATCTGGATACTCTTCAACCCTTAAGCACAAATGTTTTACTTTCAAAGCATAGAATATCAGTGGCTATTTTGTTTTTTATCTTAACATTCACAGGGTCACAGTATTTCTTTGACAGTAGTTCAGGGTATATTGAAAGGGGTTTGGAAGGAGGTTTAAACTTGTATTCATTCCCTGTAGCTAGAAGAGCACACAGCCACAGTTCCAATGACTTCAGCAGTAAGAATGTAACTTTCAGATAAAGAAACCATAATGTAGTCATTTTATTTTGCTGTTTTATTGATTTTTGCCCCACAAGTTATTCCATCCACTAACTGTAATTATACCTTCATGCCAGCTTTCTGGTGCTTTGTAAGATTCAACCTTCTTCAGCTCCTGTTGTGAAGGTCATATTCATGCAACCTTATCAGGAAAATATCTCCTGAACCCGATCCTGCTGAAAGAAGCTGACCATTAGGGACCAAACTGCATGACCTGTGTCAACATCCTCCTCAGATCTGAGTCTCTGATCACTTGTAATTGATGCAAAGGAAACAAGGGGACAAAATGAGTTGTGACAATCCGGTGCATTGTGCTTAACTGCATGCGTATGACCTTCTGTTTTCATTTTACTTTAAAGAAATGTCTGTACAATTTTATTTGTCATTACCTTAGTGAAGGGACATTTCACTGGACAAATATTATGCTACTATGTATATATTTTTAAAGGTATTGTGGATGTATATCTGGTAGATGTAAGCTGTAGCTTTTGAATTCATGGAATGATTTATCACAGAAATGTGCTGAATGTATTTCTTTTAATTGCCTCCATCCCTCCATTCATTCTTTTGTCCTACTCTTAGCCTTAAGCAGTCATGCTGGTCAGTGTGGAAGCAGTCAATGTGTCTTTGATCAATGGATTAAGTATCAGATGAAGTCAAGACTGAAAATATAATCAATATAAAAATGTACAAACATCCCGTGTTAACAAGTAGACACAAATGTCTTAAAAGGTTGCAATGGTTCATTCAGCACAGAGGTTTTCAGCATTTTGTCAAATATACAGTATACAGTATAAATCTGTGGAAAAATAAAATATTAATTTCAGTACAATAAGGTAAATAACTGAATATGCAGCCTTTAAGGGTGCCTGTTAAAAGCCCCCTCCAGGCACATACCTGAATTACTGAATTACTCCAGCAAAAAAAGCCACATGTAAAGTGAGGTGAAAATCTGGAAAGTTTGGATATGTAAGTGTAACATTGGGCCCCCCCGAGCAGCATAATCTTCATCAAGTCTTGCAGTAACAATGCAGGAAATTTGTTTTAAATACTGAGTATACCTACTTTACTCTTAAAATTATTCATTTTACCGCAAGCACTTATTTTGTGTTAGTGCTGCAATAAAATGCACTTTGGCGAAACATGTCTGATAAAATGAATAAATGTAAATGTAAGATTAGGCTGCACATTAACACAACTGAAAAGACTAAAGAAAACACAAAACTTTAGTATGAAAACACATAAAACAGTAAAAAGATTTATAAACTGCTTGTCACTTTCAACAGCCTTTTCTTAGTCCAGGTCTCCTCTCAGGCCTTTGACAGCATAGCACTGCTGCTGTCTGCACTTCCATGTGAACCTCAGGAACTGCTGTTTCTATTGTGTCTTTGAGGCTCTGCTCCATTTGAAGCCAAACAGCCATTAAATTCCACCATGCTGACTATTCCTTACCGAGAGAGATCACAACGCAAAGAAAGCGCCCCGGCTCCAGTTGCAGACCCTGGCAGCAGCTCTAGAGCGTCTCCATAAAGAGAATGAGATGCATTGTGCAGGAACTTAATGCCTAATCTTCATTTCCATTCTTATATTTCAGGTCACCCTGAGGTGAACGAAGAAGCAGGAGAAGGTGATGCTAAGAAGAGGACTGCAAAGTCAGCCCTGGTAATTTCCCTGGTGAAGGGCTGTATTGACCAAAGCGTCTGCTTTGTCATGCTGGACCGTTCGCTTGGGTAATGAACATTTGTAGGCAGTGTAAACTACACACTTTATATATAAAAAAAAATATATATATATATATATACACACACACACTAACCTTATATCTTATATCAGGTTAATTAAACCTTATATCTCATATCAGGATAATAAAAGATATGTGATAGATATTGCATCAGATAATTCTGGAAGGAATGCCCCCCCCCCAGATTTTGAGGACATTTTGAGGATCCTTTAAAATCTTTTCTGAGGAGAGCAAATTATGGTTTACAAAGCATAAGCCTGGGGAAGTTTGTACAGAAGATAAAAATTAACCATCGCGAGGAAGAAGTCACCAAATTTATTCACCAGTTACACCCCTAGATGTCAGACAACTGCTGCGTTGTAAAGCCAGGTCTGAAACCATGGCACATTTGTTCTGGGAAAAGTGTTTGCTCAGCTGTAAAAAAAATCTTTACCTCTTTATTGATTTGTCCCCCTTGCTATTCTTGTGAAACCACAATCCAAATGTGTTAGTGACACAGTTGGAAATGTAATGTGTACTCATTCATTTGTACTTTTAAATATCTCTTAGTGCACTCTTGCTGTGAGAGAAGTAAAATAACATTTCCTGAGGGGGGAAAAAACAATTGCATGCCAGAAAATGTGGAACCTGAAAATGGTTTTCTAAAAATATGTATTATTTTCAAAAGTTATTTTTAAAGCTTTATATGTAATAGCATAGCACTAAGAGAAGAGGGACAGGATCCAGTATGGACCAGTAGGACCAATATGGGTTAAGCACATCACCCAACTGCTGTGAATTGGGAGACATTTCCATGTGTATTTATTCGTTAGCAATTTTCTCCAAAATGTTGTGAGGGTGTCAAAAAGTATCCACTTCATTTATAAAAGGAAATACAGAAAGAAAAGTGCTTACTTGAGCACCATCTTTGCCAGCTTATCCTAGGTTAACATATTTAGTACAAGGTTGGACAACACAAACCAAATTCTCACACCCACTGCTCCTTCACTGCGTGGTTGTTGGTGGATTTGACACCTTAAAAGTATCGAGTGGACAAATGAGTGGCCTTGGCTCTTTCATACCAGGCTTGGACTTTTGTTCTTTGGCTCATGATGGATCTGTTTCTTCACCAGTGTAATCCATCTCAGAAGAGCATCACTTCTGTTACAACAGCAACTGAAAAGGCGCACACAGATGTACAAGTGACATTGTGTTATGTGGTCACCTGTCTTAAAGCACATCAACCACAATCATTACTAAAAACCAAGGAGGTCATGGATGAATTATTAAGCTGATCCCTGAGTGAACTACAGATGGTCCACCTCATCAGTGGTCACACATCTGCTAGACAGAACACTCACATGGACAGATTCAATACCAACAGCAGCAGTGGCCATTGATGGGTGACCTGATGCTTCCTCACCTGCAACACCCATTCTGTTGTTTCCTGAAAATCAGTGAGGGATTCTGATGCACCTTCAGCCCACAAAAACCAGGTGACAGCATGCTGCTCTTTGATGTAGACAGAAAACAAAGGCCTAGTTAAGAACGGTATAGCATGCCAACAACTAAACAGTTTGTCCAACTTGCTTTGACAGATCTAAAGTAAACCTCGTGCATACAGAACTGCCGATACAAAAAAAGTCAGAACATTATTGCAGATACTTTTTTGACTTAATTCCACACAATGAAATAGTGTTGACATGCTGACAACTTTATCCAAGGTTACTCTCAACACTAGACACTCTCATTCTCTCTCTACCCACGCAGCATAGCAGTGGTGCTACGAGTCTAAATTGCCCAAATTCAGCTGAAACACAACTTTGGCGCATGAGAGGAAACAGAAGCACCAAGATGAAACCCAAATAGACACACTGAGACATGCAGTAAGGCATTTAAATCTGTTCTGTGTATATCATTGTCTAAAACAAAAATATCTAAAAAAATATCATTTTTCAATCATGTTTAGTATTGTTTTGTTAATTTTTGTGCAAGTACAAGTTTACTGTAGTATATGAAATAATGATTTGGGGTGACAGGGTTAGGCATGGTTTCGCATACAGACAAACACGATCAGGAATTTAGTCATAAATCTACCCAATCCGTGATTTTAGACTGCGGGAGCAAATCTGAGCACCTGGAGGAACCTCACACATAAGCATATTGTACAAGTTGAACAAGCACAGGTAGAGACCCACTGCTGTACATTAATCATGTGATATATTACATTCTCATAATCTGTTAATTTATGAATTGTGCCGCTTTTAGCGGGTGATACGCTTGTATAAATGGGTTTCAGTTTTGGAGCTCGGGAACACATGTAAACTTCTTATGATAATGAATAAAAAGCATAATTCTTACAAAGGATTTTTGGTAAACATTTTCGTAAGCAGGGATAAGACTGTATCTGTAGTTTCCTGGTATACCGTTACTGTGAACCAGTTTTGCATTGGTAATTAGAAAAGAAACCTTCATCAACACAGAGTTTATTACAGCAAAACAAGGAACATTTTAGGTACAGTTGAGATGCTGTTATTTTAAATCACTTACAATTATGTAAAAGCTACCTTAACAACAAATGTATACTTCAGCTTCTTGTATATTTGATTACCCAAGAAGACTACACAACTTCAGCACCAACAGTACAGAATCCAGTGAGACAGTATAATATAATAAGTGAATTAAATCCTTTTACAGGTATATAGTATTTACTCAACATGTACAAGCCATATTTTGACTGAAACGGCTAAACTGTAACCTCTGATATTCTCAATAAAAGATTAAGAAAATAAGAATGTATGACATTCATTCTCGGTGTTTTCCTATTATAATTTGTCCATTTCTTTCTTCTCTAAGTGTTAAAAAAAATACAATTTCATACTATGAAAAAGCCCGGCAAAACTATTTAAGAAAGCAACAATTTTGCCCAACAAAAAGTTTGCAACATAATAGAAAAAGTTGCAAAGCATAAGTTACTCAAAAAATAAAGCTAACTTGCAAAATTATTTGGTTTAGTGTTATACCACAAAACTCAATGGTTGACATGATGGAGTAAAGTCAAGCCACTTGTGAATTGTGGGGAAAGAAACAAGGTGGTGGAAATTCGCTGTGTGGTGTAAGATGTAAACAACAAAGCGCGAGGAGTGGTGCACATAATGGTGAGCGAGTTGCTATATGTCTGAGCCCATCTCTGCGCACTGTTTGTCTGATATGTGAGTGGCTAGCGACTCGATGATATCCAGCAGCAGGTGCTGGCTGAGGGACCGCAGGTTGGGAAGCTTGGACACCTTTAGTGGGAGGAAGGCAAAAAAATAAATAAAACCATGAACACACAGCTCTGGGGAATAAAAGACAAACATGACAAAGCAAAGTGAACATCAAAAACTTAAAAGCCAAATACGAAAGATAAAACAAACCTAAACTGGAAAGTGCACTGCCGATAAAATATTTTATACCTTTAACTGTAGACCTTTAATGTTTAAAGTGAAAATATTCAAATTGTCCTTGACGATGGGACTGGTAAGTGTACAACCATTTAAGATGTCCTTTTGCCATGTCCTGCAGAAGAACTGTAAGCTTCCAGGTCATTTTAGTACAAATTGCTGTATGTCCACAGTCAAGATTGCTAGCTCAGTCCCCGTGACACCTTGGCATTCAGCGGAGCCATTCAGCCCTGGTGCAGGGGCCAGCAGACTGCAAGGGCCCCACACACCAGGCCACCCACCTTGATAAACTGATGGACAATGATGTGCAGGCAGTGCTTCTTCATGTCCAGAGCCTGCGTCTTGTCGGCTGCCTCCAGGATCTGGAGCCAATTAAGACTTAAATCACTTAATTTTCCAGAAACTAAATCATCCCAAAGAGCACATCATTGTGATTATAGAAGGTATAATTATATTTTTCATGTAAAATACTTTATTCTGAGGGGCAGTTATGAGTAGCAACACCCCTATTAGCGTGAAAGCGGCTCAACATGTTCTTGGAACAGTGACACTGCACGACCAGATGATCACACACTGTGTGCTTTTGGCAAAGTGCGGTCATGGTCTTGGTACACATTCATTTGAACAGTTAACACCGTCCACGGTCAGCCATGGAGCACTTCAACAATCATGCCATTGTCAGACTCTACTTGCCAATGTCTCTTCAGCAACTGCAGCCAGAAGTACAGAATGTACTTAGTGCCTCCCAGTAACAGTGGCCTCTGTGCAGGATGCACAGTTCACACAAATGTGTACAGGAATACAAAAAATACTAATACTCACTAATTTTCTGCCAAAAAAATAAAATAAAAAACTAAAACACATTATGTCCTTCACTGTGAACAAACTATTATAGATTATTTTAAAATATTTTAGGCCTCAATTCATTTCTTTAATGTGGTGCTTGATGTGGTGTGTAAATCCATTAGTTCAACAAATACAGGTTAAAATAACCAAATACTGCCATTTCTCAGATGTTTAACAAAACAGTACAAATCACAGGAGCTAGAGGTTAGCGGAGAAGTACAGGCCCAGTCCTGATGTCAATCAAGCGCCGACTTGTACCAGTTAGCTTACCTTTCCTTTAAGAGGTAAGGAATACAAAGCACTTAGACTTCAACAACAATTGGTAGAGCAGTTGTTCTCAGTTAAGACAGTTAATGACTAGCTCTTGACTAGCTGTCTAGCTGAAAGACATGAAACTAGGCTTACTGTGCTGTGACAGTGACTGGTTATACTATATATATTGCACCCAAAAAGGACATTAAATGGATAAAGTAACGCACCTGTAAAACATTCTCCACAGTTACATTCATCTCTAGGTTTTGCTTGCAGTAGGCTTGAAGCCTGTTGTTTGAGAAACCATAGTAGTATGGAGCTGCAAACAAGTATCTGGACAGGAGTGAAGGAATAAAAATTGACACAAAGCTGTACTTTCAACACACATGGATCCATCTATTATTATAGATGGAGCTTGATTTTTCCCCCCACTAATGAGTATTATGACTGTTGAGGTATCAGGATACAGTGAATCTTCAGGAGGCATGTTGACATCTCCATAGTAGATATAACGCAGCATGGACTCAAAGGCTTGCTGGCTGGGCACCATCTCCCCAATGGAAATGTTCACCTGCCCATCCTCAGGCATGAATGAACGGAACATGGCTTCAAAGTAGCTGCATGCAGGAGAGAACGTAAACAAGACAGCAAAGAAAGTAAAGAGTGACAAGTCGGACACAAGAATCTCAGCAAGGTGAATTTCAAAGGACCTGAAAGATTACCTGGAGCGAGCAGCTAGTATGGCTTTGTGGGCAGGGCGAGGGTGTCCATCTAAAAGCAGGGTGATGTCACAGAACTCCAGCCCTGCGCCTTCCAGGTACGCTTTCATATCTTGTACTAGGGATGTTCCTGCAGAAAAAGACAAGGAAGCCAGAGCAGTTGCAAAAGTCTATAGATTTATGCTTACTCATTTAAATATATGCTTTCCTGCAATGTTATATATAGTCACAGAACAACACAAATTAAAGCCAAAGGAAGCACTGTGGAAAGGCAGAATAGGGTGGATTCTGAGTGGCAGAAATACCTATATCGACAGGCTGGTCTGAGTAGACCCGTGGGAGCGGATGCTGTTTTCGGCGAACTATTTCCACAATCAGTGGAGTGGAGAGGTGCTCGAATTCCTTGGTCATTATCACTTGGTTGAAGTGTGTTTCTTTCACCACAAAGTTCAGACAGTGCTCCTGGGGAATGCACACACAACTGTCAGTCAGCTTCACCAACAGAGAAAAGTGGCTGTGTTCATTTACATACAAAAGACATGCACCTTGAGCTGGTCCAGCTGCAGCTTGTTAGCATTTTCACACACGGTCAGAACATTCTGCAGGTCCACTGATGCCTCTATGTACTGAACACACAGCTGTTCCAGCCGCGACAGCTTGAAACTCAGAGCCAGTTTGTACACATCCATAATAAGGAGCACATCCTGCACATGACCTACAACAAGACATATTAATAATTTTAAAAAATTTTTTTGGTTTTAATATCTAAAGCATAAATTTTAACAGCATGGCCAGTGGATGCAAATATTTGTCATTCCTAAGCTGAAACAGAATATGACGTAACTAACTGAAATCACTCTTATGAATGAACAAATGAGACTGAACATGTAGCATCAGCCAAGTAGAAACTGCAGGTGGACACTGCTACCAGCCAACAGCCCAGCCTTGCATCACTAAACAAAATAACTGCACATCTTTAAAGTACAACTTCATGTGTGAAGACAGCACTTGACACTTTAGCATCACGTAGGACCCACCTTTCCGTGGATACTGGATCTTGTCTGTGTACAGGAACTGCATGAGCACTTCAAAGGGCTGGGCCTCCGCCTCTCGGATGCTGACCTCCAGCAATGGCTGTGAGCCAGACCCTGGTGTCCTGGATACCCCCGAACCCTCCTTCTGGGCACCTGAGACCACCTCTTCAGGATCCTCAGCGCCATCTGCTTTGCACTTCTGAACAGAGGGGGGGGGGGGGGGGAAAAAAAAAAAAAAAAAAAAAAAACAGTGACGCTTACTACCTACATCTCTGAATTACTGACATTTTCTTAAAGGTTCACATTGACCTGCTTTTGTCTCTCCCGGGCTTGCAGGATCTTCTTCCTCAGCCAGCGGCAGCGTGCTGTCACTATGGCAATGTGGCCCAGCACTCGCTCCTGTCTCTATGTGACATGAAATGTAAAACACATCAATGCAAGAACAACTGCTTCTTATTGAGCAATTTTCAGTTAGCTGCTTGCACTGCCTCAGTTTTGTGCTTTA
This sequence comes from Heterotis niloticus, assembly GCA_018136845.1. NCBI lineage: Eukaryota > Metazoa > Chordata > Actinopteri > Osteoglossiformes > Osteoglossidae > Heterotis > Heterotis niloticus. The sequence continues at coordinate 114,581 of CM030896.1, forward strand.
TTTTCTTTGAGATGTCCAGGGACCAAATACTTGCTGAAAAGAATTTTGTCATACTTCATTTACATAAAATGTCTATGAGACAGAAATGACTGATATCCTCATTACCTGTTGCGCAAAGGAATTGTGCATTTTTTTAAAATACTGAGTGAATTCAGTTGAGTAACGACACTGGACATTATTTCTTTATGACGACGACAAAGATTTAAAATGTAACAGCTATGAAATTATTTGCAGCAGGGCACTGACGTGCATCTTTTGAACCCACCCTCACTTCTCTTTGGGCCATAAACAATTTAAGAACTGAAAGAGATGGTTACCTTAGTTACACAAAAGTGGTGATTTTTCTATGATTTGCTTCTGGCTCTTGATAATCTTGAGATCTAAACTCTACAGATACTCAGACCAACACCTACATATCCTTGCTGCATAACTTATATACCATTACACAAATATGATGTGATGTGTAAACTCACCTCTCCCAGAATAAATTCTACATCACAGAACTGGCGGTTCTCCCAAAGTTTGCCATAGTCTTCATGTAGAGTACACTTGGGATAACAGGAGAACTAAACAGGAATACATTTACACAGATGCATCACACATTTCACGGAAAATTATTTTATGCACATATAAGCTAATTTTTTTGTTAAAAGAGGGGTTACAATAAACTAGATTACAGATTAAAAAAAACTAACTTCATGATATTCTTTGTATACTAGTTGAAACACTTGTGGATGTAAACACCAGGGCTCACCTGGAACCTGTACATCTCCCCACTGCGCACGTTATTGTCCACGGTACCACCAAAAATGTACATGGCATCACAGATCACAGCGGCCGCATGGAAGAGACGTCCGCTGGGCATCTAAGGAGGAAATGTGAGAGAAAATAGAGCTGACTGAGAACACTGCTGACTGAGGTCAGCATCAGGATAGAAAACAGGACATGAAGAGCATTAAGATATAACTTTTTTGTGCCCAGGAGGGTGGGCAGCCCCTGGTCCTTGGACCCCAAGAATTTCATTTTCCCCCATTTATTCAGGTTGTGGGTTTTATTTCTTGCCTTCCTCTCTTCAGCTGCCAGCTGGCTTTCTCATGCATTGACTGTAACCCATTATGTTGTCTCCTGCTTTTCTTGCATCACTAGTGTTCAGTTGTTCAGCTCTCTGCACCACTGTTCAGAAGATCACTTTATAAAGGCAAGTTGAAAGGGAAATTGATCATGAAGGTGGATATGATCCTCAGATTTTTTTCTTTGCCATCATCATTACATTAATGAATTACATTATTAAATTAATATGTCTGCTTACTTAATGCTGTCCTGTAAAAACCTGTTCCGGGTTTATTCCTATGATTTGAAATAAGCAATACATTTTTAGCTGAAGGTGCTTCCATATTAAACTGAAAAAGAATAAGTTTGACTTAAGTTTCAAAAATACTATAATGAATTAATCATTTTACTGCTACAAACAGCCTTACAGTATTGTTAGATTAGTGCAAATATGACTTCCCAACACTGGAACAGCAGGAGTGGAAACTCAGAGACCACATTTTGACAGATTTTTCCCACTCAGTTCATTTCAGCCCTATCTAACACACAGTAAATTAAGAAAGAAATCTGCCCACACAAAGGTCTGCCAGGATGAGAGGTTTATACTGTACAACATAAAAAAGTGCTTGACAGAACCTCTGTAAAGTGTAAAATACACAGCATGATAAGGTGTTTAATTTGTAGCAAACCATAAAATTCTACTTTTTTAAAAAAATATTTTTATGTTCACGTCAGTTCAGGACATAAAAAGAACCAGCAGATATATTTTTACATTTTAAAAAGGAAGTTAGAAGTATGATTTACCATAAATACAAAAGGGCATATATGAACCTTTATTTACGAAACTATTTTTTTGTATAAATTGTAAAGCTTAGTTGCATATTCAGGTTTTTTAATATTTGGCATCACACTCCACACAGAATTTTTTTTTTTTAAATTAGCATTTTCTTTCACAAACTCTGTCACTTCTCTTTAAACTTTACAATATTAAAATATGCACATAGTACATTAAGAAATTCTTTGAACCATAAATTGGGGGGGGGGGGGGGACCACAATGAAACCCAGGGAGACAATACGTAGGAAGGATGATTTGTGACCTTGGGAACTGGAGTGTGTTTCACTGATTAGATTAATAACTACTAGACAACTGGAACTAAACACTTGTTAAATGCATGTTTTTCATATTCTTCTGAAAGTCCCATTATATTCCTACACAATAATTTAGTGGATATATCAGAGAAAGTGTTTTTTGTTTTTTTTTTTTAAAATCTTGTACCAATCACCATCTGCACTTCTGCTGTAGAGTGTAACCTTGTTGAACCCCTGTGCCTTGGGCTCAGCCTACACTGGAGCACTTTCCCTCAGAGGGCTCTTGACAAATACCTCACTGTCCTGGCTAGGCTGGATGACCTCCCACGTTTGTGAGTCCACATCATAGCAGTGCAGCTCATTGGGCAGGGTGTTGTCAGCGGCTCCACCAAAAACATACAGGTGCCGATCGAAGGCTACCATGGTGTGCCCATAGCGCCTCTGTGGGGGTGGCGGGGAGCCACGCAACAAATGCTCCGTAGGGATGCGTGTCCAGCTGACAAGAAGACAAGATCAGAAAGATCTTTCAGCAGTAAGCACTATAATGGACAGACACCAAATTATACTCTTTTTGGGAAACTTAGTCTCCCAATTCAAGCACTATATCGTTTGCTTACATGTTGCCCTTAAATTCAAACTGGAACAGATTGTTTGTGATCTTGGCACCACTCTGGCCTGAGAATACAAACATCTTGTCCCGGCACACTGCTACAGGGAAGTTACAGCAGGAGGGTGGGATTTCTCCACTCTGTTCAATCTGGAGAAGGTGGGGTGGGAGAGACAAGATGAGGACCCACAAAGTGATGTAGCTTGCCCAAAATAATTAACAGCTTCTGTTACAGCACAAGTTAAAACATACCAGACATGCAAAAAGCTATAAGGATAATATTTTAACCATTACTTATGTAATTCTATTTAATACGGATAAATATATAATAAAAAAAACTATGCTGTTACTATGCAATGTAGAAAAGAAATTTATACAATTAAACTTCTAAAATAAACAAACAATTCAAAAGGCACCTCTTCCCAGCATGCCTGCTCTCGGTCTTGAAGGTTTACAGTCCACATATCATTCAGCCTAAAAATGCAGAAAATCAATACTTCTTAACATTGTTCTTTAGGGAAATGTAGCAATCAACATTATATCATTTCAAGTTCATGTAGTTTCTTTCTTTATTCATTTACCACCATTTTACCTGGCATTTCCATCATATCCAGCAAAAATCCACAGCTTATCGCTGTAAACTGTGGCTCCATGTGCTGACCTGGCCACTGGTAGCCTAGAAAAAAGTACAGAAGTCATTCATGTAGACAACAGCATAAAAAACCAAAACCAAAGATTATTGATGCTACATTTCTACTTGAATTAAAGAAGCAAAGTATGTCTACAGAAAGTTTAGGAATATCACATAAGCCTGTATACAAGTATGTACACTATTTGTCTGAAATATAGCATTCATTAATATTATAATGATTCTGTAATGTTTCAGGTCAATATGCAATCAGTTTGCCATATTACCTGCCTTCCACTTTCCATTCTGTCCACTGTCCAGTGGCAAATTTGTATTCAAAGAGATCATTCTTATTTTTCAAATTTGAGTTTGAGTAGATGTCTCCAGTGTAGCCACCTAAAATTTGATACATGTCATTTTTATCATGAATAAAAATGAAACAATGCTGGGTAAAAAGCTTAGCGGGCTTAGATTTTCCTCAAATACAGTAACAACCACATACCAAACACAAACATGCTGCTTCCGTACACAACCGCAGAGTGATGGTACCTGGGAGCTGGTGGGGTACCTGTCGTGAAAGCCCTGGTCAAAACATGAGAAAGCATCAGCAATTCCATCGCTCACTGGAAAACCAAGACAGTAGGTAGTGTGAATGGGTAAGAATATACTCTTAACCTAAAGCTTGCTGAAGGGTCCAAATCCTTCTCCAATCAACTGCTCTACAGCCTTTGTGAGAGTATTTAACCAAAATTTCTCTACTAAAAATAATCTTTATGTTGATATAAAGGGACCAAGTAGTGAAATCCACTTTAGAAAAAACAGAGCGGCTAAGCAATGACTTTAAAGCGATGAAACAGTATTTGGTCCTCACCTGCACCAGGAGCAGTCTTTTACATCAAACCTCAACAAATCATTCAACATGTTTTTCCTGCAGAAAACACACAATAATTTAGTTACCATATAAACCTCTAAATCCTTTTCAAATGAAAGAAGCCAAAGGAGGACCACATACCCATTGTCTCCTCCAAAGACATAAATTGCATCCCTGTAGGCCACCACAGTGTGTTTACTGCGCCTGCAGCATCAAACAAAGGCGATCAGCCTGAATGCAGAGGTGTTGTTAGCTGTACTGAAAGGTGAGGTGGGGTGTGATGTGCTCAGGTGAGTTACACCTATGTGCACTGTGGAGAGGTGGTAGGGCACCTGGAGTGAGGGATGAGGAGAGAAAAAAGGTGTGGGTGTATGTGTGACTTGATGTGTGGTGTGGACTCAGGTGAGGTGAAGCGACTTATAGAGCGTGAAAGTGTGGTGTGGCATTGTGTACAGTGGGACGGCTAGGGTTATGGTGACAGTAGGTGTCAAGTGAGGTGTGGAGGTGATCTGTGAAGTGCTATTTGAATGTGTCATATGGGTGCTGTGTGGTACGGTTCTGCGATGTGTGATTTGGTATGAGGGTAGTTGAGAAGTAAGCTGTGGTGGTTCGGTGTATGATTCATTGTGAGTGATGACAAGCAAAGTGAGGTGTGCTGTACACGCCTGTGTGTCGAGTCACAAGGCCCAGAGTGAGGTTGCAATGTCCTACCTGGCGCCCACAAACTCGTCGCAGGGCGGAAGGCGCCTCCAGCGGTGGACGGTCTCGAAGGGCCCGAAATTGAGTGTGAGATACTCAACGCTGTCCGAGCAACTGTGGTCGAAGTCAACGCTCGGGGCCACCTTGGACTTACAAGACATGGCTCCAGGAAACCATGACATTTAACTTGAGCATAACACGGCACGGCCTGCGCGGGGAACTGCCTCCGACTGGAGTCAACGAAACGTTTTAGCTGATAACTAATAGCAAGTGTTAGCATGCAGCTAAAACGGACTGACGTGACAACACGCTAACCAGCAAGCCGGCTATAGCTAAGCTAGTAAACTAGAAAGCCTCAGCCTCTGTACATGAGATACCAGGCGCACTTGTTCGCAAGGGACATCGAGACCACAAACACTATCAGAACTGAGGTGGTGGCATAACTCCTCAGTTACATAAGCAATTAGACATTTTTGGGTAAACAAAAACTGCACCCAGCTTGACTGCCAGCGCAGAGAACGAGACTCCCACGCCCGTCAAAGGTTGCTATGGATAATGTAGTTTTTTTGCGCTACTTTCCAGACACTTTTTATAAGTGTTAAGCATTTGGAAACATCGTTTCCCAAGAACACATGCGCGAGGCTTGACGCGTTGTGTAGTTAACCAATCTCGGGCCTGGATCATTTTCACATGCGTCGGCGTAGGCGTCCACATTGATTGGGTTAGACTTTCCACGTGACACAATTGAGCCAATAAGAAACGACCTCGCGTTGTTTTGGCGAGAAAAACCACGTTTTTTGGCGCTTGATGCTGGTTGACGTGAGGGCGATCGAGATTATGAGTGGTTGTCAGTCATGATTTATCACCACTTAAGGTCAACATATAACAAATTACAAAATTGAATAGGCAGTCGAACTAAAACAGGTAAAAAAAATGTTGTTAGTAATCTGAAGCAAACAAAGTTTATGCGTTATGTGTGGTTGGTAAAGAGTTACAGGCATCAGCAGGTGTCGCACTGGTCTTGTGCTCTCAGACTGAGGGACCGATCATTAAATTTCCTAAACTGAAAATACTAATTAGCACAAGTTTTAAAACTGTAGCGCCAAAATATGATGTGGAGCAGGTTGAACAGCTTAGGAGAAGTGTAGTAGTGTGAGAAGCTGCAGTTAGAATTGCAGCTGTCAGGTAGTAGGGATGAGGTTGTAAGAGGTTTGGTACCCAGGATAGCAACAGGTAGTGGGATGTGAGACAGGCAGTAAAGGAAGCTAAGGCAGATCTAAAGCAGCTGGAGGTGGTTGGGAAGGTACAGCAAAAGAGGGAAGGTCTAGGTTTTCAGATAGGAGACCCTATGTGGAGTAAGGCAGGCCTGATAGAGAGAAGGAGGTTGGTGTAAGAGCAGGTGTGTTGGCAGGAAGAAATAAAGGGGTGTGTCAGGGCAGTCATAACCAGGTGCTAAGGTTCCTGATTGTGGCCATGGAAAATTGGAGGGTGCAGGTATGGTTGAGACATGAGGATAAAAGTGTGGTGTTGCAGCTTATTAGGGAAGGGGAGGAGGCTAGGTGATGTGGAGGTAGGTGAAGTAAGGGGGGGGTTAAAGACTGGGAGATGCAGGTTGACCTGGGAGGAAAGTTAGTTGTGCCCCAGGAAATAGTTAGCACAAGCATGACAGCAGATATGGTGTTGTGGTCAGCAAGCCAGCAGGTAGTCTATTTCATAGCACTTATGGTTCTGTGGGAAGGGTTGGTGGATGATGCTCATGAGAGGAAGAAGCTTAGATATAGCAAACTAGCAGAAGTAGAGGGGTGGGGCTGGAGTGCAAAAGTGAGGCTGGTAGAAGTGGGATGCTGTAGATTTACAGCCTGATCACTTTGGTGTTGTTCTGTGAACTTGGTATCTGGGGGTGAAACTTGCAATGGGCAGAAATTGTCACAGGCTGCTGAGTAAGGAAGTCTCTGGATCTGATGAAAGAGGACCAGCACAGATGAAAGCAGTGTGACAAAGCACTGAGTAGGTGGGTGCCAGTAAATTGTGCCACTAAGCAATCTTTTTCTTGTAATGTGCTATTACTGCATTTATTTTAAAGGACATTATTTTTTGTGACTGTTGCAGTATCATGGCAGACACATGAACATGTGCAGGTTCAGGTAAAAAAAAAAAAAAGTTAGTGAATTTGCACTGTAAAATAAAGCTTTGCATAATGGGAGGAGTATCAAACTAGAAATACAATGGAAAATGTGCAAAATTAGTGTTAATTAAATGCATTGTACTTTGAAAAACAGCTTTACCCACTTTTACTCATGAAGAGCTAAACTGTGATTGATTTATTAGTTTTATCATTTTAATTTGTCTAAAGTGTTGTCATTTCTTTGGGCCATAGTCAACCTGAGTCTTCTTTATCTTTCGGCTGCTCTCATTAGGAGTCGCCACAGCGGATCAAATGTTTCCATGTCTTCCTGTCCTCTGCATCTCTCTCCGTCACCCCCACCACCTGCATGTCCTCCTTCACCACATCCATAAATCTCCTCTTAGGCCTTCCTCTCTTCCTCTTGCCTGGCAGCTCCATCCCTAGCATCCTTCTCCCGATATATCCAGCATCTCTCCTCTGCACATGTCCAAACCAACGCAATGTCGCCTCTCTGACTTTGTCTCCAAACCGTCTAACCTGGGCTGACCCTCTAATATACTCATTCCTAATCCTGTCCATCCTCGTCACACCCAATGCAAATCTTAACATCTTTAACTCTGCCACCTCCAGCTCTGCCTCCTGTCTTTTGGTCAGTGCCACCGTCTCCAACCCATAAAGCATATCTGGTCTCACTACCATCTTGAAGACCTTCCCTTTCACTCTTGCTGGTGCCCTTCTGTCACAAATCACTCCTGGCACTCTTTTCCACCCACTCCACCCTGTCTGCACTCTCTTCCTCACCTCTCTTCCACACTCCCCGTTACTCTGAACTGTTGATCCCAAGTATTTAAATTCATCCACCTTCACCAACTCTACTCCCTGCATCCTCACCATTCCTCTGTCCTCCCTCTCATTTATGCACATGTATTCTGTCTTAGTCCTACTGACCTTCATTCCTCTTCTCCCTAGAGCATATCTCCACCTCTCCAGGGTCTCCTCAACCTGCTCCCTACTCTCGCTACAGATCACAATGTCATCCGCAAACATCATAGTCCACGGTGACTTGATGTAATCCTACCCCCACCTTGAAAGCATCCGTCACTCCTACCGCAGACCTCACCACTGTCACACTGTCCTTGTACATATCCTGTACCAGTCTTACATACTTTTCTGGCACCCCCGACTTCCTCATACAATACCACAACTTCTCTCTAGGTACCCTGTCATATGCTTTCTCTAAGTCCACGAAGACACAATGCAACTCCTTCTTACCTTCTCGGTACTTCTCCATCAACACCCTCAGCGGTCCTACACCCCCATTAGACTCAACGGGACTGCAGTGGCGAGGGTGAGCAGCTTCAAATACCTGGGCATTCATTTCACTGAGGACTTGACATGAACTGTACACATCCGAGCTCAGGCCAGTAGAGCAAAGCAGCGGCTCCACCACCTCAGGCAGCTGAAGAAGCTGCAGGTCTCTCCGTCGATCCTTAAAACGTTCTACTCTGGTGCTATACAATCTGTTCCGACTCAGAACATCATCTCCTGGTTTGGGAATAGCTGTGCTCGTGACATCAAGGCACTGCATAGAATGATCCGGGCAGCGGAACGCTGCACCAGATCTGATCTGCCATCACTACAGGACATCTACACCAGGAGATGCAGGACCAGAGCGACTAGGATCATTGGTGACCTGTTTCACCCCAGCAATCATCTGTTCAACCTGCTGAAATCAGGCAAACGATTCGGGAGCATTATGGCAAAAACGGAGAGACTTAAGAGAAGCTTCTATCCACAGGCCATAAGGCTCTTGAACCTACCACTATCCTTAAAACCACACACAGTGTCCTGTCGATTCAGTTTGCATTTCACTGTATGGCATACCTGGTTACCATGTATGTGACAAATAAATCTCTTTGAATCTTTGATTCTCAGAGCAAACATCGCATCTGTAGTACTCCTTCTCGGCATGAAGCCATACTGCTGCTCGCTAATCGTCACCTCCCTTCTTAACCTACCTTCCACTACTCTTTCCCATAACTTCATGCTATGGCTGATCAGTTTTATCCCTCTGTAGTTACTACAGCTCTGCACATCACCCTTATTCTTAAAAATTGGTACCAGTACACTTCTCCACTCCTCAGGCATCATCTCACTTTCCAAGATTACATTAAACAATCTGGTTAAAAACTCCACTGCCATCTCTCCTAAACACTTCCATGCTTCCACAGGTATGTCATCTGGGCCAACAGCCTTTCCATTCTTCATCCTCTTCATAGCTGTCCTAACTTCCTCCTTGCTAATCCATTGCACTCCCTTATTCATAATCCCTACATCATCCAACCTTCTCTCTCTCATTCTCTTCATTCATCAACCCCTCAAAGTATTCTTTCCATCTGCTCAACACACTCTCCTCGCTTGTGAGTACGTTTCCATTGCTATCGTTTATCACCCTAACCTGCTGCACATCTTTCCCAGCTCGGTCCCTCTGCCACCCAATGCCTGACTTAATTCCTCCCTGAACTCTACCTTATAGTTTTCCTTTTTCAACTTCCACCATTTGATCCTTGGTTCTGCCCTCACTTTCCCTTTCTTTTTTATCTCCAATGTCATCCTACGTACTACCATTCTGGCTATTCCAAGTGCCAGTTTAATATAGTATTGAGCAAACAACACTAAACAAATTCATGCTTCTGGGCCTTCAGGATCCTTCATATTGTCCGTACCCAGAAGTGAACAGCAGAGTCTTGAGGTAGAAGGAGTTACAGCCCCCAGGATTAAAGTACCGCTAAGGGTCCTGAAGGCCAGCTTGTCTTCCTAAAGATGGAAGGTTACGGATAACACCTTAAAAATGAAAGGTCCACTGGATGCCAGATGATGACAACAGAGGCCAGAGCAACTTGACCAACCCAGTCTCACTGAAACACATGTAGTTACAGATACTGAAAGGCATTCTGGACTCATAGCCCTTAGTATGTGAACAATGGAATGGAAATGGAAACATGAACTCTTTAAGACTTTGTGTTCTGCTATGGACCAACCTCTAGCTCAATTATGACAGTGGCAGGAGCCAAGATGAGGAGGAAGCTGCAGTCCATTACAGCAATGGTTACATCCTGAAAATGAAGTGAGCTCTTTTACCCACCAGGTTTTCAGCTGCAACATCTACAGAAGCACTTTTGGGGGTCATTCCTACTCACACCTCTGCTTCCATAATGCCACCCTGAAAATGACTTCTCACTTTAGATTTGTAGTATTTGCAAACACCACATGTTATTGCCACTTATTTATTTGTTTGTTTGTGACCTTCATCTTTTCTTACCTCTATTCTGTACATGTGAAGTTCTGTCCTGTCCTACCCTATCCTATGAAGTTATTGCTACAGCGGAAGACTATATAGAGGGAAGTGTTGCAGGCTATGATGATGTGAACCTTGGATATGCAGTTAACAATCTGCCCAATGGGATTATGCTACTTGTATGTGGGATTTACAAGCATTTGCATGGGCTGGGCAATGTGTACAGGATAAGGCAGTCAAACCCTATAAATAAAAGGCATCATCCATCAGAGATTTTCTTAAGGCTCCTTATCAAGAATTTAGATGTAGCACATAAACAACTGTGATCAAAAATTAAGAAAAGTTTGCAGAATTTACCTCTATCAAGTGGTCCTGTGGTTAACTTACACAAAACTTAAATAATTTCTGTTAAAATGTTCAAGCATGTAGATGAGTAAAATTTCTAGCCTAAGTATCCTGGTTTATTCATACTTTAATGTTCATATGACAGTGCCCACTTAGCAGTTACTTTATCTAAAATTGAGAAGACATTACTAAATATGTTGTATTACTTCTGCCTAAAATGGAAGTTACAAACACCAGAACCCATGGAAAAAATTTTAAAAGAATTTTTACTGTGTCATCAGTCATCACTTTCCACCATTAATGAGCACCTCTGTAAATAAACTCTGCACCTGTGTTCTTCACCAAATCTTTGTACCTATAAAGCTGAATCTCTGACTGTGTTGATTTGTTCTTTTTGCATACTTATGTTTTTCAGCCCACAGATTTGAAATTTGCCAAACAGATACTTCTTACCTCAAGTTAGGTTTTCACATAATACAAGCACACGCACACACACACTATGCCATGTGCACATTTAGTTTTGTGATTATATAATGTTTGCCCTAACCCAAGTCAAAGAGGTTTATCAGCGGAAAGGTAAAAAGTAATAACATATAATCACAAAACTGTTTTACCATTGAATTGGCTACATTTAGTACAAATATTATTAATGCTGTCAGACAGGGGACCGCCGAAGATAATGATGTGCATGTCAGTCATAATCAAGTGGAAATAGAAAAAACTGTTACCTGCTCCTGTAGGTGAATACATGGATGACACTGACAGCAATGCACTATGGTGCACACAGTAATAACAAATTATGTACGACCAAACTTTATTACCTTTAAACTTTTTCAATTTAGTACATTTCTGTGCATAGCAAAAACAACCATCAGTATCTTTACATTCTATCCATGTGAGACGTTTCTACTACTTAAAATACTAAGTATCCTTTTTATAGTTGAATGAACTTTATGTGAAAACCTCACTAAGGATGAGAACTATGTCTGGACCAAATTTCAAATCTGTGGCTTAAAAAACAAAGTTGAACATAAAGAACAAACTAATAAGCAGGCAAATAAAAATTAAGCTTTATAGACAGAATCATGCCAAATTGGTGCTCACAATTATTAACTACAATCTTAATTACTCTAGTAATTAAATTTTAGACATTTGTTCTCTAGCAAAACAGCTTTTATCAGAATCAGAAAGACTTTATTCATAAAGAACATCTCATAATCTAAGTTGAATATTTCTCTAAACTTGTATTGTATGTGTTGATTTTGGCCATACGTGAACACTGTAATAGAGGAACCAAGGCTCAAAATGTTTCATTGATCATTTTTCTCCGCTAATTTGAATTGGCATTTTTTAAAATTGAAGTTCAGAAGGAATTATTATACAAAATTCCTGCTCATGCCCCGTTGCGAATCGTGTACAACCTATAAATACAGCCACTATACAGTATACACACTACTACATTTGATGTTTCTTAAACTGAACACCACCCAACCTCCATGTGTCTTTTGGATCTGACTGAACTCACTCCACAGTAGGTGTGAGCCTTCCAGCCCCATCCCTTTAAGCCAAGATCCGAAATACACAAAGCATTTACACAAAAGCGCAATAACAGTCTAATTCAGTAGTTCAGTATTAATTTATATTCAGCTTTCTCCAGTGCAGTCACTTACCACTGTAAATAAGCCAGGCTGAACCTGGAATGATAAGATAAAATTAAATAACCCATTCCTCTTCAATGTGCATTTAATGTTTAAACATTGGATTGGCTTTCTTTTTAAAAGTTGGGATTCACGTGACAAAAATAATGACATGCATTCATGATTTATTATTATAGTGTCGACAAAGACTTTACGTCCATTCAGCCTTTTTTTTTTCTCCTTTAATGTGAACACAGTGAAACAGGGTTGAGGCAACCACTAGTGGGTTCCACTCTCCATTTGCCCAGGATGCCTTGGTTTCTTTCTTCACAATGAGCAACAGGACATATAAACAAATTTATTAAATACTACAACCATAAATATTGGAACTGACTGATCTCAAAAATCTACATATATACAATCCATAAAATCATTCACACACTTCTGTATACTTGCAGTGCAATAATATGTTAATTTTCTCAATTTGCCTTTATTTTGACAGCCCTTATAAAATGCAATATTTATTCTTGTCACTGTTTTCAGTGAGTATATGGCAGGTATTTTCAAAACTCATTATTTGCTGTCTGCTCTGGTCCACAGTACTTGTTTATAAAGGAAGACAGCTTACAGTCTGGTAGATTTAAAGTGAATTATGAGATCTGCGAACACCATTTTATGATGGATGGTTTCATTGTCATCGGTAGTCAGGGAAATTCTGCACGTCATTACTCTAGAAGTAATGGCTACACAGTTCCTCTGATCTTTGCACAACTAGGTGTTGTGGCAGTGGACTGTCACAGTTTATACCTTCAGAGTGGTAATTTGAGCATTCCAAGCACCAACTGAGCAAACAGCACTGAATAATATACACAGTCAACATAATACTATTGTAATAGTTGAATGATGTCCTGATACACAGCCTATATAATCATACCAGTCATAATTTTATGCAGTCAATAACTGAGAGCCATGCATGCTGGGAAAGTTTTTGGTCGGTCTTATTCTGAGAAGAAGCATGTCTACCAGTTGGTGTGTTGATCTTTATTTTCATATTTAACTTTCCCTTGTCTCAGGGCAGTTTTGTATTCCTACCAATTGATAAGATCTCTCACATGACCCCAGAGTCTGGTAATCCACAAATTGACTCCCAGGTCTGTCAAGTACTGGAGCTCTGGCGTGAGCATCTTTCGGCAAAGCTTGCGATGCTTTCTGCTGATGTTTTTCTTCATATTGTAACCCAGGATGGACTTCTCGCCCACAGGCTGCCATGGCTGCATAGCTGTCTCCAGGATTCTGCTAGCTTCCACAGCCTGTCCACCATCTATGCAGATGTTTGCCATCTCCTTGTTTCTCCTCTTGAGCTCCTCTACATCCTTTGCCATGCGTTGCCTTCCATAGGCATCAACCTTCTTCCAGAAAGTGATATTGAAGTGGTGGTAGAGCTTCCAGTCAATTCTGTTCCACTCAAGTGCTTTAGCCCTCAGCTGAGTGTTCAGCCTGGACACCACAGAGCCCTTGCGAGCATTGAGCTTGAAAAACAGCAAGTCATCCATCTCCCAACAGAGGGCATCCTTCAGGAGGATCAGAGACTCCTCAAAGTGTTCCACCAACATAACCAGCTGAAAGCGCTTCCCTATGGTCTGAATGCTCTCCTCCACCTGTGGGTCATCAGGATCCATCATATTGTCATACCCAAAATCAAAGAACAGCAGGTTCTTGAGGTAGAAAGAATTATAGCCCTCAGGATCAAAGTGCCGCCAGGGTTCCTGAAGGAACTCTGCTAGCTTGTCCTCCCCTGAGATTTTCCAGGTAAAGGGTATTATGTGGCCAAAGTAGTGAAAAGAAGACTCAAAAAGCTCTGCTGGCTCTCGTAGGATAGTGACATAGGTTGTGTCAGCAGGGAGCAGCTTGACTACTTCATCTTTACTAAAGCGCATGTGGTTGCAGATGATGTTGAAACACATGCCAGGTCTGTAGTCCTTGACTTGCGAGCGCTGGAATAGTGACGGGTAGAAGAAGTCGTTGCGGCTGTCAGGAAAGGCAAACTTGAGGCGATATTTCTCTCCAAAGCGGAATAGAATATTGAGGATGGTGCTGCTGCCCGTCTTGTGAGTTTTCAGGAACATGATGTCCACCTTGGGTATGCAGGTGCTCGTCTGACCAACAGCATCCTGGGAGGTGTTTGAAACTTGCAGAGCACGTGGATGGACTGGACGATGTGCACAGGAGTAAGGCACTGGAACTCTATAAAAAAAATTAAAAAAAAAAAATTCTCTCGTTCAATCCTTTCAAAAGAACACTTGTAGTCTGCAAGAACTGAATTTGGTGGCTAAAGAAGAGGTTATCAAGGCTAGAACTGATGTTTTAAAAACTGTAGCCAAAAAGCGTACATGAGATTTTTGTAGACTTCCAACCATATGTAAGGTTTGTCTATCTTCTCAATGATTATCCAGATCTTTGATAACAAACTTACTCTTGCAGAATGGGTTGATCCTGAGGAGCTGATAGACAGTAGAGCAGGATCATACAGCTGGTGAGGAGCATCCCCAAAACCAGGCCTTTATACATAGACTTCCACTGCCTTCTCTGCTTTCCAAACATGGTCCCACCTTAGCAGTTACCTGGAATTGAATACTTGTAGTGTTAGTTGTGAGAAATGCGTTCTTCTACTTTACATAAACTGAAAGTTACAGACATTAGTGTAAGTTTCACCATACAACTACCATGAAGCATCTAACCTGTAACCTGCTTTGTTTGTATCTCCAGTATCACTTTCAGTAAAAGCTTAATTATACAGACCTACCTTGATTTATTTACTAGTTAGATCCTGAAAAATCTTAGATGTACATAAATAAGTTTAAAAAAAATCTAAAACTTTATTCACATTATCCAGGTACTATGTTCACTTTATTGTGGTTGGGCAACGAAGAACAAAATATTGTTTCTGGGCCATGGTGCACAGTACACTAAAAAGATAATAGTAGATAGATAATAATATAGGTAAATAAATAAGCAAATATTAGACGAGAAGATGGTGGATAGATAGATAAATAGATGGGTAAGAAAAAATAGTGCTGTCAGTCACTGGTGATGGTGGAAATGATACTTTGGGAGGTGGTCCGTGGTTTTTGTGGGAGCGATCAGTCCGTATGTTGTCAGAAGTTCAGCAGTCTGACAGAATGTGGGGGAAAAGCTGTTCCTGATTCTGGGGGTTTTAGTCCTGACTGTTGACTGTTCATGTGTGGAATGCTCTTCCCTACCTTGCTTGCAAATAACCTTAGTTCTGTTAATTTTTTTAAAAGTTCCAATTGAATAACAGCATCTTCTTAGCATATTAGAAATGGCCAAATTAAAAAAGGTGTTTGTCAGGCTGAAAGGTAAATGTTACAGAGAAACAAGCTCAGACTTGCTTTTGCATTGACGTACACAATTACCCTTAGAGCTAACAAAATTATATTCCCAGTTGTCCAACAACAGTTGCTTGTGATCACATTGTGAGAACCTGATCTCTAACAATCTGTGATCCACCTGCTGAGATTTACGCTGTCCTCTCGTGTCCAATTATTCGCAAGAGCTCTTTGCCGATTCATCAAACTACCAACCCCCTGTGACTGGACTTCCTGTGTGGCCTCACGTCAAGAGTGTTAATGGGAACGGACTGTGCCAGACACCCTTATTTAGCAATAAAGTCTTTACTTCGTGTTTTGTTATGGACTGCACATGGTTGAGAATGGCTGCAGGCATTCATTTTTAATTCTGTTGTATTTTTCATTCTGTCATAATACGCATAATAATAATTTTACTACAGCATATTTTTTGTCCACCAAAATCATGTCATATGCTGGGAATATTTGTTTGATTTCCAATAATGCAGCACAGGAAATGACGCTGGCCCATGTATCCTTGTGTGGGTACTGTGTGCGGTGTTCTTATCCCATTCACTGCAACACCTAGATAAATGGCTGCCCACTGTTAGTATATTTTGGCAAATAACCCTCTCCTCTGTATCACACAGTGACGGCTGCAGGAGAAACAGAAGAAGCAAGGTGCACCTTACGTACATCACATAAGATATGAATGTCTACGTTCATCCTTCCTGAGTGGGTTCAGGCATTACACTTTGAAGTAGGAAAAGAGTTCTGCAATTGGCTATGAAAATACTGCAAGTAAAGTAATGCAAAAGGGATGTGATGGCACAGTGGGGTAAGTTGGTGTCTCACTGCTTTTGAACTGCTTGCCTGATGTGGGGGTCAAGTCCAGCTCAGGGATGTGTGTGGAGTTTGCATGTCCTCCTCCATGTTTGTACCCTTCTAAGGAAAAAAAATAGGCCAGAAGAAGGGGATAGAAAACCACTTTCATTACTCCTTGCCTTCAAAACCACCAGAGGTTGCCCAAGAGTCAGCAATGACTTGATAGCACTTTTAAATTCCAAAGTAATGTAAACTAAATAAAATGTCAAGTGGACACCTTGAGTAACACTTTCCAGGTGTTCAGATATCAAACATACTCCTTTTCTATGATGACCGCAGCATTATTACAGTCACTACTTTAAAGTACTTTTTAATATCATGACTCAGATTCAGTGTTGATTGAAATCACAAAATACACTTGTAGCTCAACTTAGGAGCACAAGTAGGGTTGTAACTTGGAGCGGATCGTAAGTCCATCTACTGCATCACAGTCTGTAAAAGTTCAGCTACGCCTTATTCCTTTGATTTATTCATAGGTTGAGTTCTATTAAAAACGTTAAATGAAAGTAATATGAAATAAAAAAATAATTGGCTACAAGACTAGATTTGTTCTATTTTCCTCAGCAACTCATAGAGTGAATGGTCTTGGCATCCCTCTGTCCTGGAAACATTGGGCATAACAGAATGCACCAGGGACGTGAGTATTTTTTTTTTTTTTTTTTTTGTTAACATGAAGCAAAATTAAAGTTAGGTCTCCATTACAGTGATTAAAAATGAAAAATAAGTCATCTCCACAGCCTCCTATTCATTTTGCCATGTTCCTCCATCAGTTGCCCTGGTTGTGTAGGAGAAGGATAATAAGCTGCAGTGAGAAGAAAGCACCAAAGTGCTTCACCTTAAATTCTGACTCCATGTCTCATGCTAAACCTTTGTCAGCATTTGATTAATTTTGCAGTGAGAAATGTACCTCTATTCAATATATTTATTTGCCATATAGTTCCTGTAAAAAGCAGAAATCATTTAAAATGGTCCGTGAAGCTGCCTTCTCCCGATCCACCCTGCCCACACAGTTATAGCAGCTTCCTCTCATTATTGACTTTTGACTCTGTCCTTCCATGAACTCCTTGTCTAATAAAATTGAGTGTTTCTCTGTGTTTTTTTTTTTTTGTTTTCTTATTGATAAATTGTGTAAAAATTAACTTCATACTCTAACATTTACATGGGTTACAAATCAACTAAATAAAACAGTTATTTATTTAAAGCACAAAACAACATAAACTTTAAACATCTGCAATATGTTATCAAACAGGCAAATTTGTCCTGATTGAGCCATCACGGCCAATAATATATGGACAGCTGAGCATTGCACCCAAATGTATTTGCTGAACCTCTCATTTCAACCTCATGGGTCTTAATATGGAGTTGTTCTCCCTTTTGCTGCTATAACAGCCCCCACTCTTCTGGGAGTGTTGCTGTGGGAATTTGTGCCCATTCAGCCACAAGCGGTGAGGTCGGCCGAGAAGGCCTGGCTTGCGGTTGGCATTCCAGTTCATCCCAAAGACATTCGATGGGGTTGTGGTCAGGGCTCTGCGCAGCCACTCAAGTTCTTCTGCACCCCAATCTGGGCGAACCAAAAAAAGTGGAGCTCACTTTGTGCACATGGAAGGCACAGTCATGTTGGAACAGGAAAGGAGCTTCCCCAAACTGTGGCCGCAAAGCTGGAAGCGCACAGTTGTCTAGAATGTGTTTGTATGCTGTGTGGGTGCAACTCAATACTTTTGACCACATAATGGAACTCTGTAGATTTCTGCCATAAAAATTCCATTGTGTCCCATATTAGCATCAACATTAAGTATTCCAGGCTACATTACAGCAAACTAAGACAAAAGCTTTTTAAATAACAGGAAAAAGGCATAAAATAAAGATTTTTTGAAAATCAAATTTGTCATCAAAACCATGTTTAGCGACAAGAAATAATGAAAAGCAGTGGAAGGTGAGCCTGCGGAAGTGATTGTGTTCAGCATCAAGTCATTCAATACCTGCGGTACTCGGTCATGGAGATGACTCAGCAAAAATGCGGCAGCGGGGACATTCACCTGGGCTGAAGGGGTTAAGCCTCACAGGCCAAATCTGTTCTGGTTTCAAAATATTGCATCTCCTTTGGCACAAATATTTATAAAATACATTTTAAAAACCCAAACTTTAGCGATAGCTACAGTACTTTAATGGGTAGTTTCACTGTCTTGGTCAGAAATGAGAAGAATCACTTACGTGAAACCAAATTCCCTAGATGTGCATACATTGTTAACTCAGCGTGGTATTTGCCTGTGGGATACACATGCAATAAATCATGAAACCTGAGTAAACCCAGAGGATTGATGATTAACACAGCGCCATCCCAGGTCTTCGCAAAGCACGGGTGGATCGGTCTGCTTTATGACATCAGTTTATTCTCCCTGCCTACGATGGCCCATTGCATTTAGTCTTGCAGAGCTTTCCCATCATTCCTTGCTACGTTCTTTTGTTAATTCAGGTGTATTAAGTTAATGTTTCACTGGGCTGGGTTTCTGTGCATTGTTTATGTTTGTAATATTTGGTTGTTCATTGTCAGTATGTACACAGTTGTGTTTCATGCTCCCTTTCAGTTCCCACTTGTTGTAGACCATGAAACAAAACATCTTTCACAAACCAGCCTTCTCTGCATCATCTTTTGCTACTGTAAGTGAGACTGATCGGTTTTATTCAGATTCATATCAAACATGTAGTGCTAACACCTACAGACAATCTGAAAAGGTGCATGCTATTAGACTGATCTATTTTATTAATAATAATAATTCAAACTGTAAAGGTTCATGCTTTGGTCTGTTGCATGAGGATTTCACAAAATGCTGAGCTGCAGAATTGAAGTATAAAAATGCTGAAGAGTAAAAATGACCAGTATACAGAATAGCAGGGGTTAACCTGTGAGGTTTAGCTTTCCATGTCCAAATGCAAAATGTATCAGTTACTTCTTCTTTTGATGCAATTCTTTCAACTATTTTTTAATAGTTACAAATACAT
Source organism: Heterotis niloticus (assembly GCA_018136845.1). NCBI lineage: Eukaryota > Metazoa > Chordata > Actinopteri > Osteoglossiformes > Osteoglossidae > Heterotis > Heterotis niloticus. Next base: position 134,181 of record CM030896.1, read on the forward strand.
TTTTTGTGTATGTGAGGAATTGTATTGAAATCAAATTGATTAATCTGGGGAGGGTCAGGATGTGTAAAAGTTTACCTTCAGGTGAGGTGTGAGGGTAAAAAGTTCAAAATCCCCGCACTATACTGTCCAGTACATAAACATATTCTTTACCCATTTGTACAGTTCTGTCTGGAACTAAAATGCTGCTTTATTCCAAAGTTAAGTGCATAAGAAATACAGTAAACAGTCTTTCACCTTGGGAAAGACTTTTCCAGTCATTTAGACTTTTAGTTATTTGGCTTTTGCTCAGAACACTTAAAAGTCACTTTAGGATTTACAACACTTATTATTTCCTTAGAAATAAAAAATCTGGAAAGGAAGTGGCAGCTGTTGTTTTTGGAACTGAATGCTGAAACCAAGCCAAAAACCAACCTCTCACAACATGGGGCACCCAGGTGCCCTCTGAGACACCATCAATTAAAGAAGATCGGTTACTTTTTACTGCTAGTGTAAACTCAACAGAAGCTCCCACGTCAGCAGAAAAGAAAGTGTGTCCAGTCTGAAACAAAGCCGTACTGTATTACATGCCGGTTTTTTATAGGTTCATCGTCCCGCCACAACACCATACCAAATCGACTGTTATGGTCATAACAGCCACACTGCTTTCAAAGCAAAGTTTCACAGGAGGGGATCCAATCCGTTCAGTTCAAACACGAGTACTTATTTTAATCCATAATAAACACAAGTCAGTAAAATCATATTCTATTTTCGCATTCATCCACCGACACTTGTTAACATTTTAAGTGATTCGCATCATCCTGCCAAGCGAAACGTTTAACGCGTCGGGGGAATTTTATTACGTCTCTGCAAGAACAAAAAAAAAAAAACAACTTAACAATATTTACGTAAAGTCACACCGGATGAAACTGAATGTGAGGTCTGAAACGGATTGTTTACCCAAAATAGTTACTCACTCATTTCTTAAATGTACTTTAAACTACATGAAAATAACAGACAAAGCAAGGCCAGCAGATACTGTACCTCCTTCTGGGGCTCCACAGAAGTGCCGCTGGACGCTGTTTGAAGAACATCAGCAGAGAAAGAGATGGAATCCAAAATACGCTCCCTCAGCTTTGCTCTGCGAACCACCTGTGGCTCCAGTTCTGCTCCTTCGCAGGGACCATGGAGGAGAGACGGCCTGGTAGTTGGCACCTGGTGCGCACTGCGCTACCGGCTCCGCATCTGCAGCACTTTGCCTGCCTGCTGCGCTCCCGTAGTCCAACAGGTGCCGTCCCCGTGAGCACCTCTCCTCCAGTGACCCCTGTACCTCAGACCACAACAGCTCAGTGGAGAAGGACGAGAGGTGGCTCAGTCGCTCAGGCCGGTGACGTCTCTGCATGCCTAGGGGGACAGAACCCTTTGGTGTGTCTGTGCATGTGTGTGTGTGTGTGAGAGAGAGAGAGAGAGAGAGAGAGAGAGAGAGAGAGAGAGAGAGAGAGGAGAAGAGAGAGAGAGAGAGAGAGAGAGAGAGAGAGAGAGAGAGAGAGAGAGAGAGAGATTTACACAGACTGGTGGACGTTGTCATGCGAATTCTGCTAACAGAGGCCTTTTGAGATGAGGGACTCTGAGGAAATAGGGACACTGAAGCTTCAGAGGGGAAGGCAGATATAAAGGGTGAGGGTGGGTGTCAATGGTATTAAAGGGTAAATGTACAGCCCCTCAGCATGGAAGGAAACAAAAAGCTCATTTGTCCCAAGCAGGCAAAAGACTTCTGATTGTTTCCTTGCTAAGATCTGCTACCCCCATCCTTCAGTTATTTGTTGAATCGGGGAGGAGAAAAAATGAAACTATCAGATTTCTGAAGCACCATGAATTTTCTTTACTTGATGAATACAAATGGAATCTTTGTTTTACAAATTAAATTGGTTACTTTTTTCGAATCCTTGTACTATGAATTCGGGAGTTAGACCTACAGATCTTTGTGAGGGAATCATTACACAACCAGCTGCCGAGATGTTAAACAGTCAAACCCAGTAGCAGGCAGTTCCAGCAAGTAAAATCGTGTAATTCTCTGGAAAAACAGGGTTTTCAGTGGGTTCAGTGTAACAATTCAAAAACCCAGCTAGCAGACAGAGACACACTTGGGAAAAGAAACAGACCAGTACTATGTACATAGAAAGGGCCTTGATGATGGGAACCCAGCTGCACGTCCAGCTGCTACAGAAGCAGACAGACTGACAGGAACTCTGCCTCTGCCAGGACACTGCAGAACTGTATTATGACGCCCAGCCCAACGCATAGCAACTGTACCCTTGGCCACAAGCCGCAAAGAAAGTCACTGTTCTAACACTTGTGCTTTTGTGGCAGTTCAAAGCTGACCCTCGGCCTAGGTGGGCAAGCACGGAATGCAAAGCAGGCATGCGGATGCAACGAGAGGGTAAATGTTCAGTCGAGCTTTAGTGGGTTGTGCATGAGAGTTGCCCGGCCTCAATCCCACTAACATCGCAGGGCCTCTGCAGATACCAAGTGTCGTTGGGGTGAAGCAGTGGACTTTGTCACCATGAACAGCAAAAAGCTGAAAGCGGTGAGCATTCGCGAGGCCACAATCCAGCCAGCTTCAGAAGCCTTTCAGCACTCCGTCACTTAACACAACCACCTGATGAAACACCCAAAGCACAGATGTAAAAGCACCACAGGTGACCTCCATGAAGAAACAAAAGGCATATCAATGTCACCAGGAACAATCAATTATTTAGCCATGCTCAACTCAACGAGAATTCGACTCCAGTTTTGTGCAGACAGATGACACAACACAACTGCACAGGGCCAGAAAACATTCGTGAGCAGTTAATGTACGAAACACTGCCACTTTCCATGTTAAAACCCAACACTTGGGGCAGACAGTGCGACTGGCCGTTGCGTTACACTCCTATGCTTGCAGGAAATCAGCACATGTGGGTTACATGTACCTTCTTCAACCCCGAAAGAAATTTGTTCTTCGTGGAACGGGGAGTGGGATTTGCAATGTCAATTGTCATCAATTGAAAATGTAATTATAGTATTTTTACAGGTTTCAATGGTAATCTTCCTGTTTCCTGAGCTCCAAAACTGACACCCATATCCATAAATCCAGTTAGACCAATGGACACAATTAATTCAACAGTCTACATCATTTATCATAAAACAGCTTAAGTTTCCCTTCATGAAATAGTCTGTAACAGTGCATGGCTCTGTCACAGCCATTACGTTACTGCTCACAAATAAAACATACATGTATACCAAATGCTTAATGTTTATCTATTAAGTGAACGTTTAACCCAAAATATGGAAAAGAAAAAACGCAAAGGACAGATGTTACTAAAGCTTATCAAGGCTGTATGAGATAAAAACAGCTTACAATCTTAATGCACTATGGGCCAAACTGATACAAAGACTAAATGGCAACTATTTGGTTGTTTCAAATCCAGAGGTACGTCAAACTAATGTGTGATGCACACCTTTCAACCTCACAGACGGCTTGCAACCATAGCAGCATCACACAAGGCTCACTCTTAAAATTTACCAACTGCCCCGTGTACAATTAAAGGCTGCATGGAACACAATACATTCAAAACCCAAATCTACGATGATTTGCTTCGAAAACAGTTACAGATCCCTACTGCCGGACCCCCAGTGCAAGTACAGCATCCTCTTGTCTAGTTACAAAACCTGTTACAGAAACCGCGCATAAAAAGGTCAAAATGTGTGTAAATTATATGTTTTATTATGAATTTCACTCATTTTAAAATGTACAACAAAAGAGGGTACAGCAACGATGGCAGAATAACACAACTCAAAACAATTTAAGGACTGTTAGTGAATCATCTCAACAGCCACATTTTTAAAATTGAAAAATGTTCCACATTTTAGGAATAACAAAAAAGTATTCTATTGTCCTTGTTCGTCTGAGTTCATTTTGTACTCTCGATATTTCTCTCAGGAAGCCATTGCACATAAATCTGGAGCTTTGTGGAGAAAAAACAAGAAGAACAAACCACAAGTTTGACGATCTGAAGAGGACTTGCACTGACACGTGTGCAACGGTTCTTCTTCGGAAAAGAAATACAAGTCTTTTGACAAAACCTAATCTTTCTTGCCCTTGCTCTTTTTCTTGTTAGCCTTAAGGGCTTCGTCGTGGGCCTTCCTTTTGGCAGCCAACTTGCTCACCTGCAAGGGGAAGAGTTAACAAATAGTTAAGGTAGCACATTAAACTGGTTTCAATCACTACCCCGCCAAGGTCACCTAACCTCCAAGGGCTCATTATTTAGTATGCAGGTTTTCCATGGCAAACTGCTTTACCCCATTAACATTCATTATCTTCACTCAACGCACAGTTGACGTTCTCAGTCTCAAACCTTTATTCGGTTCATCAGCTTCATGCACTTTTCCAAGAACGCCGTTCTCAGAACCCTTCAATCAAATGCTTCCCACACATTCTAGGCTTTTACTTTCAGATGAAACCCAATACAGTTTCAAACCGGCCCTTGTAAACCCGAGAGGGATTCCAAGATTCCAAGCTTACAAAACGAAGTTGGACTTACCTCCCTCACGGTCCTCTTCTTACCAAACATAATTTTATCATAAAGGTACTTTTCCTTCTTTTTCATCATCATGATAGCCAAGCGCTTCTCCTCTGCTTTCTCCTCCTGCTCCAAGCGGATCTTATTCTCTGCTTTCATCTTCCCAGGTGTCACCGTAACTGAGAGTGCCTATTAAAACACAGCCTGATGTGAAACCTCCAACAAAGACCTAGGGATCCTGCAAGTTCATCGATTAATTGTAATCGGCAAGATTATATGCACCATATATATATTTTTTTTTTTTTTTTTTTTTTTTAAAGAGTAAAATACAGTATTTTGGTTTTTAAAGGCAGCTATAGTGAATTTTTAAATCTGCCTACTCATCCTCATCGTATTTGTGTTTTTAACAGAACACGTACATAACATTTTATTTGCAGGACCAAAACAATGTTATGGGGGGGGGGGAATTAAAAATTATTAATGCCATGCTTATGTCTTTTTCCTCTGCATAAGGTCTACCTGGGAAAATAAAAATAAAAAATTCTATTACCCCCCCAAAAAAAAAAACAAACGGAAAATCAGTTAATTGCAATATTTACTGAGGCAGTTATTGTGCCATCAACATCTCATACCATGACATCAGTACACAGAACATGACAACATTCAACCGACTTCCATACCTTTCCCTGTGATCTTTGCTTTTCCATCATCTTCAGATTCTTCTCATCCATAGCCTCTTCTTCATCCATGTCCTCTTCTTCATCCTCATCACTACCCTCCTCCTCCTCCTCCTCATCATCTTCCTCCTCCTCCTCCTCCTCCCTCTCTGAAAGAGAAAAATCAGATCATTTAATATTTTAAGTTGTCATACGCTAATCCTTTCAGATTTTGAGATTAACTCATTATCCATGAAACTGTTTGAACAGCAGTACTTGCAGTGTTTGTAAGTTCTCTCATTCTGACTATCCGACAACCACAGAATTTACTGAGATCATATTTACTATATCAACTCGCCACCTCTGACAATAGTGCTGTTTTCAACTGTCATGAGTTTGAGCTGTCCATATGCTGAAAATTCAATAAGAAGCAGTAACCTGATATCGTACCTGGCTTTTCCCCCTGCTGCAAGGCCAGCAGTTTCAGCTTCTCTGGTGGCACATAGTCACCATCCTTCTCTTCCACAAATGGAGAAAGGTGAGGAGGCAGAGTAACCCCAGGAAAGTAGTCCTCTACAGGCAGACGCATCTTACTGTTGACACAGTCAAACACCCACTGGGGCTGGATATAGTACCTGTCAAGCAAAAGCAGGCCATGGTCCATTATAAATTAGTCATTCATTTTGATACCACAAGTTATATTTTTGCTGTTACAATATCCTTCAAATTGCAACTGGTTGAAGATCATATGTCAGAGAGGCTCAGTTTAGCAACGTCAAAGACTAAACATTTTATCAGAAAAACAGAACATTTTAACTCATGATCCCTCGGAATCTCTCCCCTGTGTTACCCGAGTGACACCAATGGTCAAGTGGGCACCACCAGAGCTGCAGGAGGTAGCAGGTAAATAATATTCTTTAGACATATTACATGAACTGCCACCCGTCAGCAAAGCGAAAAGCAGGCTTACAGCAAGCACTATGGATGAGGTACTTGTGTTCACTTGAGCAAAGTGTACTCATAAATTGTTCCTGGAAGGGTGCAACTGAGCAATTCACTAGATAATTCAATAAAAAAGTGCAAAAAAATCCAAATATTCACAATAGCTCATCTAAACACCACTATTTGACACATTAACATAGTTCAGCTCTGCTGCATTCTAGGAATATCTATATGCATATGCAGGACTTGACAACCCGTGACAGCTGCTGAGGAGCAGATAAGGCTGAGAACAATAGCCATGTGAACCCTAAGGTCCCCACCCACAGGAAGCTGCAGGAGATAGGGAGCCATTCAGGCTCCATGAGAAAGGGGCATTGTGGCATTGTTCCTCATCTAGGGCACAGGCTGAACAGAGGGGGACTCTTACAGTGAGAAGGCTACTGGATTTCAGGGCAGACAGACAGAATGCAGAGTCTGACCCTCATCCCATAGTTTCTACAAGAAACCAGAATGGTTGGGAGGGTGGGTTGGGGTTTGTTTTTCAGAATATTAGCTCCCAATAATCCAAAATTTTCAATGACATTAGATGTATAAATTCACAAAGTTTGTAAATAAATTCTCACCTCCCTTGATAAGCACCCAGAATAAAGATATAAGACAGAATTCTGAAATTCTGTCTTATATCTTTATTCTGGGTGCAGAATTCTGAAATTCTGTCATATCTTTATTCTGGGTGCTTATCAAGGGAGGTGAGAACCCCAGCAGCTCTGGTGGTGCCCAGGTGCTGAAATTCCCTTTCAACAGCTGGATGGCAATCTCTCTCAGACCAGTAGCTTATTACGGTATATGAGTTAAGTGAAAATTTACTACTAGCATTACTTTGGTTCTCAGCCAGTGCACTATTTTCCTTTCATACATCCTGGAACTTTCACAGACCAATTCACCCTTAATATCTTTCCAAAAACAACAGTTGCAGGGTTCCTTGTGGGAGTTCTTGGGGCTCTCGCACATTTTTCACAAACTTGTCAAAAAACCATGTAGAAGACAACCATCCATTTAAGTATGCAGTAAGTGAACCTGGACAGGAAAAGATTTTGACTAAATAGAGCATAGTTTTTATGTTGATACCGGTTATGTACCATACCTGTTGATGTAGCGCTTGTCCACATTGGGCCTGTCCACAATTTGATGTGTTATGGTCTCATCAGTGACACTGTATGTGCTGCCCATACAGAGAGACAGGTCCCAAGAAACCTGACCTCCAAAACATCTGCAGCAGCAACAACAACAACAACGGTTTTGTGGGTACTTAGGGTTAGAGCAGCTCCATGTACACTCAAACCAAACAGAAGTGTTCAGTGTTATTGACAGAAATACGGCTCTACTAAAAGAGCATTAGTCACCTTAGCACAAAGGCCAGAGGCTCCCTGGGAACTTCCCTGTTGAGGAAAAATTTGAGACCCTCAAAGAGCTGTTTGTGAGCATCTAGCTCTTTCTGGTGTTTCTCCCTGGCTTCAAGAGCCTCAGCATCCTCCTGGAGGAAGAAACAGAGCAGGTCTTTTAGGCGCAGCTTACCGAGGACAGACCAGGCCTTCAACATTGTTTTTGTAACACCTCAGCACAGAAACCTAGGAGATGATCTCCCCTGCCTGACACATCCAACAGTCCAAATCATTTGGGGTATCAGAAGGATTTGCAGCTATGCTTCCATCTTCAAGGCAATTAGTGGTTACCAATTTTATCATACCAAACAGTGATTTAAAAACCTACAATATTCTTTGCTAAAATGATCCAAAGACTTCTGCAGTAGGGAGTCAGATCGTGCACGCTTAAATTGTAACTTCAGCCATAGCAAGCATTTTCAAATCAAGGGCCAACACCGCCAAACAGTTCTGCTCATCTGGAACAAATAATACATCAAATATCAGCTTGAATTATCGGTCCGATGTTGGCAAAATTAAATATCTGCCGACACCAATATGGTTCCAACATTGTCGTGCGTCCCTAATACTTTCTGTTGTCAACAAGTTTGCTGTGAAGGGAACACCAGCTGCATTTCCACAGCACCATTAGCTGGCAGCACACCCACACAGACAGAGTGTTAGACTACATTAACCCTCACCTTACTAAGCTTTTACTGGTGACGTACATTACTAAGGGGGTGGTGGTTGCCACCCCCCACCTGGATTTTCACTTAAACGTTTGAATATCTTATGTTTTAATACATCATTTAATCCAGCACTCAATTCTAAAAATAATGATGTATAATATCACAATATAGATAACAGTTGTGAAAAATTATATTGTTGTAAATAAAGTGACTGGTTAGAATTTCATGATTTTTATTGCGTTGTGTAAGCACACCGGCTGTTTACTGATATATGATAGTCAGCCAAATTTTTATTTACAGTCACGTTTATTATGTAAACAAAAACAGCCGCATAACTACAAAGATGCAAACAACGCGTTGCTCAATCGGTTTGTGATATATCGGACCTGTAGGCCTACTGTCGACCTCTCTGTTATCTGTCTCTCCTTCACTTCCACTATCAGCCAAAATTATTCTCAGAGCTTTCGCAACAGAAACACATCTCGCGAATGCCATTTTTACAACAATTAAGTCACTTCCGGTTGCCACTCGTAAGCAAATGATGCACAATGTATCCCACAAGAGACCACAGTTGCAAGTTACTGTTTATCTTGAAGAAATGAAACTATTTACGCAGTCCCACCTCATCCCATAGTACATAGGTTTCAATAGCAAATTTTCCTGACAATTATAGATCAACAACATAAAGTAAGCTGTACATGTTTATGGGCCCCAACTAACACTAGTTAGTTTGTGAAGGTGTTGTATTTGTATTTTCAGTCATTTCAACTTGGTTTATCCTGCATTACACTTCAACTTGCACTCCTTTCTACACTCTCAACTCTTCTACATGCAAGAGAAACACTACAGTACATGTGTAAAGCAGAACAAATTGGAGGATTTAGATGGTCTATTTTTAATGTACACAACTTTAATGCTGCTTCAAGTTAAAAAGCAACAAAATGACGTTTAGATTTTTTAGGAAACCTAATCCATTTCAAGGGAAATCTGTATTATTAAATTTTCATCTATTACTGTGCAGCTGTTGGATTTACAAACAGTTCCAGTCCCAATCAGACTTTCAGTCCCAACCGTGTTCATAAGTTGGTGAACTAGAGTGCTAAGTTCTACTCAAGACTGTCCCATAGGCCTAAATAGGAGCGGTCCACAGTGGTTAGCTATATTATTAGCAGTGTCTTCTCACCCCCTCTGCAGGGAACTGGTCCAGCTCCACGTCCTCATCTTCAGTGGCAGAAACAACCCGTGACAAGCTGGCACTGAGAGCAGACAGTTTCTGGAAATAAAAGAAGCAAAAAAACAACTCAGGGCCAAGTGCACCGAACCATCCTGACTTGGCTATGACTTCCCATGAAGCAATGATTGACAAATTAATTTGAAGAATTACACACCAATAACCGTAACAACCTATAAACACCATTGAAAATATAGTGAAGTCTGCAGGTGCGGAATGCATCATTTTTTTTTTTTTTTTTTTTAACAGTTCTTCGGAGACAAAAAGCTACAGCCACCTCCACACAGCTCTCGCTGCCCATGGCATAGTCCTCCTCATGTTCAGCTTTCATCTCTTCTTCAGATTTAATGTCCAACTGGATGGAGAGAAAGAGCAGGACTCTTTAAGGCAGGGTTATTGCAGTAGGAGACTTGCTAAGCTGTGCGACCAGTGACAAACATGTCATCACATTCTCCTCAAGGCCCTCAAAGCACCTGGACCCAATATTATGAATTTCTCCATATTGCATTCATATCCATGCACAGCTGACCACACTGCATAACAAGAAAGCAGCAGATGGTATTATGCCGAAAGCTGCTTCCTTGCACTCAAGTACCAAGGTTCAAATCCCACCACCTGCTGAAAACCATGAGCAAGGTATTTACCCTGAATCGATATAGCAGAAACTCACCAAGATGTACACCCTTATAACAAAACACAGTCACGACAGTTGGTGCATTATAAATTTAGAGCAATAATTTTTATGAAACACTAACTCTTTAACATGACTTATGCCAAAAGATCCTGAAAGGACATATGGAGACCATCACTATGATTTACCTTGGGTGGGTATACCAGGTTAAGACTCTGGTAAAGGCGAAAATTAATGAAGCCCAGGAGGGTGGTGTAGAATTCTGTGAAGGTGGCCATTACCCTATAGTCCACATCTGTTGGGTGCTGGAAGTGAAAGAGAAAATCCATCATAACCGCAATTTAAAGACAGGATCGGTTTTTAAATAGGGCCCATATGCATATTTCCCAGAGACCAACTAATATTGTTATTTAGTCCATAAACTTACATTTAATCATTATATTCATATTTAAAAATGAGCAATTAATGGCCTTAAACATTAACAGTACCAACTGAAAAATAGCTCAGTCAGTTCTGTTATGATGTTTTATTTAAGATAATGCTTTAAGACACAATTTATGCAAAACAGCAAAACAATTTATCCAAATATTTTCAATGCCATTTGGAAACGATCCCATTCAGACATCCAGATGCTGGGTCCGTGTCAATTTTTTTTTTTTTTTTGCTTCAATCCATTGCTGTGGCAAAGAATGTTTTTTTTTTTGTACTTATTTTTAATCTGCACTACTACGGTTAAACAATGTTGCCCAAAGTGATAAAACTGTGAAGAACTTCTTTTCTGGTGTCCATGTGGGAATTTTTAAAGATTGTAACAGTACAACAGAAGATAGATGTTACAAAGCACATGGAAAGAAACAGAAAGTGTTACAAGCTGCATTCTATTTTACCACTTACTTGCACTGTTTTCAAAATGGTTTTAGTGTCCACTAAGTTCTTTTTACTAGGTGGTGATTTCTTTATTTAATATGCTCTGCCACAAGCTTATTTTTACACTACCACTTTTGTTTTCACTATATGGATTATTAGAACACATTCTTTTATAGGTGAACAATTATCAACCCTTAATATATGCTACACCTGACAGACATGCTTACGTTATGAGAAAACTGGTAGGGAACCAGCCAGGTAACTGGCTGTCCAAGGATATCTGCTTGGTAATAGATGCCCTTGATGGAAAGGAAAACCTGGAAAGGAAAAAAGTACATTGTTAAATTCTTTAAATATACTATCCAATATAAATACAGTTTATAACAGTTATAAGGAAACAAAGGAAAGCTGAAGACCACCTTCTAGATTATGTCATTTTACATAATATTTAAGTCTGACAAACCTAATACGTGACAGATTTTTTCAGAGCACTGTATGGTTCTAAGGAAAAGACCAACAACAGAAAGTGACAATAAATAAATAAATAAATAAATAAATAAGTAAGTAAGTAAGATGTTTGGTTTTCTGTGAACCTAAGTCAAGTTTCGCATTTGCTCACTTCATATTGTTACATGATTTAGGTTTCCATTCGCTTAACCAGCAACAACCTTGCGAACATAGATTTACACCAAATACCGTTCAGGAACAATTGTTTGTCTGACAATCACCTTCTTAAGCGAGCGACATGTGATTATGTAATTCATCCACTCCACGCAGAGGCGACGGCACAGCTGGACTGTCTGAACATGGCACTTCCCTGTGCGGGGAAAGGTGGAAAAGAGGAAGCACATGGAGAGAGCATCATCCATGTCCCGGATCGCATCAATGAATGTGGGGTACCTGAGAAACAAAGGCACACACGCAAGATGGATATTAGATATTACAAGCAGAAAAAACTGAAAGTTATTAGACGGGTTCCTAATGTTACAAACACAACTGGAACTGGCAGTCCATTCCTCACTCAGTGTCCATAAATCTAAAGGCAGTTTTTCCACTGCTACAATTAATAATAGTTTAGTAATACAAGTGTCCTCTGATTTACTCTCCACTTCAGTAAAAACCTCAGACCTCAGAATAAAAAAAAAACCTATTATTACTTTTTCATTTCTATTAATTTATCCCTGCCTTGTTGATAACATAACAAAAAAGTTAATGTCAAGCCCTCTGTTCTCTGTACAAACTAAACAGGCAAATGAGCTGTAGGCAAAGTGCCCCCCCTACTGCCAGTCAGCTGCAACGCAGTGATCTTCACCTCTCCTTGACAATGTGGTCCAACTTGTAGGTGGGTTTGTTTTCCCTCAGCCTCTGCACATCACCCCATTCCCCCTTCCCGTAAGCCTTCCGCAACTTGCGTACAAAAACCTAGGATGAACAGAGAAAGCAGGGTCAATGTTACTGATGTCTTCATTTCACACACTCACGAAAAGAAAATTCTGTTGACATGACATCAACAACTAAATTACAATTAAAGTTAAACATAAACCCTATAGGGGGATATTTTCTCGTGAGACAAGAAAACAATATGGACCCATGTGACAAGATTAGGCAGCATACAGACCTATTCAGCTGTTTTCTTCAAGATTATTTTCGTTACATTTCTAAAGATGCTTGGAATGAATAAGAGGAAATCTAAAAACTGTGCCATGCTGTAAAAATCAACTTGAAATAAGACACTTGTGAACTGATGCTCCATGGGAGCAAAAAAAGTGTCAGGCAAAAAGCGCAAGAAGATAAGATAAAACTTTATTAATCCCAAGGGAAATTCTTACATCTTCAACATACTCAGTGTAACAAAGACAGAGATACAGGGTAGAAAAGAGATGATCAATAATTAAACTGCAATAATAAAACAAAAATAATAGAATGAATGAATGCAAATAGTAATTTACCAATTGCACATACCAAATTACTGCATATGAAAAAAACGTTAATGTTGAAGTGCCTAGGCATCCCCCTACAAAAGGGGGAAAAATTATAAAGTCCAATGGCCAAAGGGAGAAAGGATCTCCTGTGGCGTTCAGTCCTGCGCCTCCAGGCATTAAATCTTTTGCCGCGTATGCTCCGATGCTGAACCAGAGGGGTACGCAGGGGGGTGAGAGATTGTTCAAGATACAGAGCAATTTCCTCAGCATCCTCCTCTCTGACACATTCATCAGACTCCCTCTAACGGAACACAACTAGCCCTCTTAGCCAGCTTCTCCAGTCTATTGGCATCAGCTGCCTTCACCCTGCTGCTTCAAGCACACCACCACATAGAAGACAACACTTGCCACCAAAGAGTGATAGAACATATGTAATGTGGTCCTACATACATTAAGGACCTGAGCCTCCTCAACAGGTAGAGTCAACTCTGACCCTTTTTAAAGAGACCGCCTGTGTTCTTGGACCAATCTGTTGTCAAGGTATACTCCCAAGTACTTATAACCCTCAACCACTTCCTCAGCAACAGGACTGGTGGGGGGTGTTTCTGCTTACTTAATTTTGCATTTCTCCTACCTTTCTTTTCTTATCTTATATCAGAGTATTTGATAGATTAACATTCTGATATTAATGGTTTTATTCATGCAACCACTCATCCAACAGAGAGCCACTGTGACCTGGACCTGCCCAGAAGAACAGAGAATTCAGGACTATACTGAAAAGTACTTTTGAACCTACAGCCCGGGAGTCCTGACAGCATTGCAGTAAATATATTTAAGATGCTGATTACAGTAGTACAGTGGATATAAAGCTAAAGTAATCCAGGTACTACCAGATTCCCGTATTTTTGTAAGGTAAGCATTTATTTTATTTCCAAAAAAAGAAAAACTAAGAACCCATGAAATTTGATGTCAAGGATGTGGTATCACGTTAAACCAGTCCGATCATTTAAACACCTGTAGAGTATCTTCTTCAAAAAGACATTTCAAAAAAGACCTATTTAAAAATATATAAACGAATAAGTTAAGTTAAAATGCATCTCTCAAACTGCTTGTATGTGTATATTTATTTGTTGTTACTCTAGTCACCTCCAAAATTTAAGATGAATTGTATTCAAACAAAAATAGAGCAACTAAGCTGAACCAAATTAAATCCCAAACATTTTTAAGCAAAAAACCATGCGAGTCAGAGGTCAGAAAAGCCATCAAGTTAAAGTATCAACAACGTACTGCAATTACATACGTCAGCAAGTTACACGAAAATGTAACAGCGAATTTTTAAGCCAGGAAACAAATTTTGCCGAGGCTTTAAATAATTTATTCGTAACATTTTAAATCAGTGCGGGAAATTGTTAACTCGGAGCCGTTTAACACTCGTGGGCAAGGAAGGCAACAAAGGGGTTAAGACTCTTGCCTTGTCTGGAGCTTACAGTGCCGATCTCACCCTCAAATACGATATTTACCCCACACTAACACAGCAACGGGCTCGTATTAAACACACTGTGCCAAATATCTTTGCGAAACATTATTTAACACTTCATGCGCTACGTACTGTACGGAAAGGCAGAGATTAAAGAGTTCAAGAAGATTTCAGGCAGTGTGGACGTGCGTGTACAGCAGAAGGCCCAGCAGTTAAGGCATCGCACTTGACAGCAGGGCAGCTCAGAATATGCAGGGCACCTTACGTACCTTATAGTCGCGGAACCTGGCGACAATGGGCTCATGCAGGAGGAACCTGATGTCTTTGAGCAAGTAGAAGGTGCGAGGGGCCGTCGAGCCCTTGTTTACTTTCTTCTTGTGTTTCGGCTCATGGGGGTAGATGCCTTTCAAGATACACAGGCGCCTGCAGACAGAAACGCGGCAGCAGCACAGTGTGAGGACCGGCGCCCGTCCACAAAGTCCCCGCTTCAGTAAGTTAATGCCCCTGCAAAAGAAAAGATGGTCGCTTACCTGAAATCGGCCAAGCTCAGGGAGAGCTTCTTTCGAGCTTTATTCCTGGTGATGTAGTTTGTCGCAGAACCGCTTTCGTACTGCGGAGACAGTCACACAAGACAACCATTGAAACATGCTGGGCCGCGTGACATGAAAAATCCAAGCCTGGTTGATCTGCTCTGGCCTCTAGTAACATATCTCAAAGTTGTAAACGTACGCGGCTGGTCTATTACACTGGCTCCCGGACGCCTACCGGTATATTTTACCTTCTTTTTTTGTTGGCCACCCATTACGTCGTTCCTTAGCTGCGGGGTCAACCGATTCTGGGGATAAACAAGCTGCGACCCGCCGTTCACACGCCGCCAGCCGCTCTCTGCGGAGACACGTGTTGGACGAGCAGCGCTCGAAGGCCCCAGCGGAGCATAGGCTGTCCGCAAAAGTGCCTGACTGTAAATGACGACGGACCCATTTAGGGCTGCTTTTCGATGCCTAACTTAAAACGTATATTCATTTTGTTTGCTAAAATTAAATAATCTTTCTATCATGTAACGAGGCTCAATTAAACAAGACAATGCTGTTTTCCATATAAATCAACGGTGCAACAGATTGTGATAACGAACACTCTTACATCTTCCTCTTACAACGGGCTTATAATTCAGTACAACGGCATTTATACCTGTTATTCGATCGTCTTGCTTAGAGATCCTGAAAAAAGCATGTAACAGGTCAAAAACACATGGGTGCAATAAACCTCACAACTCTCATCCATGGTTAGCTTTCAGTACAGTCGTTCAACCTAACAGCAGCAAAGTAAAATGGAGTGCTTGTACAAAATTTGTACTTTATAAAGAGTGCACGTTCTCCAGGACCAGCAATGGAACCCAACTAGTGAAAAAGGCATAACAGCAGCTATGTTTCTTGGGGAGACTGAAAAGAGCTGGACTTTCAGCTCCCATCTTCACCAGCTATTGGTGGCTGGTGTTGCCTGGCTAGCTCAGTTGGTAGCGCATGAGCCTCTTAATCTCAGGGTTGTGGGTTTGAGCCCCATGTCGGGTATCAATGCACATCCAGCCACTAGGGGGTGCATGAACTAGTGCATTTCTCTGTGCCAAGCCCAGACAAATGGTGAGGGTTGTGTCAGAAAGGGCATCTGGTGTAAAAATCTGCCAAACCAAATATGTGGATGATCTACTGTGGTGACCCCAAATGGGAGCAGCTGAAGGTTAGTTGGTTGGTTGGTTGGTATGAAGCATTTTGATCTCCTGCATCTGGTATGGAAACTGCACTGCTTGTGACTGAGGACCTCTCCAGTGAGGAATTGAAGATTTCCTAGTCCATCACCAGGACCCCACTACCTAGGCTAGCAGTGCCTTAGGAGAGCTCAACACCACCATCTCTTTTATCCCTTCCACCCTCTCCACTCCCTGTTTTCACTACTGCCATCTGGGAGATGTTATCACAACCTGAGGGCCAAAACCCCTAGGCTCAGGATTAGCTTTCTACCACAGACTGTCAGGCTTTGGGTCCTGGGAGTTTGAGGGTACAGCTCAGTATTATTCCTGTTCTTAGGATTATGCTCTTTTGGACTAAGGCTGAAGCTGTAATTCCTTGGATTTGAGGAAGTCAATCTTCCAGTTTAAGGGTCACAGCCCCAAGTGCTCCTGTTACCAATAGCACTACCTTGGTTTTCACTTTCCACATTCTATCCTGTTCTTCTTTCAATCAATAGTATTTCTCCATCTTCTCATATTCCTTCTTCCTGATGTTTCTATTACTTGGAAACACAATATCTGTCACCACTATGTCCTCTGTGCTATAGGATCCTGAACTTCCTTTGCCAATATATGTATGTATCTGTATTATCTTTTTATTTATTTGTGCTCAAAATTTTCTTTCACCCTATCCTTCACTCTGTAGACCTGAGGAATTTCTGTACAAGGGTGTTTGACAATAAACGATTCTTGATTCTTAAGCACGGTGTCTATGGGCCTTGTAGAGTAACATAACGGTGAAAGACAAGCTAGAAGTAATATCTTTGTTCTAAATATTTAAAATATGTTGGTGTTGTCATTGTTATACATGCAGTACATCCCACTTAAAATTTGATTTTTAAATTAATTGTAGTTAGCACATTTTTTGTATAGAAAGTAATTATACTTTTTCGCCACGTGGTTTTCCATGATTTGTATAATTGAATCATTTGGCATAACAAATTGACACAACTGAGTTCAAGTTGCATATATTCAGATACAGTAAAATGTCAATACCTATCTATGGTTATCAGTCATATTTGTGTTTGTCTATGTGCGGTATTTTTTATTTTTTTAAATACCCTCTGGGAAGCTGTGAAGAAATCTTAAAAAAGTAAGACACCATAATATTACTGTAAATTTGGTTGGGATTGCAAAGGGTTGCACTGTAGTATCAGGCTAACAATCGCTTATTATTGTGATTATATTACTATTATTGTTATACTTTACTGCTGGTGTGGGTAATCTTACCACGTTGTTACACTGAAATAGTATCCTGAAATGAGTTCCTTTTGCATTCAGTGCTGCCAGTACTTGTGTCAGGACCAAAGATGACTGACCAACACACACTGGCATAACTGCCAAGGCAATGATGGATACAAAGGAGAAAGAAAATTAGCAACTCACACTGTGAACAAAGCTTGGAGAAGCCTAACTTAATTGCTTGTAACTCCAAAGTCACTTTTACTACTAACATCCCAATAAATACATCTTACATAATGG
The DNA here is from genome assembly GCA_018136845.1 of Heterotis niloticus. NCBI lineage: Eukaryota > Metazoa > Chordata > Actinopteri > Osteoglossiformes > Osteoglossidae > Heterotis > Heterotis niloticus. Next base: position 151,820 of record CM030896.1, read on the forward strand.
AGATGCCCCTCTAGTTATTAACAGGTTATGTAAGCTTGTAAAAAGACAGATATCTATCTATCTATCTATCTATCTATCTATCTATCTATCTATCTATCTAGCTATCCAGCCACGATCAAATAATCACTTGTCCACTGCAAGATTGTTGCAGTCCAGAGTCTATCCCAGAAGTTTAGTGCATGAAACAAGGCACACCCTGGATGGGAAGCCAGTCCAATCCAGCATAATGCTCGCTCATTCACTCATTTATTCACTCATTTAAGCACTCATTTACTCAGTCGCTCGTTCACTCACTCACCGCTTGTCCATGTCAGGGTCATGGTGGTATGGAATCTAACCCAAAAGCACCGGGCACAAGGGGAAACCAGTCGATCACGGTGCAGCGTAGCATCTTTATTATTTTCTATTTAATTTGGAATACTTTAAAATTGAAATAAATTAAAATGACAGAAAATGAAATTACATTTAGAGGCTCCAATGTAATGGCAATGCTGATCAGTCAATTACATTCATGTCCAGTCTTTGGCACTGTCTGACCAAGTTCACCTTTTTTAATTTTGTTCGTGATCAAAAGATTAATAATACCAGTGCCCCTTGATTTACTGTATATAAGGGATAGGTTGTGTAAAAATCTTAAAAATAGCTATAATTATTATTTTTCATCATATCATTTTTATTAACAAAGACAAGATTGGAAAGTGCCATCAAGTCATGCCTGACTCTTAGGTGACCACTGGTGTGGTTTTGAATGCAAGGAGTAATGGAAGTGGTTTTCCATCACCTTCTTCTGGCCTATTTTTTCCTAAGAGTGGTGCAAACACAGAGGAGAACATGAAAGCTCTACACATACCCCTGAGCTGAACTTGAACCCCACATCAAACAAGCAGCCCAGGAGCTGTGAGGCACCAACACATCCCCTTTTAAGTGCCACATTAAAATTACAACTAATGTAAAATGACTAAAAATAAAAATGCATCCTCTCCACAGACCTCTATTTAGTGCTTTGTACTAAATAATCCCATAAACATGCAGTGTTAGATGACCAAAGAGGAGCTGTAAACACTGTGGAACTGAGCTGAATGAAGGCAGTCCTACAACCCATCTTTCAATTTAGTCTGTGTGCATTTCACTGGCAAATAACAGCTTTCATTCAGCAACAGGCAGAAATTTTCGTGCCACCTTCGCTTCTCACCTACCAACCAGAAACTAATACAGAATTCAGCACAATAGTCAGATTAAAATATACACATAAAGAAGATACCTGAGTATTAAAAAATGAAAATATTGTAGCCTCTGGTTTTGAAAGTGATACAATTATAGTTTCTCCCCTTAACAAAGGATTTAAAAACCAGTTATTTGAAATACCTTAAAATTATTTGTTACATAAATTATAAAATGAGTTGGACACAGAATTTATCTATTTGGGGAGGGGATGTGAGGTTCTCATGACGTATTAGGAGGAGGTCTAACAATATGCAGATATGGCCAGTGGATTGTCCGGAGCAGGAGATGAGGGCGGAGATGGTGATGATCACCAAGTGAGGCTGAACAGTGGCATGAAGAGAGCAGGTCTTGGACATCAGTGTGCAGCTCATGCAACTCATCTCTTCAAAAACTGCAAAACTAGAGGCAGTAGGTCACTGAAATGGGGTTTCGAGATTTTGTCAAGACATTCTTTCTTGGCTTCTGGGACTATGAGACACCAAAGGTTATGGTGGTTAAAAACAGAACGCTTGGGATAATCTACAGAAGCGTGCACCTGCTTGTGACCACCTATTTCATATGGTGAGCGCTGGTGCCATTTCATTGTTAATTCATCTGATTTTAAATGTTTGTTTAGGCATGGCTGCATAAAAATATTTAGCACTGTGGCTGTCAGCAGTTGTCACCTGTGTTACCATATGCTTAATAGTTAATATTTGAATGTATGAATTTGCTTTGCATGAAGTTGCAGGATATTTCTGCTGAAAAGAGACTCATCTCTGTTTTTGTCTGTGAGACAAATAAAGCTGCTAGTGCAGCCCAAATAATTTTTATATGCTAATATTCTATCAAAAACCATGTGCCGTATCAATCTACTTTGCATTGCTCTAAGTATCAACTGGACTGATGATACATGAATTTAGAAATGACCAATAAAATACATATTTTAATAAAGGCCCTAAAAATAATTTTAATGTTGCTACTTTTACAGAAGTGATGGGTGAGTACAGTCCTGTGCTATAGACCATTACAAACCATTACTGTGTAATGTGCAATTTGACACCCTTAGGTCCATCTCAAGAAGTTTTATTTTTCTAATGGTCCTTTAGCAGGTCAGAGAAGATATTGTATGTCAAATTACAAAAAGATTTCAAGGCTTTTGAAATAAGAATCAAGTTTATAGCCACCATGTGAGAATTTACATTAATGCTTACATTTCCCTGGAGTGTAACATGGAACTGGGATTAGATTAGCGCAGGTCTGGTGCATTAAAATGATTACAATTTAAATTCGGTGTCTATTTTTGAGAATACAGTTTGGTTTTCTTAAAAAATATTTGAATACTTAAATAGTGAATGACAATAAAGTTCAAAACTGATGGTATTTTTTTCTGCAGTGTAAATGAACAGGGTGTATTGTGACATTTCGGAAATTCCAGGAAGCATTAAAGTGGAGGTGCTTTGCCATGATGTGTGATGTGTGATGACAGGCATGGCCCATTGACAGGTATGTGTTCATCAACGAGAAGGCCTACCAGGAGAACGAGACACGGCCGGAGAGCTCTGTCTACACCAAGATGAGAGGCACAGCACTGCTGGGTGACACAGTGCAGGATATAGTGGAATATGTCAGACCCTCAGAGGTGAGAAGCCGGTTGGAAGGAAGCTTTTCCTCTAAGCCAAAAATAATCAAGAGTGAGCTTGCTGTAATATTCAGCCAAAATTTTTGAAATCAGTACATTTTTATTCACTTCCCTTAACATACATACGTAGAGCTACAGAAGTCAAACACACAACATCCTCATAGAGAAAAGCAATTAGTTCATTTATTTGTTTAATTTAAGATAGTTGAGCTGGAATATAGGCCCTTTAGTACAAGGTACCCACTTGATAACCCCGATGAGATGCCGCACCGTTGCTGCGCCACGCCATGTTTGGAGTTATAGTTAGTTGGCGCTAGTTTTGATGGGGTAGCCATTGTGTAGTGGCTTTGTAGGCGTGCTGTGGGATTGCCGACGGGGTTAGATGGGTGATGGGATCCCCTTTATAATCCAAGCTCTTTTTTTGCCACTGTGTGTTTAATACGAACCATACATATGTCAGTACCATAGGCGTTTATTATGGCTATCAAGACATATGTATTCTAGGCTATACATGTACTATACCATTATACACCTGGCAGCACAATTGCTTTGTATGCAAGAGACATGAGATACACGTGTTGTGTGCGGGAAGCTGTTACGTCCTCTATGTTCCATTCTCTGATTGGGATTTCTGAACTCTATTATAACCTTATGGCATCATGCATGTATATGTGGTCCGATGTCGCCCGAACTGATGTTACATGGCACATGACTGTAACTCTGTTGGCTGAGGAGGCACAAGATGGCTAAAATGATAGGAACAGAGAGGCTTGTGCCCCATCACAGGACAACTTTTTTGTTATCAGTCTACTACATGTGAGAAATAACTAAAACATAAATAAGTTTTTAATTTTTTTAAAGTTCTACTGTTTGTGACTTTCTTTTTCCAGGGTGGCGATGTGATCAGCACAATACTGCGCAAAGAAGTCACATACAACCAGAGACAGGATGTGTGTGCTGAGGTGAGCAGAATGTACTTTACCTGCACTCAACCCTAAAACATGAGTCTGCATTCGAGTGCATTCTGTAGCTGCAATGCGGTGACCGCACGGCACGCTCGTGTGAGGTGCGTCTCATGTTTCTGGCAGACTTCTGCTACGGCTAACAATGCAACTTCTGTTTCATTCAGCATTATTCTGCACCACATGCCAACTGCACATCGGATTCAGACTGCACAGAAGGAGAGGTCAACTTTGATGGCCAAGGTATAGGATACAAATAATATTCATTGTACTTCTTTCTCTGTATAGCTAGTAAGTGGAAACAGGAAACAGATTGCATTCTCAAAAATGGGATAAAAACTGATGCAACAGGAGCAATATGGGTAATAAAGATTTGGATTTTAATGAGCTGCACAAATATTATTTTGTTTGTAGGCCAAAGAACAGGGCGATGTGTACCCTACTACAACCACACCTTTAAGACCTGCGAAATCAGAACCTGGTGTCCCATTGAGGAATTTGCAGCCATTAGGTTAGTGTTGGAAATTTTCTGGAGTCCTTCGTGCACAGCTGTTGCTCAGCTCATTTTTGCATGATAAATCAATGCTGCCATTTCCTTGAGTCCTTGTTCGAGTATCTCCAGGCCAAGGGGACAGCAAATAGAGGAAATTGCTTCACTCGATCTTGTTGGCTTAAGATTATGCTATTTTCCCCTCAGAGAACCTGCATTAGAAGAAGCCATCAATTTCACAATCTACATCAAGAACACCATTCACTTCCCCAAATTCAAAGTTCTCAGGTAATCATTTGTGCAATAATGTCATGAAAACTTGCTTTTACTTACTGTGCTTGTTTAGTTTCATGCATTTGTATGATTCCATGTTGTGGCTTATGTGGACACAATGTCGAATTATGCTGCTATGGGTTAAGTAGGCAGCATAGTGGTGAAATCTGCTCTCTTTAAGCCTGGACCACGTAGGTTTGAATCCCACCTTCTGCTCTAGTATGCTCGAATAAGGTATGTACCTACCCTACCCAACTGAGGAACAGAGCAATCTAGTTTAAGAGTGCAAGCTGTATATAAATGTGAGTGCTTTTTAAATTAATCTGACACAGAGGGAACATCAAGCCGAACAAAGGGAAATATCTGAATCGCTGTACATATAATGAGGAGACAGACCCGTACTGCCCCATCTTCCGGCTGGGCTACATCGCGGAGCAGGCCAGGGAGAACTTCACCGAACTGTGTCGAACAGTGAGTCCCTCCGCTTGCGGGCCACATCATTGATCCTATGGCCAAGAGTTCACAGGGAGAATACTGATCACATCCTGACACTTAAATGAGGTCTACTTTAAAATGCAATGTTCTTTTTGATTTACTGCAGGCTATCTTACAGGCTTAATGTATACTACGATATCAGCTTTCATCTACAAAGGAAATGACTCCCCATTTGTGAAAATGGGCAGTAAGGTTTTGGGTAGTTTCTCCTGCACTGCATTTACTGCCAGATATCTTGCTTTACTGAAAAAAGGCTGTCATGATTTAGAGAGAAATATTAAAAGCATGCAGTGTGTGGCTCTGTCAGGGAGGAGTGATTGGCGCCTTCATTAATTGGAACTGTGACTTTGACATGGACCCCTCCAACTGCGTCCCCACCTACGCCTTCCGACGGCTGGATGTTCGGAAGAATCTCCCCAGCGCTGGGTACAACTACAGGTGAGCAGCCCTTTTGTAGTTGTGTGGCATGTAGCCCGCAGTGCAACTTAACTCGCGTCCTCACCGCCGTGGAACACAACATGTATGACCATGCTGGCTCTGAAGGCGTAGTATTCTGGCTAAAAGACTTTATTCTCAACATCTTGTAAATTCCTTTTCTCCAGGTTCGCAAAATACTACAGCAGAAACGGCAAAGAGTTCCGCACGCTCATCAAAGCCTTCGGAATTCGTCTAGATGTTATTGTCCACGGGCACGTAAGCTCCTCCTCCTCCTTCCGTGTTCCATGCAAAATTGTAATATGTAATATATTTTATCATAATTTATTGTGATATAAATGCAATACACAATAACTGATTCTTTGAAGGCTGGAAAATTTAGCATCATTCCTACGATCATCAACATGGTGACTGCAATGACATCCGTTGGAATTGTAAGTTTTTACGATCCTCAATTCATCGACGCTTAAAAAAACTCACAAAAAGTGAATTTTTCCACAGTGCCGTTAAAATTTTTGCTTTTTCCCTTTTATTTTTAGTGCTCTCTCATTTGCGACTGGATCTTGCTCACTTTCATTGACAAGAACGAAGTCTACAGTGAAAAGAAATTTGATGAGGCAAGTCTTGCATTATTTTTCTACCTTGTATGCCGACTGGATTTGAAAATCTAATTTGCAAATCATTACTTGACATATAGGTAATAAAATTTAAAGCTGTCTTGAATGCTCATTTTATTAATTTCCTTGTCATTAGGGCAGCATTATTGGTGCCAATTAATATTTATGGCATTTTCCATCCACAATCTCACCAAAAGAGAACCCTTGACAAATATTCCTTGAAAACAGATCTACTGTTCACACTGTGTTAGTACCAGATGACCAGAGAATCGGAAAAAGATGGCAGATATTTGGCTTTTTTTTCTTGGGTTAGCATCAGAGACAGGGAGACCAACAGGATTGCAAAGTGATCTAAATTTTATGCTCAAGTCTGATTTTTAGAGCGCATTGAAAAACTTCAGCATTATCTTGACATTGCACCAACCTCATGACCCCACGTACTCAGCAGTTATAATGCTACTACCTCCTTGATATCAGCAAAAAAAAGGGAATAAACAATTCTGAACACCACACATAATGATATCTGCAATAGTAACTGCACATACATAGCTTAGCAGTTGTACTTCTGCTTAAAATAATGGAAATGCCCAACTGCAAGGACACTGACGTATTACCCTAGTGCCACAATCACCCCGGCCGCAAACTATTCTCCTTGCTCCCGTCCGGAAAACACTTTAGAAGCATTCAGACGAGGACAAGCAGGTTCTGGGACAGTTCCCCCCCACCGCCACACTGTTAAACCACTGACCCCTCCCTTGGACAGCGGAAAAGTCGGTCGGAGTCTGTCTGTCTGTATGCCTGTGTTTTTTGCATTGTAATGCCTCTATCAGCTGTGTGGTTGCTGGTTTAGCTACTGTTTGTTTTCCGTTTTTCACTTTTTTTTTGTTTTCCTGCTACTACCTGTTTTGTCTGGTATCTCTGTTAACTAACTTCTATGTACCCTGCTTACTAACTTCTCTGTTCTCTATGTATATTTTTATGTCTTATTCCTTATTTATTTATTCTTATTTATTTTCCTTTTTCTTAATTTCATTATTTATTATTTTATTTAATTTCCCCTGTACCTTATTTACATATTTATTTATGCTGAGGATGCCTGGAAACAAAACCTTTCATGGTGACAACACTGCTATGCTGTGTTAGTACACCATGACGAATAAACCTTGAACCTAGTACTCTTTCTGCAGATCTCTGAAGAATCTCCCCCTGTTACAATGGCTGATATCACCCTCACAAGTTATGGCTCAATCCACTCAGACCTCTCAGAAGGTGTGGCACTATAACCCATCCCACACTGTGGCCAGAGGTGTGCGTGATGGTACTTGGAGGGCGAGGAAGGATCTGCTACAGGGATATATTTCTCTAAAGTGGGCATTAACAAGAGTATGGTGAGCAGAGCCAGAAAGTTCCTTGCAAAATTTCAGAACCAAAATGAAACACACGTAGGTCTCACATTTCGTTTGTGTGCCTCCTTCAAAGAAATATGTCCGTTAGTAGAGCTTAGACTTCATGTATCGCTTAAACCAAAGGAATAAAATATGGTATTTTAATAAGTAGTGAATATTAAAACAACTGCAACAGTTGACTAATTAATCACGTCCAGCCTCAGGAAAATCTTTAAAAAAAATAAATTAAAAAAAAAAAATGTAAAAAAGGTACAACTACACAAAATACAAAAAAAAATGAAGCATTTGAATTGAAATTGTTCATTTAACCAAATGTTTTTTTAGACAAATTAAAAATTCTTTCAGCAATATCAAGTAAATAAGTGAAAAAGCAAAGAACATTTTACATTCCTGAGAAAGTAAAGACCCCAAACTGAAATCATGCATATACTGAATAAAATCATCTTTCTCCAACACACAAATAGCACCATATACCTATACCTGTAGTTAAATGTATACATTCACTTTTTCACATACATGTATCCCATTCCATTAAGTCTTATAACATAATATAGGATCAAATTTAACCCTTGTAGCTTTTGATGAGGGAGATTCAGATGATTTTTTCCAAGATGAAATTTTACTTCACGTCTAAAAATTCAACGAGGAGACTGAACTAAATAGCAATCCGGCAACGAGGGTTGATAAAATTATTTTGAACTCTGAGGACAGCTCCATATGTCTATTATGACATAGGTAATAGGTTCAGGCCTTTGTAGACCTAAGAAATTTTAAGAAGAAATAAGGACCTTAATTTTACACAACACCCCTCCCCTTACACAGACCCCATTCTGTAGTGCTGGGCTGGGAAACTGACTACACTTTTCAGTGTACGCAAATAATGTTTTTAAACAGCTGTAAATGTTTGCCAAGCAAGGAATTTGTTTTCTGTGTTTGAGTAGATAAAAAAAAGCTAACAATTTTGCACTAAAAAGAGGAAATAATCTATTTTACTGCACAAATCAACTGTCTGTTTGTGGGATCCTGGGAGATTTTAATTCCTTGTCGGTGGAGTAGATGCTAAAATTACACAGTATTAATTTTCCACCAGTGTGTCTAATAAATTGACGCTAATGTTTTACAGTTCATTTTCAACAGCTAGAGGAATGGAGGGGAAAAATCGTGGTGTATTTCATGTTAAAGCATCCCGTACGGTCAAACAAACTTTAAAGTGAAGTTCACTCCTTCTGGCTTACTCTGACGTAAACATGCAATAAGCATTCTCCACTTCATATGGTAGTACAAGTTCTGGTCACAAGGAGAATGATAAACTTTTTTAACTGAAGTACACAGAATAAACTGCGTAACCGTGCATTCAGTTCAAAAGAAATTGTTCTCTCCTATTCTTGAAATACTTAGTTTTTGGCATGAAATGTTCTGCCTTTAAATGGTGGCAAAAGAATTGCTATGACTGTTCCTTAAAGAAGATTATTTTAAAGGTCTGATGCAGGATGTGAAGATCTCCTTTAAAAATGCACATTTTTGTAAGAATTCTTTAATACTTAAGATTGAATACTTTCAAGTCATTAAATGTTATCATCCTTGGCAAAGGTGGGAAAAAAAGTCACTCACAGAAGCGACATTCTGCAGCTTTAGTCCTTCTGAATGTAATTTGAACACAAGGTGTAAAACTACCCACAACTTGGAACGAACATACACCCACGCACTGTAAATAAAAAACAGAAAAACAACAGATGCGTAATGGTCTAGGCTTTCCCTGTCATTCTGCAGCATTCCCTGCCAGACCAATGTGGACAGTGCACAAAAAGCAAGGTGCTTGAGAAGAAATTAGATAATCTAATAAGAACATTTCACACTAAAAGGGTTACTCTCAGGGAAGAGCAGATTTCAGGGAAGTAAAAATGAAAGCATTTTCTTAACCAAGTGATTACCAGCCAAGCATTGATTTGGAAAACATCCTCTGGTGTACGGTCTAATGGATTTGTGTCTTCTAGCAGTGATGTGCTACAGTTTGGAGGTCAAACTGCCAAACAAAGAACCGCACAGCATCGGACGTCTCAAATTCATGTCGAAATACACTGGCACCAAACACATTGGACCCCGATTGTGCATTTTTGGGAACATTTTTTCCCTGTGATTTAAAAAACTGGGCTGACAGTCCTTTGGTGTAACTTAACTGCTATTTTGCACAACAGGACTGCCATTAATGTGGCACAAAGCTGTGAAGATGACAAGAAATTTGTCTCACACAAATTTGCTGTAATTCCATTACTCGAAGGGAGCCTTCCTAGTGCAAACAGGACAAATTAAATTAAGGTTGGTTTAAGGAAATCTAATTCGCAGCAGTCTGACTGAGATCACTGGGAGAAATCAGATTAGTGGGCAGAGCGAGCAGGCAACCAAACCTCACAGCATATTTAATAGCGCATCTCCTATCAATAGGCAATGTTAAATCTGATGCATGAAGTTATTCTGCGGTCAGTGGTTACGATGACATGATGATGTATACACTCAGCATTATGTATCTGCAGTAACAGCAAGATAACTTATTAAAAGCAGTTTTACTGTGCCAACTGTACTGTGCTTTTTACACTGTAAAAGAAAGCAACACATCAATACAAAGATAGATCAGAACATTAAGAAGCACAAGACTCTCTTCATCTCTTGCCAAAAGATCACTGAACTTTTTAGAAAGAAATATTTGCCAGATCAAATCCCATCGAAACACTGATTACATTATAATTTTAAACTGCCAAAATTGCTTCTCAAAAAAGGTGGGAAAAACTACACAAATGTTTTGGAAAATGTGTAGTTTATTATTAAACCTCTGATGCAGCCAACTATTTTCACATACAGATACATTTATTAGTTTCAGTATAAATATAAGACTTTGCTGTAAACACTTCCACATCAGCTTGTTTTGAAACCAAGAGCAGGAAACTGATGAATGCCATGAATGTAGGAAAATAAGTTCATAGCTTCTCTGTACAAAGGCAAACAAAGGTTAGTGGTCAACAAGTCAAAAAGAAACCACTATGATCATCTGAAGTATTCAGTTATGACTTATTTTCCTACCGGAATAGTAAAAGCTTCAGCTTGATGTACACAGGAGGTTTGTTTCTACTCTGTTTTGCTCAACTGCGGACTCATGTGGAGCAACCAGTCGATGGTCTCCAGTAGAAAGTGCATGCTGTAGTGGGAAGCGATATTCCGGAAAACTCTGATTTGCTCCGAGAACCTCTGAGATAAGAATAGCAGGATTACAAAAAAAAAAAAAAAAATCATCACACACTATTTTTTTTATTCACAAGACATTCACTTGCAGCAATGCTCACAACCCCAGTTAGACTGCACATGAAGGTGCATTTCACAGCCAAGTTAGAATCACTGCAAATGTATGTTTCAAAGAAGGCAACCAGCATCTCATATACGTGTAGAAGCGAGGAGGCACCGTGTGCAACAGAACCCAGCCTGCATCTGCTGAATTTACTGGCCAAGCCTCTTATGTAACACATGCATTTCCTTACATATGATATACTCAAATGCATTCTCACACATCTAATAAATCATCGATCCATTATCTTTAACCTCTTTATTCTGGTTAGGGTTGTGGTGGTCCAGAGTCTATCACTGAATCACAGCAGTAGACTACTGAACAGGAAGACAGTCTAGTTCTCAGCACAGTATTCAACGAACTGTTGACTATTTGTTAAGGAACTGTTGACTAAGTCAGATTTAACTGTTAAGACTGCTCCAATTTTTTTATTGCAGCTGCAAGTGTGCAGTGAGTTATCTGGTTGAGGCTGGCATGCAGGGGTGAGGGTACCAAGAGTTCTCTCACTCACCTTGGTGGAGAATGTGAGTGTGAAGTCCCCGGCACAACTGCAGTAGATGGGCATGTTAGCCTCCTTCGTACCTTGGCATTTTACACACACCTAACAGGGAGTAACATCCATTGGCAAAATTATTAAAATGAAAAATGCTGCATTAATCATACTATAAAAGGTGCAATAAACAAGAACATGTTGCTAAAAATATACACAAACATAGGTACAAAACTGTAGCAGAAACATTACTGCACACCTGTAATGCAATGTTTATCAAACTTACTATTATCCAGACCTTAATTTCGAATTATGACAAAACCAAATGTGTATTCTGAAACAGAGACACACTAGTGTTGAAATCCAAGCTCATGTTTACATTTATTCATTCTGCAAATGCTTTTCTCAAATTAAAAATATGTATTATTAGTAATTACTTGACACCTTTATCCAAGCTGACTTAAAGTGCCAGATACACTGCATTCAACTCTGTACAGTCAATCAGCCATTTGTACAGAGCAGAGCAATGTAATGCACTCACTCACACACAAATACACACAACGGTAGTGTATAAACACCAATTCACCTGAACCACACATCTTTGAACTATGGAAGGAATCTCACACAAACACAAGGAGAGCATGCACATTGGGTACAAACTGAACCGGACTTGATCCTACATCTGATTGCACAGCGCTGTCCCACCAAGCCACCCAAATAATGAAAAAAATTTTTTGCTTTTATTAAAGAAGCACAAGGAGCTGCTTTATCTGAAATAGTTTTACATTTGGAAATAAATAAATCAGGTCCACACGCACCAAGTCTTGCAGATTGTATGCCATGAGCTTCTTCTGAAGGGCCCCCACCAGTGTCATCTCGATGCTCTCTGTCTCATACTGAGCCTGGCAGTTGGAGCAGAACCACTGGGGAAGCACAGAGCCATCCTTTTGGAAAGAACAATGGCACAAACACATCTCAGAACGCCGCTGTGATGGAATAACCAAACCAGAAAATTATACAGAATATACATTTATTATATGTATACAAGGTTTAACTAGAAGGGATTTGGTTTGAAAAAGAATCGCAACCAATTCTCTCCTCAATACTGCCCCAAAGGACACTGATCATGGCTGAACCACCTTTGAGCAAAACCTGGAAACATAAAGAGGTCATAGTTCCAGACTCTGCCCTAGTTCCAACTGAGCCCATCTTTCTGAAATCTCACCGGTGCCACAGAAGGGTCCTTGCAAAGATCTAAGTCCCGGCAGAAGTTACAGTGGCGGCAGATGACCTCTGGGAGAATGTAGGAGTTGCAAGGGTCACGAAACTGGGCTTCTTCGGAGAACTCGCCTACGTCCACCAGCCGTAGAAGGTCCCTCTTCAGCTTGGTCACTTGATTGGTGATGTTGGTGTCCAGAGAGAGGACCTGGGTTAGGTAAACAGATGTTTGACCAGAGTGAATGAGACAGTACATATCCAAAAAATTCACATACATGACACAAAAAACAAACAATGGATAAGTTGCACCTGATTATAACACCCACATAGAAGGTGTTTTACCCATAGGACCACAATGCAGGCCTCTCTCTGTAGACTGACTAAAAACAGATCTTGCAGCATACAATCAGATACACAATTTCATTCAGTTACAGTGTTGATGATTTTATTAAAAGTATAACTGGAAGGTGGAAGCCTGGCTGTGTCGACACTGCAGGACAGACAGCTTCTAAATAAACCAATAATAGAATAAGGACACAGGCGCAGCTCAGTTACCAAGGACGTTATAAAAACCCAGCTGAGAGAGAGGGACAGAGACTATTTGGTAAATAGTCTTAATTTTGTACAACAGTAACTTTAGGTTCACCTAGCATTTGTCTTGTGCTTTGGAGGTGGTATGGTGTTGCAAGATCTCTGTTTTGGTTTTGTGTTTATGGTACTTTTATATGGAGTGAAAGAATAAAACTCATGTAAAATCTTTCCATCCTTGCTCACCACCTGGGCAATTCCTGAACCTAGCATGTCCATGGCTGAAACAGCACCAGCACACAAGCTTTCACATTACTCATAGATAATGCACACATAATAATGTGAACATAAAGAGCAGCCTGAAGATTAATGTTTAAATATCAGGACACAATGTACATTGTGAAACATAAGTTGCACCAACATGCAAGGTGAGAGAAAACAACAACAACAACATACAGTTTGGAAAATACAGTACCTTCACATCTGATCAGACATAATGTAAATGTGTGAAAGACCCGTATGATAACAGGCCCCAGAAGGCAGAGACAGCTAGTCACATACCTGGCAGACATATTTTATGAACTCCAGTGCAGGGTTGTTGAGAGGCAGATGGGAACCAGGAAGGCTGGGGAACATGTCGGAGGGCAGTGTTCCACTCCGGCTACCTGTCACCTTCTTCTGAATTTTCTGAGTGATGATGAAGACATTCTGTGTCAGCTCACTTGACACATACTCCTGGGAGAAGGTGATCATACCTGAGAGATCAAGAGAGAAACACCCTTAATTCGGTGGTTCCACACATACAAGGGAGAGTAAATGTATTCTGTGAACATGGGCAGAAATTAACAGTTCCACAAATTCTAGATTGTAACAAAAGCAGTCCTACATACAATATTCACTAGACTGAAGATTGGAACTGCATTAACCTCATTACTGCTGTAATAATCTAATGGATTAAAAAAAAGACTGCATTCTCTGTTGAGAATATGTACAGGTGGAACATTATGCTGCTAGATTACATTATTATTACATTGCATATTTCATCAAAAGTTGAACTAGCATGCTAAGCTGATTTATTTTCAGTTTATAAAGGAATTCAATGTCTAGTTAAAGGAATTTAGACATATATACAGATATGCATTAATCACAGTGTTGTCTTTTCTGGCACTGCAATGTTTTGATCATAAATTCAACTGAGCAATGTTTCTGCTTCTAGTGAAGATTTTCAGTGTAGTTAACACTGGTACCCAATACAGTAGTCCTTACCAGGCAATGCACTGGTGTCTCCTGCTGTTTGCTGGGAAGCCTGGGTGACCCCTCTCCTTTTAACAGGTGTGGATCCAGGTGCATTTCGTCTGAGTTCCTCCTTCATGCTATGATACACGGCTGCTATGTAAGCTGTGGACCAGTCAGATCACACAAGAGCAGAATAAGAACACCAGAGCTGCATATGGAATAATAATCACATATAAAATTATTATAGGAAGGAACCTATAACCTTTAAAAGATTACATTAGTAATACTAAAGACTACCTGAGATGATCATTAGGAAGTACTTCTGACAAGAAGTCGTTTGAGGAAGATACTGCATGATGTTCCAGTTGCTCTCAATCAGATCCTCCACATCAGTCTCTGCATCATCCTCTTCTGGTTCAGAATCCTCTTCTTCATCTTCACCATCACTGCAGTCTTCTGCCCCTTCATTTTTACACACCTTTCCATCCTATACAGAATTTTAAATAGTTTTACATTTCATTCTACATACTAATTCACAGAGAATTTCAGACTTGAAGAGACATTTCAGCAGTTAAAGGAACCTGAGAAGACATACTTCCGGGTACAGAATGCTGGATGGCAGTTTTCCCTTCACCCCTCCATAGTTGGTTGGGTCCATCCACAGCAGAAACTCCCAGCATCGTGAGAAAGTGATGGATAGGGAGTGAAAAATCTCCCTTGAGTGGATGCTAAAATGTAGGAAAAGGGGAACATTCACAAACTCATACGTTCATTAAAGTTACATATTAATAACACATTTAGTGCATTGTTTCTTCAACTATGGGTCTCCACATGACTGTAGTAAACAGGGCTACGAGGCTGAAGGCAGAGAGAAATACATAGACAAGGCTGTGTGTGTGGGGGGGGGCAGTATTTGGACAGCGGAAGAGTGAGTGGACTGAGGCGGCAGATCCATTTGTAGGATAGTTATAGTAGAAGCTGGGGGTAGCATGCTAGCATTCCACCAATTTATGGGCAATATGGCTCTGAGCGATGGTTCTGAGGTTCAGTCCTAGAACCCCCTGTGGCTGCAGGTTTCAGAATCCATAGGCATTTTTGCATTTACTTGATTTCATTGTTTAATTAGTGCAACTTTTTCCTTCTCTTATTTTGTATTTGGAAAAGTGCACTAGTATAAGATTTACAATTATAAGAAAGTAATAAATATTTGTATTTTTGGCCTTTCTTGAATGCTTAATTCTAATTTGTAGTTTTTTAATTCACTTTTTTTGAGTTTGCTGTCTTTTATTAATTGTATCCAAATACTGACAATTAATAATGACTGGAATAAACATCAGGGGAAACAACGCTGAATGCGTAAGGGCAGCCACTACTTGAATGCGATCCACTTGTGTGCTTATTGGTAAATAATGACTAAAATAAGCAAAACATTAAAAAGCAAAAAGTATTCATTTTTATCCATCTAGCACATGCAAATTCTTGGTTCATGGAGTAAAAATGTAAAATATTCACACCTCTAATTAAAAGAAAAGAAATTACTTCTCAAACATTCACATTTCAAATAGTTTTTATGCTCGGGCAATACTGCTCAGGAATCTATTCCCTGTTTAGAATTGTAATTTATTTTTATTAACAATATGTTTGCTTTACACTTTTCTCTTTTACTAATGTTCATCTGAGACTTGCAGCAGTGTCCATTCATAGGAACATCGTTAACCACTGAATCCTGGTCAGGGTTGTAGTGGTCCAAAGCCTATTCTAGAATCAGAGGGCACCAAGCCATGAAATCATACCCAGGAAGGGATGCCAGTTCATTACAGAGTAGCCACACAGACATTTATACACTTTGGGGAATTCAGAGAAACCGACTGACCTGTAACACATGTCTTAGGACTGTGGGAGGAAATCAGAGCCCAAGGAGGAAACCCACACAGACATGGGGAAAATTTGCAAATTCCACACAGACTGAGCTAGATTCAAACCCATGCCCCAACAGTTCAGGTTGTGAGCTACTCACTAAGCCACTATTCCAATACAACAGCATACATCACTAAAAAAGCTGTGACTATAATAACATTAAGAATATTTCATTAGTGATGAAACAACACAAGTTTCTTTCAGGAAAAATGGGTATCAAGATCAGATATATCAGAATCAGATAAATGATTCATGGTTGTGAAAAGGTAATTGCAACAATTTTTTGGTGAAGGTAATGGACACAAAAAAGGAATTTCACTTTTTAAGACCTATAAACATCAAAAAGTGCCACCTGACCTGTTGGTGATATACTCCACATAGGCAATTCCGTCATCAATTCGTCGCTTCTTGGTGCACAGCAGGATCCGGTTGAAGTTTCCATAGATCACAGAGGAGCCCAGACGCTTGAACTCTGCAACTAACCTGATGAGATCAAATAAGCAGAGAAAACAGCACATAAATTTACTTGAACATCCACTTGTATTTATCAGTTACTTAGTGAAAAGGGTGCTATATTATTGATACACAGAAACACTCCTAATCTGTGTTTAAATCCCTTTGGAGGTTTGTGAATGTGTAAGAGCTAAATGGAAAGTAGTTTCAAAAGTTCTTATTAAGCTACTGAAACTATTTGCCAAAAGGAAAAAACAGCACACTCACTGCAGAAAGACCTTCTTCATCATGTTGTGGAGCGTGCGGTGCAGTGCTGGGTCATACAGCAGCGAGCTGGGTGAGCACAGCCAGCGGTAGAAGTGCATCACTTGGTTGTCAGCATACACGTTGTGGTACTGTGTGATCTCCTTCACCCAGCCTACCACCATGCTCTTCAGAATCCTGTAAACAGTGACACATATACTTAATGGGGGCTGGTGGGGATTCAGTACTGCTCCAGTAGAACATATGGGAACATCACATATTCTCCAGTAGAAAATCACATATTTTTCTATGCCTTACTGGCAGCCTCTTGTTTTCAATTACATCACTTTTGTCATTTTTCTGTATCCTTATTCATTATAATAAACTAAACAGTTTTGTTTTCCTTTGGCACAAAGTACTTATCCTGATGTACTTCCTAGAGAAGATGCCCAGATCATCTAAAGTGCTCTTATTAGTCAAAGGAACAGCAGCGCCACTGTAAATACCTCTGAATGCTGAACTTTGCACCTTGTCACTTAGCAGCTTAATTCCTTTGTACTTATTTTTTAAAGTATGCTAAAACTAAGCCACTTCTCCTGACCACCTCACACCTGTATAGCCTGTTCACCTGAAAGTGTTGGAGCAGAGAGCTGTTTCATCATAGCTGGCAACTGCATTGGCACCCTGGTTCCCTGACATCATGTCTTCCAAGGAGGCTTGCTGAAGGACATCAAAGCTGACACCTAGGCTAGCTCCGCCCTCCATGTCGTTGACGTGCTGTGACTGCAGGATGGTGTTGACAGCCAAGCTCTGGAGGTCCAGCTCAACACACACTGTACACACAAACACACAGAGCACAACAACTTAGGCTTGTTCAACATGTCAATCATAGGGTAACTGCTGCTACTTGTTAGCAACTTTACTAACTAGACTGGACATACCTGTGGAGTAACAGCCTGGGGCATTGATCTCCACTGTGCCCCGATCCTCACTCTCCATGACCAGCCGGCTGTCGTCAGCCTCCTTGCCCCCCAAATCGGGCCGTGCTGTGGGTGACAGCCACAGCAGATGGTTGTGCTTGCAAAGGTGTCGGGCAAGGAATAAGTCAGAGCCGAAGATGGAAATGTCCTCAGGGAGGTTCCCCACAGGTAGGTGGTAATACCTGGGAGGGAGAAAAGTGGAAAGGAAAGCTGAGGCAGAACTCAAAGCACAATATTCCTTGTGAGGGAGACAGGGCACAAAGCAGGGCGCTTACCTGGCCATATCAAATGCCTGAGATAGACAACTGTCCAAGTTAAGGTAATGTCGAATCATGCGCCGAGCACCGTGCCGCTGCCAGTCCAGAACGCTGTAGCTGATATCGTCCATTACATGGACAGGCACAACCGGGAATTCTTCCAAAACTGGCATGCCAGCCACTAACCGTCGCAGATCCAAGTTAGACTGCACAGCAATGAGGGTGGGACCCCGACGCTCTTCCTAAATAGCAAAAGTGAGTGAATGGTGTTAAGATGAGGTCCAAATTGGATTGACGCACAACTCTGGGCTCAGAACAGACTTCACTTAATGTTATCTTATTATCAAAAATTGAGGGAGACCTTGTAGTTGAGAAGCAGGCGCTGTAGGGCACGGTCCACAGCCTTAGAGTCATTCTCCGCTCGCACCTCGAACGTGTGCTTCTCTGGAGGGAGGAGATCCTCGCTGGTCTTCTCTAGTAGGGCAGTGCGCTCAGCCCTGTACAGGGCACTCAGATTGGGCATCTGGTTACTGCGGACCTGAATCGACGGAAATGCTCTAATACTTCAGCTGCTGGAAGAACTTTACTTAAAGTAAAAAGAAAACAGTACTGAGATTTAAATGTATGACAGTTCCAAAGGGCCACAGAACTGCTGTGAAACTCACTGTGTCTAGGACAAAGACACTGGCCTTGCGCTGGGACGGGATGAAGAGGCCAAACAGGGCTTTGTGGCCCTGACTGTGATGGTACAGGAAAATATGACGTATGCTACCTAGAGAGATGAAGGCATTCAGACAATACATATCAGTTCAGGAAGGAAATCTGTGATTCTGACACAACCTCAATCAAATTGTACCTTAACATTTACTCATGCACTATAAAGAAGCATTAACATTACACAGCATGAATGTAGTCATACCAGGCTCCAGATAACCAAACTGAGCTAGAGACCTCATCTCCAAATGTTCTAGGTCAAAGGTGTCAGTCTCACGGCTGATGAGGTTTCGCACAACCTGCTTGTTGACCATGCACAAGCAGCCCAGCTGCACAAGTGCACGGAACAGCAGAGGGACCTGCACAACAATGGTGAGAGAAACCATCTTCACTGACATGCACGCAGACACATCGCAGCAAAAGCAACCCTGTGTCAACTTGTATACATTACCTGTGTCTCATAAACACCTTCTATATCAGGAGCAGACAGGTCGGTGTTGATCTCATTGATGTGCTCCTGGTACATGCCCTCAGGTACTGTGTATTGGTACAGGTAATAAACTATATTGGAACGAGGCAGCATCCTATTCACCTGCAATGAGTCAGAAAAAATGACAGAAAATTCTGTTTTGGGCATTGCTCTGCCATCTGAATAAACTAATGACAACTTAATAATATTAAAGGAAACATGAGGCTACAACAGCATATACATACAACAGCAAAGTGACAACTGTATAGCAGTAAAAAAAAAAAAAAATAAAAAAAAAATAGTGTCACAGATAGATGTGACCATAAGAAGGAAATGCACTTTACATGCAGGGCACACTGCTATTATGAAGTCCAACAGTATGCATGATAAACAAGAACCTTACCTTAGATGCTTCTAGGCCACATGATACAGTACAAAAAAACATGCTTAGTACTGTTTTGTTTAAAACTGTCTACACCATACTATAAATTATTTTTCTACCCTTTTACTCAAGTACAATATTTCAATTTTTTCCATGCAGGTCAAGAGAACATGACAAGATACCATTGTGATTTCAACTGCCAGTCACAGACCTTCTTGTAGTTGGCACCCTCCTCCTGTTTGGGAACCCGCTGGTTGACGTAGAAGACACGAGGGATGTTGAGCTTCATGCAGTGCAGATCATTACCAATTACAGCCCAGAGCTTGAACAGGCCTGGGTGACTTGTCTCTGCAATCTGGACACAGATTTTCTTCTCAATATTTAGGAAAGTATAACAAAGTTGGTTAACACTGTCAGTGGTGATATATACAGCCTAAATTACACCGTAGTTTGAAACCTGTCCATTTTATCTTTACTTCAGCTCAGATGTTGAACATTTTAAAATTTTCCTATTAGTTTGAAATGGGGTCTCCAAGGGATAGCAACCTTGTCATTTTTAAAAGGATGTCTACTACTGGAATGGTCCAAATAGCACCAGATGAGCAGCCAAATATACCTGTACAATCTGCCAGGGAAGGTCTAGAATACTGCGTGCTGTCCGGCGCAAGAAGGTGCCCAGGTCAGTGGTACCAGTGCTTCCACGGATTACCCCACCACCAGCAGGTACAGCCCCACCATCTACCAGACGGCGCCTCTTGCGATGCTCCCTTCGCTGGCGGAGCTGAAGCTCCCACTTCTTCTTGTGGTAGCGTAGCCACACCAGGCGCTCCTCCTGGAGGGGAGATGGGGGAAACAAACAAACAAACAAACTAATGGAACAGAGCTTGATGAACCAACATTAAACTCTCTCACATAAAACCTGAGAGGGTCAGTCCTTTCTACTGAGGTTCTACACTACCTAATGGCCACCCATTTTTCCATGTAGCACATCATGTGTGTCAGTGAATAATTATAGGGATGGGACAGACTGGAGGCAGTTGACTAACTGCATGTACCTTTGTTTTACCAGTGGGTGGTGGTGGGCCCAGAATCTCCCTCCAGGACTGGGTGAGCTCCAGCTCCTGTGACTCCACCTGGCTTTCCCCAACCTGAGATGCCCTCTTACGCTTCGTGCTGATGAGGATAGCAGGTTGCAGGGGACGGGATGAAATCCCAAAGTCTTCCATATCTGGTACATTCCTGGCTACCGAACACTGAGTACCATCCAGGGCCAGCTGATGGGAGGCCACCTGGGAGAAGCAGGGACAGGTCATCGTGTGACATTAAAATTGAACAACGTCTTTTATGAGAGCAGAGGAATAAAAATGACAGTTTTCACATGAACTTTACGCTCTTTAGCTTCTCATTCATGTGATCAAGATAGCAAAAATGCAGTTCTTAAAGTGTACCAACAGTGGTGTTCTTGTGAAACAACGCCAACATCAGTTAAATTATACACCAGCATTAATTAAAACTACAGCTGAGGCTACCTGTCTCTTGCCCTCACTAATGAAGAGTTCACTGATCTTCTTCTGTTTGTAGATGTCATTCTTCTCCAGCAGCTTCTTGTGTAGCCAGTCAGGGTGGCGGACCCTCGGTACTGGGTTCTTTACCTGCGAGATTAACCAAAGCAGGAAAATGTCTACTAAGTACTAAAGATCAACCTAAAATGTACAAGTAGCTTAATTTCCCTTGCTTCCCAGGGTGCACCTGTTGCAAGGCTGCAGGAATTGTTATGATTTTCTGTATGGCACTCCCCAGCCTTTCAATGTAATAATTCCAGTCCAGTATCTGCAAAAAATAAAACATTGATCAGCATCATGGAGCAAAAGAAAGCTGCTTCAGAGCAGATCTGGTGAGGAAAATTGAGGGTTCGACGATATTTTGCCAAGTCAGTGTTTTTAAGTTCATGTTCTTCTGTAGTTTTCACTATATTAGGGTGGACTCACTGAGCGGATGTCCAAGTCATGCAGGCTGGGCATCTTCAGCCATTTGCGCAGGAAGTGCTTCTTTACACTGGGTTCGGCTTGGAAGATAGCCAGTGGGATGGCCCTGTTCTCACACACACACACACACACAAACACACACACACACACACTTCATAATTTCATTGATGTTACATGGCGGTATTAAAAAGAGGATTTCTACTCCACAGGATCTTTGTTAGAGACTGTATTTTACCATGATGGATTCATCAATAATTGGATAAAGGTTGTCATGGGAACAGCATATGATTGGGCTGCATCACTCACCTCTCAGTAACAGGAGACCCCTCAGGCTTGCGGGAGATGACATAACGGCAGCTTAGCCCAGCATCCTTCACCATTTGGTCACCTAGGAACTCAGCCAGGCGTTTGGCTGTACTGATGGAGGTGGACTTTTGCTCTCCATAGTCCTCCAACTTTCGGGACATGGAACGGTTCTCAGAGATGAGTTCAAATAGCTCTGAATCTGGCATGTTGGCAGCCTAGAGGGTAGTAGATATAAGTATTACAGCAAAGCTGTAGCTGAAGCTGAAGCTGAAGCAGCAGCAGAAAACGGGGTAAACAAAGAAGAAATATCACCTTGCTGTACAGCACATCCAGCCAATAGTCAGCCACCTTGGCCACTGAGGCATAGACTTCCTCAAGCGTCGTCCCCTTGAGAAAGGCCTCAAACACTGAGGACTGGAAGATTTTGATAAGTTGTAACTCTCCTCGTCGCTTTACTTCAAAGCCTTTCAGCTCAGCGAGAGAGCCATCTTCATTGAATACGGCATACCTGTCCAAAGAGATAGGCACTTTTAAATTTTAAGTTACCTTAAATTTAAAGAACCGCTGATGTTCTTGTTTATTCTGTATTTTAAAATATGTTGCAGAACATAACTCCACTGGTCTGTCATGGACTTCACTCTACACCTTCTACCTTTTCTTTAGTTTCTTGCCCTCCTCCTTGGACGCTGGCAGAATCATAGCCAGGTATGGCCCATCCACCTCAAAGAAGATACTGTTCTCAGCACGTGTTTCATAGGTTAGAGATGCAGGGTCCACAAGCTCCTGGTACTGGTGATTGGTGAATCCCTCCTGTGATCAAAACAAAAATTCAAAGCAAAAAATGGCCTTGAGTTACAGTTAGGGTTAATATTTATACAATAATCCCAGAAAACATACAAATTTGTGCTGTAACGGCTATTCAAAATAAACACCTGAAGATTGGTATTTGAACAAAACTTTTGAAATAATGAATTTTTATCAAAGCTTAGCCATAAAAAAAAAATTTTAAGGTGAATAAAAATCATACTATTCTGTAATAAAAACAATACTGTATGTATTGTGATAAACTGCATGTTGATAAAAATGTCTATTTAATTGAAGAGTTTGCATCAGTGCTGATGTCTTCCTTGCAGCTGTTTCCTCTAGTTTTGCTTTGTATGAACACATATGCGTTGTCACCACATTTACCGTGATATAAGCTTGATCATTTAGTTGGATGTTCATTTTATTTATTTATTTATTTTTTTAAATAAACCTGTTTAATCGAACAACAGTGGAAGCACTACCATGCAAAATGTCCCATGTTTTACCTACTGTACCATGTGTTATCAACATGGAAATCAATTACAACATTAAGTGTTTTATAATTAGGTAACTGGGTTCAGAGTGTTTCAGAAATCATGGTTTGTCAGCAGATTTTTTGTTCATTTAAAATAACAGAGAGGAGGCGTTCATTATCCCTCTGGGTACACATGGTCCCTGTCTTACAATGGGGTTACTTTCCGATAAACCCACCGTAAGTCGAAAACAAACTTAACACACCTAACCTACTGTTGTGCCTGTGGCCGCTTCAGCAACGGAACGCGGATGGTCTCTCCACCCCCGTCTTCAGACTGAGCACTGATTGAGGTAGGAACCAATTGAGGTAGGAACCAATTGGGGACAGTATGTAGTTCCTCCCCGGACTTCCTGTCAGTACTCTACCCCTTGTGAATTCTCTGGCAACCACTGTCTTGCTAAGACCTTGTATTTTGTTTATTTTGAATTGTGGCAATTGTGTTCCATTTTTGTTTACTGCAAATCGCTAATGTTTAGCAGTAGTTCCCGGTTTATGGTAACACTCTTTGTTGGAAACAACACTCGGTAAACAGTTTAATGGAATTAAAATTGTGCCTTGCGATTGGTCCAAACCCCCCCCCCCATGCCATAACAGATACCTAGGTGCTCTCCTTGCAGAAAGGGGAGGAATTATAAAGTCTAGTAACTGTCGCACCCCATATCGTTTGCCTGGGAAAAATTCAAAATTCAAAGTACGGTTTCTTCTGAATGCGTAATGCTATCGCATAAAGTAGAAAAATTGTAAGTCGAACCATCGTAACTGGGGACTATTTGTATTCAATCCATTTTCAGGAACAAATGATATCTGGACAATGGGGAATTACTATATTGTCATTTATGTTAATGTATAACATAAAAGGTTTAAATAATTCAGTCAGGTAAGGCATTCATGTTATAAAACTGAGAGAAATGAAATACTTCACCTTCACCATAATGTTGAGCATAGCTCCCGGATATGAGATGGTCACTTTTGGCTTCTTCTCATTACTGGATTTGATCACAAAATTTTCGGGAAAGGTGTTTGGAAGAACACACCATATACCATCGGTATCTAGCTCAAGAGGCCTCCTGCATCACACAAAGTGGAATTTTTATTTATTTTACATATATTCAGTGAAACGTTTTTTGGATTTTAACTGCAAAGGACAATGAGTAAACTGATTTGAAGAGGCACTTAACCAGCAACGAGTTGCTTTCATATGGCAGACATAAATTTTGCTCACCCGATTTGTTCAATAAGTTCCCTGGCTTGCGTAATGATGTTTGCACCAGTGTAACAAACAATCCCAGCCATCTCCATGGAGTACCAACGTGCCCTTCAAGGTAAAAAATTTGTAAAGGTTCAACAGGGAGCTCAAAGTCATAGTCTGGAAGACCTTACGAAGTTCCAATCCTGCTTATATTTGCAATTCAAACATAGGTAATGTTGTATAAATGCACATGTCAGATAAGTACTTGAAATTCCTCTAGGCATAAGGAACATACCCCTTGCGCATGACATATCCATAGAAGGAGTTGAGGATGCACTTATGGGCCAGCTGCAATGAATCATACAAGATCTCCATGTTCTTGCAGCGCTTCACCTCAGCTGCATCGCCACTTTCCTGAGCAGCTGCGAGCTTCTTCTTCCACACCTGACCGGTAGAGGAAATACACAAGGCTGGTGAGAGCAAGTACAAGGCCTGGGTGCAACAGTACGAAACTTGGTCCTTTTCTCAAAACATTTCAGTAATTCAATGCTTTTGATATCAGTTAAAGCCATTCAGCATTTTTTAGTCTTTGTTTCTATGACTTGAACTTTTAAGCTACCTTATATACTACACCAGCAGCACCTCCACCCACCCTCCAAAAACAGGCTACTGTCACTGAATGTTATTATTCCCAATGTTTAATGGCAGTTGCACACCACAGGCCACTACCTTGTGTAGTCCTTTAAACTCGTAGCGGCGGTCTCGAAAAGCCCGCACAGTATCCACATAGAAGGAATTCTCTCTCTGGCAGATGGTGGTGACTCGCTCCTCCAGCCTTGTCAGATGTACTTTCTTGTATGCCTTCTTGCAGTAATCTGAATAGGATGTAAACCACATAGACAGTCAAATGACACAAAACCAGCAAACAAACCCAAAAGGACGTTGCAAAAGGTGCTCACCGCTGAGACGTTTCTTTTCATGACGTGCTTGCTCCTCACGGTTCAGCTCATGGAAGGCACGTGGCTGGCCATTTGGAAGCAGCGGGGGGAACTTCTCAGACTCCAGCTGCTGCTGGATGCGATGGAATTCACTGCGGCTGGCTGGCACTGAAAGGAGATAGAGAGTTAAGTGTTGGACATCTGAAGAAGTTATATTTAAATCAATAGCTTACTCCTCAGAAATGATCTCCAACTCAAATACAACTCATTCTGCTCTGTCAAACAAAACTTTAAATTGACCAGATATTAGTTCATTTTTTTTCCACAGAAAAAACCCGGACAGATTTACTTACTGATTTCACCTCTCCACTGCCATGTCATTTTCCTCTGACAGACAGCTCCTGGTTTGTTGAAATCACAGGCAGCACAGGTAGCCTCATCTACCATGGCTGATGGCTAGATTTAAATAAAATACAATTTTAAAAAAATCAACATTTAAAAGACTCATAAGCAGTGCTTAGAAACTTTTTTGCAGAAACTTTTGTCACCTACCTGCAAGCGGTTAGTAAGGATGATGTTGGGGTACATAGCCCCCACATCAAGGTGATAAATGAGTGGACACTCTATCCTGTTTGGCACCTCTTTCAGTGACATCAGCTTCTTCTTTATTTCCTCACACACCTACAGATCACAGAGAAATACAGTACTTGGGAAACTGTGCTTACAAATGGACTACCTATCCAATACAGGGCACAAAAAAAAAAAGAATAAAAGCAAAGCAACCCACAAGGGTGCTACATCTCTGGAAATTGCTGGCTAAGAGTGGGGAGGACATGGTATCTCATTTCTTGCTAGTTAGCCAAATATTTTGCATTATAAGAAAGTTTCAAAAAGTACTCTAAGTTTTGTCCAATACTGTTCTATGTAAGACAGAAAATGGGCAGCATGCATCTAGGTATTCATTTGTAAACCACATTAATTTGCATTTTTATGATTTTTGTAACCTTGAAACACTGCTTCTTTTAAATCCATTTAAAGGATTTGTGCACAAACATCACATCACACTAAACTGAATTATTACATCAGAATATGAAGTCACTAACCAAAGGAACATTAAATTAACCGTCTCGGTTAAAGCTTTTATTGTAAACACCTGTTTGCATCCTGTCCGTTGCAGTGACAGTGGAACTGACCTCATTGAAGTTAAGGACCTGCACAAGGGGAATTTTCTCCTCCTCCTCTATGGCATGATGTAAGGTTCTCTCAACCCTCTGCAGCAGGAAGTCAAATGCTGCCGGGTTCTATTAAAGCCACCAAAATAAATAAATGTTTAAATACTGATATCGGAAGCAAACTAGAGACACAAGTTAAAAACACTTTTGTGAGACTTGAAGAAGACCTTACCATTTTAAAGCGACATGGGATGTCACTGCGGAAAACCCCTGACTCCAGAGCCTCGACATGACCCCCAACATAGGTCTCAGAATCAAGCACATGGCCGTCATCAGTAAGTTTGTTAAAGATCTGCTCTTGTTTGTTAGGGAACACAATGTTGACATGGAAAGCTTTCACCATGAGCAGAGCCTCGCACAGGGTCCCAGAGCCTTTCCGGAGCACCTGAAATTCATCAAGAATTCATTGCCGCGCCAGGCTCCTTAACCCAAATCCAAAATTACAATTTTCCTCAGTTTATACAGTCAGGTACTTTACTACTGAACAAAAATGTATCAAAAATCAACCATTTAGAGCTGTGTATTTTACTGAAGCAGTTCATGTTAATGATGGCAAAGTCTCTCCTGGCACTGGAATCATCACCCTTTAGATTATAGGCATGACTCTTCTGTTGCAATCTTAAAAAACAGCTACTTAAAACCCCACTTGTTACAATTTGAATTTCAGTAGGTGATCGCAGCCAACATATTCACTTGCATTGTTTATCTTCTCCTTCATGAGATGCTTGGATACACCTGCCATAACATAAACAGCACCCATATCTGTGACGTAGACTCTGTAACTGCCATCTAATACCAAATGGACTAGCAGCTGTGGGCCTAGACAGAGATGGCATCTTTCAGGTTGTGGTTCCATTATGATAGACACACTGGGTTTGCTCATACATATCACCACACTTGAAAGCAGAGAAGGAGTGGGCAGCCACTGGTATTTGGACCCAAAGAGGGTTATCTGTGAGTATACTTAGCCCAATAATTCAGATTATTTTTCTTCTCTTTCCACCCTTCTCGGTGTTGGGAATTTAGTCCTTCCCTGTCCTTGGTTGTGACATGGTTTATATAAGGGGTTTTATTTTTGGATATTAATTTCACAAAAAATCCTCTCATTGCCCATTATTAATTATAATTAATTCCGTGCTGTATATGTTACAGGACGTGTTGTCTGTATAAAACTTTCAATGTGATTTGGTGTGCTTTTTCAAACAGTGAGCAAGTGCATTTAATATCGGAACGCTGGTTTCTGACCACAGTACATTCTTTGCAGTCATTAATTGGTTGCACAATAGATCATCTGAGAGTTACTGATTATGGATCACAACGCAGAAGATTTTGTGTAGTCAAGTCTGGCTGGCTTAGAGCAAAGAGACGGAGCAGCTACACTGATTTAGACATCTAACTGTCTCTATGGCAAAACAGCAGATAATCTGTCATGTCATTCCCATCCTGTCATTCATCTCTTGGACCCTTGTTCAGTACTCTGTCACTTGAGAAGAGCATAACATAAAAATAAATTGAACTAACACGTAAAGAAGACATTACTAGAAAAATAAATGGATACAGTCACAAAGAATAGACAGACAAACCTCATCTGGTTCCATCGGAATGATTGTGCATAGTGCAAAGATGAAGGGGTGGACGTACTTCATGTACAGGTAGTATGTAGCCACTGCATCCGACACAGAGTAAGTGGCAAGTGTCTGAGGGCAAGTGGAACCAGTCAGAAAAATATCAATCACAGCTTTCTCTCATGGCCAAAAATAACAGTGCTAACGTCATTAATTTCACCAAAAATGATCATAGTGTTCATTAATCCAGGAAGGGTTTGGTTCTGCATCAGTGACACTGATAAAAGCAGTAGAAGTGATCCAAATATAATGTTTAATAGACAAATGTAATGTTTTAACTAAAGCAATTACTAAACAAAAATGTAACAGTATATTCTACTATACATTCTACTTCTTCTTTTTGTTTATGGACAAAGAGGAGTAAACAGTGCAGCCACTTGTTAATGTACCTGTGGCTCCTCTGTTGCCATGCGACACATCTCCTCTGGGTCCAGCTCCACAGGGTCATATCCCAGTTTGGCCTTGGCTGCTGCTTTCAGGTTGTGGCTCCCGACAGGCAGGTAGCTATCACGCTTCACCCACCTGAAACGCAGAAGCATTCAAAGTGTTTGACAGAAGGTTGGTGGGGATTAGTCATTTGGGTGTTTAAATTTGTACCAATACTGCTCTACCTCAGACAGTCCATATGGATGGCCTGGCTTGCCTTGTACTCCCCCTGACTGTCCTTCTGGAAACCAATTTCCTGGTGCATGCTTAGCCCATGGTGGGCAGCCCGGGCCTCCACAAAAGGCCTGGTGGAAAACAACAGTTTAGAAAAATACTGGATTTAGCAGTCCCACATCTTAAAATAGAAGAAATAAAGTGCCTGGCTTGCACTCACCAGTCAAAAAAATCCCCATTGTATGTGACAAAGATATTTGGCTTGGTCTCATGGATGTGTTCAAACCACCTCTGGATGAGAGAGGCCTACAACCACAGGGAGTGAGGGGAGGCATTTTCCTTTAGTCACAGTATCTTTCACAACCAACCTGATGTTTGAAAATGATCTCTTACTGCTTCTCACCTCATCTGGTTCATTGAACACAGTGAAGGGCCCCTCATACTCTGGTTTTGGGGTAAATTCAAAGTCCTCAATATCTTCAGAGACAATCTCCCTGTTTGTGATCAGGTAGCCCTGAAACACAATTCAAAACCACAATTAAACTGTAGAACATGCAACAGGTACAATATTAGGAGAAGAGGGGCTACAACAGGACAGTCATCTCTGATTATCACATACCTGCCCATCAACCATATAGGAGATCATCATTATCTGATCTGTCTCTGCATCAGGGAACTTCAGAGGTAATTTGGTGGTCTCTATGTCAAAGGCAAGCACCACTGGATCCTGAGCAAACAAGGGCAAAATGTTCAATGGTGTAAAACGATGGTGAATTTACAAACTTGTTAGAATTAAAAGACCGTTGGTGCATTCACACTCGCACTCACCGGTCTCTCTACAAGATCATTCCTCTGCACAATTTCGGGGGGAATGGCGCTACCACGGTATTGCACATTGTACCAATGAGCCTGCCAGGGAATACAGGTAAGCAGTGGAAATTGTGTGAGCGGCTTCCTTCAGCAGCTGCAGTCACAAGTCGTGAATTTGTTTGGACAAGGAAGTGATCTTACCACATGAATTTTGAGGTCAATAGACAAACGGACATGGTAGGGTACATCATACTCGCGCATGTCCACAATGTTGTCCACTTGGTCTGCAAACTTTTTGAACGTCCCATCTTCATCTGTGGCCGTAATATTTCCTCCAGCCAAGACACTAGTAAAATTATCAGGAAAATAAAGAGACAACCGGAAACCACCACAAGTGTTCAGTAATTGAACATTAAATCAATAAAACCATTGGCTAGGCATCAGAGAAGCCACCCCACATCTGCACTTTCCCCTTTCAATTCATTTCCAGGAGCAGTACCTTGATAGCATTACAGTATAGGCGTCGTTGCACTTCTCCCTCTCACGATTCTTGCGCACTGCCGGTGAGATTTCACGCTTAACTTTGACAAGGTCATCCACTGTGTTGAAAGATAGCTTGATGTAGGTCCTCCTCAAACCCACTAAGTGATTTGGCTGAGCAAAGGAAAAAATATAGTTTATTAACACTACACATCTGTGTATGCTAATTGACAGGCTCTATAGAAGCATATGTGCATGATAAAACCGCTGCATGCGTTTCCTCACCAGATCCAGATCTTCTTTTTGGACCATTTCTAGCTTTGCCACCTTCCCCTGAAACTTCTTGGACAGGAAGGACACAACTTCTCTCTCGCAATTCTGAGCCCAAAACAAATTTTAAGTTCTTTAATACAAATCGATCCCCCCTCAATCTATGTGGCGTTTGCACATTGTCCCTGTGTCTGCATGAGTTTCCTCCTGGTGCTCTGATTTCCTCCCCAGGTCCAAATAAATGTTTCAGGCAAGTGAAACAAGTGCTTGAGGCAAACTGGTTACTCTACTTACTATATTGTTTGTTTTATATTGCTCTGGTTCGTAAATGGGTAAATGATTGTAGGGAACACAATTCAATGTGTTTACCACAGAATAAAGTTGTCCTTAAACATTACAGTAAACATTATATGTCATCTTGGAGAACAGTATGCCAAACTATGGTTATGTCATCAGTGAACATCACTGTTTTATGAATTATCTTTAAATACAACAGCATTACATTCATTCCTGGCAAACAACTTAATCTGTATTAGCAATGTATTATCTTACCTGTTTTGTGGCTATGTAAAAATAAGGCCTGAACGGAAGTGCTACCTGCAAACAGATTATATTAATTGTAATAAATATAGTGAAAGCAACAGTTAAAGGTATCTAAATAATGGCTTATTTAAAATTAGTTTTCTTACCTTAAACCTGCTGCCATCTTCCTGAATAAAATAATAGTCCACAGCACTAACCATTCGTTTATCATCATCCAAGATTTCTGTCTAACAAACAAAAGAAAAGGAGATCATCTCGACACGCAGATTATACACCAGCCATGCTGTAAAAACAACACAGCAGGATTAGATACTGTACATACTGGATGCATGTTGATAAGCCAGCCAGTCTTCTCCCCTGGCTCCTTCATCCTCTCGAAGCCAAACCGCCTGTCCATCTCATCTGTGAACTGGCTGCGCTCCAAGCGCTTTACCACAGACAGACTGGGTCCATCCTCCCTGGGAGCAGAAGCACATCACCCTCACATCACTGGAGCAGATAAAACATAAATATGCCAAAAACCTACCACATCATCCCTGCCTCTCTGCAGCATGCTCTCAGGATCTGTCCTAAATCAGCCATCTCTCGGACCTCAGTGTTCGCTACTCTGTCTACTCTTGTAGTACAGCCACCTGGACTACTCGTGGAAATTACCAACCTGCCACGACTTCTGTCTCGGAATTTTCTCATTGACATCCCTTACTTCATTTTCCTACCTATTTCTTTTTCCATTCCTATTTAAATGTTTACTGTAACTTTTTGTTGTTGTTGTTGTTGTTGTTGTTATGGGCAGGTAGGGGTTTGTTGTTTTAATAATTGGGTTATACTCTTTAATTTCTCTCTGTACGGGTGCCTTGCTTTATCCCATTTAAAACCTTATACTTAAATTGTAAAAAAGAAAGACACCACATCATCGTGACATCACTGTGAGGGTCAATAGATCACCGTATTGCGTTGAAGAAGTTACACAGCTACAATCTTGGACTGTAAAAGTTGAAAATGAGATGCAAAATCCATGTGTATAAGAGCCACACTGGGAATTTTAAGCACAAACGAAGACCTAACGGCGCTCTCTTTGTCTCAGTGTACCAATAAATCAATATCGATTATGTAGATCAATAACTTACTGTTGATCAGGGTCTCCGGTTTGTCCTCGGTCCGGCTTATATCTTCCAGGGTTTCGAAAAACCATGGTAGTAAAATAGCTAAAATTCTTGAATTGCCTAAGAATTGATTATTTCTATTTCCAAAACGAAGTACAGCAATCCGGTTTCAGGATGGTTACAAATCCATAGGCTAAACGTTTCTTAGAGTAGGAACTGATGAGAAAACGACCCGACTACTATATTGAAATGGCACATGTGTATATAGCCAAATGCATTTAGTTCAAAACAAAATTTTGCTAAGCGATAAAAACCAAATCAACACTGGCAAACGCTTCATCTTGTGACAGATTTTGGCGCGTTCATGGAACCCCGCGAGAAAACGCGGGACTTCAGGAAACGTCCTGCCCTCTTCACATAGAAAGCACCTATTACGGGCGGGGATTTTTGGGCTTTCGCCAATAAAGACGAGGCATCACAAAGTCGTTCCGCCCATGATGCGCTATACAAAATATTTATCCCGTACTAGGAAAGCTAGTTATTTACTCCTGTAAGAGCCGGTTCCAGAATGCTATGAGTTATGCGTGAAACTTTTTCAAAATCCATAATGTGTTTTCAGAAGTTTAAAAATGTCAGTATTTTTAGTAACATTTCCAGATTTGAGCGTTTTTTTTTTTGTTTTTTTTTTCACAAGGGACGTCGTTTAACGTTAATACGGTAAAGACGTCACGAGGGCGTGGGTTAGTGTGCGGCGCGCAGGGTACAAGGACGGTTTGCTTTGTTGCCGGGGCTCCGTTCGGCTGTTCGGCAGCTCCGTGTTGATTTTGAGTAAAACATTTATTGACACGCGGCAATGCCTGTGCAAAGTGTTGCTATCCGAGACTCGGCTTTCCACGTGCGACTGCTGCAGCAGTACTTATATTTATTAAAGAAATATCCTATTCTCACCAAATCCGTCACTAGGTCGGTGAGTGCTAGTTTAGCTAACTACTGTACCTTAGCGCTGCTTTCCGTGGCCTTTTCCTTTCAAAAATGAAATACCTGTAGGAATGGCAGCATATAACTGTACACTCCTTAAGAACTTGGACAACACTGTAGAAGTTACCTACAGTTATGTCACATTTTTTTGTGTTTTGTTTGCTGTTTTTGATGCATATACAAGACAGCTTAAGTGTATCGATTGCTGTATGACGTGTATTGTGTGTTGGGGGGGGGGGGGGGGGGTCAGTACAGAAAGTTATGTTTAGATACTAATAACACTGACATTTTCGTTGCTGAATGATGAACCATTTAGACATTTAGAACCATTATTGTATTAAATCATTATTATCGAATAATGATTTAATACGATAGCGAAAATTGTTTTTGTGTTGTGTTGTGTATTTCATCTCTTTCAGAACAGAAATATAAACTTTATAGTGGAATTGTGTGAGCAGTGACTTTTGTACCCTGTGTAACATTGCTTTGCTAGCCAGTGTTTCCCTGTTGAACTTTGTTCACTTAGTGACCCTGACCACCTGTCACTCTGTAAACTGTCGTAGCCATCTTGTAGATGGCCAACAATATGATAACTGGCAATGTTTGATATTTCAGTGGAGTTCTATCAGCCTTGGGCAATCTGATCTCTCAGGCCTTGGAAAGAAGAACCAAGGTGAAACATGGCAGCCCAGCAAAGGACATTGATGCTCTTGGAATTGCTCGCTTTGCAGTTTATGGGTACGTGGTGCAGTCGACCACTTTAACACACCTGTCAGCTTCTTGGGCATATTAGATGGTTCATTTATGATTCTTTGTGTCTTAACACAATGCTTTCTAACTTGTGGGGTTTTTTTTTCTCTCTCTAGATTTTGTGTCACAGGTCCTATAAGCCATTACTTCTATCAGCTGCTAGAGCTCCTGGTGCCATCAAGTACCCCATACTGCATGGCAAAACGGTTAATTCTGGATCGCTTGGTCTTTGCCCCAGCCTTCCTCCTACTCTTCTATATTGTCATGAATATTTTGGAGGTATGTAGTTTTAAGTAGGATGCCTAATTTATGTGGTCTTCAAAATCACTATACAGAGTATTGTAGTTCTTTTATTTATAATGGGTAAACAAGAGTAGACCTCGGTTGTGCAATAAACTGCGGGTAAGGTTAATGCTAGTTAAAAAACCTCATCCTTGTTCAACAGGGAAAATAACTGTTGCATTGCACAAACTTTTGCTCATTTTCACAATAAGCATCCAAAATTCCTGCTTTTTAACCAGATAAAATCAAATTCAAAACTAAGTTCGGAATATCAAAACACTACCTAAAGAAGCAGTGCTGCAGTTATTGTAAACAAGTTCAGTACTTATAACTCCACTGAGCTATTTGAGTGATATCATTTACAATAAATGAATAGTAAATCAAATCTGTACACTATTATGTGTAACCCCATGAAAAGAATTTAGATGTACGCAAAATACCACAAAACATAAATTTCAAAGGTAAGTATCAGCGTTTTATCCTTGGAAGCGTTTGCCTTTCTGACATTTGTTTAGCAAATTTGTCTGCTTTATGACTTATTATGATAGATTATGGTCCCACACTACAAAATTAGCACAATTTAGCAGAGGTGTGGATACAGCTTTGAGATAACTGTTGTGCAAGAAAAGCCACTTTCACAGAGAAGGAAGCTGCTCACTTTGTGTGGTGCATATCAAACCTCATATTTTGTACTTAAATTTCTTGTGTTTTATTTGTATTTATGTATTTCTTAAAATTGTATATATACTTTACCTTATTTTCCTTTTTCCAAGGTTTTTACTGTCAGTGAGTTCATGTAATATGAGCTTTTGTTCCAACAGGATAAGGCTGTATGTTTTAAGAATAAATTGCATTGAAATTCACAGACTTGGGTAATATTTACCCAAGTTCTGCATGTTGTGCATTTACAGGGAAACAAGTGTCCAGCATTGCAAGATAAACTGAGAGCCAGTTACTGGTCAGCACTGAAGATGAACTGGAAAGTTTGGACCCCTTTCCAGTTTGTCAATATCAACTTTGTCCCTGTGCAGGTAAGAAGGCTGAGTGACCAGTAAGGGTTTGGCCAGTGAAAAATTTCAGTTATGACTCATGACTGTGCTGAATATGGCTGTTTTTTTTTTTTCCAGTTTCGGGTGCTTTTTGCCAACTTGGTGGCCTTGTTCTGGTATGCTTACCTTGCCTCTGTGAGGAAGTGAAGCTTCCCGAAGGATCCTTCAACCAACCATCTGTGCTGCGCGTTGAAGGCCATTTAAGACCTACGTGAAATGTGACATTAACAAAGCTTGCGATTACTTAGCAAAGGTTGAGGTAATCAGACAGTGTGATTCTCCTCAGTGCTTTGGATGGTTAAATTTGTCATCCATTTAATGTAGTAGTTATACTAAATTTGTGAAAAATAAATTTAAAAAAAATAACAGGAGTTTCAGGTGCTGGGAAGTTGTAACATAAAGCATCAGAGGATAAATTGTGTGCCATATTTTTAAATATCTTTTTAACTACAAAATTTAATTCTTGTTTTGCAGTTTCCTAATTTAATTGAAATAGGATGGTCCATGTAGGTGAAATAGTATATAGTAACCATAAACAAGTCTTCATTCATTTTGATTTTCTGAATCAGTACTATTATATTTGTGTCCATTATGTTTTCAGATACCCAGTTACTGTTATTTATTTACCTGTTGGTGTTTGTGTTAGCTTACCCTTTTCATTTTGAGTATTTTTTAAATTGACATATAGCACCTCTGAAATATGTACAAACACCTTTATGGAATCTAAATTGATAAATATGCACTACCATTCAGTACACTTCTGTGTAAGCATGTTTATGTCTCATTTTTTTGCCAAGGTCAGACCTGTTCAGCTAGTGAGCTCTGCCCTCCAAAAGCCTATGCACAGACCTGAATTTATTTTTCCATTTAGAATTTTTTTCTGCAAAAAAAAGGGTATCATGCTCAAACATTTAAATGAAGAAATGTAAGATTTCAGCTTGTGAGCTTCTCCAGTGTTTTATTCACTGGAACTGGAAATAGACTGTAAAACGCTTGCTAGTTGTGTTTATAACACTGAAGGCTATAGACTGAAACGTTTTTCTTCAAATATTAGATGTAAAAATCTGCCAAACCAAATATGCGTACGAGCCGATCCGCTGTGGCGACCCCTGATGGGAGCAGCCGAAAGTCGGTTTGTTTATTAGATATGGTCTTTGTTGTCTTTTTACATCACACCATAGGAATAAAATTAATTCATACAACTAAAATTTCCCTTTTCATTTTTCAAAAGGCAAGTGTTGTCTAGATACAATGAAAACTTAAGCAGAAAAGATTTATTTTACTTGTATTACAGTGATGTGGAAAAATATGGACCACACACAATTTGAGAAATTTAACAAGTAATCGGTTTTAAAAAGTTTCCAGCAATCCATCTTGTTTTTAATTTTACTGATTGTAGAGCCTGAACCCGATTACAATGTTGTATTTATGTACAAAAAAATTAAAAAGATCCCATATTTTCAGCCATATTAAACTTTCTGAAGTATAGTGCTTTGAAAGTGCAATTATCCCTTTATGTTCTTGGAAATTAACTAGTTAAAGTTAAATCTCATCCCATGGAAAATGAATGCAATTCCAAGTGAAGTATTGTTTGGCCATTTTGAGAGTAACTCAAAGTTGGCATGGCTTATTACTCCTGTGAGATATCTGCTTCATTTGATAACAGGTATTAGGTCATTTCAAGTGCAAAAATTTATACATCAAAGACTGTATTTTGGGGACACAAATTATGAAAGAGCTACTAGAATCCATGCACTATATACTATACCAAACCGATTTTTTTTTCCAATAGTTGTATGTATTATGTTATAAAAAGTATTTGCCCCCTTTCTAAAGAATGGGGGGTTTTTCTGTATTTGCCCCTATTTCATGCATGTACACCTGTGAATAAATCAGAAAATCATACAAGAAAAATAAACAACTCATTAATATAGTTGGTCTACCTTTATAAATATAATCCAGATGCTGTGGTACAAAATTACGCTTGCAATATGAAGTCAGGAGCACCAGGCCTTTTTATACAGACTCCCATGATCCCACCGTACCAGTTATCAGTAACTGAGTATTTGTTGTGTTAGATATGAGAAAGCTTTCTAAATATTTTCTGCTACTCCTGCTTAAACTGAAGATGACATAACATCTAAGACAGTAGTCTTAGAGGAATGTGTACTGGCCTGAATGTTTGTAACTTGTTCTGTTCATAATGCTTTCAGCAATAAGTCAGTAAAGAATTAATGTTTTTTGAGCGGCTAAATTTAGCTAATTTTGGATATAGTAATTTACTAATTTCCCAAGTTTTGACTTGCCTTAAATTTAAAAGTGTTTAAAAGTTAATACATCATCTGTAAAAAGTCCTGTTCCGTCCTGATTGTTGACTGATTTCAGTGTTACATTCCTCACCTTATACTTAAAATCATCACCAAGATGGTCTCCATGGCATCATGGCAAACTTTTCCTTCATGTGTTGTCAGAACCCTGGTTTTTCCAAGCACCATGTAGTAAATGTGAGACTAACATGTCACTCTTCAGTAACACCTCCATGGAAGGGGAGACTGCAGTGGACACTGTGACCATGGATTTCCAACACAGATTCCACTGGTTTGAACATGTTGCTATGCTGTTTTCAATTAAAGTGGTACTGCATTCCTACACAAACACCACTGCTTTCAGCTTATTTAGCCTCTGGTTTTGGATCTAGGATTGAACCCGTTGTGTGGTGGGCTTGCATGTTGTTTCAGTGTTCATTTTCTTCCTACAGCCCAAAGATGTGTGAAACCAGATAACAGCAAGTCACGTTCGTACCTTACCAGGAAAAATGAGACAAATGAGCAAGTCCAACTGTTTTGATGTGTTTTACGGACACCTGTTGGCTGGCCCTAAAACACAAATTTTGTTTGCGCCACCAAAAACAACTTTTAACAGAAAATACACGGATCAGCCGCAGCTTTAAAACCATTCACAAGTGAAGAGACTCTTCTTCTTCTTTCGGCCGCTCCCGATAGGGGCCGCCACAGCGGATCAAACGTTTCCATGTCTTCCTGTCCTCTGCATCTCTCTCTGTCACCCCCACCACTTGCATGACCTCCTTCACCACATCCATAAATCTCCTCTTAGGCCTTCCTCTCTTCCTCTTGCCTGGCAGCTCCATCCCTAGCATCCGTCTCCGGATATATCCAGCATCTCTCCTCTGCGCATGTCCAAACCAACGCAATCTCGCCTCTCTGACTTTGTCTCCAAACCGTCTAACCTGTGCTGCCCCTCTAATATACTCATTCCTAATCCTGTCCATCCTCGTCACACCCAATGCAAATCTTGACATCTGACAGGTGAAGAGACTAACAAGATTTTATCTTGAAAGTATTCCTTTGTAATATTTTGTAGAGGTAAATAACACATTTAATGGATTAAATCTGGAAGAGAGAATCATGCACAATCATACATGACCAAAGGTTTTCCACCAGATTTTGGAGTGCAACTGTGGGAATTTGTGCCCATTCGGCCACACAAGCATCAGCAAGGTCAGGCGAGAAGGCCTGGCGGCTTTCCAGTTCAACCCAAAGGTGTTTATTGGGGTTAAGGTCAGGGCTCTATTCAGGCTACCCAAGTTCTTCCACACCAACCTGAGCAAACTATGTGTTTATGGAGCTCGCTTTGTGTACTGGGGGAATGCAGTCATGCTGGAACAGGAAATGAGCTTCCCCAAACTGGTCACAAAGTTGGAAGCACACAATTGTCTAGAATGCATTTTTATCCGCATTTATGGGTGTGACTGAAACAGCTTAGTCATTAGAAGGGGGGGACGGTCCACATACTTTTGGCCATATGGTATATTTTTATGGACTTGTCTTTCATTTTTTCAATTAGTGCTGAACTTATCATAGGAGTTTATGTGAAGTAACTTGTAGGATGTTTTTTCCCTCTTCCCCCCATTTCATCATTGCCAATTACACTGGCTCCTTCTGCTACTACTGAATGAGTTATGGATTTTTTAAATATTGTATTTTCTTCACTCACCCATTTTCTAAAGTAGGTGTTCTATGTCCCTTCCCACATGACAGGGATGAGTAAAATAAGCTCAAACAAGATTAAGAGCAAAGACTTGGAAACTCAAGTCGTGCTCACTTTGTTTACAATTTTGTCTGCTGTGAGGGTTAGTGATCAGTAGCAAGACGATGAATGTGACACCTTGTCAACAACTCTGAATAATAATGTGAGATTAAGAAAATAATGTATTCCATTTTCAATCTTTTTAATAAATTAAGGCTTTGTCAAAGACTTACAGAACCTAATCTGCAAACCAGTCAAGGGGCAACAGCATCATTAACTTTCATTGTGACTTAGGGGTTAAAGCAACTCCCAGCTGTGTTTATGGGCAGAGGAGCCAGTATACCGAGCTCCACAGCCTCCATAAAAACCTGGCACCAATGCCAGCTCAAGAGGCGTGAACACCCACAAGTCCTGTGCTTATTTTCACACTGCTGCATGTGACCAATGTAATACATTTTGGCCACACTTTTGACCATACGGTGTGTGTTCACACACACACGGCATTTTAGAGCCACTAATTCAACTGAAACAAGGTTGGACAGTAGGAGACGCATCTGAGTACACAGAGAAACCCCAACCCATGCTAACAGGTGGCCAACATGTAACTGAACACTGACTGAGGCACTGGTGCTACACTGTGCACCAAAGTGCCACTCATGTAACAGTAATTCATATCATCGTAACAATTAATTTACAAAAATATTTCATAATGTCAATAATGAAAGAAAGTAAAATATATTCCACTGTATTAGGAAGGTGGCTCAGTGGAGGAAATCTTCATTCACAACACGTCTACCAGCCCACTAAACCTTCTAAAGCCAAAACGTCTGCAGCATTTAAGACAAATGTTTTAAAATTAGTTTTTGTCCTGTTTTTCAGAGAACAAGGGACTACAAAATAATTTTGGTTACATACACACTGTACATTTAGCCACAGAATTTTTGCAAACGGGAAGAAATGTTTTTATTAAAAATATAAACCGATAATTATAAGCTGTATAAACGTTTCTGAAGAACCTTTCTGCTAAGCTGGTGCTGACATTTGTGTGGAATGAAAGGGAGCTCCTAGTTGAAATCTGATCTGCAGCCACTTGCAGCCTTGATACCCTGTCCTTAGTTGGGAGATAAAGTAGTTTTTGTAATTCATAATTTGACAATGTAACTGTCAATAGCGCAACAAAAATTGCATTATATGATTAAAAAGTTCAATAATGTAAAAAGAAAATGGTAAAAAAATTTTTTTAAAAATCCCATCTTCTTTGCGGTATGAAAGTGGCTCAACCTCAACAGGATTTGTAGTTTGCAGGTAAACAGCTGAGTTCCTCAACAATGGCTGCGACTAACATGCCCATCGTGTCGCTGAAGCTGCTGTTTTTGGTCCAGGTTCTCCTGCTGGAGCATTTTGGATGTAGTTTGTTCTTACAACCCCTTTCGTTAGTAGGGGCAATGGGGCCACACATAAACAGGAAAAGGATTTACTGTCCAGGTGACTTACCAGGAACCAAACCAAGGGATATTTGTAGAAGGGTTTTATTGTGACAAAGGTTAGTGATTTATAGTAAATATTTACAAAAAAGTGATGTGCTCAAAGGTGTCAAAGTGAAAACAAACTATTCTATTGTGTGAACCAAAGACCAACCATCCTGTTTTAAAAGTGTCAAAGCCAAAACAAAGTCTTCTGTGTCTAAAAGTCTACATCAGTGTAGTCGATGACAAAATACACACATGAAAATAGAATACGACACTTTCCATGCAAATCAACAAAAACACCAAAGTTAACAACTCGCACTGACCACCACACTTCAAAACAAACTGCTAATCATTAGGCCAAAACTATTGAATTCACACCATCCTCTTCTTTCGCAGGGGTTCTTACAAGCACAGGAGGCAGGGCCACCTAACTGAGGTCAATCGGTGCAGACAATCTGTTTGGAGTCTCTACAGACCTAACAGGAAACACGCAAGACAAACATACAGCCCAACCCTGGGCCGTTATCTCCACCCACAAAATAATATTTCACTTGGGGAAAAGGGGTCAAGTTCTACCAAGATGAGCCCCACACACAGGCATGGATGTGCACAGGGATGTAACGCTGTTTTTGGGCAAAAACTTTGCATAGATCTTATGAACCACCTCATTAAAATAAGAATCTTTTGCTATTGTCAATTTGTCTCGATATTCACTCACAAATATTTACAGGTTATTAGGTACACCCATCTGGGAGCGTGTGGCTAGCCATCTCCTTTGGCCTTCAGAGCAGCATGGATTCTTCTGCACAGGTGCGGATCGTACAAGATGATTGTGCAGGTTAATGCAAATTGGATGGTTGCCGTGAACAACCCTTTTCATCCCAAAGATGTTTTGATAGGGTTGATATCCAGAGACTGTGCAGGCCACTGAAGCAATGAAATCTCACTGTCATGTTCCCTGGGTGCATTATCATGCTCAAGTGAGTATGGACAATGTGGCCAGAAAGAGATAAACTCAGGTCAGTTTCGAGTTCTTGTCCACACAAGAACGGAAAAACAATGCAAGACGCTCACGTGATCATAATCAATTCAGTGGGTGGCACTGAAACTTGAGGGCAAAACACCTAACCAAGTTTTGAAAAATTTCCACCTTGGAAGGCGTTTTCAAAAAGCTCAGTTTTCAGTACCCTAAAATGCTGTTTTCGTGTGGACAAGAGGTTGAAACGTAGCAAAAAAACTGCGTTTTCAAAAATATCCACACCTGTGTGGATGAGACCTTAGCAATAATGTATGGTTACAGTGCAGCTAATGTGGACAAGGAAACCATTCCCCACACCATCGCACTGTCACCAGTGGCTATACCGTTCACATTACACAGGATGGCTCCTCGGGCTTTGGATGCATGTTACTTGGGTCAAATTCTAATCCTTTTCACCACCGTGAGCAATAAGGCATCTTTTTCCACTTGGTCCAGTATTGGTTAAGTATTTGTGCTCCTGTGCCTACTGGAGATGCATTTATTCTTCCCTGACAGCATTAGCACCCAACATGGCCTTTGGATGTTGCAGCCCCAGACAAAATACAGTAAGTGATGTGTCTTGGGATGACGTTCTGCACCCCGGTGTTGAATTTAAATGTGATCTGCCCAGTTGTGGCCCATCCATTTGTTTTATGATTCTCACCTTTCTTCTTGATGCTTCTAATCCACAAGTTGTTTTTGTCCACAGGATCACTGATCACTGGATTTTTTCTGCTTTTCTCACCATCCTCTAAATTCTTGAAAAGGTTGTGTGAAAAGCCCAAGACGACAGCTGTTTGGGATGTTGATTTATGTATAATTTGTGGTAGGCATACCTAACAACCTGGCAATTCAGTACATCTTGGTAATGTGCAGTACAGACTTCCCCCTACATAGCAACTGTAAACAATTGCTCAAAATTTCTGCATATGGTTGCATAAAAAAAAAAAAGATAGATTTTAATGGGAAAATTAAATGTGTGCACCCCCCAACTTATGAATTCTTAGGTAATGAACTTTTTGCCAGCAGGACATGCGTATACGTGTTAAAAGAAACAGTAAGTGAAATCATTTGTAATATTGCATTTTCCAAGAATTCAATGCATTTTATCAGCCCAAATCTTAAAACGTCTTTTAGCACTTTTGTAAAACTTTTTGCTTTGGCGCCCACTATTATGATAGATGACGATTTTATGCTATGATAAAAAGACATGAGATTCCTGACAGAAGCGTGCCAGCAAAGTCCACAGCTATGAGACAGCTGAGATTCGTGGGAGAAACCATCCCAAGAGTGAGGGAGGTGGCTACCCACCTTGTGAGGTTTCATTTCAAAAAGGCTTTTACTTTAAACTGAAATTTCTATTGTCATGAACTGTTTCTCATAAGTGTGAATCAAAAACTTGTGCATTATTTTAGAGTAAAATTTTATTTTCTTGCAAGTTGTAGCTCTTGTATTGTAACTGCCCGGTACATGGCGAAATATTTAATTACTTATTTAGTGTAGACAATCATGAAGTAAAACTAAAGCAACTGTTAAATACAAAAAAAACTGTGCTTTGATGTAAGTTGACTTTTGTGAAGTGCCAGTACCCACCTCACTACTGAGCAGGTATTGCAGCTCACATGGACAAAAAGGGAGCCTACGGTCTAGAACCTGCAGCCTTGATAGAGTGTCCTTTACTGGGGCTGATGATACAGGACAACTTGCTGAACAATTTGTCAGACTCACTGACCTCAATAAGTTGGACTCATTTTACCAGTCACTTTCTATATAGCTGACACGAGGAAAAATATTGCCATTAAAAATGGCATTAAAAAATTAAAAATTACACCAACTCATCTGCTCACGAACTGGAACCTGAAGACTGTTTATAACTCCAAATTTACTTTACTACCATGACACAATGGGTGAAAGCTTAATAGAAGTTCCTTTGTTTTGCTATATTTTTAAAGAATGTTGGCTACAGCTATAAATAAGAAATAAGTAAAACTTTAGGTTTCTATTAACTTCAATCTATATTAAGATTAATTGGAATTGGAAAGTGTCATGTCTGACTCCTAAGTGACCACTAGCATGGTTTTCAACGCAAGGAGAAACAGAAGTGGTTTACTATTTCCTTCTTCCAGCATATTTCTCCCTTAG
This sequence comes from Heterotis niloticus, assembly GCA_018136845.1. NCBI lineage: Eukaryota > Metazoa > Chordata > Actinopteri > Osteoglossiformes > Osteoglossidae > Heterotis > Heterotis niloticus. The sequence goes on from CM030896.1 coordinate 195,719, forward strand.
AGGGGTGCAAACACAGAGGAGAACATACAAACTCCACACACTTGAACCCCACATCAGGCAAAGTTGCCCAGGAGCTGGGAAGCACCAACTTACCTCACCGCACCACCGAATCTCCCCCTATATTCAGATTAAAAGCAATTTAAAATAGCAAATAAAAAAAGTCTTCATAACCTTGATTCAGTCATGACTTTGGATCAAGTCAACCCAAAAAACACGTAAAATGTGTCATCTAACTATACAGTACCATGTCCACTATTGAAGCAAGCTGAATTTAGGGTACTCTGGGTGTCCTTTATTGACATCTGTAGGCTGGAAATGTAGACACAGGTCAAGTTCGCGCCACAGTTTTATAAAATTTTTCAAATTGTAAAATGTTCATATATTTGAAATTCTATAACTTGTCCATTTGTATCACAAGGAGTCTATTTTACTTCTAAAGTAAGGCATTATATGTATTAATGGATGACGTTTCATAATGTACAAATGAAAAAGTCTCACCTTCACTGTAACAAGAAAGTGGACCTGCTGTTTACAGACAAACTGTTCAACTCCTCCTCAATAATGGTCGTGACAAACATATCTATCAGCCCACTGAAACTGCCCTGTCCTTCCATGACCTCCTGGTGGAGTATTTCAGATATAAACACTGACATACTATATTATTACTGTATCTATACACTGTTCTTGGGAGAAAGAAACAAAAACACTTTTGTTGTTACAGTTAAACACATTAAGTTATGCATTATATTCCTTAAACAAGTAAGAGCATTAATACGATAAAACAATCAGGTAGAACCGCATTAAAGAGAAATGAGAATTAATCTGTCTTGGTTAAGTTTGAGGTACACATATATCTACACATTGAATTGAAACAGTCATAAAATAAATAAATACTGAAGAAAGATCTGACAAGATGAATGTCCATACTTCTCTGGTGAGCAGGCGTAGATGCCCATCTGAACTAAGAAGGCACTCCTGTCTTAGTGTTTGATGCGCTGGAGTTGGCAGCCCCTGGTCCATAACTGCCAATTGCAACACAGCTTGCATTTATCCATTATAATTTCTCATACTCAACAAACCTCATTGAGTTGCACAAAAATAGTCAAATCTGTTAAGAATTACTGTCAGCCCCTAATACTAATCAAGCTGAAAAATAAATATGACAAATAATTGATATTTTGCTAAGAAAAAATGCTACTGTTACTGCAAGACAAAAGTGGCGTTATAGAGGAATTGTCGCTCGCTGGCTCTTCATCTTACAAACACAAATGAGATCAGAGGTCTGCAACTCCTTTTATTTGTAACTGCAAATTGACTTCACAACTAAGTCAAAATTAATACATTTATTAATGATACATTTGTACCTTGATTTGGTTTGATTTGACAAAAGTCTTGGATATGGCAATAATAATAGATAAATAAATATATCTCTTTTTTTAATAGTTTGCTCATCCATCCACTTAATCATTATCTACAACCACTTGCCCAATAAGCAATGGTGGTCCACAGTATATTCCGGAAGCATGACAATAGGGTATACCCTGGACAGGGCAGCCATGAAGATATATTAACACACTGGAAATGCATGTTCTCGGATTGTGAGAGGAATACAGAGCACCTGAAGTAAGAACACGCAAACTTCACACAGTCTGAACGGGGATGAAACCAATTGCACCGGCCAGCACCGGCACCAACGCTGTGCTAGTAGGCCAGCTTTTATTAAAACGTTGACTTAAAATATGAAAAAGTTAACAAAAATTGCTTTTGTGTTTGATTGATGCCACAAACATGCGCAACATTGGCGATCTGGCTGTTGATCAACGCTCGAACGCCACACATGAAAAGAATATGAATTAAGAGTAGCCCCACATTCCTGGTCTGATGGAGCGTGTTTTTATGAAATTAGCAACATACACATGCATTTCATAACATAAAAATGAAGAAGCGAGAAAAAATGTCCCACCTTCTCTACAACAGGATCCTGACTGAGCGGAAGAATGGAACTCTATAGACAAACTTCTCAACACTTCCTCCATGACGGCCTTGACAATCATATCCACCATCTCACTGAAATTGCCCTTCTGTTCCATGACAACCTGCTGAATCATTTAAGATGTAAATTTATTTTTAAAAGTGTATGTGCATAATAAGAGAAAAACTTCAGATTTTCACACATATCTACATTTAGAAGAATCTTATCCCATAGGAAGTTTACTTAATGAATACAGTGAAGTATTACGAAGATGAAATGATTAAATAAAACTAAATAACACAGCACTAAAAATGATTTATCCAGGTTATGTACACAGTTGTGGCCAAAAGTTTCGGCAGTGACACAAATGTTGTGTTTTGCAAAATTTTTATGGTGGGAATTCACATTATTTTTAGATTATTGTGCAAAGCGATCCTATTGCGCCTGAAAACCATTTATCGGATCATCAAGAACTTTCAAGGCGATAAGTTCAACTGCAGTGAAGAAGGCTTCAGGACGTCCAAGAGTGTCCAGCAAGCGCAAGGACCGTCTTGTCCTGAGGAGTCGGTTACAGAATCATGTCGCAGAGCTTGCTCAATATTGGCAGCAGGTGGGCGTGAGTGCATCTGCACGCACAGCGAGGCAAAGACTTTTGGACGACGGCCTTATGTCAAGCATGGCAGCAAAGAAGCCACTTCAAGGACAGACTGAAATTCTGCAGGAAGTGTAAGGATTGAACAGCAGAAGACCGGCGCAAAGTTATTTTCTCGGATGAATCCTCCTTCTGACCGTTTGGGACATCTGGAAAATCGATTGTCCAGAGAAGAAAAGGTGAACGCTACCACGAGTCCTGTGTCGTGCCAACGGTGAAGTATCCTGAGACAATTCATGTGTGGGGTTGCTTCTCATCCAAGGGAGTGGGCTCACTCACAATTCTGCCCAAGAACACCGCCATGAATAAAGAATGGTATCAAACCGTCCTCCCGAGAGCAACTTCTCCCGACAATCCAGGCGCAATTTGGTGATGATCTTTGTATTTTCCAGCATGATGGAGCACCACGTCTCAAAAGTGATAATAAAGTGGCTCAGAGATCCTAACATTGAAATTTTGGACCCGTGGCCAGGAAACTTCCCAGATCTTGGTCTCATTGAGAACCTGTGGTCAATTCTCAAAAAATTGATGTATTTGCCAATAGAAGCCTTTGAAACTTATGAAATGTTTATAATTGTTCGCCAGTATACCATAGAAACGTAAAAAATAATCTAAAAATGCTGAAGCAGCAAAGTTTGCAAAACACAACATTTGTGTCACTCCTAAAACGTTTGGCCATGACTGTAGGTAAGCATTTAGCCATGTTTTGGATTTATAAGTAAAACAGGAAAAACAAATACTATTGAAACTCAAATGTCTTAGACCTGTGTCAAGAACATTTACCCACCTGGATGCGGAGCTGGTCTTCATGCTCACGTGGACCAAATGGGAACTCTTTCTCCACAATATTATCACCTGTTGTTCTTAACCCTGAAACTTTGTCCAAAACTTTGCTTTTTATCCATAATTTCTCTAATTCGTAAGTTTGGTACAGTCATATTGGTCAACGGTTGCCATCAAATCACTTTACAGCACAGACTGAACAAAAAGCTTAATGGAAAACATACAGAAAATGGTTAATATTTCAAAATGAAATAAATATTTTTATATAAAAAGTGAATAAAAGACAAATGCTGTACCTCTATTTCTATAAGACCCTGGCTCTGGGGAGGAGGTGCAGCTTACAGATAAGCTGTTCAATTCTTCCTCAACAATGGCTGTGACAAGCATATCTACTGCCCCAATGAAACTGCCCTGACCGCCCACTGTCCCTCGTTGGAGCATCTTCTGCGCAACCAAAACAACGTGACAAACACAAGAGACCACAGAAACGGAGGGTGGCACAAGGGCACAGTGGACAATGGACAGCACTTGTGCCTCAGCCCCTGGCTGAGATCAAATTTGACTCAGCTGGTGGTGTTTAGATGTTCTCTGCATGTTCATGCGTTTCCTCTCACAGACCAAAACGCATTTCACGTGACCTGGTGACTCTAAAATAACAACGGTGTATGAACAAGTGTATAGTCACACGAAAAAGTAAGTTTTTTTAAAAAAAAAAAAAATATGTGGACCTCAAGATTTGACTCATAAATGGTATTTTCAGATAAAAGTGATATATAACGAAAATCATGCTACATTTACATTTTGTAGTCCGTTGTACAACTGAAATGAACTTGAATGCAAATTTTGCATGCATCTCTATGTTTATCACTACCTTTGTATTGCAAATTTTCTTTTGTTCCTCCAGTTACATCACCTTTATCTAAAGGTGTCCAGGCCTTTGTTCTCACCAGACTGTACATTGGGTGTGCTACTGAAGCTATTGGTGCTACTGCTCTTCAGACCATTGCTGCCTTTTACCCTTTAAACCCTAACCCTTTTTCCAGCCTTGACACCCTTTTAGCCTCGATACATTCATCTCATTCTCCTTTTAGCCTCGATACCTTCTTTTTATTCTCTTGGAACTGTGCAACCATCTCCTATCCACGAGCTTCCCCATAATATTATTTCACTGCGTTCATTGCCTTTGTAATTGTACGAATTTAAGGTAAGTCCTACTCTATTGTTATGCGTTTAGGGGTCTCGGTGGTCCAGAGAATATCCTGGAGTCGTAGGCTGACCATGCGTTATCCGCAACACAGCACCTTTTCCTCAGCTATCGTAATCGCTTCCTTTTCTGATTTAATCCATGCCCATAAATTGTTTTGGATTAAAGGATCAAGTGGATAAAGAAGAAATATAACCATCTGAATCCCGAACGAGGGCAAAATGCTATTGCAAACCCTTAATAAAGACCCTGCCTGTCTTTATTTTATTCACGCAAGAGGGAAGAAGACTTAAGTTATCACAAATGTGGCCATGTAACAGTTAAGCACTTGCATATGAGACAAACAGAAATTAAACAAAGTGTATCACTGAAAGGCATAACAAAAGTACTTACAAGCACTCGTTGAAGAAATATCTCGAGAACACTTTTACTTTTGTCTTTTTTTGGTCACTGCAGCGCAATCCCGACTTGAGCTCCAACCGCAGCGCGACGTCCACTCTCCCGCTGGGAGCTGCCGTTTGTGGAAATAACGCCTGAGCTGCACTTAAGGCGCGGCGTCTGCACACGTCACAGGCATCACCATGGCGACGCGGCACTTGCGTTTCACTTTCCCCTTCGATGTGACCAGGAAAGCGCACCATGGCGACACCGCGTTCGCCGAAAGCTTGGACGTGGTCCATAGTGAGCCTTTATTAGCAAAACCGCCGTTTGTGAAACTGTCTGTTGCAGGACTGCCGTTCGAATCCAACGCAAGCGCGCTTTTATCGTCATATATTTTACTCGGGCGCTCTATAGTATCGTGCTGCCGTATGACTTGCATCTGAATGTAATATGGAAAAACATGAGGTCAGCACCGTAAGTGAAACATAAAATACACCGAGTTACGTGCAAAAAGGCGCTACCATCAAGGAACCAACCAAGCTGTTTCAAACATTTTGTGCATTATTTGCAGCGGGAGGAAGTCGCAAGTCTTAACCTTCAAATTCCAAGTCGAGTCCCGAGTTGTTTAGAATCGAGCAAGTCGAGTCGAGTCCCTGCGTGGAGTCAAGCGAGCCAAGTCAAGTCAGTGAATTCTAGCGCCCACATTTAATGTAGGAATTTGGCGGACGCCGATTTTGTTCTACGCCTTCAGAAGCAAGTTTACTTTAACTGGGCTGCGATACAATTGCAGAAACCTATTTTAGTAACGTCTATGCTCTAGATTAGCTTAGTTGGTTAACAAGTGTGTGAAAAAGAAAAAGAAAAAACAACGTTAACTTTCTTCACGGTATCTGAAATGCCCAATGAAGTCGGACGTTGCTGCGGCAGCGTCGCCGATTCCGGAGCCGCGAACTTTGCACGCCGCAGTTCGTTTTTTTGTACTTTGACGTACGACATATCGCGTGAATCCGAACGACTCGACCCTCGGAACGGCGCCTTCCGTAGTGACGGTTCTCTCCGTCGGTCCGATTGTCTGCTGCTGTGTTTCGTCACCCAGTCCCGTTTCGACAAACGGTAACAAGGAAGAAAGAGTCTTTTATCGCATAAAAAGAACTAGCGTTCGGTTTTAAAAGAGCGAAAAATAAACATATTTTGTTTTTATGACGAAAAAACGCAAAGTCCTTCCAAGTCTAAAGTTCATGATCATGGAGCAAGTGCCAAGTTTACGACTCGAGTCAAGTCAGGAGACTCGAGTCCCCCATGTCTGATTATTTACCACAATAAAAGCTAAAAAAAAATGTTAAAATATATTTGCGTTGTATTATGCTTAGACATTTACTAGTTCTAATAGTAAATAATCCCTTTCCAGGAACCGCATCAAACCCAGAACAGCACAACATGGTGTCAGGAATTTGGATGCGACAGTTCAGGCCATGATGCCTGCAGGTTGAAAGGTGCCCTCACCTGCAGCAGCTGTCTGACTGCAGCATTTTTGACACAGTTTGGAACAAAATAAGCAGCAGCTGACTGGTAATGTGGGCAAAAACTGAGCGGGTATAAATGCTCAAAGAGTCAAAAGAGTTTATTTGTCACGTACATGGTTACTGAGTATACCATGTAGTCAAATGTGCTCTGATTCATGATAGGAGACTGTGCATAAAAATTTACAATGAGTAAAACAAACAACCAAACACCAAGAAGAAAAGAAACAAGCAGCAAATAGATAAATAAATAAATAAATAAATAAATAAAACAGTAAATAAAACTTACGGTGCACTGGAAGGACAGTGACAGTGAGGGGAGCGGTCAGAGAATATTGTAGACCCTGCTTTGTGAGGATTGTGATGGCATGTCTGGGTTCAGAAGTCTTATGGCCTGTGGATAGAAGCTCCTCCTGAGCCTCTCCGTTCTGGCCATAATGCTTCTGAATCGTTTGCCTGATTTCAGCAAGATGAATAGATGGTTGCTGGGATGAGACAGGTCACCGATGATCCTAGTCGCTCTGGTCCTGCATCTCCTGGTGTAGATGTCCTGTAGGGATGGCAGATCAGATCTGGTGCAGCGTGCTGCACACTGACTTGTATTTATTAGCAATTTATGCTGGTTAGACACTTCAGGAGGTCATCGGACAGCAGACAGCATAAAAGAAAAATAAAATAAAACTCAAAATGCAGACGTTTTGAAACGCAAATGAGTGAATTTGGGGGCTTGGAAATACAAATTTTTAGCACTAAAATTAATAATTTACCTTTCAGGTTTAGGTTCAAATGACCTTAATAAGATTATAATTTGACACATTTGACTGTTTGTAAACCTGTATTCATTCTGTTTTTAAAGAGAAGATGTAGTTATAGTCTGACACAAGCATCGTGTTGGTAAATTGGGGGACTCTGTGAATGGATATCTTAACAATAATAATTATTTTCCTAACAGTGTTAATATATTTCTATTAACCTAAAATAATGTGACAGTTGCTTTTCAGTTAAATTTCTGTTTGGTTTGGTATTTATAAGTATGTTTATATATTGTTTCTTGACATGGAAGGGATGTGGCTTAAGGAAAAGGCACCCAGAAAGCTGACATTTAATGTGTACAGTAAAATTACTTATATTACACAATTTTTAGTCTCAAGAAGTCCTTGTGCCTGGCAGGAACTGGGCTCTGTGCTGAAACCTGGGTTAGAATCTGAGCTCCAGCCAGACATTACCACCCTCAATAAGGAAACAGCATGAAAACAATACAGGTGTTGGGCTCCTTTCAAGTACCAATAGAGCTAGCGAAAAGATCTGATGAAATGTATTATTTCAATTTAGAAAGAGCAGAAAACTGAACAAGGGGCAGTTTTTTATAGCACTGCCTTGGTTACTAAGAACAGCACATTTTAAAGTAAAATTGGATATGAGCTACACTGTGTTTGTCTTTATTAGAAATGGCATGCAACTTTGGAAAAAAATATCAGCTCAGAAATGGAAAATTAATTGATTTTAAAATGCTAAAATTAATTTTTATGGAGCAACTGGAAAAAAACTTAGTAGCTAGTGTTCAATGGTTTTTTTAACCACCCTCTATTTTTATTGCATGTGGCCAAAGTCAGAAAGCACAAGCAGACAGGCAGCAAGGCAGACCGTTGTTTTTATTTTTCCATCCTCCATGACATCAATGCCTGGAATGACACTTGAAACAGCTGAAACGTCGAAAGATGGTAGATAACATCCTTGCATATGATGATGACTGGGTGGTGCTTTCTCTCAGCAGACGAACAGGAGAAGACATGTAAAGAGCAATAGCACTGGTTTGCTGGAATCGTAGTAAATCATTCACATGCATTTACTCTACACGAAGGGTGTAGCTCTTGAGAGCCAGGCTTCAGCAGGGTGTACAATATATGCATTACCAACCAAGTAACTTTAGAACCATCTCAAAACCAGCCCATTTTCTAAATAATTATTTCCATAAACTGGTGGAGGATTGAAACTGCCCACTTGTTTTCCGTACACATGCTGAAAGTTATTTATCAGTGTTCCTGTACTTACTGTCTTATTTATTTTGCTGTTCATTGCTTGTTATTTATGGTGGTCTATCTCATATATTTACACAAGAACTCCAGCTTATACTTACCTGAAGGAATGTGAGATGCTTCAGAGCCCTCAACAGACTCGATTAGTGGCTCCACTTTGTTCTTGAAGTGCTGCATCGAACCGAACAGAGCTACCTCAGTCATGTCGACCGCAAAAAAGGGTATTTAACTCCATGGCAAATGCTTGACAAATATTCAGTTTACTTCCAACAGAGCAGAAACAATTATTTAAAGTCATTCTGACAAAGTAAACGTTTTTGAAAATGAGGGACAAACTGTGAAATTATCCACATACCCTGGTCCTGATCCTGAATTTGGGTGACCAACGTGACTTCCTGAGCCTGAACTGGGAGCGACCCTGTGTACAAGGGACGTTGTGATCACCCTCTGTTGAAGGTGTTATCTCCTCATAAGATGGGGAGAGAACAACAGGATTTAATGACTTCTCCTGGACATCTGTGGTGGAGAACAGAGGAAATCAGAACAACCAGGGGACAACATGAGGTAAAAAAAAATTTATCAGTTAGGTAGTCCTTATGTGTGTAGATACAACTCAAAATATGAAAGGCTCACTCTGCAGTTTTTCCACTCTTTTTTAAGAGTACTCTGAGTGTCAAATAATTTATTGAAAACTAAATGTACAAATTCAGCGCTAGATAGCTATGGATTTCAAATGGTACTGAACTGTAGGTCTTACAGTTCTTCAACTGCACACATTTGGGCATAGGTTCAAATCCTGCAATGACCATGCAGTTTCCAAGTTCTCCCCGTTTTCACAGTTCGAAGGGAATCGAACAATGACTACCATGACTTGTATTTGATTTTTGAGCAGTTAACCTACTTTACTGTGTACTCTTTTTTACTGTGTGTGCTATGCTGGGGTGTAAAAAGGCAGCACTCTTCTGTAAATAAACACTGTGCAGGAGTGTAAACACAGCGAAACAGAAGAACAAAGCTTTTGATTTTAATTCAACAGCCACATTTTTTATAACATGATGTCCTTATGAAAATATCCAGTCTGTATATGTATTTTTTATTTATTTAAGTTGTATTAATGACAGAAGAAAGGTCACCTGAAAAAATATCCCATACTTCACAGCTTTCTGCAGGCAGTACTTGAGACTCCACCCTGTTCCTATGGTGCTGCATAACCAGACAGAACATTTACATTTTAGTCATTTTAAATGAATAGTTAAAATAACGCACAACTGGAAAGACAATGGCAGAAATATTTATTTTTATAATAAATGTACATTTTTTTAAATTACTTACTTAAACATCCTATTTAACATACATTTTATTCATAGCAGAACAGCTGTGGCCAAGCTAAGTTCGGAAAAAACTGTTAACAATAAAGGATGCATTTTATTGAAAACATCACCTTTTTAATCTCTACCTAACCTTTATAGATTCTATTCATAGAAAACAATTTTTTTAACAGTTCTGGTCAAGTTAAGTTTGTTTTGATCATAACCTGTGTCAGGTGATGAGCAGTGAAACAGATCTGTATACCTTGGTTATGGTCCAGAACCTGGGTGACAAATGGAACTTCCTGAGCCTGAATTTAGACCAACCCTGTGGTTGAAGGTGGCTGTGATCACCCCGTGTTGCAGGTGTTGTCTCCTCGGAAAATGGGGATGGGACAGCAGGAGGTAGTGTCTTCTCCTGAACATCTGAGGTGAGGAGGAGAGGAAATCAGAAGTGGGGAGACACAGAAAACCTCTCCCAAAGTGGAAAGACTGCACTTAAGCTGAATGCAGCAGTGATTTCCGGTGGAATCACGCTGCATGACTGGCAGCTCGGCCACCCAGCAAGGGTAAAAGGAACAGCTTCTGCAGAGCTGGGTATGTAGTTACGATCATCCCTCACACTCTTATACAGAATACCCGTCATTGAATTTGAGGTAAAAAATGGAATCAGATAGGTGTTCGTCGTACGTACATTAGATGTATTGATGCCAGAAGAAAGCCTCACCTGAAGGAATATCCAATACTTCAGAGGTCTGAGCAGAATTTATTTGTGAATCATCCCTCCTTCTATGGGGCTGCATAACCAAGCAGAAGATTTCCTTTTAACCGTTTAAGATTAGATGTTAAAGAATTCTTTTTTAAAGACAATGTCTAAAATGCTTTCTTAAAATAAATTCAGTATGAATGGATGGGTGGATTCTTACAGTAAAAGTACAATAAAAATACCTTGGTTATGGTCCTGAACCTGGGTGACAGATGGAACTTCCTGAGCCTGAATTTAGACCAACCCTGTGGTTGAAGGTGGCTGTGATCACCCCGTGTTGCAGGTGTTGTCTCCTCGGAAAATGGGGATGGGACAGCAGGAGGTAGTGTCTTCTCCTGAACATCTGAGGTGAGGAGGAGAGGAAATCAGAAGTGGGGAGACACAGAAAACCTCTCCCAAAGTGGAAAGACTGCACTTAAGCTGAATGCAGCAGTGATTTCCGGTGGAATCACGCTGCATGACTGGCAGCTCGGCCACCCAGCAAGGGTAAAAGGAACAGCTTCTGCAGAGCTGGGTATGTAGTTACGATCATCCCTCACACTCTTATACAGAATACCCGTCATTGAATTTGAGGTAAAAAATGGAATCAGATAGGTGTTCGTCGTACGTACATTAGATGTATTGACGCCAGAAGAAAGCCTCACCTGAAGGAATATCCAATACTTCAGAGGTCTGAGCAGAATTTATTTGCGAATCATCCCTCCTTCTATGGGGCTGCATAACCAAGCAGAAGATTTCCTTTTAACCGTTTAAGATTAGATGTTAAAGAATTCTTTTTTAAAGACAATGTCTAAAATGCTTTCTTAAAATAAATTCAGTATGAATGGATGGGTGGATTCTTACAGTAAAAGTACAATAAAAATACCTTGGTTATGGTCCTGAACCTGGGTGACAGATGGAACTTCCTGAGCCTGAATTTAGACCAACCCTGTGGTTGAAGGTGACTGTGATCACCCCGTGTTGCAGGTGTTGTCTCCTCGGAAAATGGGGATGGGACAGCAGGAGGTAGTGTCTTCTCCTGGATATCTGTGGTGAAGAAGAGAGGAAATCAGAAGTGGGGAGACACAGAAAACCACTCCCCAAGTGGAAAGACTGCATCTACACATAACACAGCAGTTTTTCTGCTTGCCTTAAGTCCATTGCTCAGTGGGTAGAAAGGGAAACCTTTCCATGGAATCCTCAGACTTTCACCTCAGCTGAGATTTTACAAGATGCTAAGTGTTTAGAATATGGAGAGCATTCCATACCTTTACATTAATATCCCAAAAACTCTTCAGGCTGGAAAAACAAAACCTTTCATGTAGGTAAAAACTCGGCAAGACTAGTCCAAAGCCAGGATGCTGAGGCTGAACAAGACATACCCTTATTTCTTTTATGCGATATCTTAATTCTGTTGGCAATTTTTCTGTATTACTGTGTTGCATTATTTTTACAGCTGCGATGGTCTTCCTTGAAAAAACTGAGCTGCATCCCCAAAAATAAATGTAATGGATTTTAATTTATTTTTACTGGAGACCACTTACACAAACTCTGTAGACTATGCAGAATGCATAATAGTTTTCTCATGCTTTAAACACACACTGTCCGGCCAAAAAAAGTCACACACAGTAATATTTCGTTGGATTGCCTCTAGCTTTGGTTACGGACCGCTGCGTAAAGTCTTCTCCAGCACATCCCAAACATTCTCAATGGGGTTAAGGTCTGGACTCTGTGGTGGCCAATCCATGTGTGAAAATGATGTCTCGTGCTCCCTGAAGCACTCTTTCACAGTTTGAGCCCTATGAATCCTGGCATTGTCATCTTGGAGTATGAAGAAAAAATCCGTTGATAGAAAAACCTGGTCATTCGGTATATTCAGGTAGTCACATCACCTCATTTTTTGGCCACGTAACGTTGCTGAGCTTAGACCTGACAAACTGAAGCAACCCCAGATCATAACACTAAGTTAAATCCAGGTGGTGACTTTTTTTTGGCTGGGGAGTGTATATTTGTTTTATTAATCACAGCAGAAGTAGGACTTACATGAAGGAACGTGTTTTACTTCAAAGATCTCAGTGGACTCTATTTGTGAATCCGGTGCCTCTATTCTCTTCTTAAAATGCTGCATAGCCAAGCAGAAAATTTAATGTTAGTCATTTTAAGCAGAAAAATTTCCACAACAAAAACAATAACTTGGTGTTTGTGATGTGATGACCAGTGAAACAGGTTTATACCTTGGACTTGATCCTGAATTTGGGTACAAAATGGAATTTCCTGACCCGGAATTTACCATGCAGCTGAGGATGGCTGCAAACAGCTTCTGTTGCAGGTGTTGTGTCCTCAAAAGATAAGGAAGGGACACTAGGAGGTAACGTCTTGTCAGTGACAAATAGAAAATTTGAGAAGTTTTCAAAACGGAGAAACTGGTTCTCTAGGTATTCCATTACTGCAGTAGATCCGGTAGCTCCGGACTGATCCAAAGTGCTTGACTGCACCTCAGCTTGGGCCAGCTTAATGCCATGGACAGATGGAATAAGCTTCTGAATCTCTTCAGCAGGCTTCTCATCTTCTTCTCTACCACTCTCTTGGAATATTATGTCAGTGTCTGACAAATGTAAGGCCAGATCTAAGAAACAGAAGGGAAGGGAAGCCACTCTAAAAGTTTCCGTTGGGCTGGCAATAGCATTCAAATAGACCTCGGTGTTCTGTTCTTTGCATATCTAATACATCATTGATTGTTTCAGATAAAACAACAAAGGTTTATTTCCAAAAGTCATAAATCTAAGAAGTTGAACAAAACTAATGGTGCATGTAATAATCAGAAGCTGTCAAAATGTAAAACAAAAAAGTAAAGCAGCTCACACAGCAACTATATTAAATAAAAACTGTTTGTGATTTAAATGAACAAAAGAGAATAATGTCCCACCTTCACCACTTTGATAAAATAGCTCTGCTGTAGAACAGGGCATGGCAGGCCTGTACACAACCTGCTCAAGAATTTCAGTGAAGAAAACACTGTCCTTATCATGTTCTTTTTTTTCATGCATCACTTGAAACTTATCGCCTGACTTCTGAATTTGGGCCATATCTGAAAAAGAGAAGAGTGGTGAGACCACGCTCAGCTCTACAGAGCTGTTGTTGATACTGATGTGGACAAAAAGATTTGTTCAGCTAGGATGGATGGGTGGATGAATGGATGGGTCAACAGTTGGATTTTTTGTGCCTTTAACAGAACTCTCCACTGTAAGGAAGACAATTATTTGTTGGTAGCAGTTTAAGTCAAAGACATGAGTTTTCCTTACTTTTACTTCCATAAGTAAAGTTTTAAGTACTTATGAGTGTAGTCACTAAAGTAGTTTACTGTACTCTGTACATAAAAGTGTACTTTCAATAAGCATATGATGTTAACTGAGCAATGCCTTTGTGAGAATGAAGAAAGTTGAAAGATGCCCCACCTGGCTCAGTGGAGGAAATATAGTTTACAGATAAACTTTTCAACTCTTCCTTGACAATGCTTGCGATAAACATATCTACCAGCCCACTCAAACTGTCCTGTTTTTCCATGACTTCCTCCTGGAGTATTAAAAATATAAACTTATCCTTATGTCAACGTAAACTGCATGTTTTCAGAAGAAAAAACATTTTGTTTGTTAAATTAATATGTGCACATTAGAAAAATTCCAAAGTCAATTTGATAACTCCATCAAATAATTGAACTATTTATCGAATTATTTATTATTATTTATTATAACTGAATAATTAAATAAAATAGAATGACAAAGACCTAAACATTTTTTTTGGTCATGTTTTAGGTCAACTTTCTGTGTATATTTTGGATTTGGTCAAACAGGAGACAGTCAAACAAAGTACAAACTTACAAGCTGTACTGACTTTCATAAAGAACAAGTTTCCAGCTCTCTTGCTGACCTGTTGTAGATGTTCATGTGGATCAAGCGGGAGCTCTTTCTCTGGAATTTCACCTGCTGTTGTTTGTAGCTCGGATCCTCCGTCTTTAACTAGGAGAGACAATACAGTGCTGTTTTTAAATTCATAATTTCTCAGTCTCTCAAATGTAATAATTCTTAACGTCAATTCAAGAGCTTAAGGATGATTTTGCATTCAGCTGGTTGCTTTGTGTACTCTCCGTCTGGGTTTAGAGTCAACTGGAGGGGTGTCACACTTGCCATCAAGTGAGGTTGCTAAGCCCTCGAAACTTCTGTGGACTCTAACTGCACAGAAATTAAGGGAGTTGAGCACTTTGCAGACCAAGTAGGATTACTGCATGCCTATTTGCATGGGAGACCAGTTAGCAGCAGAGGTGGTTGGGACTAAAGCGTGTATGCAGGTGGGCTGCTGAGCAAACATAAAGCTGTGAACATTGTATAGAAAGTGTAAACAATAAACTGCTTTGTGGTGCAACCTGGGATACTTCAGTTCATTTTTAATTCAGCCCTGATCAGCAGAGTGATGCCAAGTTCTGACCCTTAGATACATATAGGACAGTTAGAGAAAGGGAGAAGATGTATTACTGAGTTGGACAAGCAAGTCAGACTGGCAGTTGAGGAAATGAAAAGAAATAACTCTCAGTCATGATGAAGGGGAGAAAAGTAAAGCTGTAGTTGTCCAGGTGCCAAGGTGCCCTTGTCTTCTGGGCATTCTACAGATATTAGTAGTGATAATAATTTGATTAAAAGAACATTTTCAAAATTTGTTTCTGTGTTAAGGACTAAGAGTTGGGAAAATAACAAGCTGATTTGTTGTTGCTAGAGCTAGATGGCTATGTGGCACCATGAAGGGACATTTTGTGATACTGATGTTGCCGCTTGGCAAGGCAAGTGTTTTAACTATGTAAAGCATATGAATTATGGAAAAAACAAGGGGGGCAATACTAGAGGTGATCTTTAGCATATGGCTCAAAATTATACTTAAAACTAATTTGGTTCTTTCAGTGGAGAATTATATAAGTTTTGCTGACTATTTGCTGAGTAAGAGTGACAACCAAATGGTTGGATGTGCATGGATTTAAAGTAAAAACTCTTCCTAACAACAGTGTTGGTGGTGCTGGAGAGATCCACATTGATGCTAGCAGCTGTGCTAAATTATGACAAAAGAAATGTTGGCATGTAATGTCAGTGAGTAGTAAATAGCAAAGCATGGCAGGGAGACCAGAGACAACATGGACCATGTAGCAGTGTAAAACAGTAGCATAACACAAGTGGGAGTAACAGCTACCTCAGTAGAGAGCTGGGGCATAAAGTGGAGACATAGATAGCAGGTGCCAAATGACTGCTGATAACTAAGTGTGCAATGCAACTACAGAGACAAACCAACTTTCAGCTGCTCCCATTAGGGGTCGCCACAGCGGATCGGCAGCATATTTTCATTTGGCAGATTTTTTCGCCGGATGCCCTTCCTGACGCAACCCTCCATTTTGTCTGGGCTTGGGACCGGCACAGAGGTGCACCCCCTTGTGGCTGGATTTGCATCAACACCCAATGTGGGGCTCGAACCCATGACCCTGAGATTACAAGTCACATGCGCTACCGACTGAACTAGCCAGGCAGGGACCAATGCAACTACAGAGATACCAGCAACAAATGAGGGAATGAACCAAATACTGTGTTGCAATTGCGGATGTACAGTAAGCAACAGCAAGAAGGAAAATAAATGAACACATTAAATGAAAAAGAGACCCGGGGATGTGATGGCCAATTTATAGGCAGTGAATAGGCTGAACAGAACAGAGGCCAGAACAGTACAATTGTAATGACAAACAGTAGGTGCCAAGGACATAAGGGAAACCAGTTAGTCTGAAACAAGAGGGGATCCGCTTCAGAAAAGGAGGCTTTGAGAAAAGGTGGAAACCAAAGGAAAATGCAAAACAGTATCAATCCAGAAAATGGAGAAGAAAAAACAAAACCCACCAACACAGGGAATTGGAAGAAATATAACCACAGGGCCATTGTGGGCAGCAGAAATAGTGGCAAGAAGAATCATGGGTCAGGATGCTTTCAGCTGCAGAATCACCTGTTCATGATTGTAGAGAGGATCACACCAAGATGGACGCAAGCAAGAGTCACCAGAAAATGTGCAGAAAAGTGCAAGAACAGCAGGGCTGGAGCAGTAGCAGCTGCATGCAGGAAATGCTGGTTTGTGTAACACAGTGGGGGACTGGAGATAGTGAACACTTTTCGACAATGTATATAAATGACAGTTGATTGTGGCCAGGGTTTTGGTTTAAAGCTTCTCTTTTTACTTTTTTTTTTTTTTTTTTTTTTACAAAACTTCAATATTAACTGTCAATCACTGTATAACAGTCAACAAAAAGGTCTCATATAAAATGAAACTGGTTGATATTTCCCAATGTACAAATGAAGAAAAAGCCCCACCTTCACTAGAAGAAGAAACCGGATGAACAGAAGAATTGCAGCTTGCAGATAAATGGTTCAAATCTTCCCCATCAATGTCCGTGACAGTCATATGTTGCACTTTCTTGCTATTGCCCTGTTCCCCTTTTAATTCCTGTTGATGGATTTGAGATATAATTAAAACTGTGCCTATGTGTTGCCCGTTTTTGGAGGAAAAACTAAAACACTTCTGTAGCTGTTAAGTACACAACCACGCCTTTGAAATAAGAATCTTATCCCAAAGTCATTTTATCTAATGGATGTGTGAAGCTGCATGAGGCTTTTTTTTTTGGGTTAAAAGTCATATTGTCTGTGGGTGGCTACCTTCACTTGCAATTAAGGAAAACTGGATAACTGTGGAGACATAAAGTGAGGCAGAAGAAAGAAAAACAGAGAAACCCTGACCTAAACCATGCAGCAGGGTAACACAGAAGAATGACTGAGCTACTAGGAATAAAAAGCAAAATATTCTTATAGTTCTGGCAGTGCTTGGGCAGTCTTTGGCATTTCCTGCCCCTTCTGGGCAGCAGATACAATTACTTTGTACTTTGGAGATCCAATATTTAAATAAAAGGAAATAACAGATCTAAATTATCTTACACGCTGAGCCACTATTCCACCACTGTTTAAGTAGCACTGTAAATAACACTCACATGTTAAAAACACATTTAAAAAATTAAGTAACTCTTGGTTATGGATTTGTTAAACATTGAGGTTTATACTGGATTTACATAAGCATTAAGCAAATAATGACAATTATTAAAAAGATAATGAACTACAAATGTTTAACATGTAAGGACTTCTGTAAAGACCAAGTACCTACTTTTCTGCTAAGCTGGTGTTGATGTTCATGTGGACCAAAAAAGAGCTCCTTCTCTGGAATGTGGTCTTCTGCCATTTGCAGTCTTGAAACATTTTCCATACCTGGAAGAGATGATACAGTGGCCTGCAGTCTTAATTCACAAAACCTGAAACTAATAAACATAAAAAAACCATTACAGCTACAAATCACTATTAAAAAATAAATATATTAAACAAAATATTTATTTCACAATACAACAAAGAATGAAGAAACAAGAATGTCCCACCTTTTTCAGCAAAAAGTTTTTCAGCGGAGGAACTGATATTTGTGGATAAACTTTTGACTTCTTCATCGACGTCCATGACACACATATCTTTCATTACTTCTCCTTCCACGACTTCCTGTAGCAGCATTTCAAATATATACTTATATTAAAATTGTATCTGTACATTGTTTTTGTGAGGGAAAAAGCTAAATTTGCATAGTTACGTACACATAAACACATTAAAATAATGTGAACAGATGAGAGTTGGAAGTGGGAAAGCATCTAGAGGATGGGGCAAAGGCACTAGGTAGGGTATTGGTCACAGGTGATCAGGGCTGTCTAGAAGAAATTGCTACCCATGATGAATGGAAGCTTATACTGGGACTCATTCACTGCAGGTCTCTGTTGCTGTCTTTCCTGCTCAAGTGGTCCAATATGTGAAAGCCCACAACTATATGCATACAGAGGATCTCCAGCATGGGTCATGTATTTACACACCATGGTGCTCCAGCACCATAAGAAACCTACAAAGCTCAGCTTGCAGTTTGTAGTGGAGTTGCAAACAGAAGGATTGCAACAATGGCAGCAGAGCTTGGCTTAGCCCCGGAAGGCAAAGTACTTGAGCTGGGAGCACAGACTGCAAAGTAGAAACACCAGGTTAGACAGTAAGAAACACAATAGTACTACCATGGTCAACTAATAAGTAAACAGCATAGAAAATGGGAGTCTGGGAGTTCTCATAGATGTCAATCTCCTGGCATGCAAGATCTATCTTCTGCACCCTGCTCATGCACAGGACGATCTAGCTCTTCAAGCCTTTCTCCAGATCCAGAGTAGCTTCAGCAGCTTGCAAGTGAGGTAAAGCATCCTGGGAACGCATCACTGTCGTGACTTGAGGGTCGCAAATGAAACCAACCCGAGTTAAAGCAACTATGCAGCTATGGAGCATGTATACAGACAGGAAAATTCGCATGGGGAAAGGACTAGGAGAAAGGAGTCATCCCTCGCTGTTGCTAACTATGTGGCAAGTTCAGTCTCAGTGGGACTTCTTGGTACCAGGGTGGAGGATCAAAAGGTCCCCCTCACATCAGTCAGTTCTCACCAGAGAGAGCATTTTAAATAATTGCTTCTCAGCCTCAGCAGGTCAGAGTTTTTGTGAATGAAGAATGAAATCAGAATCAATCCAGTGTCAGTTCAGGACTCCTGGCAACAGCACTAGACTGGAAACTAATGGCTGACTTAGGGGGACAGCACAGGTATCCAGCTACTGTCACAAAGGCATCCCCAAGGCCAGAAATTCTACAACTTGCTGGAGTTTTACAGGAAGAACAGGAGGAAGAGAACAATGAAAGAAAGATAATGTGCAAGGAACAGATGGAATGGCATTGAGAAGGCTGAAAGGCTGAAAGGTGTTTGTTAGAAAGTCTCAGTACAGGGCCTAGTACGCTGGATATCAAGAGTAGTGCGGAGAGGAAAACTACGAAACTTGTTACAGAGGCTGCAGAAAGGAAAAATCTGTGAAACCGGCAAGAATGATGTTCAAATCTATAAATTACATCCACGATCAAAATTTTTAGTTGTTACTTGAGAAAGGTAGCATTAACATCAAATTAAGTTTGACAAATAGTTACTGCTATTAGAAGGATTTTGTCGTTTCATTATTATTGTATATTTTAATACCGTCGTCTTTAAAATGTTCTATGTAGGGATTATTATGACAACACTAAGCCAGTTCTGAAAATATAGTTACTGTAATCCCTTAAAAAAACTCCTAACCCCGTCGGTGAGCTACCTGTAAGGCATAATTTGTAGTTAAATGACAAGCAAATAAAATCACACTAAATCTCTTGTAATAATACTGCCTTACAAGCAAATGTTTCAGAATAAATAACTTTTCATCAGTTTTATACTTTCCTTTGCCTTTTCAACTCCTTTCTTGCTTTCTGTAAAACGTCTTTGCTTTGGAATGCTTTATTTAAGACTAAATGAAAATGTTTCTAAGATGTCTGCTAGCAAGGACACAGCCATGAGACTAATGAAATGCATACAAAAAGCAAACAAAAATGTTTCTACATATCAGCAAGGCTTGTGTTTTGAATTGAAATTTCTCAAAAGTATTTATAAAGTTAAATAAGATTGTAAAAAGTATTTCTCATACATGAGTTCATAGCTCATTATTTCAATTTTAGCGTACGCCCCAGAACTGTAGGATGTTAAAGAAAGATACTAAAGGGCAATAGCACAGTTTCACTCATGAAAGCTAATTTAAAGCCACCTGAAACAAATCTCTTCGAAGGAGGTTGTTTTTTGATGCCCAGATGGCATAAAACACTAATCTAGCTGCTGTAGTCGCTGTGTCACCAAGACACCCCTCATTCTACAACATGGTCGTCCTTCAATACCTTAAAGTACCTTTCAGTCCACCTGTGTGGTGGATTTTTTAATGTGAAAAAGTGTACAGTATTTAGCTTGGCGTAGTTTTGATCGTATAAAATTGTTAAACATACATTTGAAAAAAATAATAAATCTTGCATGTCAGGTGAACATCTTATGACGAACAAGTACCCACCTCTCTGCTGAACTGGTGCTGATGCTCATGTGAACCAAGAGGGAGCTTTTTCTCTAGAGTTTGATCTACTGTTGTTTCCAGCCCTGATATTTTGTCCTTAACTAGGAAAGATAATACAGCACACCAACTTTTTTAATTCATAACCTCTAAAACTCAAAAATCTCAGCTGTTCCACTACATTCATAACTGTTAATAACTGTCGGTCACTATGGAATATTAACTGAACATAAACAATTGCCTTAATAACTAATATGTAAAAATGTTCCATACTTAATAATATAAGAATGAAAAAAATTGAAAAAAAATGTCCCACCACAACAGGAAAGTGGCTCAACTGAACAACTGTAGGCTGCAGACAAACTGTTCAACTCTTCATCATCAATGTCCATGACAATTATATCCACTGTCTCCTTGAAACTGTCCTGTCTTTCCATGACCTGCTGGTGCATTTCATAAACAAATTTATTTTGAAGCTTGTGTATACATTGACTCTTTTTAGAGGGCAAACAAAAACTTGTATAGTGGTTACACCACATGGCCAAAAATATATGGACATGCGAGAATCACCCCCATAGAATCACCCCATATTTAAACATCCCGTTTCAAATCCATGACCATTAATATGGAGTGGTTCCCCCTGTGCTTCTATAACAGCCTCTACTCTTCTAGGAAGGCTTTCTATCAGATTTTGGAGCATAGCTGTGGAAATTTGTACCCATTCAGTCACATCAGCGAGGTTGTGTGAGTAGGCCTGGCTTGCAGTCAGCGTTCCAATTCATCCCAAAGGTGTTCAGTGGGGTTGAGGTCAGAGCTCTGCTCAGGTTGCCCAAGTCCCCCCACACCAACCAGAGCAAACCATGTGGTTATGGAGCTCACTTCGTGCATGTGGAGGGCACAGTCATGCTAGAGCAGGAAAGGAGCTTCCCCAAACTGTGGCCACAAAGCTGGAAGCACACAATTGTCTAGAATGTGCTTGTATGGTGCATGGGTGTGGCTCAAACAGCTCAACTCAGTAATTAGAAGGGAGGTTCACATACTTTTGGAGTGTACGTACACACACATTAGAAAAGGAGTCGTATCCCATTGTCTGGTTATCCAAAAAATACAATTAAAGTGCTCTGAATAGCAAGATTCATAGTGCATGAAGCAGGTTGAACAATAGATTTTGACTGTAGTCCATCACAAGGCCATTACACACACACACACACACACACACACACACACACACACACACACACACACACACACACACACATACACTTGCACAGTAAGGGCAATTTACTAAATTAACTGAGTGTCAAGCAAAAAAAGAACACAAAAGGAAAATTCTAATTTTAGATGGAGGACCCTGGGACACAGTGTTAAGTTGGAAGAGTTATATGAACAATATGTACAAATTGTTATATGGGCATTTTTTCCCAGTCCTTCAGTCCACATTTTTGGGAACAACAGAGGGGCGGTCCGGATTTAGTTATTGAGCACGAAATCTTAAGAGATCAGTTTGCTGATGGACTGAGTTGAAAATAAAATTGTTGTTAAAGCCTAGTGTTACGTTTGCATTTGGTTACACGGAAATATGTGCCAGGATGAAGGAATGCAGAGAGGAAATGCTCAGTCTATGTAGGGAAGGTGCAATGACATCACCAGCTATTTTCATAGAAGGAATGATGGCATTATTCAGGACAATAAAGAGAAAAAAATAAAATGAACACTGAAGTGGATGAAACAGGTGGTACGAGATTAAATGGTAAGTATGAAAGTCCACTGTATTTGTTCCAACATCCCTGTATACGTTGCTGTAATTTTTGGTTCAGGGCTACAGTGACTGTCAAGCTCATTGAAAACCATCTCTGCTGCCTTCAGCACAAGCGTCCACACAGTCTCATTACTCAGCAGTTCCTTGAGAAAATCCACAAACTACAAGGACAAGTCAGCACACCAGCAAAGAGACCAGTCAGTGTGAAACACAGGCGATCCTTTGCCAAAGATGTGCATATTGAACGACTGCGTGTGGCTTTACTGCCTTACGGTGACTTCCTTATGAAGCCTAATTCAAGACATGCGGATGGATGTAAACATGCAGACGTGTTGCCTTGTAGGTTTGTTCTTCTGGGTCATGAAGTGCCCATTTAATCATGCATCAAAAGAAAGTGGATGTGATATTGAAAGTCATTCTGCATAGCAGCTATAAAAGCAGCAACACAGGTGGAGCTAATATTTGAATGACTGTCCTTGGTTCTACCAGGGAGAAGAGTGAAGAAGCAAAATCCTGTCATAAAGCTGTGTTTTTTTCACTCATAGAGGTTACACACTGGAAAACAAAGTCAGAAAGAAAAGGAGTTGAACAATGTCGCTTTCCAGGAAGGGGTACTAGTTCTACGTAAGTAAGATAAAGTAAGACATCAGCGTGTTGACAAATATTTTTCCTAGCCTGTTTCATTGACCAGAGCTGACTAAAGAGCATTGCTGGTGTGAACACTGCTCTACTTGCGCTATTAACAAAGCCCCATCTCATCCTATAAAGGTTCCACTGGCCTCCACCCCAACTCAGTTTTCTGTGCACATGGTAGCTGTGCACTTTCTGTAAACAGACCGTTCACTTAGGAGGTTTTCTGACATATTGGTTGTCATTGGTCATTTTTGTCATTCTAATTCTGCTGACATCCAAGAATTGTGCAAGCTGTACGGGACCCAAAAGAGTTGGGCTACACCACATCATCCGATAGGCAGCGGTTCATGTGAAAGTATTAAACATATTTAGATGTGCATATACTGCAAAACGATGCATGTATTGACAAACCATAGCCCTTTTCATCCGATATATGGCAAGCGTGGGAGACTACCACGATTCGATGGTGAGCTTCTCCAAGGAATTGAAACCACGAAATGCGGTGATAGATGGGTACAGAAAAATTTGGAAAGCACGCAGAGAAGGCTGGTGTGTAACAGAAAAGGAAGCAGCATGGAGTCACCTTTTCTTTGTGGTGAAGCGGTACTTGTGAGGAGACAGTGGACAAAGCTCAAAAAGATCAGGAAAAGAACAGGTACTTCCAAGGAAATGGGACTTCAGTCCTGCTCAATTTTTAGGGAAACTGCTAACTTGGAGCAGCAACTTTTGTGAGAAGATGCGTTTGCCTTTATGTGCAGTTCTTCTACAACTGCAAAAGTAATAAAGGAGTTTGTTTTATTACTTCTAAATTGGTGTAAAAAATATTGCTAAAATAAAAATGTATCAACATTCATAGTTATAAGGTATAAAGGCTATTGTGAAGAAAAAGTACCCACCTCTCTACTGAGCTGGTCTTGATGCTCATGTGGACTGAAAGGGAGCTTCGTCTCCAAAGTTGGCTCTGCCGTTGTCTGCAGTGCTGATGCTTTGTCCTTAGCTGGGGGAGATTAATACAGTGCACCATCTATTTTGATTTCTAAAACTGTCAGACCTTAGAAACTTCAAAACAGTTGCGAATTGCCGTTAGTTATAATACATTTTACTCATAAGAATAGAAAAAACAGAAAAAAATCCCACCTTCTCCATAACACGAAAGTTGGCCAGAGGAGAAGCTGTAGCTTGCAGATAAGCTGCTCAACTCTTCCTCATCAATGTCCATGACAATCATATCTGCTCGCTCACTGAAACTGCTCTCTCCTTCCTCCTTCTGGAATATTTCCAATATTCATTTAAAACTTTAAAATTCTATCTATGCTTTATACATTTGGTGACTGAGTCATCACAGTGGTCACATATCACACTTGGCCATGTACTGGGTCTAGAAAAGCAGGAAGCAGACAAACATCATTTACCCACCTCTCTGCTAAGCGAATGATGCTCGTGTGGACTAAAAGGAAGTTCCTTCTCTGTATTTTGATCTTCTGTTGTTTGCAACTCTGATACTTTGTCTTTAGCTAGAGGAGATAATGCAGAGCAGTTTTTTCCATTTGTATTCTCTCGAACTCACAAACCTCAGCAATTTCAACATCACAGCCATGAATTCAGGTAAAATCTGAACAATTAATGCTTAACATTTGATATTTTAAATAAAATAATTGCAATTTCATAATGGTTAAAAAAGTCCCACCTTCTGTTACAGAAGAAAGTGGCTCAACAGTAGAACTGTTCAGCTCTTCCTTGGCAACAGTTGTGATGAGCATATCTACCTTCTCATTGAAGTTACCCTGTCCTTCCATGCCTTCCTGCAGAAGAATTAAGAGATATATTTATTGAAAAAAAAATGTATGTACCTGTACATTACCTCCTTTTTGGAAGAAAAGGCACATGTAGTTGCTCCATTAAGTAAGCATAACCTTATCCCCTAGTGAATTCGTCCAGTAGACATGGGATACTGTCTATTTAATGCCAAAAATAAAAATATAAGTTTTGAAAAAGCATAGTGTTCAAAGTAATGAACTATGTGAATCTTTTAAATTTCCAGCAACAAGAAGACTTGGGTTTATCTTAAAATCATTACCAATAACATCTAACAAATTAAAGCTACTTACCTTGAAAATGTATTGAACATTTACCTGTATACCCTGGATTTAAAGAAACAGAAATTAAAAACATTTGTTCTGAAAAATAAAAAACTCATTCTTACAAGTTCTATGCGCTTTTTTGAAGAATTATACTTTGGAATGATCACCTACAGCATGTTTTTCACTCAGTGTGATACAGTCCCAGCAAAGGCATCAGTTAAATATATTTTCAAATGTCCTTAGGGTTGTGTCCCAACGGAACAGATAGCAAATAAAATCACCTTTTGTAAATGTTAACCTTCAGGCCTTCACTAAAGGACACAGGCACTGTCTCTATGACATGACAAACAAAAATCACCATGGCGTACAGCACTTTAGTTTCAATTTCCTCTCTGATGTCACAGATAAAAATCACCATGGCGATACAGCCCTTGTTTTTCTGTCTCCTGTCTTACATTACAAACGTAACTAAACATTGGGTTTTTTCTTTTCCTCTATCCTTAAGCTGGGCTCCGAGTTCTAATTTGAATTCGTGTCCAGCTCTGTGTGGAGGTTATATGCAGGTTTCCTCAGACAGTTTAAAAGTGGGAAACAAAGTTATTTTTACTGATACAGTTAAAATTAGCTAGCTCAAAAAATTTTGAGAATGACATTCAACATTCGTTAAAACAGGGCACTTATTAGAAGTACAGGAAGAGTTTCCAAAAAGTCAGGCAGGCTTGCGTGGAAGAGATGCCTTGACATATCTATTGAGCAATAACCCAGGCAACACGAACTGAGGATGGTTTTTCTAGGACAGCTATCAAAAACAGTGAAAAATATACTAAAAAAAAAAAAAAAAAAAAAAAACTGGTTCTTGGAGAAAAACTTGTATTTTATATGTAATTATAATGTTGATGTTATGGACTTACAATAATGGAGTGATGTTACTACATCCTACATTGGAGGTCACTATTCCTGCTCCTCCAAGCCTTGTCAGCGACCAAATTTTACAATACTTGGAGTTAAACTTGACTATTCAAAAAAAACAAACAAAAAAAAAAAACAAACAAATGTAGTGTTACAAAAATGTGATTTTTGCTGTTTTGACCCAAAAAAAAAAGAAATTTTAATCACAAAAAGAGGTGATACATGAACATATAACATTTTGGATTTTATTTTTGATTTCAAGGCATACAATTCAGTAAAAAAAAAAAAAATTAATCGAAAGTTTAAATTTGTGGAACATTATGTCATCTATTGGAGTGTGGCAGCAGACTGTTATTTATCAATTTGATGAACACTGAGGGAGGTCATACCCCCCCTTTTTATGCCTGCATCCATTTGAATTGTGTTATGACAGACCTGTAATCAGTATTGACATATACTGTACATCTGCAATGTATGAAAATATACTATTGTTAACCACTGATCCTTCAAAAAACAATTTTTTCTATAAATATATGTATTAAGGTATTAAGCATTGTGCACTATGGCTTACAGAAAAATGAAGAACATGAACAGGAAATTCATGTGCAGTTACCTTCAATTTAACAGCTTTATTGTATTCAATTTCTACAGAACTTGAAACCTTGTTAAATGTATAAAAGAGACATTCAGCGTCAGGTAACAACAGAATGTATGAAAATCCATGGACATGACATTAATAGTTCTCAGTCGCGAACACAATTGCTTAATCTTGAGCCTTAATCTTGGACCAAGCAACAAACAAGTTAATAGCATTAATAATGGTGTTAAAGTAACAATTGGAACATTAAGGAACACAAATGCTCAGTTCGGGTCACCTCAATTCTTAAAAAAAAAAAAAAAAAAAAAACTATGAATAATTGTCGAATCACTGTTTTTGTCATATGTGAAAGTTATGTCAAATGGGAGGTTCGCAAACTGTAGTGGCGCAGCTTCAAAGCTGAATGACTGAGGCTGACAAACATCACATTCTTTCAAGATTATCCCCTGAACATACACAACTACTTTGTTATTGTTACACTGCCCATTATACTGTTTCAGCAGCTTTGTAGTGTGACATGGATTCTCTGAGTGCTCCAGGAAATGTGCCACAGCTACGTAATACTGTGGATGCAACTTCCCTGAAAAGAAAAGAAAAGAAAAAAAACAAAAACAAAGTGAAGCAAACAAA
The DNA here is from genome assembly GCA_018136845.1 of Heterotis niloticus. Taxonomy (NCBI): domain Eukaryota; kingdom Metazoa; phylum Chordata; class Actinopteri; order Osteoglossiformes; family Osteoglossidae; genus Heterotis; species Heterotis niloticus. Next base: position 222,969 of record CM030896.1, read on the forward strand.
GTCCTTATATGTTGTTAACCCTGAGGCATCACTTCTGCCCATCACCAATTCAAGACATGATCACATCTTATTTACCAGTCACTTAAGATTACTGCTTGTTTTAGACAACCAAGGCAAGCAGTGACTGAGTATTTTTGATTGGACTATCCTCATTTTCAGCTACAACAACATGCTCAAGTATTTCCTATTGTCTATTCCATTTCTCAAAAACTGCCTGTTGATGGGGACTTAAATGGAATAAACCTGAAAATTACCATAGTTCCTAAAAAGGTACTCAACTGGGGAGCCTCTAAGACAATGTCACCCTGCAAAATAATGTCCAGTCATCTCTCTGAAGAACTGTCATTGCATCCATTATGTTACCACTGACTGACTGTCATAATTTAAACTTTATATACACATTATTCCAAAGATTGCCACCTTTGTAGTAACAAATGCTACATTTGTTACTATGAAGGTGCATAAACTGCATCCTCTCCACCACACACATCCAAAAGAAATGAGCGTTTAGAATATGTACAGCCACCTGTCCATATCAACACCAGAAGCAAAAAAAAAAAAAAAAAAAAATCAGGCTTAAAATATAAGCTCTGACCTGTGGAGCATTCACTGTAGACAAAATTTGATGTACTGACATTTGGTTGTACTTATGTAAGGCATTCAGTGCAATGTCTGTTTTAGTTTCAGAAATGAGGCTCACTGTATTCCCTCTGGACCCCAGCACTTAGAATCTCCTGCTGGTCAGAATCAATGCAAGCTGTCATGTTCAAAGCTGGAGGGCAGGAGGGAAAAGGCAAAGGGAACAAACTTTTCACCAGTCCCACTGTAGAACTTGCTTTGGAACTCAACCCTAGAAAGCAAAGAAAGAGGGATGCACATTTAGAATATAAATATTACACAACAACCTCTGATTGAAACACCTGAATTCAATAATTAAGAAGTGTGTCCCAATACTTTTGTCCATATAGTATACCTCCAAACTGACTGAGCCAATAATAAATATGGTGCTTTGTGTTAGTGCAGCTGGCCTATGTTTTCACACAACACATGGAGTGGGCTTAGATGTTACACCTAAATATCAGGACTCAAAAATAACAAGGTTATTTTCCAACAGCATGTCTAGATTGTCATAAACTGCATTTATCGTAAAAACTACCTGTACTAGTTCCTTCCTGAGTGTGGAAAGCAGGAGATACAGATCATTTTCACTCCACAACACAGAACTTTTAGAAAATGCTATTAAAAATAAACAAGCTAGGAAATGCTGATATTCTTAAAAAATATACAAATTGGATGTTCATAACTGGTGTACTTTTTAAAAATTTTGTTAACAAGCCTGTTAAATGCAACACATTCATTTGTTGATTTGCATTTCATGACTGCCTTAGAGTTTGCATTCATTTGTTGTTTCTGAATCCACATTTCATTTTCTGAGTGTTTAAAAAAAAAAAAAAAAGATAACTAACCAGTGCAGCCTGAGGGCATGGAGAAAGGCTGACAGTCCCTCCATGACCAAAAGGATGGAGACGGTCAACACGGCAAACAGGCCAAAAACAGGCACAAGGAGGATGATCCCGAAACTGGTGTCTACTCGCAGTCCTATTCGCATCACCATCGCCCACAGGACCTCTGACAGCTCTGCCACGCAAAAAATATTTTTTACAAAATAACCATAAAGCAAAACTTCCATACTGCAAACCAATGTTTGGTGGAGGCCCTATATATATATTCCTGCAGATCTTTTGCACTTACATCTCTAAAAGTAATCATGCAAACTACATGCAATAAGAAAATACTTACGGGCATGGGCCAGGCTCAGTGCCCACAGACGCAAATAGGAGGCAGTGTTGGAAATGCAGCCTAGACAGTACTCAATTGTATGAATGGACTGGTTCAGCAGTGCGTCTGCAAAATCAAACTAAAACACAGAAGAAAAAACAGAAGTTAAAGAAAAAAGATCCTTCAGGCTACTTTCCTTTCAAACAAAACAGTAGTGTCTGAAAAATGCCTGCTAAGCCAGCTATGAGTTTTGTCAGCTAAAAATTGTGTTTATTTCCTAATGAGTGTGACTCACCCTGGTTAACATGTTCATGACGTTTAGAACAGCAAGTCAATACAAAAACGTCACAAATGTTTCAGCAATACAGTTAGAAATTGTGATAGCTTACAATTGAGACAGGTAAAGTATATTCATCATATGATCACATATGGTTAACAAATACATTTTAACCAATCAATTTCCTTACTTGTGAAATTGTATTGCACACAGTCTCATGGCTGATTCAGGGCACATTTCACTACATGGTGTACTTGGTATAACTGTGTATGTGACAAATAAAACTCTTTGACTCTTTGCTTTTGTGGGATGGGGGAAGGGGGGGGGCTGGTGTCACCCACCTCTTCAGGCTGACTTTCACGGCTGGTTGAGTGGTCACTGTGGCTAATGCCCTCTTCCATGTCATGGGCTCGCAACAGGGAGAGGTCCTCATCACTGCTGTGTCGCACACGCTCATAGCCCTGTGTTCAGTAAGAGGCCCAGAGCAGCCAATTCTAACAGTTAGGAAGTACACATCTGAATAATATCCAGAAATGGACTACTGCAAAAGAAAATCTTTATCGTTTACTTGTTTTATTACACATAATATTATGGAAAAAAAGATTAAAGCCCAGATAGAAGGTGCTGTACTTGTAACAGATCAGAAAAATCTGAATGGAAAAAATGTACAGCTATAACATAGACCAGCAGTTTCAGTCAGATAATTCTGAAATACAGAGAGGACTCAGACTACAGCAAATAGTCCACAGACATTGCAAGTGTGTGCATACTGACCCTGTACATGCCCAGGCTCTTGCCCCCGTTGTGCAGCCAATAGAGGTACGCTGGTTTTCCACACAGGAGCACAGGAACAGACAGCACTGCGATTACAACTAGGAAAACCTGCAGACCTGCCTGTTGGGCCAGGCAAACAGAAGAATGTCATGCAATTTAATAGAAACTGTGATTATTTCAATATGAACAGCAATAAATGAGCAGATCACATTCCTACACCATGTTTTAGACAAATATAAGGTTGGAAAATGCATGACAATTAAGTTTAAAAAAAAAAAAAAAAACAACTTCATTCCCAATGTTCATATAAGCAACATCCCTGATGAAAAGTTATCATTAGTATTACTCAGAAAGTATATCCTACACCCCACCTGCCCAGGATACAGCGGCTGCACGCTGTCTCCTGCCATCAGGAACATGTTGATGAAGTGGATGAGAACACTGGGAGCTTGGCGTGAGTCCTGCACGGAGAAGGCCAACCACTTGTACATGATCATGAATACCAGGTATCCAAAGAGGCACAGTAGGAAGAGCAGCTCTGGCAGGAACACCAGGTACAGATTGAACTTCTTTCTGAAATGCCTGCAGAAAGGTGATGCAAAGAGAAGACACAGGCTTTTGAAAGGAGAATTCCAAATGTGTGGTCATACAGAAGCAGTTGTGCCACCTCGCTCAGCTTCATTTTCACCACAGCAGTAAATTTTCAAACTCAAAAATGCTAATGCAGGTAAACTCTGGTATACATTCTGGTATAAATGAAACGATTTTATTTATTTATTTACTGTTTCATTTATTTACTTATCTAGTTGCTGTGTGACTTAAATTTCCTTTAAATGTAACCACGCACAGTCTCCCGTCGATTCAGAGCACATTTTGCTATATGGTTCCCAGTAACCATGTAAGTGACAAATAAACTCTTTTGACTCTTTGACGTAACTCTGGCATACACAAGTTTGCCATAACACTGCTAAACTATTAATATCGGTGCCCAGTTTTTGAAACAGACATCTCAAAAGGTATATTTCTCTTGTAAAAGACATCTCTAACATAGAGCCATAAAACAGTGAGAGAAATTCATCTGCAAGAAATTAAGAAATTCAAAGACACGCAGTAACTTGTTCCTGTACCTTACTGCTTTGTTGATGCAAGATGGCAAGGTCTAAAGGGCAGTTTCCTCATGTTCAATTTTTCTGTATACATTTGTGGACTTTCCCCATTTTAACTCATAAATACTGCAGTGTGATAGTCTGTGTGCATTGCATGATGCCATGTGTATGCTGTGTGCCTATATACATTAAATAATCTGAAACCCAACCAATAATGCTATATTTAAATCGAGACCATCAGACAAAAGAATATATTAGGATAGTAACTATTCAAATGAATGAAAGTCTTACCTCAACTTTTTGCAATGAATAAACTAATTTTTCTTAAAGTACAGTAAATGAAGACACACATTTATAACCTTTACGTACATATGCACAAATCAAACAAGAAGCATAATAATTACAGGTGATTGAAGACACTGAGAAGAACACCAAAGCTCATGTGAATGACTCCCAGGATCACAGACATCTTCATCTTGTAGGAGTTCAGGAAAGTGAGGCGGTTTGTTGCCAAATTCCAAATCTAAAATGATCAAAAGAAAACACTATCAAGAAGGTGTTTGAAACAAAATTCTCATTAGTCTTCTTGGTACTCTATTCAAATATAGCAACTAATAAGTTACTCATATGCTTGACCAAACTGCATAGAATTTAACAGAACTTTTAAATGCCCTAAAAGAGGGAAAATTGTTCTGCTATGGTTTCATGAAAATTTTGTAGAAATGGGTTTTCAAATTTTAAATTAACTGACCGGGTCGATGCCCAGAGGGTAGGGTCCATTGAAAACTCCTGTGACGTTGGGATCAAGGGTCAAAAAGGCATTTGATCTTAGCGTTTCATTCCTTTAAAAAGAAAGAAAGAAAGAAAGAAAGTTAAATTGGCTTTTCTCCAGCAAAGAATTTCACAAAAAAATTAAACATCTGGCTTCTTCTAGTGTTAGGTTCCTTTTTGTTTGAAACAGAGATCCTAATAGCTGCAGAAGTACTTACAACCAGTGTTTCTGGATAAACATAGCCTTCACACTCCAGCCTGAGCCAAAGAGGTTAAGTGATTTGGAGAAGCAGTCGTTGTAGATCAGCCCAGTGTAAATTGAAAAAAGGCCCATCATCAGGATAATATAGCGACCCTCAAAAAATGTGTTCAGGATCTGAACAAAAAGGTAATTGGAGTTAGAACACAGAAGGGAGAAAGACAGGAAGTGTTTGTGTGCAGTTGTGTGAGGGGCTGGTTTCACCTCGCCACGTGTCCGATTCAGCTTTCGATTCCCCTCGCACAATACCATCCACCAAGCAAAGAGGGCCATGATCACACCGTGACCAAGGTCACCAAACATGACCGCAAATAGAAAGGGGAAGGTGATGATGGTGTAGGGGGCTGCCAGGCAGACACAACAAGTCATGTTTACACAAACTTAGCTCTATAAGTCTTCATTGTACCCAAAAAAACAGTTCCAGGGCCAGCCAGCCTTTTATTTTTTATATTTAAAAATAAAATAAAATAAAATATATATATATATATATATATATATATATATATAAAAATTCTCTCAGTTCTGTGAATGTTACATAATTAATATATTGCAAATAAAGATTATCTTTTTTTTGACACTTTTACAAAATATACTATATACTGATTTATAACAGATGAAAATAGTGCAAAACACAAACGTTAAAAGGTTCTAACAGTATTTCCAGAAAACAGACCCGAAGCTAAATACCTGGATTGACCTCTCTGTAGCTGCTCACTCCATAGGCATCAACAATGTTCTGGAAACCCAAGGTGAACTTATTGGTTCTGATAAGGGTGGGTGGTGGGTCCTTGGTAGGGATGCGGTTCACAAAGGATGGCACAGCTGCACCACTTTTTCTCTGCAGAAGGCAAAGTAAACAATTTAAGACTGATGCAGAACCATTGAAAAGAAGAAAAACATAAAAGCCTAATATAACTGAATTTGTGAAAATAGTACCACACTAATCACCAGTGCAGCAGATATTAAACTTATATTAAACCACCTGTGTGCCTGGGTTCTCAGTTTCCTCACAGGCGGTGAGAGATGGTAGTTGCACTTCCGGCATCATCATACTCAACACAGGAGCTCCACAAAGTTGTGTACTTAACCCTCTGCTCTATACCCTCTATACTCACTACTGTGTGGCCACGCACGCCTCCAATTCCATCATCAAATTTGCTGACGACACGGTGGTGCTGGGCCTCATCTCCAACGAGGATGAGACAGCATACTTGGAGGAGGTGGAGAACTTGGCATCATGGTGCCAGGAGAACTGCCTCCAACTGAATGTCGGCAAAACTAGAGATGGTGGTGGACTTTGGTAGGCGACAGCAGCGGTCCTACACCCCCCTTAAAATCAACGGGACCGCAGTGGAGAGGGTGAGCAGCTTCAAATACCTGGGTGTTCATTTCACTGAGGACTTGACATAGACTGTACACATCCGAGCTTAGGCCAGTAGAGCAAAGCAGCAGCTCCACCACCTTAGGCAGCTGAGGAAGCTACAGGTCTCGCCGGCAATCCTTAAAACGTTCTACTCTGGTGCTGTACAAACTGTTCTGACTTAGAACATCATCTCCTGGTTTGGGAATAGCTGTGCTCGAGACATCAAGGCACTGCAGAGAATGATCCAGGCAGCGGAACGCTGCACCAGATCTGATCTGCCATCCCTACAGGACATCTACACCAGGAGATGCAGGACCAGAGCGACTAGGATCATCGGTGACCTGTCTCATCCCAGCAACCATCTATTCATCTTGCTGAAATCAGGCAAACGATTCAGAAGCATTATGGCCAGAACGGAGAGGCTCAGGAGGAGCTTCTATCCACAGGCCATAAGACTTCTGAACCCAGACATGCCATCACAATCCTCACAAAGCAGGGTCTACAATATTCTCTGACCGCTCCCCTCACTGTCACTGTCCTTCCAGTGCACCTTAAGTTTTATTTACTGTTTTATTTATTTATTTATTTATTTATCTATTTGCTGCTTGTTTCTTTTCTTCTTGGTGTTTGGTTGTTTGTTTTACTCATTGTAAATGTTTATGTACAGTCTCCTATCATGAATCAGAGCACATTTGACTACATGGTATACTCAGTAACCATGTACGTGACAAATAAATTCTTTTGACTCTGACTTATGGTGACCTTCATTTTTCATCATGTTAACATAATCTTACAGTAGCCACTTTTATGAATGCCAGGCCATCAATGGTTTCAATTGCAACCACAGCTTTCTGACAGCTTGACTGCCACTCAAAAGCGTGAGGAAGAAACTTTCAAATCTATGACTTTCAGGTTGTCTACAGAAGGGGTTACTCACTCACCGAGCCTTCCTCTAGTGCCCTCCGGAGTGCAGGAAGGTCACTGATAGGACACCAAACCTCTGCAATGAGACACTTGTTGGTGACATCAAAGCTGCACAAGTTCAGAATGTGGTAGATGGCCTTCATCTTCTTCACCTCAATGACCCATGTGTACACAGACTCAGAAGCCTTGTTCAGCACCTGTTTGAGGTACTCCTCTGTCCTGTGAAGAACCTGATGGCACAGGATTATATAAAAAATTAAAACTAATAGACATGCACAATGAACATACAAATGGGCAGTTCATCGTCAATAATATAGATACAGAAGAAATTATAAAACAATTACAATAATTTTGGCTTACTTTTGACTGAATCATAAACAAGATTAATGACACGCTAAGATCATCTCAGTTTTATGACAGTTCAGGAAGTCTGACAATCAGGAAACAAACAGAACTTATCTGTTCAGGTTAAACAGTAATTTTATTATTCAGTTCTTAAAGAGTTACTAAAGAGCAGCAGACAATCAGTATTTATGTGTTGGTGAGAAGAAAGCAACAAAGATGTTTATGACACAGAAAATAGCAAAAATCAACACCTTATGACGATCATGTGCCAGTGGAATCACAACGATTTGAAATGCTATCCCAGTGGGTCACAAGCAAACCAAAGTGCAGTCAGTCCTTGTGATCTGACTCTTAAGGGCATGGTTCTGAACCACTATGTGACCTGGAAACCATGCTCTTTCTGAGACACGATCCACCCGCTCTGCTTGCTGTGGGCAGGATAAGGCCTGCTGTGTGGGACACAAAGCCCCCCTCACCCCCCCCGGTGCTGCTCAGCTTCCCAACATGTGACACAGTCTCTGCTTCAGTGTAACCCTTCTTCCTCAATTCAACAGTCCACAAGTTTCAAGAAATACAATCAGGATCTGAACTATGAAGGGGTTCCTATGATCAGGCTTTAAGTTGGATTTTATCATATACAGTGTACTGCACTTGACATCAAGCAGATGTCTGTAGAAACTGTGGTCTAAACTAAATACTATATGTAATCCCTGAAAACACAGAAAATAAAATTGTCAGACTCAACCATTTTCACAATCTCTAGGCACATTAAAGTTGAATGTAGTAAATAAGATTTCTGTCAATCCATGTGACCAAGAGTTTCTCCATTTCCTATACCTGCTTCTCTCTACTTTGTCAAAACCATTAATTTCATTGGCGCAAATCCTTTTACAGCTTCCCGATTTTTAGGATGCTTAACACTGTTGCGTTTGATAATACTAACTCATACGCAAGCAGCAATACTGCTTTACCTCCATTGTATTGAGTTATGATTTTCATCTTTAACTCCAAATCAATTGCCTTTCTCTTCTTTTTGCTTTCACCAGCACAGACTTTTTCTTTAAGAAGCCATATTTAAAGTTGTGATTTTGGATTATTTATTTCAAGTTATACAAGTTCTCTTCTGCTTGCTGCAGCTTTCACTGCTGCCTATGGGTAACATAGCACTGCACTGTCAGTGCACAATGATACCGTTGGCTTTATGACAGACCATTGTGCTCAAAATAAATTTTATATATACACTGGTTGACCATCATAAGCTGGATCCTGTCTGTAGCTTTAAAGAATACAGAAGAGCATACACTGCTCACTTTGACTACATAAAGCATGTTTTGCAGACTATGTTACTGCATATTATCACGGAGTAACTTAATGGCTCATATTTTAACTGTGGGTTACATACAGTCCCTTCTAGTTTTGTTTGAAAAATCACTGAGCACTGAAAGCGTCCTCAAAAGAATTCATCCAATATATTCCATATGCTTATGAAAACTGGGGTTTGTGGCATAAATGAGGGAATTAATCCATGCATTCATTAATCTATATGAACAAAACTTATTTCATTGTGGTGGAAGGAGCAGATACAGGCAAAATACAATTTAAAAAAAAAAAAAAGATATGTATGTAAAATGTCATTTTCATTTGGGTAATTTTAAGTACCACTGAGCAGAATCTGATTCACAGTAACCACTGTGAACAGCAAGTCAATTTTCAAGGTAAGGAGGGTATGATAGGGGTTTACCATTGCATTCTACATGTCTTTGGCACTTTTAACACTAGGAGGACAAGCAAACTTCACGTACCCTGAGCCAGAGACAAAACCATCTCCAAAAGCACAGCTCCTGTACTGTGAACCAGCAGCTGCACCACTGTGCCACATGTCATTGTATGCTTCTAAAATTTTATTTAATATATAAATATTCGTTTACAAGTTTACATCCACAATGCATTACGCACCTAGTAATCAAAATGCTGTTAAGAGTTTGCTTAATGCTGTAGCTAAAGTATAACATTGTGCAAGAAACCAACATGTACTTTTACACACAGAACTGGGTCCTGCATGGAGAAAAATATAATATATATAGGAGTACTCCCTATGGCGCATATATAGCTAGTTATATCCATTGCTGTAAAAACATATTGTTAGTTGTACTATTTGGAAATGTAAAATACAGCATAGATCTGTGTAAGCACACGTGATTTAATTGACTCTTTGAAATTACAACAGTAACATAATCCAAAATGTTCTCAAACTGAGACAGTCTTCCCCAATGTGTTACATAAAATTTGCGTACATTCAACAAATTCCTTTAACTAACCCTGAAGATTAGTAGGTGAGAAAATCCAAAACAGGCAGGAAACCAAAAATCTGATAACCTTTAGCACTCTGGAATACGGTATCTGCTCCTACAGACGAAAGTCAGCAGATTCATAACCTGTGCTACAATTCAGGAGGAACTATATTTCTGTTGAAAGCAACAGGAAACTTACTGAATGTCTAAACGTTAAGCAGTTTGAAACCTGTAACATCCATCAGACTTACAACGTTCAGGTCTTGGATGCGAGTTTTAAGGCCTTCTACAACCTCCTTTCTTTCTTCATTACTGTTTGGATAAGGGTAGAGGTGACAATGGTAGCTGGAGGAGGGTTTAAAAAAAAAAAAAAAAACCATGATGAAAGTGTTGTCAACTGACTTTGACATCATAGATACATCAGTACTTCTGGAGATCTGTAGCATAAACACAGGTGGAGGATGGTTTTACCAGTCACAAATTTTCTTCACTTTCTGTCCAATCTGCTCACCCCAGAAGGAAATCAAGAAAACTACACTTCTGGTGATCTCACCCTACAGCAGAAGAAAAAGAGTGTAAATGTTAATATCTCATAACCAAAGTGACTGTTTTTGATATGCCTTTGAGATACCCAAATTATGTACAGCTTTGAGATGCAATTAAAACAAATCTGTCAGTCTTTTGTGTTGTTTACAGAACTTGAGAGAAAGGATTTCTGTGAAAATAAGGAGGACCTACATCTGGACCAACCAGAAGTAACAGCCCTCTAAAATCTTGCACTGAGGATTCCCACACACCGTGTCAGGGTCCTCCATACCCTCGTCGATCTCGGAATAACTGAGGATGGTATAGCCCTTGCACACTCTCCAAAGCATGCGCTCAAAGGCCTCAATCTTCACACGGTGGATAAGGCCTGAGATGAACCTTTATGCAGGAGAAAAATGGTACACTTCCCTGTTACAAAATTCTTCAATAAGCTCCATACACATGATGGTCCAAAGGTCAGTTTTAGTAGCACTATTGGCACAAAAAACAAATTTCAAATGGAGTGGTTTATGATGGGAAAACACATTGCCATGCTGCATCTGACTGAGGCACACAGCACCTATTAACAAATATCTGGGCTACATATGACGCTAAGGCACACACCCAAGTTTGGCTCCCAGTCGCTGCATGCTGGTGTAGTCCATTACCGTGTCTTTTTCCAAGAAGGGGAACTCCTCATACTGTGGCTTTAGGGGCTCACACTGGACACCAAAAACACAACATAGACAGTTTCCCATCAAACAATTAGGACATAAAACTTCAGCAGCACCAACAGGCATCTGCATGGAGTAACATGTAATGACTTTTCAATTCTGAGCCCCACACTGTTTTATTCAGTGTCCGCACATAGAAACAGGGCTCCACTTCAATTTTGCTTAGAACACCTTTTATCTTTAACTACACTCTTCTGCCCCTAAAAATCAAAATATGCAACAAAATTTCCCCATGATAAAAGAGATTGTAAAAAGGTGAGGACAGTTTCTGTTTGCATTTTCCCTGCCAACCTAAAAAATTGAGGAATGGCCCAACTCAAGCAAGTCACACCTGCAAACACCAAACGTAGATACATACCCCTACTCCTTACTCTAAATCACATTCATACCAGTATTATGACATCATAAAAGGCTTTGATGAATTGTGAAAAGTCATGGGAGTTTCAAATGACAATTTCAAAGAAACTGTTTTACAAAGATCAGTGAGGAAAAAAACTGTCTGGTGAAAGGGAAAACCCATTACTGGAATATTTGCTTATAATCCTCTTTTCTTTAGACTTTCTTGCTGTACCTCTTCCACATTCTCTGACTACAGCAAACAAACTTACATGTTGAGATGTTCTTTTAAAATGCTCAGAAACAACCCTACATAATGATGCACTACTAGACTTGCATAACTTCTATGCAAAAAAAGGATTTAATGTTTAAATGTTCACAAGCATCCAGTGATTGCTTGTCCAAAAACATGTGGCAGGGGCAACAGACAGCTTAGTGGGGTGTTGCTGCCTTGGACTCAAAGGATCAGGTTTAAATCCTGTGCATGTTTAGCACTGATAAACGTACATTTAAATTATTGCTGAAGAGCGAGGAAATGCCGGGAAGAGGACAGGGGACCCACCTCAGCACTATGGTGTACGAAGTTGCGTGTGATGCGCAGCATGTGGGTGTACTCTGTCAATTCCAGAAGATTCTTCTTCAGCTTCTCCTTGTTCGTAGTCAATCCACGGAGCTCCACTTCCAGCCTCTGCAACTGCTCCTGAATGTCACACCATAAGAAGTTTTTTTGTTACTTCTTTACATGACCATTTTTATCACTGTAATAAAATTTTACTGTTGGACACTACTGGCAACAGTCTACTGATCTTTGTCAGCTGCCTTGGAATCGAACCAAAGCGCAAGCCTTATTGCTGAATGCTTGTCAGCTATGGTTCTTTTAATCGCTACTCTATTTTCTCTTCAATTTTGTTTCTTTATGACCCACAAAGTTTCCCAAATACTGATCCTCATTAGTACATTTTAAACACTAAACTTTAAACATCACAGAATTTTTTTTTCTTAAAAAGACCCATTGTTATTATCCTCAGTAATAACTGCAAAGCAAAAAGATTATGCAATGACAATAAAATGGCTATCAGCATTTCATGAAAAAGGTGTAACACTTACCATTATTACCATCACATGTTTGGGTAGAGGTGCAGCTGGGTTAACCTCTTCATCAGGAAGGGGGATATCTGCTTTTTTGACCTCTCTTAGCAAGTATCCTACCACAAAAGGAGGTCATTCTGAGCAATACAACATTCTTAACATACTGTAAGAGCATACAAATTTTTGTCATGGACAAAAAAAAAAAAAAAAAAAAATCATTTTTACATATACAATTTTGTCAATGACAGCTAACTTTAAAGAATGTTAAACAAAAATATAGATTCAGCATGAAGCCAGAGTAACTGTCTCCTTCAAAATGGCCATAAAATGCAAACCCTATACATTTCACACTGATCTCCTATACATCATACACCAATCGCACCTCTTTCCCAAGAAGGAAACCCATTCAAAGCTCACACTTTTCTCCGAGACTTAATTTCTGAACTCGGGCCTTCGATTTAGAAATGTGCTGCAAACCACATTTCTCCTTTTATTGTAAAGTGGTATATTATTCTCTTTGGGAGAATCAATCCCACTCAGTATATTCAAATTCCAAAAAGACTGCATCTATTACTAGCAAAGTAATTTCCATATTCTTCTACCAACCTTATTTTGCATTTTTACGTGAGCATTTGGATAAGGTGCAATGACATAAAAATTTGTTAGACTTGTGAAAATGGCAAATTCAAGATCTGCAGTCACACCACAGTCTTATTATTAGAAAATGTGTGCAGAAAAAAGTGACATCTCACCAAGAATCCTCTCCATGTCTTCACACCGCTTGATTTCGGTGACAAACTTGCGCTGAAATGAGCTGACACAGGGGTTGAGCTGGCACAGGAAAAGCACAGCAGCATCAGGTTTCAGTCATCTCAGCAGTCCCTTTCTCCATCCCAATGTGGAGGTTTTGGCTGTCACCTTACAAGCTGAATGGCCCCTACCTGGACCTTTCAGACCCCAGCAACAAGGTTCTTACCCTCATCTGATACCTTGTAACCATACCTTGCTGCACAAAGGACAAACCTAATTGTTAGGTTTATCATTTAAATCAACAAGGATATTAGCTAAATATAGAATGAGCAAAATACATTCAGAAGCTTGTCTCCAAGCTGACATACAACTCAAGAGTAAAGAGAGTCAAGGTTTTCGATGTAGACACAGATGTTTCGAGAACCTTGTTGAAAGACCTCATTCCACCACATAATTTACATTTATTTACTTACTTAACAGACATTTTTCTCCAAAGTGAGTAAAAGAACACAAAAGATGTGACCAGACCAACAAAAAAATGCATGTCACCAACGGATGGTTTCAGACACCGACACCCAATTCAGCTACTTAGTCCAGTACCACAGTTTTTCGCCAGCTGTAGCCGCTTGCATAACTGACAGGAAGTACAACGTTTTTAAAAGACACAAAATGTAGTGAAAGTTTATGATCGGAGCACATGCGCGTCTGAGAGCGATGCTTTTAAATGCTTCTAGAATGTTCAGATGGATTCGGCAAGCCAGCTCCTCTGAGTGACATGAACGACTGTTAGTAATTCGGTGTTTCAGTCCAAACTTACGTCTCGGAATTCGACGAGGCCCAGCTCGCCCAGCTCACACACACATTCGTACGCCGAGCCGGACTGCAGGAACAGCTGGGCCAGGCACATCTCCTCGCCCCGGAACAGGGAGCCCATCCTGGCTGAGGAAACCTGCCGCCCCCGGCGCCTCAGTAGCACGCTACCTGCCGTGGGACGCGCTCGGTCTCCACCGCGCTCCGTCAACCATGAGCTCGACCGTGACACGTCCCGCAAGTTCCGTAGCTCTGAAGTAAAACGCTGGAATCAGCTAAGCCGCAAAGGACATCGCTTCCGCGTTTTAACGCGCAAAACAGTCAAGTGACTCGCCTTACCTGCGGAAGCTGAAGGGCGCTTTATCCACCTCACGAGCCCGCACAAACAGTGAAGCTAAGTAACTCAACTACGCAAAATGCGTGAAAAGCGGACGACGACACTGGACGCCCGAGCGGCAGAACTGTGCGCTGCTGTCACGTGGTCTCCGTTTTCTGCGTACCACCGGCAGGACCGATAAGGCGGACGGCGCAAAGCTTCCGCACTCCGGCTGCTTTCTTCCACGTCGTTGCGGGGAGGCCGACCAGCAGCTTTCCTTGAGATCACGTGGTGTGGAAAAATGTAATAAAATACATGGCATTTTTATTGAATGAAAAAATAAACGTAGAACACGAAGTCACGCAAAAGCTACTAAATAAATACAAAGCATATCCACTCGGAGTAAATCAAGACCAAGTCAAAGCAATTCCAATGGCCTTGTGCATTACACAAAAAATCTGGTGCGACCTACAACAGTGGCTTAGTGTCTTTGTAGCCATCTTATTAGTAGAAGATTTCATAGTTTTATCGAACACAAACAAACAGGCTTTCTGTCAGGATCCATCTATGTGAAACTCGGCTGTAACGTATGCTCGTTTCGCCATGCGTCTGTCATAACGTAAGAATCCAGTGCATTCCCATACACCAAAGTAAGATGTGCGCATACGCTGGCATAGTTTTGCGCAGAGTAAGACGACGATGCGAAACGCTCGCAAACTACGTGTTACTTCGTGTCGGGCCGAACGAAAGCCTTCCCTGTGTTGGCAATGACGCAAGTGCGTCATTTATTTGGCTCATTTAGGATCTCATGAAACGGGGTTATTTCAGCAAGTTTCAACATTTATTTGATTTACAAGTGTTTAAGAAAGCTTCGCCGTAAAAAAAAAAATAGTGAAGCCTTATAAGATTATAGATAAGGTGGGCAAAACTCACCAAAAACTTAAGTGTGGGAACACAATAAAATAGCAAATAAAATTTATTTTGCAAACTGAAATGTTTCTCAGTTTACTTGCACAAGTGGTACTGCAGGAATATGGTCAGTAGGGGGAAAAAACCCAATATTTTCCCTTGAAAAATGATCATTAAAACAATAAAATAGTTACGACAAAAATGTATTTTCACAGAAAAATAGCATTTGGTATTGGTATTTTAACAAATTATTAAGTAACAAGAAAGAAACATGGACTTGGAAACCCACTGCAGTCCTTCCTAATACATAACAGTAAAACATCATGGTGTTCATTGTAGGCTCACAACATGGTAGCTGTTCAATAACGTTTAAGGCTGCTAAATGCATTTTCCTGAAAATCAACAAGGGACCCAAATTCCCAGCAGAAGGTTGGAGATGGACGAACATCAGCAAACACATGTTCGCCACAAGCTGGTCTCCTGGTAGCCTGAAGAGTTCTGCCCTTCCTCTGTGGGTGTGTTTGACCTTCAGACCCAAGTGCTTCTCCACACCTGACAAAACAGTCTCCATGGGTTGGCCAGCAGAGAAGTAGCAATGAAGAAGAAGACCAGGATCAGACCTTTCGCAAGGGACAGTGAGTAGGGTTCACCTGGGCATGAGTGATAAAACAAGTCAAAGGTCCATGAGAGAGCAGGTAAATTACTGGTTAGAGATGGTGGCTTATAGTCATAAGGCTGCAGTCAAAGTCCCTTGATCCTTGAGCAGGGTGTTTAGCATTAATTTCTCGGACAAAAAATCGTGCAGATATAAACTGGTAAAGCAAAGTCTTAGCCAAGCATCATACTACTACAATAACAATAATAATAATAATAATAATAATAATAATAATAATAATAATAAAAAAGCAATTTATTGCTATATGCCACTACCCCAGAAGACATACGGAGAACACATTTGTACGGTTACATATGAAGGAAATATCAGGCCATCACAAAACATATGTATCTATAATGAAATTACATATTAATGTTGTGAGTACAGCTAAAATAACAACAAAAGCAAAGTTAGGAATAAATTAATAAATAAATAAACGCATGAGTAAACAAGATAATTGAGTCTAACAATTTACTTGATGATGATGAATTTTCAGGTGGGAAATTGAGAATAATAATAGTACTGTCTTATTGCCAGTGTTATTTATTTGTTTCTTTGTTTAAGAGATCACTGACACAAAGTTAAAAACACTAATAGGCATTTCTTAATAGAGAACCAAAAGGTGTGCTAACAATGAGCAATGAAATCAAATGCTGGCAATACTGGCTCTACCACAGCAGGGGTTATTTTAATAGGAGGTGCAGTATAATCTGAAAAGCTCGAGGTAACAATCTGACCTGTGTAGTATTTAGTTAAAGGGAAAGCAAGCTGGGGCCAGCATACATCATTCCTGTCGCAGTCAAACTCAGTGAAATTGATCTGGAACCTGAAGGATAGAAATGGACATCATTTGTTTTTTGGCCACAAGAACATCAATACGTTTGGTGAAACTATTTGAAATCTAAATGGAATCAATTTTAGTGCACAAGTTTAAATGGAGGGTCAATAAGTTGCTTTGGATGAGAGCATCTGCTGAGTAAATGGAAATGATCTGAAGTTTTACAAAATTTACCTCGTTTTGGGCGGTGGGGCTTGTGCAGGAATTTTGATGAATGTGACAGCTGAAGACACAAGGAAGGCCTGGGTAGCTGTGGTTTGGGAGCAGGGAAGGGGGTCTCCGCCCCCACACTCTACCCTCCAGGTTGACAGGGTGTAACTAGAGAGCAGGGCAATATAGTAAATAAAAACACTTTGAAATCCTTAAATTGAATGCCATGATAAATTGTAATTACAGCTTTCAATACTGTATTTTTATTAATTTCACAACCCCACCTGACTTCCATGGCAAGAATGAGCCTCTGCAAGCTCCCACGTAACTGCACCTCTGTGGTGTAGATGTGGATGTTCAGCTGGGAAGGGATGTGCTCACAAACACCAGGGGTGCTTGTGGATGCTGTGCTGACATTTAGGGGCACGACTATGGAACACAGTGCATTTTAGTCAAGAGATGCTGCACACAAACAAGGCCTTTCAATGTTGTTTTGAAAAGAGATTTCAAGTAAATGTAACTTCATCAGGCAAAAGGTGGCAGCATGTTTAAAAACATGGGACTTGCAGTTGAAAAAAATAGTTTGAAATAATTCCTATGCTTGTCAACTGCTTCTTTCACCATTGGCTCAGATCAAGGGGCTATCCCAAAACCAAGGATACATCCAGGATGAGGCAGTCATACACACTCACACATGTATTACTACCATTTATTCATTTAGCTGACCTTTTTTCCCCAAAACAACTTACAAGTGATGTTTGCATATTACTCTATTTACCAGTTTATACAGCAGTTTAATTACCTTGATCAAGGGGGCTACAGCAGAAGGGGAATTCAAACCCAGGTCCTCTGACTGCAAAGTGATGCCCTGATTCCTACGGTACACTTGTCACATACATGCCCATACTACGGGGAATTTAGAGTCACCAATTGACCTAAAACAAACATGTTGAAAAAAGTTTAGACTCTTTAGCATACAGATAATGACATCTAGGTTAATGTAAACTAATATAAAAAGGGACATCTCATTAAATGATCCAGAATGTATGTGGCTGTATAAACACAAGGACTAACATGTAACGTTCACCCAGTTGGTGAGGTTAGCAGCATCGGGTTTTCCATTCCTGGCCACAATTGTCGCTGTGACCAAAGTAGCCAGACCAGTGCGCACAGTTTCTCTGTTGTAAGATACAAACATAAAAAATAAAAAAAACTTTTTCATATCATCTTTATGACATTTATAGACAAAAAGGTGCACTAGACATGGCAATATGTCTTAGTTCTCATCTTCTGTGATGCTTTACATTTTGATGTATGTTCATACTGGGCATAATGCCAGCAATGGGTTGAGTTGCTGCAGTGCTTGTACCATAAAAATGTTGCTGAGATGGTGTATCGGGTGTTTTATGCATAGGGTGTCACACAGTCATTAAGTGTGTCGGGTGTGTTATACCTGAGCTGGCTGCATTGTTCCAGGTCCTGCACACCTAGGTGGAGCAAGCATCCTGCTGTTGCATTCTCCCCAAAAGTGACTGGCTTTCTCCCAGCTGAGGCACACAGACCCTCTCCCACTGAGGACAGAAACATGGTTATGAACAAAGACTGTGCATCAACCTTAACCCTAGCCCTGCCAGACTACTCAAACTTTTTTTTTTTTTTTAATACCTTTACATAGAATATTATGCTGTTCAAAGCTACGATTCCTAAAACTGGTAATATTTCATTTATGATAGTGAAAAATATTTATGTTACTATTGTTAAAATTATTATTAGATTGCATATTTATATTTCATTCATTTACTGGATCCCTGTCCCAAAACTGACTTACGAGATTAAGGTTTTTAAAGGTTCAGTTTACAGTGATTTACCTATATATGAGTAATTTATATATGCACATATGCATGCACACTGTACTGGCCATATAGTGTATAACACATAAGGTGGTGTCACTTATCCACTGGCATCAATTATCCATAGAAATTATCAACTTCAACAAGCTAGTATGAAAGATGGCAAAACCTCAATAGTCTGGGAAAAAAGTAGCTCACAGTTAGCCAAATTAACCAAGGACTGAGGAGGAGTTATGATGGCAATTTTAAGAAAACAGTGATCAATGAGGC
Organism: Heterotis niloticus; assembly: GCA_018136845.1. Lineage (NCBI taxonomy): Eukaryota > Metazoa > Chordata > Actinopteri > Osteoglossiformes > Osteoglossidae > Heterotis > Heterotis niloticus. The sequence continues at coordinate 242,090 of CM030896.1, forward strand.
AGAGATGTCAAAGCACTCTCAAACAGCAATATAAAGTTACAGAAGGTTGTGTTTGAAGATGGTTCATTCAAAAAGACTGCCTTAAACGCACAAATACGGTAAATATGAATAAATATGATTTTTCTTTCTAAAGGTAAGATATAATGTTCTAAAAACCTTTTTCCAAAAATGAGCTTTGAAAAGGTGGGGGTTGCCTTAAAATTGGGATCGTCTTATATTCGAGCCAATACAATATATGGACACACACACCCAAACATTATTTATCTGTTAATTTTCACCAGAGCAATTCAGGGTAAGTATTTTGCTCAAGGAGGTGAGATGTGAACCCAGTTCTTTTGACTGGAACATGACAGCTCAGTTCTACTTGTCTTTATTTTAAGAAGGGTGGCATCAATACTTCCTTGATTTTCCAGACTGTATGGAGAAGGAAGTGTCTGGATATGGCAAAACTTTAATTTAAAAAAAAAAAAAACTGAAGTGTAATTTTGTTTTTCTTACTGTATCCATATTTAATACACTGTATGCTTCACTGTGTACTACAGTCACACTTTTATAACCTAATGTAATGTGTGATGCACATTGTAATATGCCTAATAAAATTAAAATCAGTATTGTAATTGAAGTATATGTATATACAGTACAGCGCAGAAAGTAGTGAATAAAGTGTCAATACAGCTTGATCAGAACACTGCCTACAAGGTGCACTTGCTGGCCTTCATGGAACCAGTAATGGAGGAACATTACAAAGTTATTTTCTCCAAACATCATTTAATTATTTATAAATTCCCTTATATTTTGCTTAAAAATAGTTTTTGAATGTCTGCAATTCTGTTTTTTCCTGAATATTTTTACAACAGGTCATAAAATCCAAAATCTGTAAAATCAGGATCTGCTAAATTCATGGAAGGACTGTATATTAAAAAAGAAATCAATGTAATGAAAAAAATTAAATTTTGCATTTGAATATTATTAAATATACACTATACAAGCAACACACAGTGGAAACTGCAAGCAAGTTGATGTGAGAACTTCATTGAGAACCACTGTACCTGGCTGCCAGAGGCTGATGAGTGACCTCTGGATAGTTCCTGTGTCCTTGTCAAGGGATCCCCCAATGACTGACTTACCAATGATGTAACCTAGAAGCCCCTCACATAGGTCAAATGCTTCTTCATGAAAAACACACAGATTTTCACCAGCAACATTTAAATTTAATTCAAAATGTATCCCATGCATAGCATGCATATCTGTTTTGCTCTTCTTTACAACAATTTTCTTGGCCACTGTTAAAACTGTTAAATATAAACTGGTGGATATTAGTATAGTAAAATATTGCGAGTGCTCTTTTTGTCCGACTCATTGACATACAGTACAGCTTTAATTGGGATGAATAACCGGGGACAACACTGACCTGGGTTGCCAGAGTTAGGCTGGGCAGAGGGGTCCCCATTCACAAACACTGCTGAGTACCTGGCTGTCACAAGCACTGGAAAATAGGCCTCTCTGTCAAAGCTATACTTATATAAGTTAATATCATGAGTATTTTTGCTACAATAAAAAACATGTAAGCAATGTGAAAGTTTCAGTTATAAAAGAAATCAAAAACTTTCAATATCAGAATCATCCAGAATTTCAAATGTATAGAAATCTTGCAATTTCCTCCAGAATCAAAGTATCTATCTACTGGTCTACTTATTTAATCTATTTTATTTGTAGTTGCATGACAGTGACATAAAGGTTACAGTGGGAAAGCCTACCTCCTGGATCTAAGGGTACATTCCCAATGGTTTGAACAAGGACAATGTCAGTGAGGCCATTTGCTCTCCAGAAGAGGGTATAGTCCATGGCCAAAGTCACATTGTGACACATCTGAATCTGTGACTGGATGTGCATCGTTGCTATGGAGACATGATGGACAAGACAGCATATAAAAGTCATGTTTGGGCTTTATAGGAACAACTCCTTCCACCTAGTGTGGAAGCCCAATATAAATATAAGCCTAGTATAACGCTCTCATAAAACCAAAGCAGAGGGTAAAAACTGATTTTTGGCAGGCCTACTGAGCTAAATTATATGATCAGTAGTGATTCTCCCTAGGCCGGGCTTAATGTGGATTTACAACAGGATCCTGTCAGAAAATTCTGAGAAAAAGGGGCAACAGGTAGTGCTATGGTTGGTGTTGCCCTGCAGTCAAAGGACGTAGCTGGGTTTGAATCACTACGGCCCTGACTGAAGTGCTTACCCTGAATTGAACAGAGTAAAAATTACTCAACTGTATAAAATGTATAACTCATAATAAGTAGCCTAGTGCATAAATCTGACATTTTAAGTTGATTTAGAAAAAAAGCATTTCTAAAATGAATAAACAGTAATAACATTTGTACATGATTATAAACAACATTTCTGGAGCCAAATATAAAGGCATATTAACAGTAAAAAATTAAATGACTTCAGGACACAATTTTTTTTTTTTTTTTTACAATTTTTACTTCAAATTACCAGACAAATTCTTTTACAGCTCATTGGATCTGGTCTAATAAGTTATAAGTTATAAACATGTTTTGGTATGGGACTGACCTGAAATAGCGACCTGTGTTTGCCCAGGGAAGAGAGAAGGCTCTGTGATGTTTAGCTCCCCTGTCTGTCCAGGACTGGACACAAAAGGGCTGAGGTCCTTGGCCACCTCTTCCTGCACTGTGACGTTGACAATACCTGGGACACAAGGCACAGGGAACAGCTGGAATCAACACAACTGAGACAATTACAAGAACATATAATGAAAAATAACAAAGTACTTAATAAGTACCCACTCCATCCAAATGAAAAAATGTTACAGTTTAGTTTCGCTTATCTAGTGGTATTGTTTGGATTAAAATATTTAATATAATTGTGTAGAATGATTGTTCAAATCAAAGCTCATCTGAGCAGCAGCTCACACATCTATGTCTGTGGGAACCACCTCACCTCCAAATCCATCTCTCACTCTGATTTTCAAATCAGAGGGTGACATCTGCAGAGGCGGGCTGGTTGGACAGGATGCAAGAAGGCTGGGGCACCAAAATCTGAAATTCTGCAGGAACGCCACCGGGGCATTGTCTAAACACTGACCCACCATGGACCTCTGCAGGGAAAGCCAGTCATTGTACACAACTTCACAAAGGCTATACAACGGTCCATGGAGTAGGAGCTCATTTCAGTGATGGATGGATCGCTAGAGTCTGACCTGAGGGATGGTAAAATACTGGCCACCCTCTGTGAAGATAGGATCCCCTTGGCGGTAGGTACTGCTTGGAAGTGGTGCAGCGAGAGCTGGAGCCTGGAAAGAGGGGCCACGGCTAGGTGTGCTGAAGGTCAACAGAGGACACTTAAAACACTCAGGAATGCAACACATCCAGGAAAATAGTGTTATTCCAATTCTTAAGAGAACCTTTTAAAAAGATAACAATGAAGGCTTTTCAAATGATCAGATGTCAGACTCACATTGTCTCTCCTTGGAAAAAGAGGCCGAGGTAGGGGCTGTTGTCAGAGGGAGAGGTGACACAAAGGAAGGGAAACCAATCAGAATCATTTCTGGAGGACTGAGCGGAGCACTGGTAGTCAGGGGCTGGCATGACATTCCCACCAAAGACCCCACGGAAACACTTGGATTTGAACAGCTGCAGGACATCAGCAGAACAGTCCTAGGATAGACACACAAAGGCAGGCAGTGGTTAATGAGGTGCAGTTCATTCCCTGAAACAACACAACGAATTAAGTTTAAAACTGTCATATATGGTAAGTAGTTTTGCAGGTTCGTATTAAATACACATTGCCAATGAAAGAGCTTGGATTATAAAGGGGATCCCATTACCCATCTAACCTTGTACCCCGTCCTAACCCCCACGGCAATCCCGCAGCCAACCCACAGCACGCCTACCTAGCATATCTTGCATAATTTATCTGACTTAAAAAAATATTACATCTGACCAAGGTATGACAATCTATTGCACTATAAATACAGCAGCACCTGATCACAGCAGCAGAGGACATCACAGATTGCATGGGTGAGATCACAGGGACATGGCCCCAGTGGTTCAAAAGCTTGGTTAGGAATCACCGTTTTGTTTTCTGGAAACAGAATATATTAACATAATTAAAGTTAGCAAAAACAGTGAAGCGTAAAAATATTTTTTTTTAATGTAAAAATATGTGAAACAGTCATTTTTGATGTGAAAATTGTGTTACAATGTTTCCAAAAGAACTGCGTATAAGCATTCTATCTGTAACGTATTATTGTGAAACGCCTCATGTGTCCTGCTTGTATTGTCCCTGCTAACCATAGTGTGTGGTCTGCAATAAAATCCAACTATGCCTGTGTTCAAACAATCCAACATTTTACACCATCTATGCACCGGAAGTCCATCGTAATGTTTGAAGCATTTTCAAACATTATTATGTTGAGCATTTTCATGATATTTTGAGAAAATTGTTTTTTGTAGAAAAAGTTTTTTTTTTGGGGGGGAGGGGGTGAAACAGATTATTTTTCTTGTTTTAAATAATGAGAAATAGTCTCTTTATTTATGTTTTTCAGGTTTAAGTCCAGTTTTCAGGAACGGCTCAGGACTGTAAAAGGTGTCCTCTTGTTCATTGATTTGCAGTCATTCAAATTGTGGATTTTGACAGTTCCAAATCCTTTGAATTGATTTCTTTAAATATTATTTATCACTATTATTTTCAGTGTATTTGTAATCACATACAAGGCAAATATTTGCACATTTTTTGGCCAGCACCCTGTTTTGAATTGGCATCTAGCAGTCCAATGTTTGTGGTACTGAGCATTGTGGGTACAAAGACCACATGAGCTTGTATTTTCCCTCATGTGGCTGCTTATGTTGTGTTTTGTCATTATTTACTATTAAAAGTCAAACTACTTTGCATTGGTTGCCAAGCTATTCACTTTCTTTCCTCTTGAGCTACATAGTTAACGTGATGGTTCAGTATGTTTATATTAAATTATGACAAAAAAGGAATAATCTTTTATATGTGTGACACTTGTCTAATACTCATTCCTCCATACATACATTATATTCATAAATACATATAATTCACACACATTGTAGCCAGATACATATTGTATTTTAAATTATTTTTAATTAGTTACAGTTTAATTAAAGTTCTTGACAGCTATATATTTTAGTTGACATTTGATATACATAGCTTACAGTCCATAATTGTATTCTCTGTTGAGAAGGGAAAAATATTTGTATTTTGGTTTTCAGGTGGTTTTGGGTATACTTGTGTCCTTCTTAGAATGAATTTTCTCCGTAAGAAAAACTGGCTACCATTAGCCACCTGTCCAAATCAGAGTTGTAGCTGCCCAAAGGCTATGGACAAGGGTGTAAAGATGGACAGTGTGCAAAGCTGAGTAGACTGCACACAGTCACTCAGTCACACACTGAGGGCAATTTAAAGTCATCAGTTAACCTGAAAACATGTGTTGGAATTGTGCAAGGAAATTGGTGCAGCCAGAGGAATGCAAAGATGCAAACTCCATACAGGCTGGTTTAGATTCAAACCTACAACAGCCTAGGCACTGTAACGTGACAGCACTACCCACTGCCCCCCCCCCCCCACACACACACACACAAGAGAAAATTATTTAATTTCAAATTACAGATTGTTGCCTAACAAACAGATTTTCAGGAGCATCATAGGCTTGTAAATCAAAGAATATGTCTGTATGTAAATTAGAATTGCTGCCCTTCTTTTTAAGGAGCATGACTCACCAGATACAGGTCCCGTGGAGAGGATCACCGCATAAATCTGGGCCTGAACTAAGAGTGTGGCACGTGGCAGGCCATCCTGGCAGGCCAGCACCTGTAGCATCTCCAGTACACATAGTGGCTGCTGACAGCAATCTGTCGTGTTGCCGCAGAGCTGTAAACTGCGGTTCAGGTTTAACTCTACTTTAAGTGTGTTCTGCAGGGGCACAAAGGAAAAGCCTTTGTGATTACTAACATCCAACAGTTAGCTGACAAGTTTAGTTCACATCCAAGGGCAGCAGAATAATGAAAACACCTGTTAACTGGTTAACTGCTTACGTAGCTAATGAAAGCTGAAAAACAACCTTTCCTATCGTTTCAGTTCGGAGGAGCCACTGTCCAGGGACTTCTTCAGCACAGACTGGGAGAGGAAGAGCGCCTGCCAAAAGACTGCTGCTTTCAGAAACTCTCATTTGTTTTATCAATGTATTCATGCTGATACTTTTCTTTACATGAAATAAATGAAAAAACAGGTGATACAGCTAATAATTCTCACATACCAGTTTCATTGGATGGCTGGACAGTGGTCAGAATCAGAGAAACTCCAGAAGTATTCCCCAGCAGGAAGGCTGTCACTTTTGGTCCAGTGGTGATTATAAAGGCTGGCTGAAAAACTGAAAGAAAAATTATCATTATTTTTAATTCACTCCCTCACTTTTGCTTTGCAGTTTTTATTTAAAAAACCAAAGGAGTCCAGGGTAAGTTGCTCAAGGGTGTCACAGCAAGAGTATTGAGTGGAAGTGGCAACCATCAGGTAAAATCTCTTATCTGCTAAACAGTGCAGTTTTGGTCAGCTTTGTTCTTTTTTTTTTTCTTCTTCAAAAATAACATCTAAATCAGTGCAAGTTTGTGAATAAATATTAGTCTCTGTCTTTAACACAGTACAATAACAAGTTAAAAGCGTTTAATATTTTTCTCTAGCTATTATTAGGTGACTTTCATTTTAAGAGCCTTATACAAGATCACTTGCAATTATTTGAATATCAAAAGCTAAGTAACATTGCAGTATCACAGGTTCATGCACAACATTTCAATCGAACGGAGTAAAATTCCACCAACTTTTTTTTTGTTGCCCCAAACTTTCAAACGAGTTAAGACGCGCCGCATCCGGAACAGATCTTTCTCGTGTTATTTCTCAAACGTTAACGTTCTCACATGTGCGTACGTATGTGTATATTTACATGTAGCAAAAGTCACTGCTAGTTTCAAATGCGTTACGTCTCCGGCATTGTGTGTTACTCCAGTGATCTATCGTGGGAATACAAAACTTAACGTATAATTTGAAAATATCTGTGCTTACCGACATTCCCATATGCATGGTTAAGAAGGCCAATTAGGATAGTACAGAGACAGGGCTGTGAAATAATGTTCATAGTCAGTTACAAGGGTGACAGGAATTCAGTTGCGCTATGCAGTTACGGTGGCCACCATATTGACCAAGCGTTTGTACGATGCCCGTGGCAACGAAGACGGTCAGAGAGTTCCGTTTCTATTCAAGAGGGAGCGCAGGGCGAAATATGGAACAGCCGCACACTGCAGCGACGCCTACAGGCAGGTGGGAAAACGCAGCAATAAATGGGAGCGGAGGACCGGCGATGCCTATACAGTAGAGAGCAGCCTGTGCATCGCCGGCTGTCAGCTTAGCTCACCCCTACTTCAAATGCTTATACAAATATATAAATATATACATTTATACGGGTTGCCAGTCTGACTGGAGCCATTTATGATATTTGGCTCAGCAGCACTTACAGCAATAACAGGGTCTATAACAGGATCTTACAATCAGATTGCAAGTTCAAGTCTTGAACCCTTTTTAGACTTATTTGCTCCCACTGTGCAAGTTCATGCTATGTGCAGTATAAATTCTGTGCTCATTATTTTGTTCAACTTTAATCTTCATGTATCTTTTTACACTTTTATTTATTTATTTATTTTTTGTATTTATATTTCTCCCTTTTCTGTGCACCATGGACCCAATGAATTTAATTCCATTCTCCTTCATACACCTGGTATTGTTTCCTGCTTTATTCTGGTCAGGGTCAAAGGTCAGGCTGGAGCCTATTACAGACTCGTTGGACAGCAGGCTGTGAAACTACCCCCTGGATGGGCAACACAATAAGCTGAAACCAGCACTCCAGGAGGAAACACATGACAATGTGGGAAGACATGCAAACTGCACACAGACTGAGACAGATTTCAACTCACACTCAAACCACCCAGGCACTATGAGGCAGCAGCACCACTGTTATTATTCTGTCTGATAAGAAGTTTAATAATTAGACCCTGAGGAATTTAACAGCCAAGAGGCTCCAAACAAACATTTGCCTTTACTGGATATATTTCATCACAGCAGACTCCAGGGAGAGTAGTCACACCAGACAGCATTTATGTCTCTCTCGGTGAACTGGTAGCTGCTCTGATATTTACAGCAGAGCCACACAGGTGCGTACAAACAGCAGAAAACGACTCAGCTAGCAGCATTTCTTTGTCTTACGTAATAGAACAAGGAATTTACACAACTTCCAGTTGATTCTGCGGACAGTATTGCCTGTAGGGAATAGGAAGTAACCTATAGCAGGAAGATTAACACATTTTAGTGCAGTACATACAATGATGCTTACTGATATGTATAAAGTTTTGCAATATGCCTATACAAACCTCCTGTTAAAATGACCCCTTCCGTGGTACAAGCGCTATCACCAGTATTTGATTCCACGGGTCATTGTGACCACACCTTGTTGGTTCTCTATTAATTTTTTTCTGCTAAAGTGTCAGTGATCCATAAAACAACAAACTAATTTGTGACAGTACCACTAATAATATTATTTCAATGTTTATTTTATCACATTGTACGTGGTAGTGAGGAAGGATATTATTCAGTCTGGTCCTGAGGAACACATTAGGCTTGGGCTCATATTCGTGCACTACTGCCAGCCGACAGGTGGCGCTCGAAGCCCCGCTCTGGGCGAACGCGTTGCCTCGCTCTACGTCAGCGGCTGCTGAAGCGAAGCCCGACTTCCCGCCGCGCTCCGAGCTGGAAGCTCCAGCTTTGACACGCGTGTGGGCCGTAAAATGGTCCCCGGATGCTACGAGTCGGTGGAGCAGCAGATCGAAGCGTGCAGTTTGCTTTACGAACAGGACGCAGCGAACGGCACGCTGTCGGAAGTAGTAAGGAAGCTGAACGAGTGTTCGCGGTAAGCAGTGCTCGCGCTCACGGGGGAGGCTAGGCTGCGGGGCGGCTTGCGGGGCGACGTGCGGGGTGACGTGCGTGTCTCGGCAGGAGCGCCGCGAAGCGATGCAGGGGGATCCGCGCAGAGGAGGCTCTGCGGCTGCTGGAGAGTCTCCGCGCCGGGCGGCTGCGCTCCCTGGAAGCCGACGCTCTGCGGCCCCTCGTGCGGCTGCTGCTCTGTATGCGGCTGGAGAGCAGGCGCAGCTCCGCCGCCTGCCGAGCCCTGGAGCAGGTAGGTGGTGCTGGGTGGTGCTGGGTCCCCCGCTGGTCCCGCCCCGGTCCCGCCAACACGTCGTGCTCTGTGCTTGCAGATGATGCGGCTCCTGGCGGAGGCCCACGAACACGCGGTCTTCGGCGAGGTGCAGCGGTGCTTCGACGTCCTCATGGCTTCGAACCAGGTACCTGGCAGGAAGCGGCTCTTGTCCCGCGCTGCCCCCGCCGCTGCCTTCTCGTCTCACCCGTTTCCCTCTCCGGCAGGTTCTGCACATGGACGAGCTCCAGGCAGGTCAGTGCTGAATATTTTCCGTTCTTCTTTGCATTTTTGCCGTGTTTCCGTGTTCAGTGCATTTATTTATTTGGCTGACACAGCACAAGAAGGCCGACTAAATATACAGAATTGAAGACTTTCATAAACTCAGTAACTAAGAATTAAGATGTGGGAAAGGGTGAGAGCTACTTTACAAGTTGATAGAGACCACATGTTTGTATGACGCTTATTTACCAAGTAAACACATTTATGAATGTCTTTTTTTTTTATCACCTTCTATTAGCTTAGAAGTAATATTGCTACAATACTAATAACAATGCAACTAATGCACTAACAGTACTGTTGTAATATACTATTGCTGTTTTATCAGGGTAAATTATACAGTGATTTATGCATTATATAATGATTTACCCATTTACACAGCAAGGTAAATTTTATGGTATCAGTAAGGACATTGCTCAAGGGAAATGCAAAAAAGCAGTGGGATTTGAACTCGCATCCATCCAATGCAGGATGTGAGCTCTAACCAGAACACCACCTTACTGCATTAAAGTTTTTTCACACTTGCAGGTGTGTTCAAAGTTGCGTGTGATCTCTCAACAGTATGCATGTTCCTTGAGGACAACACTGTGGGCCTTGAGGTTGTGAGGCGTGTCTGCCCTGCTGTGCTCTGCAGGGTGGGGGACATGGTCTCCAGCATCATAGAGCAGGAGAACTTGAAGAACGGGGACCTGTACTACATGGCTGTGAAGGTCCGCCTAAGAGCTCCGCCATCGGCACACCTTGGTTTAGGGTCATGCCATCATTTTTACTTCCATTCAACATGCAGTTCATTGACACACAGCCAGACATCAGGTGGCTGGATTTTGGAATGATCAAATTATTTAAATTATTTAAAAACCACTTTGTTACAATGTTTAATGTGATTTACTTGCATAAAATGTTTAGTGTTGATACATAATTTTTATTATAAATTCATATTTGGTAAGGAATTGTCATTAACTTTGATAGAATTTGTAATTTTACTCTTAAGTGGTTGTTTAATTGCTTTTGAAAAAGTCATTTGCTGTATCATGATGTCAAAATTATATTGAAAAAAAATGATATATTTGTTATATACCTGAACCACTCCCCTCCAATAGTCTGGTCACGCAAGCATGAATTCTTTCTGGAATAAAACGGAGGCAGATTTTTTTATGTGGTTGGCTTTCAGTTTTAGTGAGCAATGTATTTGGTAGCTTCTTGAAGGATGGATTACTGACGAATCAATGGATTTGCAGGTGTGTCTGCAGATCTTCCAGTTGTTGCCTGAAGAGGTGGCCCCTCTGGTTTGGGAAGAGGGCTCTGCTGTCTCACCTGTGCAGAATATTTTGATGTACCTGATGGACATTGTCCTGGGAGAGGTAAAACACACACTGAGATCACATTACGTGAAGGTCTTCATGTCATGGTGTGGCAGCTCAAGTGTTTAACAGCAGTGGTTGTTGCAGAGCTCCAACAGGGACACACGCCTTCTGGCGGGTACTGCTGTGGTCATGCTGATCAACACAGCACCGGTGGCCAGGGATGGAGTGATGGCAGTGTGGAGTGTGTTACACGTCACGCAGGAAGGTGAGACCCACTGTGTGTTTGGATAATTAGATGACAGGTCTGTATCACGGACAGTAAAGATATCACAGCAAAGCCACTAGGGTAGGAAGGTTTCTGGCGCCTTCTGATCTCAGTCCAGAGCTCTCATTTTGTCAGAGGATGCTCATTTTTTCTTTTTATTTATCTAACGGTTATAAGTGATGGGACTGAGTGGCAGTGATCGACCGAACTGTTTTATTTGTACAATTTGTTTTCAATTGCAAGTGGTTTATGTTTTAGGTCTGTGTAAGTTTTGTAGTTGGTAGCAGAGGAGAGTAAAACAAAAATTCCAGAATAAAATCGGGCTGGAAAAATAAAATACCTATTCAGCCACTATCAGTTGATACATAAATGAAGTTGACTAAGACCTGCTGACTCCTCTCTAGGTGAAAGTCTGTCTAAAACAATTTGAAATACAAGTTGGGGTTCTGCTTACTTTTTCACATCCCTGTACATGTCAATACTTCTTCTCAGGCTGTAACAGTAGGATACATACAAGGACCTAAAGCCGAAAAGGACTGGTTGCAGTTCTGTTTCTTCATTCTCTTTCAGTTTATATGGAGAAATGTGTTCTTTCAGACTCCTGGCAGCTGTGTGTTGGTGATCTGAGGGCAGAGTGCAGACCCAGGCAGAGAGATGGTTTTGAGAAACTGGCCCTGAGCAGGGGCCTGCTGACCTGCTGTCGCAAGGACATCCTGGTCTGTTGCCTGGACTGCCGAGAGGTGCAGACCTTAAAGAATAACGCATATAACGATAACATTATTATTGATGCCGCATATAGAAATAGACGGTGGTTTTGGGTATGTGGTATACATTTACATTAATTCATTCCACAGACAGTTTTGTCCAAAGCAATAAACAACTCAGAAAAACAAAAGTGCATCTCCCAACTTACACTAGATAGGGGGCTTAATATATAAACAAAAGATTACTGAAGCATAGTTTATTTATTTATTTATTATTCTCATGCATGTTCCAGCAGCTACCCATATAAGTAACGTACTAGTAGAAAAATGTAGGATGTACTAATAGGAAAAAGAAAATCCGGGGGAAATGAGTCCAAAAGAGATGTGCTTTGACACCCTTCTTTAATGTTGCAAGGGATTTAGCAGTAGTTCCTGTAGTGGTTACTTTTGATTTACAAAAGATGATTTTCACCTTGTTTCTTAGTCAACCGTGCTCCTGGAAGGACTGTTTCCCATCATTTCTGTGCTGTGTGAAGAAAACCTTGATTGCCACTACTATGTCTTTCAAGGTACAGTAAACCAACGTAGTTTTAAAGTGTGCATTTTTCCCATGCCCTGTCAGAGCAGACTTCATCTCTCACTTGCTGTCATCTTCATCTCTCACTTTGTTTCTGTTTCCAGTTTTAGCATTGTGGCTTAAGTGTGTTAAGGAGTGCCTTAGAGAGTTGTGGGATATGAAGGGCACCCCCTTACTGAAGGAGCAGTCCAGCCTGTGTCAACAACTCATCCAGGTCATCTGGAACAATGCAGAGAGTCCGGTACGATGTAGTCACCATTAATATCCACTTAACAGTAGTACGAAAAAGTATTTTCTCTGTTCTGAGAGTTTTAGCTTTTTTTTTTTTTTTTGGGTTTGGTCACGTTTGTGTCTCAATTCTAGCAGTATATGAAAGGGAAAGTAAGAGCACTGTTGTTTTTATGTCATTCTCCTGGGGTGAAAGGTAATGTGCGGTCATAGGTGTAGAAGTTCACATTAAATGGCTGCGTCACCTTTACCCACAGTGACCTCGACTAAATGCTGATTTGAGTGGATTCAGTATTAATGTAACTGCTTTTCTGTCATCACGCTTGCAGGTGGAGGGTGTCGCTGAGTTTGTGCACAGCTCCTTTCGGCTCCTCCTTGAGATCTATGAGCTAGAAAACCAGCATTTTGAGGAGCGACAGAAGCAGCTCTATTTTTTGCTACTGAATCGCATTACTGCTCTGCCCTGGGAGGCAAAAGTCAAGTACTTCCCACTATGTGCACTTCTCCCATATGTTGGTACAAGCACAGTAAGTATGGACACTGCCACTGAGGCATAAATTTAGCTGCCAGTGCATTACCCTGACTTGTTGTCACTATACAGTTAACTGAATAGGTGGCGTAATTGTTAAGAGCTACTGCCTTTGGTCTGAAAGACCAGGTTTGAATCCTACCTCCTCCTGTAATGCCCTTGAGCAAGGTACTTAACCTGAAAAGTTTCAGTAAAAATTTTCCTGCTGTATAAATGGCAAAATCATTGAACACAGCTTAACAGCAAAAGTTGTGAAAGCATTCGCTAAATACATTTAAAAATGCTATTTTCATTGCAGCAGCCTAAGCTAAAGACGGCATGACTCCACCATAGTTATTGAGGTGCCTGTTGTCTCCTTATCAGGTATTTGAGCAGTTTCCAGAGCTTCCCAGTCATCTATTGAAGTGCCTCTCCACAAATCATTTATCACCATGCGCATCGGAGGCCTACAAGTTGCTGATCCAGCAGCAGAGGCAGGAGCTTAGTGAGGAGTTGGCACACGAAGGAGCTTCGCCCTCAGAGCAGGATATGGCACTCCGTTGGGCCCAGCAGTGGCAGCATTTCCTCTTTGAAGCCCTGACCTCGAACGTGGGCCTTCTTCAAAGCAATGCCTCCAGCTACCTCCTGCCTTGGACACTCCGCACCTTCCCAGCTGCCTTCAGTTTACTGCAAGCTTCACTCACCCTGCCTGCTACGGGCCATGTCCGTGCCTGGGCTTGCCTCATGAGTGTGCAACGAGCAGTCAGTGGCTTGTGGCCTGTGAAGGACAGCTCATCCTGGGAAACTCTCCAGCTGGCCCTAAGCTCCCTCGATGACAGCGTTCGACTTGCTGCCATGAACCTCATCTGCTGTAGCCCCAAAACCAGGGAGCCCCCAACATTTGCAGAGTTCTCAGTCCTCCGACAGTTCCTTCCCCTAAACATGAACAGTGAGTCATCCCCCTTCCGGCAGCAGCTTCAGGCAGGAGTGAAGAAGTTCCTGGTGAGGGTGCGGGATAGCTGCCTGACTTTTCTTCGGGACAGGAGCAAAGTGTCTAGAGAGTGTGCTGTTCAAGGGACGGAGACGGACTCAACACTCAGTCAAGGAGTTGGTGAGTCAGGAGCAGAGAAAACACTTCAGGGTCCTCTGTGTGGAATGAAGGGTAACAACTCTCAAAACTCAAGAATGTATGAATTCACATGTGGTTTTCACATATGATGTTGTCTTCAGTGTCCTCTCCTTAATTCTCTACCCGTAAGAAGCTTTGTTCCAGAAATGCTAATCTGCATTTTTGGCTTTCATTTTGTCTTTGTGCTATTTGTAAGTTACAGATTTTTGAAGATATAAACATTTTTCTTGTTTTTAAGAGCATATTCTTCAATTCTCTATTTTCTAAACTTTGAGCACACGTGTCACCCGTGTTACCATATCCAGCCAATAGCAGGCAGTAAAGAGCACCCAGACAGAGTACGATTGTGTGACAAGGTTTATTTAACTCATTCCTAGTGTCAACTCCTGACGTTCTTTAGTGTTGATGAGAAATGTAGCACATTTAAGGCATGAACTAGTCAGCATTAAATAGGAAGACAGCATATTTTTTTATTTTCACTTATTTGAAATTATTTTTAATTAAGTTCATAAAAATTAAGTTCAAGTAATAATTCCATTGTATCAATTTAGTTGATAAAAATGTCTGACAGTATATTTTGCTTATTGCAGCCTTATCCAATCGGCTGTTGTGTATGGATAGTCATGTCCATCCTTCAGCCATATGGACAAGTTGAACGGAAAACTGCTGGCTCTGTTACAGATTTTGTGGACTGGTTGGCACAGCTGCCCTTCAGCTCTCTGGCACCAGGGTCCAGTTATCAGAGGAAGAAGACAGCCCTGTTGCTGCTTGCCACAGTTCTGGAAACCTGCACTGACACGTGGAGCCCAGATAAAAAGAAAGGCCAGCCACCAGGTTTGTGGTGGAATGATGCATTCTCTTCTATTATTATGATGATGATCTAGGTTTGTCATGAGATGAGACTTCTGGTCTAGCCAGCCAGTGCACAGCTCACACACTCATTGAATGAGTATATATACACACACATATTGAGCTCTTTCCCCTACAGGACCTTAAAGTGCTGTGAATAAGTATTTGCCCCATTCCTGATTTTTCCATATTTGGTCACATTATATGGTTGCAGACCTTCAGACAAAATATAATATTAGACAAAGGGGACCTGAGTGAACACTTTGGAGAAAAGCGTCAGCTAAGTAAATGTAAGGTGTAACAGGGCTCCAGGTAATTTGTCAGTTGTTCAGACAGAGCTGTTCTGCATTTTCATCTCAAGGTCTGTTTCTCAGTGGAAAGCACCCAAATTAAAGTGAAATGATATTTGTCCTTCATAGTCGAAGACCTCGACGTCTCTACTGGGTTGGTTAATTGCGTGTCCGAAGATAACCGTAAAGTCCATTCTGGGCATGAAACGTCCATCTCTGGAGGATCTGAGTCTTCTCTCTGATGAGAGTTGTGCCATCTGAACTCAGAAGGGGAGATATTCCAAAAGGTTGTGACCCATAGAGAGCGTTGAGGGCTTCATAGAAATGCTTGGAGTTATTTCTATCCGCATTGCTTGAATCTTGTCTGCTTTAGAGCTCAGCTATGAGTCCTGCATTTTACAGAGTCTGTTCAGTAAAGTTTTGCGGACGCTTCAGAGGTTGCCTTCTTTGCAGGTGAGGATGTGTCTTTTTGATTTATGCACAGGCGGTGCTTTTCAACAAGTGAGGCCTGTATTTCATCAGCGTTTTCATTGAACCAGTCCTGCTGCTTGCATGTGGAGGGACCAAGTAACTTGACCGAAGCTGAGTGAAGAGTGTTGCGGAAGTGCTCCCAGTCTTTCTCAGCATCATCCATAGGATGGAACTCCAGCAAGTTCCCTCTCTAGGTCTTTCGTCATAGTACCAGGCAAGCGAGTAAGATGGTCCTTGTCTTATGATAGGGTTACATTTTGATAAACCCATCCTAAGTTTAAATGGCAGACTGGGAGATGCTGCCACTGCCCAGCATCGAGAGAGTATCATAAGTTAAAAAAAACTTTTTTGAGCCCTTATGTCAACAACATGCTCGGTGCCACAATACAAGGAAGAGCAAATAAATAATAATAATAATTATTATTATTTAAAGTAACTATATATTATTACTTGGTATTTACATGAAAAAATATGAGTTTGGGGGGGGGGATCAAGGGAAAGTTTAAGTGGAAAACAGATGCCTAGGTGCCTTCTCCACAGAAAGGGGAGGAGCTATCGAGTCTAATAACTGTCGAACCGCATATCACTTCCCTGGGAAAAATTCTAACTATGGTTTCTATCGAATGCGCGTTGTTATCGCACCATCGTAAAGTCAGAAAATCTCATAACTCGGGGACCATCTGTATTCTTCAGCTTTGCTGAAGCTACAGCTTCAGGGCCTTGCTACTTCATGGTTGTCTGTTTGGTGTACTGTGAAGCTTCATTCTACATAGGATGAGTCTGTGGTCTGTCTGTCAGTCAGTACTGCACATGGCCTTTGTCACCCTAACATTCTGCCTGTGTCCCTTCTCCTGATGGTGACATAATCAATGAGGTACCATGCATGGAGTGAGGGTGCATCCATGAGGTCCTGTTGCAGGAAAGGAGATGAAAAACTGTACTGGTGATCAGAAGGTCATTGGGCTGCATAGGTTTTCAAAAGTAGCATAGTGTTGCTATTACACCTGCCCACTCCATTTCTCCCAATGACTCCTTCCTAAGATGAAGCATTGCACCCTACTCTTGCATTCAAATTGCCAAGCAATATTAGCTTGTCTGTGCGAGGCAGACAGCAGTGTCTAATTCTTCATAGAGCTTGTCCTTTACTTCCTCTAGGTTTGTCATTGTGAGAGCATATGCACTGATCAAGGTAGTCTGTCTTCCTTTTTGAAACAAGAGTTGCTGGTTGTTCACACCTTTAGAGAAGCTGGCTGAATAAGATGACTGTTGATGGCAAAGCCAGCTCCAGATTCATGACATTCATTGTTGCTGCAGCCAGTCAAGAAGAACATGTAGCCACCTCCTGTCTTAGAGAGCTGGCCCTTGTTTGCTAAGTGAGCTTCACTGAGGATGCAATGTTGGTGTTATAACGTGTGAGCTCTCCAGCAACAAGCACTGTTCTTCTTTCTGGTTTATCTGCTGTATTGTTGACCAGTAGCATTCACATATACCATGTGCCAATAGGGAGCGGTGTTTCTCTGTACTTTGCGTTGCAACAACCACTTCTGTGGGATCCCCACGAGCCACGGCATGCTGGCCAGGGTCAGGTGAAGGAGGCAATTTTTATAGGGCATCTTTCCTAGTCCCTTCCTCATGCTGTGGATGTGAGCAGTGTGGTGTTCAATCACTCAGGATGATGTCGAGTTCCATTGCTGCTTCAGTCAGTGGAAAAAAAATTGCCACAGGGCTTGACAGAGACATGGATGGGATGGGGGAGAGGTCGAGACATGCACGTTGAATTGGATTAAAGTGAAGGAGAGTTTCACAACATCACCCTCAGTCTCTCTTCCTGGTTCCAATCTGAATCCAGTGGCAGGAAAAAAGTTGGAAATAAGACCAGGCGCAGTGGATGACCAGTGTTACGACCCGGCTCGTTGGCTAAGGGACCAGCAGTAAGGATCGTAGCATTTTAAGAGAAAAGAAAGAAAATGTAGGTAGTAGGAGAGAACCCCGATACACGGCAAAGTTAAGCAATTTTACTAGTGACAAAGTGTGATTTATTTACAGTGGGGAGTGATGGAATTATATACAGAATATATATATATATATATATATATATATATATATATATATATATATACACACACACAAACAAACAAAAGAACTAGGCACCAAACAGTTTTACATAATATAGGCGGTTCCCAACTCAAAGTCCAAAACCGAACAAAGCGGACATCCCGACCTGGGCCGCGAAAAGAAAAGAAAACAGAAGACAAACTAAAGCCCTGTCTACCTCCACTATAAAAATCCACCAAAACCAATACAAGGGTGGGAGACCACCACTTCGCCTGGTGTTTTAACATATGTGTAAAAGTAGAATAAATCGCGGTGTGTTAGCACCAGGTACACCGAGGGTTGGCCACTGTCGCTCAATGACGGCTAGTTGGAGCCACAGGTGTGAGCTGAGTGACATACAGGGACCAAAGCAGACAAACTACTCCTATGAGTAAGTCTAGGAGCATGACTTTTTTCCCCCCGTAAGAGCTTCTACCTCTACCTGCCACCCCAGACACTGCATGCAAGTGAAATAGGCCCATGCTGGAGCCGTTTTGTAAGTATGCTTAATAATTTAGCAGAGTCTTCTTCAATGCGATTTATATTAAGCTGTATCCACTGATGTACTCACTTGTGTAACTGTTTTTACTGGATTAATTAAGGTTTACCTGGCTCCCTCAAGGGTACTAGAGCAAGAAAGTAACTCTGCATTTTTGGAATTAAAAATGGCATGTGTAACCACTACCACTGTGCTGCCTTTCCTTTTTTGTACTGTAGCAAACATGTCTGTTTTGATCAACTGGGCGAGACACAGAGGCCAGTGGGATTTCTTCTCGAGGTCCAAACTTATAGTCCTTATTGGCTGCTTACAGGATGGAACCAATGAGGTGAATGACTTGTAATGGTAATATTACACTAACTTAGCGCTTAATAGGAGGGCAGCCTGCTAGGATGCTACTTGATACGACTGCTGCCTTTCTGAGTGTTACTGTAAAATGGATGCCACTTAAAAAGCTGAACCCTTAAAAGTCTGTTTGGATATAATTATTAAAATGGTCAGGCACTACAAAAACTGAGGTTGTGCCGTTCGTATCTCTCTTCTAGATTAGGGACCTCGCTGCTGGGTTGCTTCTGAAGTTCTTCCCCCCGAATCTGCCTGAGGACCTTGTGGCTGCACTGCTGGAACGTGCACGCAAGTTCCGCTGCAGCCCCCGTGTGCCAGATGCACAAACAGGAGCAGTCCTAACCAAGGTCCTACTGCAGAAGTATGGACCACTCCTGCCAGGGCTTGTGAGATGCAGGCTTACCATGGCTCTGATGCCTTGCTTTCTTTCCTCCCTTTTCTTCTGAAGGACAGGAAACCGTGCCAGTAGGATCAGCAAGCTGGAGACCAGCACACAAGCAACAGTTGGATACCTGCTTCGGGAACTGGAGCTGCACTACCTAACAGCGCAGTCAGACATGCTGCTCGCTGCCCGGACCACACCGATACATGGTGAGAACTGTAGTGTAATGGCACAATAACGGCCTTATGACAAACAAGACCTCAAGTTCATACAGTGAGACATGAGAATAAATTATCTGTGCACTGAACATTAACTTCAGATCCTCAGCAGTTTTTGCCCCTTTGGATTTGTCCTCCCATCTTCAGGTGTTCTGTCAGCTCTGCAGATGTGCCTGTTGGATGGCCAACAGCAGGGGGCACCATTAAGCCAGAGTGACATGGAAGCAGTTCTGGACTTGCTGGAGAAGATAACGCTCCTGCTGCTGGGTATCCTGTATGGTGGGACAGCTGCGGGTTCTGAAGTACAAGGTGACCCCCCCCCCCCTTTAGAAGTGAAAAATGCATTTTATTACATTCCATGGTAGAATCTTCGTATTGCAGTGGAAACAGAAGCACTCATTTACATTTAAAATGTGTTTAGCTTTTGTGTTAACACTTTTACACACGGTTACTTACAGCGGTAAGCTACTTACAATGATCTATCCATTTATATAGCAGGGTAACTTTTACTGGAGCAATTCACTGCAGGTTCCTTAATAGCAGGTGGTGGAATTTGAGCTAGGGTACTTTGAATGTAAGTTGGTAGCTTATTGCACAGCAGGGCCTGTTCAGCTGAAACAGAATCCACAGTTTCAAGTCAATGGTGTGGAAAAAAAATGTTGATTGTCTATTTCTGTGGCAGAAACCTCTCCTTCCTTCTGTGCCATGGGAAATGCTATCCACTCCCTCATCACTCAGGGTGGGGACCAAGATGCAGGGGAGGGGGATGACTGTGTGCTGCTGTCAGAGGAACACAGCCTGGTCCTCACCTGCTGCTGGGTCTCCTTTCGGGTATGTCCAGTGTGGCCTGATCACATACCACCATACCAGGGTGTGACACCTGTTTTGGAGAAAAATGAGCTAGAATTTAACAAGGGAGGGAACTGAAATGGGGTAGTACTTGTTCATGTAATCACAAATGAGAAAGAAAGGGGGAGCTTCTATGTTGCCCTCTATACATAAAGAAGCCACTTATGTATTTAGTCTTATATAAGATAAAGGAATTCAGCACATTGATTCTGAGTGGTGAATAGAACTGTATTATCATGTTTGCACTCATAATCTGTGTTGTTAGCATATTGCCAGACCAAGGATACCTACTGGAAAGATCATTATTATGTATATAATTGTAAACCTCATGTTTCTGATGTAATTCTTTCTGATAGGAGATTGGTGTATTTCTCGGTGGCCTGGTTGAAAAGATTGTACAGGTTCCTCCCCTGGCAGAGTGTCCCCTTACCATCGAAAATCTGAAAAGAGCAGCCAAGATATTCAGAGACATCCTGCTGAAGTGTCGCCATTGGGTATGCATCAGAAGCCCTTCTCTTTACAGGCAAGGTAGCCTCTGTCACAGTGGAAAGTGTGTTTAGTTGTATAGTGGGTTCTGTTTCATCCACCACAGGGGGCAGTGGAAGGCTGCTGTGTGGGTTTCACCCGGTTCTGTGCCACCCTGCTACGTAGCCAAGACCCCCAGCTTTGTGAAATCCCAGCCCTCATGCTGGAGCAGGTGAGGTTGTTGTTTGTGTCACACGAATTTAGTTCACATGTTTTCACAAAGCAGATGATGGCATTAAGCTGCTTACAGTTAACTCATTTATACAGCTAATTTTTACTGAATCTTTGTTAATTTAGGGTTAGTCCCTGACTCAAACATGTTATAATATTAGACTGGATTTGAATCTGGCTCCTTTGTGTAAAGGGTGGCAACCAGTACACCATGTATTGCTGTTAAGGTAGTTTATGCACCTGAGTCACAGGTCTGTGAATATTAAGCTTTATCTCTCCCTGACACCCCTCCATCTCCGCTCCCCCAGGGTCTGTCTGTGCTCCAGTCTCCACACACAGCCTCTGTCACAAGGCGTGCAGCAGGGCTGCCCATGCTTGTCCTTAGCATTGTTTCGGCAGAGGAAGCCAGTAAGGCCAGGCCGCTGCTGGCACTTTGCATGCAGACCCTGATTGATGCTGCGCATAGGCCCCTCCCTGATGGCTGGGACCAGACACTAGACCTTCCACAGGTATGCACACATTCAGATATCTGCATTCAAGTGTTCGCATAGCCACGCTCGGTCCCACATGCTCACAGTTGCAGACACGAACACTAAACTGTTCTAAAACTAATAATTGTCATTACTAGTTATTGTGAACTTGGTGGTATTATGATTAAGGCACTGAGTCTTTCATACATTGTAGGTTGGTGACTCTGGGTATGGTCGTGGTTTCTGTCCAATCTGCCCTCAGGTGTGTGCGGTCCACATGCTCCAGGCCCTAGTTCGAGGTTCTGCCCTGGGTGTAGCTGTGCTCCAGTACGCGGCCACTGTGACAGTCCTCTCTTTGAAACTCATGAGCTCCCCCTGCTGGGCAATGAGGAATGCAGCACTGCAGTTGTACAGTAAGACTCTGGAACAGCCTCAGCCTTGAGGATCAAGGATAAACACGGATAACCGCCGACTCCTCAAAATACAAATACATTTGGGACAGAAGTCTGTTTATAGCTCGATTTGTTCATAAATTCAGCCACTACATCATAATGAAAGGAAAAATTCAGTGACGTAGAAAGAACTGCTTGTTCTCTGCAACATTTCTGTGTTCTAGGATCCATACTGGAAACAAGGCATGAGGCTGGGAACACTACAAGAGATTTACACCATACAAGAGATTTATTTTATAAACTTTTATTAACTTGAAACAACATGTGGAACATTCATTAGCATCTGGCCACTTTCATTTTGCTTTGTTATCTGTAAAATTAATCCAAATTAAAAGAGAAATACCGCAGTCCTTTAAAAGTCTCAGACATAGCTATAGTTTAAAAAAAAAAATTGTAGAAGACTAACATTATTATCACCATTGAAACATATTTGAAATGACTTAAAAATATATTGTATTGATGCTCAAATACTTGTGAACTATCGTGTGGAAGGAAGTTGAATTGATTTGCAGTATTCATTACCGTTAACTAATGTGTGGACATAGAAATACAGGCAATGTTTGCTTCACAAGTTTTTTAAAATATCTGCTGTATTTTTATTTATTTATTTTGTTTGCACATGGTCCCAAGATAATGTTATGTAGTGTTTGGTTTGTTTGCCCAGTACATTTGCACCCATTGCGTATGGCGGTGAAATTTTTGCAGGTCCTTGGAAGGATATCTAAGCTGTTGTGACATAGCCAACACCCGCTGAAACAAAAACAGACCACAGTCTCTTATCGCTTTCAGCTTATTACAGGTTCTATAATTTCTGCTGCCTTTCCCAGATTCCCTTTGTTCCCGGATGCTGGGCCCACGTTCCGGAGGCCAAGATGGGTCCACGCAACATGGAATGTCACCCCCAGCTTTCTTTAGTCACTACCCCACCTTGCAGCCCTTCCTCCTGGTGGAGCTACAGAGGGCAGCCAGTGAGCTCCAGAGTCCTTTGGGGGAGGCCTGGTTGCGCATGCACCCCTCTTTGTTCCCGGTGCTCACTCTCCTGGCCAAGCTACAGCCAGGGGTCAATGAGGAGACTCAGTAAGATTATATGCATTGTCCTGTTGACTTCAAGCTGCATGCTGAAACACAGTTCTCAGACAGTGTTAATATGGCATTTTCCCACAGGTTTGGTTCATTGTTCCAAATGCCTCTGCTTCAGCTTGCCCGCAGCCCCATCTTCAATGTCAGGGTAATGGTGTCTAAAGCTCTGGTTGCCATGACACGACCAGCAGAGTACTTAGACCTTGTTTTGAAGCTGACCAGAGAGATATGTGGTCCTGAAGAGTCTTGCTGTCACAACCTGCTCCATGGACAGCTACTACAGATGAGGGCTCTCTTGGCCAGAGCTTTGACCACACTCAGGTACGGGAGAATGGGAAGGCAAGGCTGTTATTACACTTCATCTGCACATGACCAGACCTCAGGTGACAAAATCTTAGAACGACCGGACAGTCCGATGCATTATAAATTTTTTTTTTCGTACAAAATACTCCTAAATTTAAACATTGTCAGAAAAAAAGGTTGGGGAATTGGTTGAATGAAACCCAGACTTAAAAACATCCTTTAATTTTAAATACTGAATGGAAAATATGGAATAAAAAAATTGTATTGTTTGCACCCAATTTCCTTCCTCACCAAGAGCTGTAATTTTTCTCCTAAACTGTAGAATATTACGCAAAATTGAACTTTATTTTAAATATTAAATATTATTTAAATATTTAAAGTGATAAACACACATCCAAACATACAACAGAAAAACAATGTTAAATGTAGGACTTTATATGTTATTTAGTTGGCACAAGATTACTATTATGTCAAAATGATTTAAAAACAACAAATGTGATGCAAGGGAATGACAGATAAGTTCGACCAAACAACTCCTCCCCCATTTGTCCGGCCATGAGAGGATGAATGATGTTACTATATTTAACCCATTTTTGCATCTGGATTTGATCCCTCCTGGGATTTGAACCAATAACCATATTGATAAAAATCTCTAAAATTCACACCATGTTATATGCGGATCCCTGTGAGTGACCTCAGGGTCAAACAGCATAGCTGCTTTGCATCAACTTCAGTGTATGAGTGTCCTGTGTTTACAGTGAAAACCAGAGGGTTTTGTACCAAGTGGCGCAGCACCTGGAGACCAGGCTGTGGCTAGCAACCTCAGTGCAGCGGTGCCCCTTGATCCGATCAGCCTACCTGGAGGTAGTGATGCATGTGACCCGCTTCTGTAGCCATGGCTTCCTGCATTCGCTGCAGACTGAGTTACTCCATCAGCTGCAGAGCCCCTCTCAGGAACACCAGGTACTTTACCTTTCTACATCACATCGCTTTCCAGGCGCCAGAACACCTTGGTCGCTATAACACACGGGCAGTCGTCATTTGTTTAAAAAAAAAATGTACCTTGTAGTGCTTGTTAATATTTAATTTTACTTAATTCTACTCACAGAACTAGTACTGTATTTTATATACTGTACTGTGATATTACTATACTGACGTAGTGGACAGAACCACCAATTTGCATGGAAAGGATCAGGGTTTCAAACTTACTACCTGTTGCAGGTACCCTGAGCAAGGTACTCTGATCTAAGGCAGTAAAAATTGCCCAACCATGTAAATCACTGTAAGTAGTTTAACAGTGTGAACTTCAGAGAAAAGTAGTAGCTAAATGAACAAATAAAATAATCTCTTGATAGGGGCAGGGATTTGTACTGGAGCATTTTTAGGGAATAGTTCAAGGGTCAGCAGCATCATCTCCTTGGGAATTCAAACTGCTGCACGTTTACAGTTCTCGCAGGTGGGCTCAGGTTGCTTCTGCGAAAATGCCGCCCGCTTCATTTGTCAAGAAGCAACGAGACTTGGAGACTGCCAGTACGCCGCTGAGCTGTGGGAGAAGCTGGCAGTAGAGGGTGCCGATGTGCAGCTGTCCTTGGTTACATGGGTGGTGGAGGATGACCGGTGGAGAGCTACCAGCCTGCACCGAGTGCTGCAAAAGGCCCTCCAGGTAGTATCGCCAGTTTGGGTTCCCATACAAGGAAAGTTATTAAATGGTTTTATTTTCAGGAAAATTTTTTGCTTTTGTGCAAAACAATACGAGGAAATGTAGCCCATCAAGATTTCTTTAAGCTGCGTGGGGAAATAAGGTTTTGGATCTCTCTCACAAAAAAGGGGAGTGTTTTGTGATTTCAGAACTTGATTTAGGAATACTAATCAGGAAGACCTTGTTGACCAAAACAAAGATAGGATTTCCGGCCTTTCAGTGAGATTTGATGTGAGCTTGTTTGATGGAATAACAGCAAAACGCATCATTAAATAAAACACCAGGCTCACTAGGATGGAAAACATCTTGTTCTTTAGTAAAATAAAAACATCTTAGATGTGGCTTTAGAAGCCCTCCCTTTATAACCATTACTTGTGCAGCTGTAATTTGATGGTCACACTAAGGAGCGTTAAATGAAATTAGACAAAAGCATGTGCCTGCAGGGTTAGGAAGGTAAGGGAGGGTAAAATGGGGGCGGGAATCAGATGTTGAACAAAGTTTGTGAATATTGTGTTATGTTGATGGAGGACTGTGTGCTGAGCTGCATGCTGTCCATAATCCCTGTCATCTGAAAGGCCTGCATTTGCAATTTTTAGGCCAATCTGAAGGTGGCGCTCTTGGACAGGAGTGTGGAGTACAGGAAGCTCTATTTGGCAGCATTGGTGGCTGCCATGAGCCCGGGTGATGTCCAGCAGCCCTCTGCCTCTACCTCATCCCCAGAGATGTCCTCCGAGGAGCATGCGGAGCTACTACTTGGGATCCTGGAGCACGGTGCATGGGGCCCTGAGCTCCTGTCCCAGGCCCTGCCTGCACTGAGCCTGCTGCTGCCTCTTGGGTGACTCTGAAATCCTTTTTGTCAGAGCTCACCATACATCTGTACAGGCCATATTGGTCAAAGCTATTGTTAGTTGGCTCATCACATTTATGTCTTTGTATGTCTGGGTAATTTTTATTTGAGAAGTGTTAGAGGAATGCCTTGCTCAAATGTACTACAGCAGGAGATGGGATTTGAACCTGGGTCCTTTGAATGCAAGGGGCCACTTTCACCACTAAACCACCTGCTGCCCATCACCACCATTTTGAATGCAACATTAAGAACCTTGTGACAGGTCTGATGTTGTGCATAGAATTACAGTGGGGCTTGTTCTGAAGCTGTAACATCCAGATGGTCCTTACTGGCTCCTTCTTCCTTCCCTCTCAGGACTGAATCTCTGCTGATTGACCGCTGGTGTTGCCTGCTGGAAGCACACAGGGTCCCTGAGGCCCCTGAGCTCCTGAGGCTGGCATGTGCGCAAGCCTTGCGGTTTACCGCGGTACCCCTCATAAGCCTGCATCCAAAGGGCCGCTCTGCTGACTCGGCGCTGTGCGTCAGGTAACGTGATTGCTTTAAGATGTCTCTCCAAACGCGTTAGAATATGCCTGTAAAGATCACAGGCTTCATGTCTGTATAATTCCAAGTTCTTTTAGTGCAAGGTCACCAAGTCCACGTTTATTCCTCAACGAAAGCATGCGGAATTCCCAAAAATATGGTCATTGTCTGCTTAACATCACATACTGTTGGCAACAGACATGCCATTTTTGGACCATGTTCACCAATTTGCACTTCAGTGACCACATTTTAAAACTTTGAACAAAGAGACTGTAACCTCCATTTTTAAATTCATTTGCAGCTTTGATGATTATTTTTGTTATTTCAGCACATTTATATTAAAGTACGTATATGTTGATATTTCCCAACCAAAATGGTGCCAGTCATAAGGCGTCCTAAGAGGGGATATTTACCCTGGTCACACAGTTGCTGAGTAAGTGATCTTACTGGCAGTGGTCAGTCCCTAACCCTGAGATTAACTGGGCAGTAGCTGTATTAAATAGACTCTAGACTGCTGCGATCCTGTTAGTTAAGTGGTTAATATCTATGATTGGATGGATAGCTGGATAACTCTTACGTTTTCCACAAAGCTCAGCTGTCATTAGTAGTACTGATGGTTACTGAGTTGAATTTCTTTTCTGTGAAGAAGAAGCTGCCATTTATACCTCTCCCCTCTTCATTCAGGCTGATCAGCACTGGCATCTTCCTACTGAAAGATGAGGACCAACAGGTGAGGACAGAGGCAGCCGGTTTTTCCTCCTCACTGGCTCATGCCTGGAGAGGTGGTGTGGGGCACTGTTTCCAGATGCAGGTGAACCATTGCCTCCTGTTCCTTCTCAATCTGCTGCTGGAGGAATTCTGGGAGAGTTCACACACCCTAGAGACCTTGCTGTGTCACTTACCAGAGGCTGACCTGGGCACTGTACTGAGGGATGCACAGCAGGCGGAGTGAGTGGCTCGCATCAAGTTTACAATCTTTAGCACTTGGGCTGTAGGTCATTTTAAGCATCTCAAGTGCCTTGTTTTTCTTCAGTGCAGTCACTGCCTTTTAACAGTAATTTGTTCCTTTAGAGAACCAGTTTACAATGAGTTGAAAATGTAATTATGATTAATGTGAATGGTTAAAATTTTCATGTTACTGAACCCAAAAATTGGTGCTGATTTATGTGAAAATATTATCAAATTGTTAAAATAGGTACATTTACTTTAGTAGCTAAAGTTAATTGTTATAACACAAAATAACAAGGCAGCTTGACTTCATATTTAGTCTGTAGTGCTGTACTTTTTCAACTCTTTCACAGCTAGTGTTGAAGTCGCAGGCAATACCACTGTGTTTGACCCGACCGTGGTGCCAGATTTTATTTACTGTACATTTAAATGCTTATAGTAAAAACATACGCAAATACGATACTCAGTGGTTATGAACTAATTCAGAAATTAGCTTGAAAACAGCTGTTGGGGGGGATCAATGAAAACAGTGAAAATGAATTCACACACAGAAACAAGTTGACAACGTTCAGATGGTCCAGGGGCCATGAATACTGAAATTATTACAAGGTGAGTCAAAGGCTGATGGAGATTGAAGACTTTACACAACAGGAGCCAAACTTTATCTGTGAAGAAGACCGCATAGTGGCCCTGGTCTTATGCCATTCGGCCTATGGGTCCTTGGTGGGGGGGCTTTTAAGTTGAAGTAGGTGTTCTAAAAACTCCTCATAAAGTCAGATTCTCATTTTATTATTTTTAAAACAGTTTTAGGGAACGAAAAGCCACAACACACGAACTCTTCTGCATGTTGGTTTCACAGGCAGTGTTGCCTGTACGAGAAGGATGATGCCAACGTGTTTACCGAACCTGCAGCAATGTCTGAGTGGGTGGTCCCTTTCCTGCTCAAGCTGGTGGAGAAAGTTCCAGAATCCAGCCAACTCAGGGATTTGGTGGCACATTGGCTCCAGGAAAACACTGAGACAGTCCTGGAAAATACTGCTCTCTGCAAAACTTTCAACCCAGGTAACAAGCATGTAATAAACACATTTTTCATTCATGTGTTCATAAATCGAATATTTGTACAGTGCGGTTGAATGACTCGTGTCAAAATCACGGGTAACAGTTTAATGCTTTGCATCTCATTTAACTTTACTTCTACATTCATTACTGTGGCATTACCAGTGGTCTTCAAATTGTATGCCGTTTCGATAAACGCAAAACGTAAAAAATAAACGTCTTTCCAGCACGAATGCCAACATGCAACAATTTTGGCAGAAGTTTGCGTAGTGCTGTGGTCAAGCTTAGAGTTGTCAAATGGTGCAGGAAAATGTGTTTTTGCTTTGTTACTTGAAGACGTGCTGTATAAATCTGTGGAAGAAAAAGGAAAGGCGTGTTGTTAACTGCTGAATGACCAGTGAGTGTTTCAGGTCAGGTGTCACGGTCGGGCCTTCCTGTTCTTGTAGGCCATTCGTCCTCCTGGCTGAACGTGCTGGTCGAGCCCAGGTTCCACTGGGCCCTGTGCGGCCTGTTTGCCAGGGCTGTGTTCCTCCTGCGCCTGTTGGAGATCATAAGAGACCCAACACCTCGGTGCAACCGGCAGGCCTTGTGTGCAGATGTACAGCTGATGGAGAAGCTCCTTTCCAGTAACGGCGTCCTTCTGCCAAGTGCCATTGTAGCAGCCATTAACAGAGAACCCTCCTCTCTTTAAGGTTTGAAACTGCTGCAGCTTCAGAGGGGCCTATAAATTTCCACTCATCATCTTCTTATGGCGGAGCTGTGTGCACAAATCTGAACGGCAGCAGCTGCTAATGCACAGCTGAGAAGAACAGCGCCCTGTTAAGGAGCACATTTGTCACAGATTGAAATGTTTATTCTTAGTGGAGAAAAGCTGCGCAGAAAGCAGCGCACGGTTGTTCAGAGAGGGTCTCTTGGGAAAGACCGGGCTCTCCTTCCCTCACTCCTCTTGGGAAGCTGTGCCAGTGCTGTTTGTCTCATGTATATTTCAAAGTTATTCATTTTTTCAGTAATGTAGGCAGCATTTTAAACTAATTCCTGAAATGCCAAAGAATGTTTATATTTGTGGGGTTTTTTTTTTTTGCAGAATGTAACTGGATTGTAACAAATAAGCGCTAAGTTTTGTTGCGTGCACTTCATTTGTGTCAATTCAGGCAGAATAGCGGGCATGCGGTGAGGTCAGTCGGTGACCGGCAGAAGGCATCGTGAACTTTTTTCCTTTCGGTGTGTGGAGGAGATGGGCTGAACAGAGACAGAAGCGTGTTTCTCAGCCTAAATTCGCTGCAGCCCTGCCCCCGCGGCATTCGGCAGCACCGCGTTGGGGTGTAACGAAACAAAGCCCCGCTGTGCGGCGGCCCGGCCCCATCCGCCACAGACCGGTTCAAACTGCCTCTCGGTGCGTCGCTTTCCCGCAGTTCCGCTGCAACACCACAGGGGGCGCTCATCCCATGACGAGGCCCCATTCTGAGCCTGTTGTGCGTTAACCGTGCCTAATTGGGTTGTGATGTAACGCACTGAGCAGCGTAGGCGCAGTGGCGCAGCGGTCTGTGAACAGCGCGCTGAAGCTCCCGCTCTCCATTACAGCTGACGCGTCCATTTTCCATCCATGCCAGAGATGCCACAGACCGATTGCTTCTATGCCCTTGCGGTTGCTCCGCAACCCCCCGCGCAGTACAGCAGCGCTGCACCACAAAGCTTGTTTGTCTTTCCCCACCGCGAAAGAGGCTGTTAGAGCCGTGCGATTTGGGCTTAAATGTGGCATAAAAGCCTTATGCAAAAAAAAAAAAACCTTTCACATTTGTTTGTATACTGGAGTGACAGCCAAATCCTGACCACAAGATTCTGAGCTGTACGGTTTTTATATTATATCTTATGTACTGAAATTATCAGTGCATTGCTAAATATTTCAGTGTTTTCGTTGTCATGAAATTCAACAAAGGCGAGAACAGAACAGGTCTTAAAACCACATATTTTCCATGTCGTAGTACAATTTACAGAGTCGATGTTCAGCTGCATTAAACTGTACATTACTTTGAGCTCTCGGGCGTCTCTTTAAATACAGTAACGTCAGCACGCGTGACACTGAAAATGGAACCACTTCCTGTTTTCAGAACAGAAACGTGCAGCGAAACAAACGCTGTTTTGTAAGCATGTGACTGGGTGCGATGCTATGCTGTCGTGGTCAAACAGCTGTATTTGTGAGTAAAATGTAAAATTTATGAGTTTTTGCAGGATGGAATATGTTCACACAAAACTGAATATTATGTATTGACTCTTGAGTGATAGATTTTTTTTTTAGTTTACTGTAAGGAAAAAGCTTAATTCAGCACCAATTACATTAATATTCTCACAATAACTTTCTAAACTCATTTTTATATTTTTCACAATGCAATATCAGACATTTCTTGAAAACAAGAGATGAAACAATGTAACTAATATAAATGATAAAATATTGCATACTATTTATATGCCTAGCATATAGCACATTTGTACATTTTTTGTATATTCCAGGTTTATCTATGCATTTAATGTGTGAAAGGCAGTGTTTTTCAATCTGAAATATCAAAGTACACCCGCTTTGTTGCATAGACATATGAAGTCATACACTTACCAACTATATTTACATGAAATGTGTTTGTTTAAAGTTACATAATTTATCTGTAATATAAGATTCACCGGGAGGTTCCGATTTGTTTAATCCTCAAGTTACAGTTGTTCACTCGAGCTATAAAAATGCAATTTCTGTTAATCTGTGTAACAGCTGATAAAACCTCAGCGTGGAGACATAATTAAAATCTGTATTTACACCAAGATTAAAACAAAAACACTGCTTTGCGTTCTGTCTGTCCCAGACCCATTAAAAAAAATGAATGGGTACGACTAACACAAGAACCGCTTCTGCTTTGATAGATTACGGAATGCAACGAAAGGCGTCCTTCACAATAAAGCTTCTGGATGTCTGCTCTGCACGTCCGCCTTTTTTGCAAAATTCACAATTTTCTTCATCCTGATGGTTGTCTTTGGATTCCTCCTTAAAACTCAGCAGGAGTTTTTCAGGGGATCACAACTCTGAAGTCTTAGAGTGGAAAAGGTGAAAGCATGTGAACCTCCACCAGGTAACATTTAACTTTGCTGTATTAAGTACTTTTACTGCATAAAAGGCATGCACATTGACTTTTCCTCCATATCACCTGAAATGTGCCTGCAAATACAAGGTGCTGGCAAACTCATTTGACATATAGAAGTCATAGGATCCATATCTTGCAGTAAATGATGGAGGTAATGCCATGAATAAATAATCCAAAATCAATTCAAGCAGTACAGTATGATAACCTGCAGGGGTGTTTATGAGCAATGCTGGAAATGGCAGCAGGATTACATACGAGGGAAAGTTCAAATAAACCGATCGATTCATCTGCTGAAAGTGAATCGGCCGGAGAAAACCAGCGACTGTATTTATGTGTATAAATACAAAGGCATTGAAAACTGTGTGAGTGAGAAAGGCGGCGGGGGGTTATGTTTATGGCTGCAGTGTTCACAGCTACTTTTCTGTCACCTGTTTTCTTCCATTCAGCTGGGGACAAAAGGGCACCAGTCATTCACAGGGGGCACAACAGTCAGCAATGCCCGCTTTCTATTAGTGGACCCCAGGCAAAGCCACCACACTGTTACCTGGCTCATGTAACCTGTGTAAAAGGTGAAAATAAGCAGGTCTTTTGCTTTCTAAGGTATATACGAACCCGATTTTGTGTAAAAATAGATTTATTAAGCCCAACGATACAGCTCTTAAGTGCTTCTGGCACAAAGGAAGATCGAGCTGCTTCAAAGAAACCTACCTTTCGTTGCTCCAGTTGACATTGTTTGCAGATGCGTGAATACAGGTAAAACAAAAA
This sequence comes from Heterotis niloticus, assembly GCA_018136845.1. Lineage (NCBI taxonomy): Eukaryota > Metazoa > Chordata > Actinopteri > Osteoglossiformes > Osteoglossidae > Heterotis > Heterotis niloticus. The sequence goes on from CM030896.1 coordinate 274,324, forward strand.
TGTAGTAAAAGCTGTTCCTCCAATGACGGCTTAGAAACTGCTAAGCAGACACAAGTATAAGGCAGGAATTTGGGTTGAGGTTATTTCAGGAAGGTTTGGGATTAAAGTAAATAACTGCAGCCATGGAAGAGTGACCGTAACAGCAAAACAACCCCCAATAGAGACATATTTTCTTCTTTAGCAAAGTGACAAGAAGCACTTTCCCTTAAAAAAGAGCATTTTTCCGGCAGCCTTGAAGGAGGCCGCATCAATGCCGCTGGCGGGGTTGCAAAATATGGCCTACAGGCGATCATGAGAAGCCGCCGCTGGGAAGGTAGTTTGTCGGTGTTGTGGCGTTTGCTCAAGTGTCAGGTGACTTTTAAGAGAAGGTTAAGGAAATGCCGACACACTTTAACATTCACGTTGGGCCTCGCTGCTTCACCCAGCGCCAGTGGGGCTCATGGCCTGTACGGTTGCGTCTCGGTCCGTCGGCATTCGAGCTTCTGTCGTGCGGGAGGCGCTAGGACCGCGCGGAGCGGAGCGGCTTGAGGAGGAGCGCCCGTCGTTGTTTACCAGCAGCTTCGAGCGCCAGCAGAGGGGCTGCGGGGGTCCAGCGGGAGAGCAGCGCGATCGACGCCCTCAGCTTCGGTTCCGGCATGTTGGCTCTGGTCCCGCTGCTGCTGTCCGGTCTCCTGGCCGCGGCGCTTCCTCGAGGTAAGCTGGAGCTGCAAAAGTCTTCCGCCGCGGCGTGGAACTTCGGTGGCCCGCAGCCGACGCGGCGAGCTCGGCCCCTCACTTTCCACCCGACTTGCGGTTCTGTGGAAAACTTTGCACCCCGTGCAAATACAAGGGAACGAGCAGCGCGAAGCGGGAGTCGTTTTATTTTACGTTTATTGCGCAAGTACTGGTTTAAAATAGGCGTAACGAAGCGAGCGGGGGGGGGGGGCTGTTTTTTAAAGCTCCCGGAAGCCCCGTGTTGTTCCCCCTTACGTCAGTTGACAGCTGTGCTACCGCTCGTATTTTTCCCCCAACCTCCGGTGTTTGTGTGTAACTTGGCTGTTTTTCGGTCACCCGTGGTCTGTGCGCAGGATGCGTCCGCTCCAATGGGGTCGAATACAGGGGGGAGCAGCAGACCACGCTCACCGGACGGCAGTGTCTGAACTGGATGAACGCAAGCAGGGACTACAGTGTGACGGCCAGCCCGGACACGCAGTCGGGTAAGGGGAGCGTGTGCTGCGGTGAGCGCGATGCCGGTTTGTGACCCGTTGTTGCTTCGCGATCCCTGCACGATGTCGGGTCTTAAACAACCCTGCTCAAACCTTCGTTCCTCAGGTGTTGGGAACCACAGCTACTGCCGCAACCCGGACGCCTCGGCCAAGCCCTGGTGCTACGTGTCCGCCTATGCGGGAGGAGTCCAAAGGGAAGCGTGTGCCGTGGATTTGTGCGGAGGTAAAGCAACGCCAAGTCGCGGCTTTCCTGCATTTTTTTTATTTGCTCAACATCTAACCGGGAAAGGTTTAACCATCCGGACATTTTGACGCATTTTACACCGAACTGAAAGGCCTCGGCTTGCCTGCTTTTTGCCACAGCTCCGGTTGTCATACCAATGTCCGAGAGCCGGTCGACCGCCTCCAGCGCAAAACTTGGCGCGACACTCAAGTCGACAGCAAGAGCAGTGGGCTTCAGTTTAAAAAAAAAAAAAAATATTATTATTATTATTATTATTCTTTCCCCCAAAGGGTTTACAGTCTGGTCACGTCGCCAGGCAGTTGGCAAAAATGGTCTCTGCAAGGCCTTTTAACGGATGCTCGCCTCCTTGCGACCTTTGCCTTCAAAACGGAGCCACATCTCGATAGCAAGAAAAACTCGCGTCGCGGTTACCAAAGGGGTGGGCGGGGTTTCCCACCCCCTCTTAACTCATTGGCCAGAAGTAGACGGCCCCCCGCAGAGACGCCGTCCCATTGGCTGCGCTCAACCGGAACTCCGGGCCATTTAACTCTGCGGCAGCTCGGTAAACAAAGCTGAGATTTTCTTCCCCCCCTTGCGGAGGGACAGATGTTGAGCTTTGCAAGTCCTGCCTGCTCACCTGCACTTTAAAAATGGATTCGCGCAAATGATTTTTTTCTGGTTGAGCAACACTCAGAGGCTCAGGCAGATGGCATCTTCATTTATTCATTGCATAGTATTTACCTTAAACCTTTATCTAGGGTTTATCAATGCACTGAACTCCCCTACATTCGCAGGCACGCACGCACCTGGCAATTTACAGTAACTGGTTCACTCGAAACACATGTCTTTGGACTGTAGCACAAAACCTTATAGGTGATTCTGTAACTTCATATTTTTGGCTGCTTGAAAGTTGTTTCGCATCTCTGCCTCGTTGATCGCCGTTATCGTCATAACTCCTCCTCGGTCCTTTTCTTAAGTCGGCCCAACTTTTAACTAAGAAACGCGATGACCTGAGCGGAATTATTAAATAATAAATGCCACGACCGACTTAAAAAGGAAGCTTCTCCTTGCGGAGAAGGTAGTTTGGTCGTTGGTCAACGTTCTGGTTTTTGCGTTTTAGGTGAGGGCGAAACCGAGGCATCCGCAGCGCCATCCTTGGGGGAGAAAGAGGTGTTTGAGCCAGCGGAGTCTCTGCTCCCTGCGCAGAGCGAGAGTGCCGCCGTGCAGCCGGTCATTGGGATCAGCCAGCGTGTCCGCAGCAGCCCCAAAAAGAAGAAAGATCTGGGGACACCTGGTACGTGCTGATGTCCACGTAGCCCCAGGGATGCATGCTGGTTAGATGTGTACCTCACCTCCTGAAAAACGTTAATATGCATTCATATTTGAGATTGACAGCTTATTGTTGGTAATGTAAATGCTTCTGCAGAAAGACTGTATTTTTCATTTCTCTTTTTGCTTTTTAACAGGCTACGTTCTAGCCGTCCTCATGATGATAATCATCGTTCTCCTCGGAGCAGGGATTACATTTGGCTACTTCTATACGAGGTTGGTATGAAGTCAGAGACTTGTGTGTGTGTGTGTGTGTGTGTGTGTGTTGTCTTATGAACTACAGTGGTTCCAGATGGGTCATTTCAGGTGGATGATCAGCTGCGTGCGTGTTCCAGTGCTCTGTCGTCCCAGTCTTACCCAAGGTCTGCTGAAAAAACGGTCCTGCTAGAATAAGGGAGAACTGAGCTGCTTGCAGGCAGACTATTTTAAGATCCTGTTTTTATGTTCCTAAAAAAGAATGGAAGGCTGGAGTCCGGAGGGAGCCGGGTCTCCTGCAAGAGAGATGTCTAAGGTTCCTTGTCGCTGCGGGAGAGTATTTGGATTCGCTCTCCTGGAGCAGCAGATGTCCTTGGGGCTGCGTGCTTTGCAGTTAAGCCGATTAGCTTTTGTTAGCTTTTTGCTTTTTATTAGCAGCCTTACATGTTGGGACACGATGTCAGCGTTGGCAATACGATGCGTGCTCCGCATAGGTGCGCGTTACTTGCTTGCCGGGGGGAGTTGGGTTCAATCGCCAACAGGCCCACGTGCCTTAAATAGAGCAGGTGCTGCACGCTTGCTTAGATGTACCAGAGCATTGGTTAGTTAGTCAGGTGGTTATTCATTTAACCCAAGCGTTTCTCCAAAGTTAACAGTGATTCACCCTTCTTTACAACTGGCTAATTTTTACCACGATCAGGTGTCCTACAGCAAGAGGCGGTATTCGAACCTGGCTCCGTGTGTGCGTGCGGTGAAAAATGTTCAGTTCTCTAAATGCATTTAAAGCACGATTCTTTTGGAACACTCTGTCCTGAAGACAGACCCAGAGCCCACTCACAAATGTACAGAAAAGCCAGGTGACTCCCCATGAAACACACAATTGCAGAACAACAAGTAGAATAATTTGAAAAAGCGTTATTGCCGCATGGAACCGTGTGTTGCCTTTCTTCAGACAGCAAACCTCCACACTACACGATGAGTCAAAAAAGTCCTTTCACCACATCACCAAGGCTTTGCGGTTTCACCGCTGAGAAGGAAAGTTGGGTGCCTCAGACTTTATTTAACCTCATTGTTCAGCAGTTCTACTGAAGCCAACATCCGGATAATAAATGAGCTCCTTCCAGCTGAAAGTGCGCTTTACTGCACCACTCTGATAAGGCAGCGCAGTGCTCAACCCCGTACCCTGATTTACCATGTTACGTTGCTGGGGAATTTTTACTCTCCCGGTGCGCGGCAAGCACCTTGATCGAGGGGCAGCAGGTGGGATTCGCACCCGGGTCCTTCAAAATGTGCATCGCCTTCTGTCTCCTCAGGGGCCGGAACCTGATGCAGCAGCACGAGCAGCGCGTTTACGAGCGGGAGATGCAGAGGATCACGCTGCCCCTGTCGGCCTTCTCGAACCCGGCGTGCGAGCTGGCGGAGGAGAGCGCAGTAGTCGTGAGCCCGCGGCAGACCCCCTGCGAAGAAGACGGGATGGCAGAGGGAGCCGACCCCCTCATGGGTCCGGCCGGCACACCGGGAGCTTGAAGCCACGGCAGCGGAGGCGTAACCCGACTCCGGCAGCAACGAAGCTGTTGCCAGAATCCCCCTGTTCTGGGAGTGTACTTATTTTCCTTTAAAAGGTCTGTTTGAGCATCCAGATGTGGACTAAGCTGCACTTTGTATCCCGTAACGCTCATGTGCAACCCGGTTTGTTTTTTTTCCTTTTTGCGGGGGATAGTGTTTGAAAGCAGGTGGAAGAAGTTACGACTACGTTTTCCTTAACATCACACACGCAACCGTGCGATGAGGGTCGTGTAAAAAATGCTGCATCTCAGGACTGTCTGGTTTTGTCCCGAACGCCACTGTGATCCGGGTGCCCGGCGGCCGCAGGTGAACGCCCCGCCTGTGCTGTTCTGCTGTTTTCTGCGCTGAACCTGAATCAGATGGGTTGGGGAGTGTAAAGGTGTCACATTTCAGTTTTTACCTGGGCATGGAGATGGCGGATGTTTGCACTCAGGGAGAAATGGCCATTTTCTTCATTTCCCTCCTCGGCACGATCGATCTTGGCCCACTCCGAAATGTCCCCCCTCGGCCTCGCGTGTGCCTCAGAATCAGATGGAGCCACGTTGTTCCCTCATGATGCTGGTTTCTCAGGAGCAGGTTGGAAGGCAGGGACGTGTCACATTGTGTCTTCAGCCATTTGACTTATACTCGTGTTGTGGGAACGTTGTAGGACAATCCAGTCATGTTGTGTTTTTCAAATATGACTCTTCCCTCTGTTGGGAGTTCAGTTCAAGCCAACTGGTGAAACCGACGAGAAAATGCAACGTATTCACATTCTGGTACGGTGCTTAAACTTTGGCAAATATTCACTCCCTCTTCCTGAACTGTTCGTCGGTTCAGTTTTTCCCCCTTTAAGCTGGGAAGTAGTGTTGGCATTTTAAAATCACTAGTTTTTTTAATATATGTATATGTAGTCACTTTGACTTACTGTATGTACTATGTATTTTAAAGATGCATAACAGTACTTGCATTTGTACTTGGCAGTTTGTTCTGCTGTGATTGAAATAAAGATTTGAAATACTTTTGCTTCATATTGGACTGTGATGCGGTTTGATTTTTTTTCAAAACGCACAGCAATGTGCAAGGAGGGAGTTGGCGAAATGGGTACGTGGACCTCATCTTACACACGGCTTGGGTTTAAAAGGTTGCCGTGTAAACCTCCCCGCACGCACACGGTGCCGTCCGGCTAGAGAATAGATCCATCCATCCATCAACCACTTTTTCACTGTCAGAATGGCAGTGGTCTGGTGCCTATGCTGAAGTGGCACTACTAGCAGGCTATGAAAACTACACGCTAGGTGGGACAGTACTGACAATGCACGTAGTTCTGGAAAACAGCAAAGTTTTACTAAATTTCATTTCCACGGCACCGATTTGGGTTCAGCACGCAATCGGCTGCTTCGCCAGGGGCCAGAACCAGTTACTCCTTTAGGGACTCTTGTTTCAAACGTAGCGCAAACAAAACATTTCCCACCCACTGAAGTTTCAAAAGCAATAAAATTAATATCCTACCCATTAAAAACCAAACAAGCTAATATCTAAATAATGGATGTTGGAATGAAAAAAAATGCACAGCTCTGGAGATTTATGTAGAAGAGCAAAGACCCACAGATTCTAGACAGTTTCTACAATTCTCACCATCTCCCAGTTTGAGAAGTGACTTTGCCTGCTTATTTTATTAATAAAGTATAACCCAGGGACTGACTTCACACTACGGGCTCAAATGGGTGAAACATGAGTGATACGTTTCTAAATGGCGCCCCCCAGTGGCGGCAACAGGAAATGCACAATTTGCTCAACTGCGACAAAATTCCAATTTTAAAAACATCTCTAAATAGAAAATTGCAAGTTAAACAGCTTATTGAATTGCACAGACATTCTGTGACAGACAACTACTGTAGCTGTGGCTCAGTAAAGCTGGGCCTCGAAATAGTGCCTTTGAACTGGCAAAAGGCCCCAGAGCGGCACAAGTTGGTTCACGCCTTTCGCCAAATTACTGCACCCCACCTTACAGCTCACAATTACCCATTCTTATCCTAGGATAAAAGGAATTTTGGCACTGCTTAGATGCATGAACTCCACTCTTTTACTAACCTTGCTGAAGCCGCAATAAGATGCAACCTGAGGCTGTTCTTATCCACATAAAACCGCTCCGCGCCGCGTCTGCCAAAGCAGGGAAAGACAGAAAGGGGACAAAAACTGGAAACGGTCACAATTTTAATTAACTGAGCATTAATTTGTGACAGAACACTAACAGGGATACAAAATGCTAGCGGTTACCATCAGTACCTTTGAACGTGGAACTAAAAAAAAGATCATTCACTGGTATTCATAAATTATTTCCCATTTGCAAACCAGTACACCTAGTGTCTTCTCATAGCTAATATATACACATCTTTCTATACATTTTGATTTATCAAAATATTCCAGTTTCACACAAGTCACTTCCATATGAGTTGAAGACTTGCCAACGTTGACGCAAAACTAAGGGGGAGAGGGTATTCAACCCTGCTGCTCGAGCATCATCAAGCGTCAAAGGTAGTTGTGGACTAAACGGTCCAGTTTCATAGGACAAGCCCCTCCCCCCACTCCCTCCAAGGTGAGCTCCAAGGTCAGAGGACACTTGTTGAACTTCAGGGCTGGGGGAGGGGGGGGGTTAAACATACTGGTGAGGCCCAGCGTCACAATCATGTTTTATTTACAGCCGCTGGCTGCCGCCATCCAAACTGTCCAAGCCATGGCTGTCTGTCAAAATTAATCTCCCTATATAAATCACTGCACTTTTAAATATTTTAAACGCAAAAAACTGGGGTCTTCATGTGGAGCGACTCATGTTGAGCCAATCCTGACCCTCATAGACAAGCAGTGCATTCCACGTCACTCAACACAGTGACCAGAGCGTACATCCACTCAGTGTTCAGGGGCAATACAGTTACTTTAAAAAAAAAAGAAATCAAATCACATTGGTGCCAAAGACGTTCTTCCAGAAAATCTAATCCTCTGCTGAAATCATAACCTAAGCCACAGTACGAGAGACGGCGCGAGACGCACTCCTCCATGCCGCCACTTCAATGCTTAATTGTTCGTCTTTCTTCTCCCGTTTGTTCCTGCGCTTCCTCCCAGATGAGCGCTGCAGCTTCGGGGCCCATAAAGCAAGCAGGCTGGCCCTGCTTTGTAAACATGGCCGAGTTTGTCCAGTTTGTTGCGGCTGCTGCTCCTTTCTCTGCCAAGCATTAGTGCAGAGGTCAAGGGATGGAAAGGCTGTTGGGACGCTAGGATGCAGCTTCTGTAGGCTGCAGGCTGGGGGCGCTCTGGACCAACTGGGCCCCGGCACGACCGTAGAGGCGACACAGGCTCCTGTGCAGCTCTTCCAGCTCAGCAGGTAGAGGGATGCCCAGCTCCTGGTTCAGCGCCAGGGCTTCAAAGCAGTCCTCCAGCTTCTCAAAGGTGAGCCTGGTGGGGGAGAACACAGGGCAGAGCTCAAAGCTCAACAAGGAGGAGCAGGCATCACCACGGAAACATAAGAAAGCAATTTGCTTTCGGGAGTGTTCTTGGGAATGTGGACTTAGATGCTATCTACGAGTGGTTCAGAGATGGATTTGTGGTTGAGAACTGCTTTCAATCTCTTCCACTAGCTTTTTCTCATTGTTCCGAAGCAGCTGAAGTTCTAAGGCTGTTTTACATCAACAGCGATCACTTAAGAAGCCGTACTGAACAATCGATCCGTATGCAGACCCTAGCAATCCATCCAGTGTGGCGTAAGGAATTCACCGTTACAACAACGCATCTGAGGAGAGGAAGCGGGAACGGTTTGGCTGCGACCCCATACCCACCGTTTCTCTGGGACGAGGTCACAACAAGCCACGGCGAGAGGGAAGAAAGCAGGAGGGCAGTCTTCTGGCAGAAACTTCTCCACAAACTTCCCCACATTGAGGCCAAAGTCCAAAGTTCTGGGCAGGCATTCTGGGTCAGCATATACCTGTCCGATAATCTAGAGGAAAACGCATCACCGTGACAACTGTAGTCATTCACATTGTAATGTTTAACACATTTTATGCAGTTCAACTGGACCAACCAACACACCAAAAGGACTCAAAGTAGCTTGACACAAAAATTAAATCAACGGATTCTCATTAATCTGCTGTGTTGCTTATGCAAGAAAAACACAGTGTAAAATCTCAGCACTCCACTACCCAGAAAATGCAGGAAAACTATAAACCAGATTCTGTTTTTTCTGGTATTCTGGCATTGCTGTTAGCAGAAATATCCCACTGAGTAAATTTAAAAGGTTAACAAATTCATGCCCTGCTGCCAAACAGGCTTATTACTCAGTACAAAGGCATTTTTGCCCAGTTATGTGGTCAGTTTACTTCCACAACAGGTATTTTACTCACTGCCCATCTTATCTCCCACTCTCAGCCTCTATGCTTCTTCCATAACAAAACAGAGCAAACAGAACAAAACTTCCTCCTTCCTGTAGCACCTGCAGTTCCAGTCCATCCTCACCCTTTTGTCTTATCTGCAAGTCATGAACTTTACCTTCAGGACAGAGTGCTGCATGAGAAGTTGAACTGCAGTCATCAGTCGTAGGGTAGAGCTGAGTGAAACTACGGTAACTATTGGGCGACTACTTTAATAAATTTAAGGTGACCAGGAAGTGATTATTTTTCCTCCCATAAAAATGATGATAATGGGACCCCCTGTGAACAGCAGTTTGCCTAACAGTGATTTCCAAGAAATTAATTCACATTGTTATAAGGAATGGGTTATTCTGTTCTGATCACACTGTAAGCCTTAATGGGTCTACAAAAGGGGTCTAAGGCCCTGGTGACAAACTGTCAATTATTTGTACTTGCTGGCATGAAGAGCAATAGTTAAGATCGCAGTTGGTGGACACATTGGTTGTCATGCATAGCGGCTGTGCAAAGTGAGAACGTATCTGCTCCAGAGAACCGTCACTTCGACCAAAACACTGCCGCGTATACAGTGCCTTCGCTAATATTTGTACCCATGGTAAATAAAAGCAAAATCGGCTGTGAAAAAAAAATCTGTTTATCCCACTGATCTTTTATTTAAAATAACATTTTGAGAAAAATATTTGTTTCATAAGAACTTATTTTTCCTTCCAATTACAGATTAGATTTTTGTTAATATTTTGAATAAAACCTCAAGACGATGAAAAAAAAAGAAAAAAAAACAAAACATTTTTTCACAGCTCATTTTGTTTTTATTTACCAAAGATGCCAACATTAATGGACAGCAGTGTACAAGTTAAAGAAAAAAAAATGCTGAGCATCAGTGCAGTTTCAGTAATAAAACCAAGACCCTACTGTGCCCCTGCTTAGCATCTGATGACTTCTTACCTCGCAGAGCACAATTCCAAAGGAGAAAATGTCCACCTTCTCGTCATAGCGCTTACCTGGAACAAGAGGTGTACTTATTAATATTTGCAAAGCTACAGGAAGGCAAACACGACAAAACAGGAGAAGAGCCCCTCACCATTAAGCATCTCTGGCGCCATCCAGTATGGGTTTCCCACAACGGTGTAGCGCTTCTTGCGGTCAATCCTCCGGAAGGTTCTCTTCTTAGCGTTGGATTTCTCCGCAGGTGGGAGTCGGACCTTGTCGTCCACAACCAGGCGGGACAGCCCAAAATCTGCCACGACCACTGTGTTATCCTGCAAAGAGGGGGACAAGCTGAGTGAAGCCAAGGCCATTGGCTGTCACGTGGGCCAATGATGCAGTCCTCCAGGGTTTCAGGCTCATCTTTGGATTCAAGTGACCAAGTTTAGTCCTCTAAATATATTCCCATATGCAAATGCAGTCACATACGGTCTTATTTGTAAAACACTAACTTTGTGGGACAACACTCTCCTATGATATACTTATTAGGCACAATGCGTTTGTTCAGAACTTCTCCCTGCTTGGGCTGAACAAGCTGGAATAACATATTAAACAGTGGAATGGCACACGATTGTTCTCTTCATACCAGAATGGTGGCCATCGTTGTATTCTGGAGGGCAGAAATGAGCTGGAATCAAACCCACTTTAACGGATTCAAAAGTCAGACCCCAAACAAAGTACACATTTACAAAACAGCTTCCTTGTGGAAAAACAAACACTGCAAATTAGAAAAATATTTCTCTAAACTAATATTTACAAGACATTTCAGGCTGCCTTCAGTCAAAATGTTGTGATTATTTTTTTGATAATTTTTTTTTTTTTTTTTTTTTTTAAAGATCCTAGTGACTGCAGGGCCATCTCTTGTTTAAAATGTCAACCACGAAAAGTAAAAGGGGCTTTGGCACATGCAGCCGTACTTTAAATCTTACATCTAGGACTGGACAAAGACTGTACACCAAGAGGAAGACTGGACTGAAGAGTTGTGACTCACAAGTGAAGCCACCTCTCCTCCTTCTGGGCATCATTTGTCAATGTGGTTTTAACTTTAATGGTAACTCCCTAGTCCATCTTTTGTACAAAATCTATAAACTTTGCTAAAACGCAACAGCCAATGGTGGAAACACAGGTTGCTTTCACTGCAAGTAGTACAGAAAGTACATCAGTGAAGAATATAATAAAGTGGATAACTAATATTAGAACATTTGTCATTTGAACATTCAATATGATGAAGAGCCAGTATAGCAAGAACTTCCCTTCAGTGACTATTTGAGCAACAGTGCAGCAGTTTACTCAGCATCTCACAGGTACCAAACGCATGAAGAAATCCCCTCAATGAACTGCGCTTCTCTCAATTTACTGCAGTCTTTTGGAGTTTTGCAGCACTAAGTGTTCACAGATTTGCCAGCTGGTACTGTCTGGATTGCCACAGGTCCCTCAAAGACTTCCCAGAAGCAACATGCCCTACCCATTAAGGGTAGGAAACAAAATGGTCCCGGTGGTTGCCAATTCTCTCCTGAGCATCTTCCCAAACTGCCCTGTGACGTACAGCAGAGGAATACAAAGGAAATTGTGCATTGGGATTTTGAAGGGCCTCCTGGGGACAAAGAGCCAAATTTAACCCCCCTCCACCTATCACTTCATCTTGAGGCAAGAGCCAGAGCACCGTGTCGCTAAAAATGTTCCCGCGATGCTTTCCACCGACATCGGTGACACACTTTTGAATGTCTGGTCTTTAGCGAGATGCCCTGACACACGTACCAGTTTTACCAGGCAGTTGTGAGAGTTCAGATCTCTGTGGATGATGCTCATTGAATGGAGGTAAGCCTGAAAGAATTAAAAGGGAAAAAATATCGCAATTAAAAACAAACGGATAAACTTGCATGCACATCTACAGAATGTTTACACACACACACACACACACACACACACACACATTTCATCACTGAGCTAAGAGGGGCTCATTCTCAGGAGGGCTAAACAGCAGGACTTGAACTTGTGTTTGTCACCGAGGATGAAACGGCAGCCCCTCCTCCCAACTGTCTCTTCAGCGTGAGGACAGAAGGCACGTTTTTGCTGTTTGGCTCCTGAAGTTAAAACTACTGTCTGGCTGTCATGACAAGCCTGTTGCCTTGGAAACCAGCAATCTTGGGTCAGATTTAACCTTTTGGCCTTCCAACAATCCAGAAGAGCTCACTGTAAGTATTGCACCAGGTGGTTCCTGGTTCCTTTGCCTATTGATAACCTCGTACAACAGAGGCGTGTTTCCCAATGATCTGACTCACCATTCCTGAGGCAATGCTCTTGGCGAAGCTGACTCTCTGTTCCCATGGAAACGGATCCTATGGGAACCAAAGAACCAAGGTGAGAGAGACGTTTCTTTGAACCGTATTCCGACCATGGTGTACAAACTACATCAGCAAAATGCTAAGAGTACGTTTCCGTAAAGTATAGAACTTAGAGAGAACAGAGTTCCAATCCAGCATCTGGTTTTTCCCAATTCATCAAGCTAAAATCTCAAACAAAAAGCCAGACAAAACGAGAGGCATCCATTTAAGGTGACCTTAGCAAATGTGTCACACAAATGATGTTATAAAACCTGCTTTTATGACTGCGCAGCAATACGGAAAGCCGCCGGGCTGTACACACCATGTCCCGAATGAAGTCCTTCAGCGTGCCTCCTTCGATGAACTCTGTTATTAAATTCAGCCTCTTGTCTTTGTACAGCACGCCAATAAACTTCAGAACATGAGGATGGTCCAAACTTCGCATAACTTTGACCTGAGGGGCAAGAAAAAAGAAAGGTTATGTCCCACTTGCTCTGAGAGTTAATGCTTCGATATTTCAAATAAACAAATAGTCTCACATTCTAGGGGAGATTTTTAGTCACTGAACATGTCTAAAATGATTTCTGAAGCCCATATCTGATGATACAGTCCAAATATTTCCAACCATGGAGTACAAACATTTGACTTTACGCAAATATAAACCTTGGTATATCTTAGTTAAACCACTATCCCAGGGGTGAAGGCGCTGACCTCTTTCAGGAATGTTTTCTGGGTTTCCTCATCGCAGCGGATCAGCTCCTTCATGACCATCACCTCCCCTGTGGCTTTGTGTGTAACCTGTGGTGAAATCCCAATTTATATCCTTTGAAACAACCGGTATTAGAGCCACACTGCTGTCAGCAATGGCTGAGAATTTAACCAGGGGTAAAAACAAAAACGACTGCAATGACTGGGAACAAGACAGCTCAACATTGATCTCCAATATGTTCTCATGATGCATTTGAAAGTGAATTAAGCAAAAAAAAAAAAAAAAAAAAAAAAAAAAAAAAAAAGGGACACCTTGGAGACTCCATGTTTCAATCCTCAAGCTACTGAAGGCTTCAAGGCCAGAGACATCAAGCTGTGAACCTACATACCTTGATGGCCTGGCCAAAAAAGCCCTTCCCTAGAACCTCTCCGTGTATGAGGTCGCAGGGCCGGAAGATGCGGTGCGAGCAGCTGCTGGAGGAACGCAGCGACTCGGAACGCCCAATGTCCCGCGACAGGAAGGGGTTCTCCTTTGGGGAGGCGGGCCCCGGAGACTTACAGATGCTGTTACTGCGCCTTTAAGAGGAACACGAAAGTTGTCTTCGACGCGTTGAGGATTTGATGAAAGGAATGCTATGAGCATGTAGATCAGCTTAGTCACCACTGAGCTTAATTTTCTAGGGCATGCTGTTAAATGCTATACTCACAATAGTGTCAGCCAAGGAAACTCGGGGTGTGCTCAACAGTGACAATAAAACATGAGTGACACATGAATGCGCAAAGAAAATGCCTGTTGCATGCAAAACTACATCGCTTTCTCAAACACCTAACCAAAACAACAGCTTTTCATCTTTAGCTGCCACTGCGTCGACATACCTCAGCGTTCTCCTCTTCAGGGTGCCGTCATCAAGGGTGTCCGTCCTCTCTAAAATGGCACCGGCGGGAGACGAGAGGCGCATGCGGGAGGTGGCAGGGACCCCCAAGCGCAAATGTGAGGACCCCAGGCGGAGTCTGTCCAGTTGCTGCCTGACAGGGTCATACTCAAGGAGCAGCTGCAGTGTCTGACTGGTGCGGTGGATCAGGGCCTCCACCTATAAGGAACAATGACAGGGGACCACGTTTAAGCAGATACATTGAAGTCAAAATGCAGCGAAAACTATGGCCTAACACTTTAAAGAACATCAACGTAACGGGTAAACTCTTTGAACTCAAGCCTCCGTATTCAGTCGCTGCCTATCCTGTTGATGGCTGGCAACATTTCAGTTTTTATGTACAGGTGGTCAGCTACTGAACCTGAAGAAAGTGACTATATTTTGTCCAGCAGAAGAATGACATTTCAGATGGTGTTGAGTATCGATGCTGGGTCCACAGAGGAGTGACCATGAATGTTTTTTTTTTTTTTGGAGTGGATGGATATGTCCAGCAGCATGGTAAGAGGTGGGAAGCTGGGGTTTAGTCCCCCCCCCCTTCCCCAAGCATGCGTCAGTTAATCTCAATCGGCCAGGTACACATAGAGATTATTTGTACACGTGGAATGTCAATTTTTGTTGCTTTGCTCAGGATTCAGATGGAATTCCCAACACCTCTTGAGCAGGAGACAACAGACCAGCAAAGTGTGTGCTTAAGTTAGGGCTCAAAAGCACATTTCCCTGCCCAACACACATATTACAACATAGCTTTAAGTCAGGATGATTTGGCAGGAGACAACAGTGGGATTATCTTTAAATATGGAATGGAGATGTCTGTCACTTCTGGACTGATATGCATTCCTCGAACCCAAGACTGATATGCATTCAGTTCATAGGTTATCAATTTTATGCAAAGCTGTTTATAAATTCCACACAATTCCCTTTCTGTAAATCTAATGGAATAGACAGAGTATCATTTACATGAAATAGTTTAAGGCCTTCTTCTTGCCCAAGAGAACTGGCTTGCTTAAATGGAACGCAATATTACGATTATTCCACTTCTGGAGACAGCAGGGTCCAATTTACAGGTTGGTTTATATACGGGATAAAAATGCAGAATAAGCTGATGCTATTGCAACACACCAAATAAGTTGTAAGAGCAGCATATGGATATTGCCAAGTTAAACACCCACGAAAGGGATTTACTGTTCCGCAGCTCTATTAAGTAATGAAAGAACAGTTAAAGTGCAACTAAAAGCAAAAAACCCTCCATTATGTTCTTTAACAAAACTGCCAAGTTGCACCTTTTGTGATGCATAATTGCACGTCATTCACTGTGTTATGAGCTTAAAATGTAAATGGGAAAACTCCTAGATTTGAGTTTTGCAAGAGTACAGCGAGTTAGACGGTTAACCGAAAATTTGGAATTTGCATTGTAATTTATGTTTTCAGGATGACAAACGGTGAGCAAGGGGAATTTTGGACTTTGACGAATGTTACACTGCAATCTAAATTGCTCCCGAGAAAAGGAACCAGGTAATAAACACCTGCGATCCAGTATCAGAACTGAAAGAATGCGGGGCAGCATAACTATGTGATGAGCGCATTCCAGATGCCATCCTTTGCCAGCACGGGCAACAGGTAAACAATAGCTGAATTACAGAGTAGAGTTTCAATTTGAAACCATTGTGGTTTGTTCCTCAAAAATTTGTCACACTGTGCAAAACTGCTTACCTGAAAAGAAAACTTTGAAAAACACTGCATTTTACCATATATATATATATATATATATATATGAGCTGTAACCAAACTGTAACCTTCAATATAGGACCTATGGTTTAAACAACAAAGTCACAAGGCAATGCATGCATTCAGTTTTAAAAAAAGAAAATTCATTCAACCATAGAACTGGTAAAAGCTTCACCCACCTCTTCTTCCATCAAAGTGCCCACTGGGAGGCCATTTATTTCTAGAATCCTGTCGCCGACACGGATGGCGTTCCTCACTTCTGGACTGATATGCATTCCTCGAACCCTTAGGGGAAAAAAAAGAGCAAAGTGTCTTCATGGCATCATGGTTTGTAAGGCACCATCTAATCCATATTAGTGTTTTATCATGCTACCGTACAAAATCAGTACAAATCCATTTACCGATGGAAATCAAGAGCACACCATTCTTTCTTTAACACTTCTTTTATCTTGCGAGATGCTGGCAATTTCAGCAAACTTACTCTTTGACCTGAACGCTGGTGGAGCCAGTGGCACAGTCTCTGATGACAGACACAGAGAAGCCCCTCTTGCCGTTGGTGGCAGCCGGCACAGAGATGAGCGTTAAAGTGTGCGGCAGAGAGTCGAGGGCTGAGTCCGAAGAGCGCTTCTCAAGCATGGGTGTCAAGACGATCTGCTGGTGGCACTGCCCGCTAAGATCAAGGGGTGTTGTGATTCAGGTGGGCAAATACCTCGGGTGCAATTCTCTGGCAGGCATTACCATAGCGTCAAATATCGCAAGGGGTGTGGCTCAAGTTCTCAGAGATAATCATAACATGCGCTATGCAAAATTGGTTCTGTTTACATCAACAAAACTTTACCATGTAGTCTGTCGTATAGCAACAAAGTTCTGCAAATTAAGATGTACAAAAGCATTCCAAAATCTATAAAATAGACAAAAACAGGCAAATTAGTAAATGGAGCCATTGAGAGACCTACCAGTAAAGTTTGGAACGATCGACCAAGGCATAGGTGTCCCGATCCTCTATAACCACCTTGCAGCTCAAGCACACAAAACATTCAGGGTGGTATTTGTAATCCCCAGCCACCTAGAAGCAAATTGGAAAAGAAAAAAGAAAAAAAAAAAAAAAAAAAAAAGAGGCCATAATATAGCGCCGCTCTCCCAGTTGATTCAAAATGTCTGTTTTCTGAAAGCAACGATCTGCTGTGAGCCTCCGCGACTCTGCCTTACTACTCTGGGAAACAAGCTGACAACACCTGTTTGGCTGTCAAGCCATCTGAGTAACCAGGTGTGACGTCAGGCACCACCCAACTGTCTGGCTCTGCCTTTGCAGGTTCCCACTCTTGCATTCATCTTGACACACATGCATGGTCATCACTACTACTTCATTTAGTTTCATTTTTTGAATTCCAAGTAATTGTATTGTTACTGCATGAGATGTGGAAATGTGTAGACTGCTAGTGGCTGGGAGACAAATGAAGAACCAAATGGATGCCTGTTCAGTTCTCATGCTAGATTCACCGTCATTTTACTCTGGTTAAGTGTCTCAATTAAGAACATCAGATTAAAAAGGTCCAAGCATTAAGATTTGAAAACGGACTCTGTTGTTAAAGTATTTTACTAGCTGCTGTGCTCAACGCAACTCTGGACAGAAACAAGTGTTGTGACATTGCATAAAGCTTATCGAAATGATGCCACGGCGAATGCGTGCCATAATCAAAGCTAAATGCAGTCCAACAAAATATTAGTGTGTCTGACTTTTTTTTTTTTTTTTTTTTTTTTTATAGCTGGGCAGCATATAATGGGGGGGGGGGGATGTATGTGTGTGTCGCTATGGAATGGGAAAATGCGTCCGTATCTGGTGCATTACAGCACATGTGGCATCATGAGCTGTACATTACAGCTTGCGTGTTGTTGGGGGGGGATCAAGAGGGCAGAAAATTGATCAGCGTGCATGTGGCAAGAAAATCCGCCCGTATGACTACGTACATGCTACTATGAGCTATGTGTGACGCGTGTTACTCTTACCTTTCTGAGGCTTGTTAGACAGCCTGAAATTCTATTTTTCAAAATACCAAGTTCAACAAATTTTACTACACAGAAACCTAACTTAGTGTGAAAAGTACCTGCGT
Source organism: Heterotis niloticus (assembly GCA_018136845.1). Taxonomy (NCBI): domain Eukaryota; kingdom Metazoa; phylum Chordata; class Actinopteri; order Osteoglossiformes; family Osteoglossidae; genus Heterotis; species Heterotis niloticus. The sequence continues at coordinate 292,023 of CM030896.1, forward strand.
GCCAAATTTCAAATATTTGCCTTGAAAACAAAGCCATGTAGCAACCTAAGAGTTAAAAAGAGATTCAGCCTTACAGATACTCGCATGCACGGTTGCACTTCACATGCACGGTTGTAGTGATGTCATCTGCAGAAGCTTTAATGTGTCAGACTGCGCACGCGATTTCACAATTTCCCAGCCATACTGTGATGACTGTAACCCCTGGGGGCCTTCCTACACTCCCCTTTTGAAAGACAGCTGTAGGAAACCGGGGGGTGGGTTAGCGGATTACATAATGAACACAGACCCTCAGACACACGCACATCCCAGATCCCAGTGACCCACAAGACAAGCATGCACATGAGCACACGCTCATCCGCGACTCTGCTAACGCTGCCTCGAGATGTTGAATGACTGCTGAACAGACACGCATTCATATGTTATCTTTACAATACTCGGCAGAACACACAATTTACCAGAGGTCAGAGTCACACAAAAAAAAAAAAAAAAAAATAACCATAAGGGACAAAATTGAAACCATTTACTGGCGTGCTGTGCCCATACCTGTAAAATATTAGAGCCACAAGAAACTGAGGTGGACATTCAAACAGCAAAAGTGCACATGAGTGCTGCCTCATTAGCACACAAGGAGGTGTTTCATGTTCTCTCCTGTGCAGAAGCACACCAGCCAGAAGTATGTGCCCCATTGGGCTCCCTTGGGAAACAAACAGTCTGAAACTTGCTGCCAAGTTGGTTCTCAGTCAAGACTTGGAGCCACTAAGACAGCCCTGCCAAAAATCCTTGGCAATTCTGCTAGGAAGCGATGTGGCCAATTTTAAACAGAAGGGTCTATTATTTTGTTTGGTCACTGACAGACCTCTTCTAAGTGCACTTTAGGATCTACATTTAACCAATTACAATAAGGTGATTCCACTGTGACTTGTTTCCTTGGTCAGATAAATTCAGTGGTTTGTCAGACAGAATCATTTTTGGAGAGATTCACAGAGTATTCCAGGCTACCAAAGGTCTACAAAGCAAACAATGCTTTATGCTCCTACTATGGTCATCCATAATGTAATAGGATGAACAGTTTTGCAAGCTTCTGTGGAATGTACAGCTACACCGAATTTCAACAGTGGACACCTGATCTTCAGAGATTGTGCAAACTACCGAGAAGATGCGTGGTCACCAGTTTTTTTTTTTTTTTTAAATGGTGGTGTGCTGTGGAAAAGCATGGGAAGAAATGAAACCAAAGTGTTCCAAAAAAAACTTTTGAGGACACCACTCCCACCAAGAGGGGTTGCTAGGAATTATTAAGAGGGGTTACGGAGGGGAATGGCCGCAAAGGGCTTAGCGATTGCTCCTGTCAGCTAAAGCCCTGATTGTGGTCTTGCTAAGCACTCTCATAACCGCCGAATGATGCCTGTGTTCTGATGTCCTCAGTGGACCGGGGTGCATTTCCAGGCCTAGTCTACTGTCCTGGGTATTTTGCTGTAAAAAAAAAAAAAAAAAATCGTTGCCTTCACAATGGGGGAAAAGCTGTTATCTTTCTCCAAGGCAACTCACATGCTGGATTTGTGAACTAAGCTACTTACAATGACGATGATGTCGGATGATGATATCGATTTAGGGTAAGCACTTGGATCAAAGGTACGACAGCGTATTAACGGATAATATGAAATTATCCATTTATACTTTTGAATGTTTTAATTTAAGAAATACTACAGTGCCTGGGCTAAAGGGTGCAACAAAACTTCATTAAGGTGCGCCAGCCACAATTTCCATGTCAGCCTTCGAAGAAAGGCACGAATGCAGTCCCACACTCTGCTTTAGTTTGATCTCAGTGCATTTTACCACTAACCAATGAAGGTTCTTTCTGGTCCGCAACAGTAAGAAATTTTTCGAAAATAAATGAGTGAAGAAAACAAAACAAACAAAAAAAATCAACTGGCAGACATTCACACACAAGGTGAACTTAAAAACATGCAGACAGGCTAAACTTCAGTTACTGCTGGAGTAAATATTAGAAATGAGCTAATGGATATTGAAAACAATATGTTGATGCTGGATGTGGCAGTTCTATCATATCAGAAAGAGCCAAGCCTTTAAGGTTTCCACAGAACAAAAACTCACCATAGCAGGTCCAGTCATGAGCAGTGAGCAGCCATGACAAACTTCACCAAACTTTTCCCAGTAGTGATTGCGGCAGTACAGCTTCCCATCTTTTTCATAGTACCAGTTGGTCAGTTGGCCGCAGCACTCTGAGCACCTGTAGGAAAAACGCGTTTAAAAAACAAAGCCCACACATTGCCATTCAAAAGGATCCTCCTCCTTTAGACTTACCTGCTGTCAACACAAACATACCTGGAAACAAGAAACCTTCAAAAATTAATTTCATAAGCAAGAGATTTATTGTTCACATGTGATCTGAAACGGAGCCCTAAGACATATGAGGCTGAGCTAAATGCAGAAGAATGTCCGAAGAAAGCACCTCCTGGCAAACAATGGCAAATCTGATGAAGATGTTATTGTTAAGGCAGGTAAGGCAGGAATTTTGGAGCTGTGCCTAGAAAAAGGGAGGGTTTAAATTTCACACCTTTTCTTATGTCCACCATGCCACCAGACAAGGTGGGTATCAATATTAGAGTACGGTTAGACCTACCACATCAGACACCAAAAGAGACCTGTTTCATTCTACAAGAGTTAAAGAAATAAACTCTTATGCTGATACTCATACCTGACAGCGTTTGGCAGGCAGTGCAGCTGAATGATGAGCTTTGTCTGTTTTTCGTGAAATGCTTTGTATGCATTGGACGTGCTGCTACTCGCCCTGGTGCAAAACCAGGAGGGGCTGGAACAACATTGCTGTGGGAGCGTCCTTGCACAGCTCGACTGACGTGGCCTTGTTGTTTACCTGAAGGGCGATGTCCCGAGAGATTCATTTTAAATGTGAATTCATTTGCGCTGCACCACTTTGGGTGGCTACTCATCTGAAAAGTGGCAAGGGCTCCAGCTTGCACAAGGAACAAAATGCTGTTTTTTAGGCCTTTCAGTAGGCTGGCCTTGTGTGAAGAACAAAGAGATGGGGGCACTTCTTGCAGCAGAAACCAAGGCAACACCTACAGTCAAATGGCTAAATGCTACAAAACAGTACAGGGAATAATTTGCACAGATCTTTGGGAGACTAAAAGTTCATTGATGGGATACTGATCCCACATTCTCCTGGCAGAACTAGGACTGCTCAGAATAACATCAGTTCAATTAACTTCATTGAAATCTTAACTGTTGTTCATTTAGCCAGATTTTCAAAACCAGAAACAGAGATAAAAATGTTCGTAAACTGCTTTCAAGAGGAGAGGAAGAAAAAAAAAAAAAAAAAAAAAGGCCATTCTTTGTGCGCAAAGAAACCTCTTGGGAAACCTGGCCCACATATAAAGCTTGAGCAAAGGCCAAAAAATGTTCAGAGGTCACAACGTTCAAGATGGGAACATGGGAGGAGAACACCGTGCAGGCTATGTGTGTGGCTCAGCTTGCAGTACTGTGCAATGCGCCCTGGTATTAGGTTAACACCGACTGCGAACACTCCTCTCAATGGGGAAAAAGCATGCGAATTTTTCAAAATAAACTGGCCAAAATAATCCTTGTATACATCACACGAAGAGTTGAAAAAAAAAGCAGACAACCTATACGAACAAATTTAAAACAAAAAAAAAAAAGAATAATCAAATAACCATTTCCTGGCTTGGCCAAAGTGGCCTCATGCAGAGATGCACCTTGCTTAGCTGACAATGAACCAAATTTGTATCTTTTTATTTTTTACACAGGCTGTGCATCATATTGCACAGAAAATGTTTTTAAACTTAAAAACTAAGCGTTTGCGTTACTGCCAATCCAAGGATGTTTCAGACCTAGACGCCTGCTTGTTTTTGTTTTTCCAATATGTTCCAAAATCAGACAGATTCAGAATCCGATGAGACAGGTAAAATGTGTACCGTCTTGCCGACGTGCACACAAACTGAACACACAAAAAAAAAAAAAAAAAAACCTGCAGGGGATGTCAATAATGGGCTTCACCTCAGACACTGAACAAGCTTATCAAAATGAGCAAGAAGACAGCTGAATGTGTCTTGGGGGCCTTCCTCTGTGCTTTTCACCATTGTGAGTCATAACCACCCATTCCTGGCAGGCACATGGTTGATGTACGGCCAACGCTTAAGACCACATCCACAGACTGCAGCAAAATCCACTATGACTGTACAGCTTCTAGCTCCTGCTTGCCTTGTAAGTGTGGTTTACTCTAGATTATGGATTCGAGTAATTTTCCCCGTTCAAGAGCTTTCAGTTCAACAGTATTTACATTATTAGTGACATCCACTTGTAAAATTTATATACGTGGGCGAAACAGAGGGTCATCAAAACTGAGAGGAAAGGCCGAGTTTAAAACCAACTTGTAGTGCAGATGGCGTGTTCTGTTTTCATGCAAGAAGCACTCCTGCAGTCACACAGAGGCGAGAGTAGGAAAACTTGTGTTTTCATGCAGGCGTGGCCTAGACGGATTAGAGGAAAGTCTTTGCTGCGATGAAAGTCTGCCTTGATGGAAATCAATCGTGAGGCTGTGAGCACAGCCCGGGGAATGGCTGCGGCTGGCTCTGTGCCTGGTTATTTTCCGTACCACAATAGAGACAAGCTGCAAGATGCCAGGCCAGGAGGATGACAAAACAACTTGGTCAAAAAGCTCTGAAGCAACAGCAAACAGCAATCCCATTTGTTGTGTGCACATGCAAACAGGGATGAAGGGGAAGAGATGATAAATCAAGTGGGTTAGCAATGGTCAGGGGTGCTATCTTATAACCTTCGAGCTGCTGGTCCAAACCATGGGAGAAACCCCTTGAGATTGAGACTTTCAACGCTAACTGCTCTTCTAAAACGTTCAGCTGGGGAAAAAACTAAATAAACGTAAGCTTTGGGAAAACGCATCTAAGCAAATAAAATGAGTCATTCACGTGAATGACAATGACAGATGGCAATTTCTTAGATGTCTCATCAGCGTCTGCTGAGACAGGTGAATGAAACCTTTAAAAAAAAAAAAAAATTAAATTTGACTCATCCAAAGGGGTTTTTAGTGTGGGATTGACAAGAAAAGTAATGGAGCTCCAAGAAAGACAGAGAAGACAATAAAAAAAAAAAAAATAGTACCCGCTATGTCTGCTGTCTCATAATAATCTCCACTTAGCTAAACCGTTCAGCATTTACGTTTAATTTTGCTAAGTAAAATTTTAATACATATGTCTATATACACCGATCAGCCACAACATTAAAACCACCTGCCTAATATTGTGTAGGTCCCACTCGTGCTGCCAAAATAGCTCTGACCCATCCAGGCACGGACTGCACAAGACCTCTGAAGGTGTCCTGTGGTATGTGGCATCAAGACGTTAGCAGCAGATCCTTTAAGTCCTGCAAGTTGCGAGGTGGGGCCTCCGCGGATCGAACTTGTTTTTCCAGCACATCCCAGAGACGCTCGATCGAACTGAGATCTCGGGAATTTGAAGACCAAGACAACACCTTGAAGTCTTTGTCATGTTCTTCAAATCATTCCTGAACAATTTCTGCAGCGTAGCAGGGCCACTGCCATCAGGGAAAATCGTTGTCATGAACGGGTGTACGTGGTCTACAGCAATGTTTACGTAGGTGGTATGTGACAAAGTAACCTCCATATAAATGCCAGGACCCAAGGTTTCCCAGCAGAACACTGCCCAGAGCATCACACTGCCTCCACCAGCTTGCCTTCTGCAAGCTGTGATGCATTGTGTGTTCTGACATCTTTCTATCATGGCCAGCATTAAGAGCCCATGGGAGCCCATGACCTTGTCCCCAGTTCACCCATTGTCTGTCCTTGGACTGATTTTTGTATGTACTAACCGCTGCATATTGAGAACACCTCACAAGACCTGCTGTTTAGAGATGCTCTGACCTAGTGCAGAGGAGGGAGCAAGTCACAAGCAAATCTCAAGTCAAGTCCCAAGTGTTTAGAATGAAGCAAGTCAGGTCAAGTCAAGTCCCTGCATGGAGTCAAGCAAGCCAAGTCATTGCTTAGGTCAACCAATTCACAAGTCAAGTCAGTGAATTCTAGTGCCCACATTTAAACATCATAATTTGCTATAAATAAATCATATTCTGTAAACAAATGTCATTACTGTTATCACTCATGAACCATAGCATAAACGACAGAAAAACTGAAATGTATGACTTGATAATGATTTCTAGGGCAAGGTAATTCAGCTAGAGTGCCACCATGGTGAAATATTACTACTGTAGCAGTGAAATATCTGAGAGTGATTCTTCTTCTACACCGGGGCGCTCTATATATATATATATATATATATATATATATATATATATATATATATATATATATATATATTTTTTTTTAGAGGGTCCGTTTCACTTTCATGTCATCATTGGCAGGCCAAAGGCACTCAGAGGGAGGGGCGTGGGGTGTGCCGTAATAAGCAAAATTTTTTAGTTCATTGAGAGAAATGCTGAAAACAAACAGTATATGGCAGCAGTAGACCAAATAAGTGTAAGAATGTGCAACCAGACGGCTTAAATACTACTGTGTTCATCTGTTATTTTTATGTTCCACTTTCCCCCATTCATCAATTGGCGGACCAGATGGTGAGGTTTGGTGGGATGCTTATTTTGTGCACTACTGTTCGACACATTCAGAAACAAGTTTATTTCACTCTTACATCGGGGCTATTGGATCTGGACTGACTGTGAAATGCAATTGCAAAAACCTATTTTAGTAACATCAACAATACTTTCAATATAAATTAATTGTAGAATAATTTTAATGTTTCTTTCTTTCTGTATAAAGAATCAGAACAACCTCACCCTTTTCATTTCATTTACTTGATGGTAAGTATGGGAAGTACCTGCTTGTTTAACATTGCAAACTCTAATACATTCTATCCACAGTCCATAAGGCTTTTGAACCTATCACAATCCTCACAGCCATGGTCTACAACATCTTCTAACTGCCCCCCCCTTACTGTCACTGTTAAGGTCTGTTCAATATTTAATTTTATTCAACTTTATTTTTATTTACTGTTTCATTTGTTTGCTTGTCTATTTGCTGTGTGACTTAGATTTCCTTTGAGTGTCACCGCGCACAGTCTCCTGTCGATTCAATGCGCATTTCACTATATGGCATACCTGGTTACCATGTATGTGACAAATAAATCTCTTTGAATCTCTTTGAAGTAAGAACATACAGTATATAATTTGGCAATCTATACAGAATATTTCAACTAACTGAACCCAATTATGACATAACAGACATTTATGATCAGAGGAGCTGTACAGTAGACTAACTTGTTAACTGGTTAACAAGTGTGTGAAAAAGAAAAAGAAAAAACAACGTTAACTTTCTTCACGGTATCTGAAATGCCCAATGAAGTCGGACGTTGCTGCGGCAGCGTCGCCGATTCCGGAGCCGCGAACTTTGCACGCCGCAGTTCGTTTTTTTGTACTTTGACGTACGACATATCGCGTGAATCCGAACGACTCGACCCTCGGAACGGCGCCTTCCGTAGTGACGGTTCTCTCCGTCGGTCCGATTGTCTGCTGCTGTGTTTCGTCACCCAGTCCCGTTTCGACAAACGGTAACAAGGAAGAAAGAGTCTTTTATCGCATAAAAAGAACTAGCGTTCGGTTTTAAAAGAGCGAAAAATAAACATATTTTATTTTTATAACGAAAAAACGCAAAGTCCTTCCAAGTCTAAAGTTCATGATCATGGAGCAAGTGCCAAGCGGGCAAGTTTACGACTCGAGTCCCCCATGTCTGCATCACAGTTTGGTCTTTGTCAAAGTCGCCGAGTTACCCATTTTTCCTTCTTCCAGCACATCAACTTGAAGAACTAACAGCTCGCTTGCTGCCTAATATATCCTCCCACCCCTTGACAGGTGCTGCTGTATAGAACTGATCAATGTGATTCACTTCACCTTGCAGTGGTTTTAATGCTGTGGCTGTTCAATGAATGTGCATATCAAGTAGCCAAATGTCAACAAGAAATAAACTTGGCTACTGGGATTCCCCAAGAATTTTCCGGAGAGAAAAAGAAACGGAGGTGCGTGCACAGGCACACGCCCATTTTCCCAAGCCTGTGTGCGGTCTCCCATTTATTTTTCAAATTTATAGACTGAACAGCCTCCTATCAAACTAGTCTCTACAGCCGCTGTGGTACTCTTGACCAAGGTACTTGTTCCAAATTGCTGCAATAAAAAAATTACACAGCTGTGTAAAAGAGTAAATCACCGAGTAGTTTTGGAGAAGCGTCAGCTAAATGAATAAATCAGTATTTTATCTCAGAGCCACAGCTAATGCTGTTAGTCTACCAGCCCATGTTATGGAGCAAATGCTATCGATGGAGACCTCTGTCTCATAAGAATAAGAGCGGTGACAGAGTGTTGTCAAACATGGGATCAGCTGGGTCAGCTCTAACACCCTCTGCCGAGTCACTTGTAAAGTACCAGGAAGTGACGGGCATCCCTTCTCCGGCATGTCCACTGCTGACCTCTCTGCCCCTCCTGGTTGAGGCGGCACCCGACATAACACACCACCACAATAAATCTAAATAAAGAGCTTTACAACATATTTTAGTACACGTATATCCTTGACTGTCTCTCCCTCTGTGCTGCATGTGCTGAGAACCATGAGCTGAAAGGACCAAGTATCAGTAATATATATGGGTGTGCATACAGTGGATTCATAAAGTATTCAGACCCCATTCAGTTTCTTTACTATACTTTGTGTAGTATTTTTAATATATTTATAAACCTTTCTGAAAACATGTTTTCACTTTGTCATTATGGGTTATTGAGTTTAGATTGACGGGCAAAAACGGCAAATTCATCCATTTACAATGAAACCTTCAACACAATAAGTGTGCAGAAAGTGAACAGGTCTGAATACTTTCTGAATCCACAGCGTGTGCGCGATAGTGGATCGAACTCAGTTAAGAGCAGTGGCATTTTGATGTAAACAGAGAATCTAAAAAGAACATTTAAATTTATAAGAAATGCAAAATAGCACTGAATAAGAAGTAAACATTTGTTTTGCACCAAAAAATTAAAAAAAAAAAAAAAAAAAAAAAAATCTTGAACAAAGGTCAGCTCACAATCGATTTAAAACAGCCTTTTCAGCTGTCGGAAAGTTCTACGAAAAAATGAATAATAAAAAAATGCACTGAACCAATATGAACCATGCATCTTTTACCCAGAAAAACCATGGTGAAAACCTTCTTGGCCAAACATGTGTTCATGGTTACTCCTCACCAATGGTCCACAATCTAATCTTTGCTAGCAGAGAAACATTTGCAAAGGTTGTGTCAGAGCTGCAGCTCTGATTCGGTGTCTGGGAATGTGGCAGCATTTGCCTTTGTAGCGCTGACTTGTACATTCAACTACATCACTTTACTGAATGGGGGAGAACAGCTGCTTTTCACAAAGCACCAAAAATTGTGGGGTCAGAGGAGGGGGGGAGAGGTTCAGAGTGAACAATAGAAAAGAGATGAGATAATAAAAAGGTGGGGGAGGAAAAAGAAAAAAAAAAAAAACAAAAAAACAAATGTGGTCCTCACATTCCAGTCAAGGAATTCCTACCAACCTGACCAAATACACAAACGGAATTAAAGAGCCTGAAATTCACCCCACCATAGGTGTTCTTGCTCTGGTCCCAAAAAAAAAAAAAAAGGCGGCCGAGCGTCTGGGTGCCAAGGCCGAGCTGCAATTGGCTGAGTGTCAGCATGGTAATAAGACAGAAAAAACATACTTTCCAGCACAGATGCTGAAATATATAACTCTGCAGCAACCAAAAGCACACAGCTGTGCAACAGACATGTCCAAAAATAGATTTAATGGAGCACATTAACACCTTAAGTGAAGGCTTGGATATATTTCAGCTGCTGGGATATTTTATGACTTAATACTGCTTACATAATCTGGTCTGAAATCTTGTGCATTTCAGGGCCCAACCTTAGTGCTTAAGCAGTGTTTGTAGGTCCAAGTATTTATGTTCTCTTGCGCTTGAGAAACCTTTCAGTCAACATTTGGACCTTCTCTGTTATTACTTCTAGATTTCATTTTTTAAGCTCTGGAAATCCTTAATTTCTCTTAAAGTAACCTTGCAAGGGGTGGAAGGGTTATTTTGTTTTAACGAAAGAAAGCACCACAACTGGTCATTACAGTCGATAGTAAACGTTAGCAGGCTGACCACTGACCTGCAAGCAACGTTCCACCTCATTGTCATCTTCTGTGTGCTCCTGAAACGATGAGCTCACCCTGTTCACAAGGTTTAATAAAAAAATTAAAAAAACACAGAATTTGGACAAAGTCCCATCCATGGGCTGGTAAAGAGTTAATACCTGGGAAATAATTAAGCCCAAAGGTTGAATGAAAGAGCCAGAGTGAAACTTATCTCCTGCAGAGTCACAGGGGCATTGTAACTGTTGACATGCCAAAGAGCAACTGGTGGGAATTAACTAAGCCGAGCTGAAAACTCCCCCCACCGACCGAACGACTCAAGTCCGGGCCCGCAGTCAGGACAAACAAACACCCCCTGGGCCGACTATCATTCAACGCCATGCTGACAACAATATACGATGCGGTAATAAAGTTAACCGCAGCCAAAGTCGGTCCGCACAAAGTAAAATGTTTGATCTGAACCAGAGCGACAGCCAACACGTTCTTAACTTGGGGGAACACAATTACACGAGCAAAGAGTAAATACAAGGCATCATAAATGATCAAGGAGCACAGACTCCTGCAAGCAGAAGGCATGGAGCTAAGATAATCCGCAATTCCACATAATGGTGGGGCCGGAATGTTTCTGGCATGTTTAAAGCGTGGCCTCAGCTCAGGTTCACAGCACAATAAATCTCGTCTTAGAACTCCCCACGGAGCAAAAACAGGATTTCCATAGTCAGAAACTTTCTGAGAATCCATGTGGGCTGGTATACCAGCATGTGGCCATCGCAGAGCACCCGCAAAAACCAATGCTGCTTCTCCAATTCACTGCAGACAAAGGGGGGAAACCAACTCCATGTCTCTGCAAACCTGCTCGTACACAAAAACACCATTAAGGTATTCTTAGAGGCTACCTGCACAAAACAGCAGTTTTTTCCAACTCACAGCGTAACATTAAAATACCTACATCTGGCGTTTGTGTATTTGGCCAGAAAGTGCACAAAAATGGACGAATGCTTTTGAATAGCACGCGATTATTTGCACAAAACATCAGCAGCTGTAAGATGCCCATACAGCGTGTGTGTGAGTGAGTGAGTGAGTGAGCGAGTGAGCGAGTGCGCGGTAGCCCTTCGGTCAAGTGTGTCCTGGTGTACCCTGCAGGGTGCACACTGTCCCATGCCCCGTGTTTCCTGAATAGAGGCTCTGGGCCCGCAGAAACCTGCACAGGGAAAGCGGTTAAGGAAAACAGAGAAGAAAACAAACCCTTAACACGCATCACAAATGCGAACCTTTAAACTTCTGTTATTAGAAATAACAGACGCCGGGATTGCGCGAGAGGGTCACGGTGGAGCATTAACCTGCCGACGCTGAGAACAGCACACGTTTTGCCCATGGAGCCGAACCGCAGCCGGTGCGAAGGCGAGACGCAGGTACTGCGGCGAACTTACTGAAAGCAGCCGTTGTGCCACGCTTCGTGGGCGACCTTCACGAAGAACGAATCCTGCACGGTCCCCCGGCATCCAGCGCAGCGGAGCTCCTCTTTGCCTGTGGGCCAGAGAGCAGAAAAAGAACTTCAATACGCATGACTGTACCTTCCAAGCTGCTTAAAATAATAATAATAGTTTTTTTAAAAACCACATATTTTAGCTGACAACTTTGCAACGTTATAAAGTGATCTTTACATTGGTTCACCCATTTATACGGTTTCGTTTCAAGGTAAGCACCGTCATCAAAGGTACTCGGACAGTAGCAGGGGATCCAAACCCAAGACCTTCACGCTGCAAGGTGCCAGCATTAACCACAATGCCACCAAGTGGTCAGATATGTGACAGAACACCTTCGCAGCACACCTGTACGATTCAGATTCACTTTCCCAACACCTCACGGCTGCAAGACAACATTTGGAAAAGCAAAACAGCTCCTGTAAACAAAACGCAAACTACTTGCTAAACCAGTTTTTCCTTTTTTTATATATATATATATATATATATATATATATATATATATTTCGTTGCGTAACATCTGAGAATTGAGTGCTATCTAGAAGACGGTTTAAAAACAAGCCATTTTCAGACCAGGCAAGAAGTAACAGCGCCGAACTCGCTCCCACTTGCTTGTTCGCGATATTTATTACCTGCAGCTGGGAACGAGAGAGGACGACCAACTGCACACAAGCAGCTCACCTGGCGCGCAAAAGCAGCTCAGAAACAGCGCAAAACGCAGCCAACGACTGCCTAACTGCTGAACCAGCCGCTCGTACTCGCTCCGCAACCGGTACACGAGGCACCAAGCCGGAGTTCAAGCGCTGCTCGTTCGCTCGGGTTGACCCGCTCACCTTCCAGCTCCTCCATCTAAGTGCTGGGCGCTGTGTGCGTGGACCGTCCGACTTCACATGGTGGCGCGCCACGGCACCGCAAGCAAAACCCCGCAGAGTCGCCCTTCTCCCCGCACGACAGCCAGACGCGAATTTCCCGAAGCGACGAGAGTTTGTGGTCGGCACACGCGATGACGTCATGCAGCGCACATTCCGCTACGGAGACCGGAAGGGATCAAACGGCAGCACCTGGACGGGAACGGGACGGGAGCCAAAGCGGGAGCGGGGCCCCGCGGCGCCGCAGCGCCATCTGCTGGCGTGGTCGGTGCGAGTCGGATAGGCCGAACGCGCAGCGCGGGGTACGGCACCTTCGCTGTTGATTATTATTATTATTATTATTATTATTATTATTGCTGCTGCTGCTTATATTTCTTCATTTGATACCTTTGTTTACATGGAACTAATTTTATTTTATTGTTTATTTATTTTATTATTATTATTTTTTTTTTACAAAAAAATGGGTCTCACAATATAATATGTCCGTCAGATGTTGAACGGACCTGGGTAAAATATTGAATACACGAGTTCAACCTAACACTGCGTTAATAGGCACAATAATTTGCCCAAAGAAAATTATAAACAGCACTGAAAAATCAGAATCAGCATCAGATTTATTTGCCGCACACACATACAGGGAATTTGGCTTCGGTTCTCAACGGCTCAGTGTTTGTTAGAGAAACACAACATACATGCATACGTTGTTCAACAAATGCAAGATGCATGATAGTGCCAGAGAATAAAAATAAATAATGAGGGAGGGAATAACTGCACAGACTAACAAACAAATCAATCAGCTGTTCGTGAACATAGCAGCGTGGGGAAAGAAACTGTTTTTGTATCTGGTTCTTCTGGCGCGCAGCGATCGGTGGCATGTGCCGGATGGCAAAAGTTTAAAAAGGCTGTGGCCCGGGCGAGTGGGGTCTCTCAAGGTTTTCCCTGTCCGTTTCCAAATTGGGGAGGAGTACTGGTCCTTGAGGCAGCGGAGTTTGGCACCAGTGATCTTTTCCGGAGACCCGACTGTCCCGTGCAGCTTTTTTTCTCTTGTTTGGCGGTTGATCCCAACCACACTGACTGAGTTGAGAATGGAATCAATGACTGCTCTGTAGAACTGGATCAACAGCTTCTGTGGCAGGCTAAGCTTCCTCAACTTCCTGGTGCAGGAAGTGCATCCTCTGCTGGGCCTTTTTGTGACTGAATACCGTGTTGGTTTTCTGCTTTAGATCCAGAGAAACTGTACATCCCAGGAACTTAAAGGTGTCCACCACAGATATAGTGTTGTTGAGAATGAAGAAGGGAGCCATATTATGGGGGTTCTTCATGAAATCCACTATCATCTCCAGTTTTCAGCATATTCAGCTCAAGAGGACCAGTTGTTCCACCTCCCATCTATTTGCAGACTTCTCACCATATCTGATAAGTCCTATTAGAGTTGTGTCATCTGCATATGTATTTAAGGAGCTTCACAGAGGGATCCTTTGAAGTGCAGTCTTTGGTGTAGGGGGAGAAGAGCAGTGTGAGGAATACACATCCCTGGGAAGCACCAGTGCTGATTGTACAAGAGCTGGATATGAACTTCCCCAGTCTCACCTACTGCCATATAGGTGAGGTCTAAATATTACAAGGACATTTGATTTAAGGATTTAAGATACTGCAGGTGAGATGAAGAGTAAGAGGGAAGAGATGCTGGTTTTGAAACAGCTAGGGCAAAAATACAGGAAGGACAATACGGCTAAGGCAAAAATACAGTCTTTGAAAGTCTTGAAAAGGTGACTGGAAGTTAGAATGCTGGTAGTTCAGTTGATGTAGGAAGCTCATATCCTGGCATGGAAGCAAAGAGAGAGAATGAGCAATCCTGCATGCTCAAGAAGGAGGCACAGAGAAATGATAGGCAGAAGATAGCAGGTAGAAAACAGATAGAAGCACAACAGCAATTACACAGGAACAGTAGAGAGCGAGACTGGAGGCAGTGAGAGGCACGTAAGTCATGCACGTATTTGATTTGTTCCATAATAACAATTCTGGTTTCCTCCCACAGTCCAGTGACATGTGTTTTGGGTGAAATGATTACTCAGTGCCCACAGTGTGTATGTTTATGGGTGACTCGATGTGTGCAAATGTGATGGATTCATGGCCTGTCCACACTGAGAGTTTATTCAAGATGAACTGGTGCTCTGATTCTACTGCATCAGTCTCCCTCCCTCCCTCAGTTTATTTGACTGTGGTGAAACTGCAATGTTGGAATTACAGCAAAGAGCTATAAATCATTTTTCATGTTGCATAAAAATGGTTGTGGATAATAAGCCTCTTTTGTGAAAAAATGGTTTTTCATTGTAGGAGAGACGCTATCCATACATTATTATTAATCTCTTAATCCTGGTCAGGTATATATACTGTATACTTCACTTTTAAAAAGACCACATGTGGAAAGGAGATATTAATAGCTGCAGATACCAGGTGAGACTGCATAGTAAATCTGGTACATATTCAGGAAATCAAAACAACAGACAGAAATAAGAGCAAAGATAGGGAAGACGTCCTTTCTTATAATAATTATTAGTCACACGCGATTCAGTGGTTTGCGGTGCTGAAGGTAGCATCTTGGTCCCTTACTGCCATGTTAGTCAGAAGCACTGAACAGTTAACTTAATCAAAAAGTGAATGTAAGAGTCACTCACAAACATGGAAAACTTTTCCAAATTCTCTGACTGCGTGCCTGAACAGGAGTCTTGTCAGATTTAAACAGCTTATTAGAATGTAAAAGGCAAACAAACAAATGCTGGCAATACAAGCCATTTATACCAAGTATAATTCATTCCTGAATATCTGCTAGCACAGTAAATTTTTGTAAAACAAACTGTTCATTACTGTAAGATTTTAAAAAATCCTGTTCCAGAGCTAACAAAGATTCATCCAGTTGTTATCAAAGAAACTCTATTTGGAGTCTAAATTCTGTTCTGAACAACATTAAATCCAGGCTTAAGACCCACATGTTGAAACTTGCTTACATCATATTGGTGTGCTACATTTTTATCCCTTTCTCATAGTTTAATCTCATTTTTTCCTTTTTGTTACTAATCAGCATTGAGCCAATGAGGGCTGCTCTTGTGTGGTTTGAACCCTGTTCAGTCTAGTATGGAGTTGGTATGATTTCTCTACATTCGCGTTGGTTCCCCTCACAGTGAAGAAGCTCTCCAAAACATTAAAACTTTATTTCTTGTCTGTAGCTCTTAAAAAGAGGTCACAGACAGTTTAGAAAGTTTAATTTTGTTTTCCTTTTTAGCACCGAACCTCCTTTTCTGAGCTAAACAGAAAAGAGGGAAGCAGAATAGTAAGAAAACAGCTTAAATTGCTTTTATGGGTGAAGATCAGTTTCAGTAAAGCAACTATTACAGCAGCCAGAAGGTCCTGCAAGGTTTCACCAGAGATAAAATGGTAGATTTTTATTGGTGTACTAGACATTCTAATTGTTTATACATTAACAGAACAGATCCAGGGCACAGCAACACAGCGATATGAATGTTACCCAAAAATATCCCAAATGCACTGGAAAGTGCCATTGAGTCATGGCTGATTCTTGGGCAACCACTGGTATGGTTTTCAAGGTAAGGAGGAATAGAAGCTTCCCCCCTTAGAGGGATGCAAAGGAGAACATACAAACTCCCAATACACCCCTAACCTGGGTTCGAACCCCACATCAGGCAAGCAGTGCAGAAATTGTGAGGTAGCAACTTGCACCACCACATACCTCACCTTACATGTTGCAAGTGCAAAAGGTTAAAAATGCTTCACAGGTGTGAACTTACCTAACACCACATAAGTTCGAAAAGATATTCTAGAATTCATTTCACTTATGCAAATGAAATTTAAATTTTCTTGTAGATCCTCAAATCCTCAGTAGCTGCACACTAGCCCTGAGTGAGGGCTGCTACTGCTGGCGACATGATCAGGTGCTCAAGGCAATAGCAGAGGCGATCTCTAAAGCCATGGCTAACAACAGGGTCATCCGCAGCCAGCGGGGCATCACCTTTGTCAGGGTGGGAGAGCACCCTCAGCCACAGCCTAGAGCAGCAGCCGGCTTGCTTGCCTTGGCGTTGAGCAGGGAGATACGGGTAGACTTGGGCAGGCAGCTCAAGTTCCCGGAACATGTGGCATCAACTTCCTTGAGGCCAGACGTGGTGTTAACATCTGCCTCCTCAAGGCAGGTGCTCGTAGTAGACCTGACAGTCCCTTGGGAGGACCGAATGGAAGAGGCTAATGAGCGCAAGCAATCCAAGTACCAGGAGCTGGTGGAGCAGTGCCGGAGGAGCGGCTGGAATGCTCGCTGTGAGCCTGTTGAGGTGGGGTGTAGAGGCTTTGCTGGCCGTTCGCTATACAAGGTCCTCACCCTACCTAACAGATTATAATAAAATGCATTAATAACAAAATGAAGGAAAAAAAAATCCTATTTTTGTTCCTCTCTGGTTGTGTCAATTCTTTCTTCCATCTCTGTGTTATACTCATGTGAAAAAGAAAGTACACCCTCTTTCAGTTCTACGGTTTTACATATCAGGACATTAAAAAAAAAAAAAACCATCTGGTCCTTACCAGGTTCTAAAATTATTTAAATCTAATCTCAGGTGTAAAACACAGATTCCACTGTGTCATTATTTAACAAGAATGAATCCAAAATGGAGAAGCCATATGTGGAAAAACTAAGTACACCCCATGATTCAATAGCTTGTAGAACCACCTTTAGCAACAATAAGTTGAAGTAATCATTTTCTGTAGGACTCAGTCTCTGACATCATTGTGTAGGGGTTTTGGCCCACTCTTCTTTACAACGTTGCTTCAGTTCATTGACGTTTGCAGATATTAGTTTATGCAAAGCTCTCTTAAGGTCCCGCCACAGCATTTCAATCGGGTTGAGGTCTGGACTTTCACGGGCCATTGCAACACCTTGATTCTTTTCTTTTTCAGCCATTCTGCTGTAGATGTGCTGGTGTAGTTGGGATCATTGTCCTGTCGCATGACCCAGTTTCAGCTAAGCTTTAGCTGTCGGACAGATGGCGTCACATTTGACTCTAGAATGCTTTGGTATACAGTGGAGTCCATGGTCAACTCAATGAGTGCAAGGTGCCCAGGTCCTGTGGCTACAAAACAAGCCTGAATCATCACCCCTCCACCACCGTGCTTGACAGTTGGTATGAGGGGTTTGTGCTGATATACTACATCAGGTTTTTGCCAAACATCTCACATGGTCTGACCTTGGGGTGAATTTGCTGGGATGTCCACTCCTGGGAAAATTAGCAACTATCTTGAATGTTTTCCACTTGCAAATAATCTTTCTCACTGTAGAAGGACAGACTTCAAATCATTCAGAAATAGCCTTACAACCTTTCTCAAACTGTTGGGGAGCAATAACTGCTCCGCTAAACTCACAGCTGATCGTTTTCCTCCTCAGCATTGTGTTAACACACACCTGAATGCTCCAGATCAGCAAAATGCCAAAACTTCTGCTTTGATAGAGGTGCTCACACTTGCTGATGATCAATGAATGAAGTGCATTTGATTTGCAGCCCCTGGCTGCTACTTAGCCTCTTCATTTCTATGGAAGCAGTAAGGGTGCACTTCATTTTTCACACACTGCTTCTGCATTTCGGCTTAGTTTTTGTTAAATAAATAATAACACGATGTAACATCTCATGTGTTGTTGCTCATCTGAGGTTGTATTTACCTAATTTTAAGACCTGCTAAGGACCAGATGATTTTTTTTTAAGTCCGATATGTAAAACCTAAGAATTGAAAGAGGGTGTTCTTTTTCACATGACTGAGCTGAATCAAATATAAAAAAAATAAAATAAATCAATCCATTCATTTTTCAAGAACCACTTATCATTGTCAGGGTCTCAGAAGTCCAGAGTCTATTGAGCTCTCTCTCTCCCTCTCACCCACACACGCACACACAAAATACAGGCTATTTATTGTGGCCAGCACTACGCACTGCACCACAAAGATAAGTTTCTAAAGATAGTAATTATAGATTATTAATTTTACTATGTATGCTGTCAAGTAGACTTAGTTTTAAAAAATATATATATATATATTCCTTTGTACTTATTTTGTGACAAATAATTTTTGAAGCGTTTCTTCTATTTCTTTCTACTTGCAAAAAGTTTGTATTGGTCAAAAGTCAAAATGTATTAACTAAATTAATAAATTTGAAGAATCTGAAGAACTCTAGCAGAACTGCATTTGACATCATTAAGAATGTGGCCCAGAAAGAAGAAGGACATGATGTTCTGGAAAGGTGGCACCGACACATTAATTATTCACTGCTAGAGGTGAAGATGCAGAGGTCTTTTATATGCTGCTGAAAACCAGAAAAAGATCTAAAAACATCTCAGCAGTATATGGCTGTTCCACTACTGGCAGATAGTGGAAGGACTCAGCCTGAACTGGGACTTTTGGCTGCCTTACTGGCCATTCTGGGCACTGCATGCGCTTCTGTTTCCTCCTGTGCGCTCTTTACCCCACCTCCCCCGCCTGATCTCTATTATGACCCTCATTGTTACCACCTGTATTCCTCCAATGGCCCAGCTCTGTTGTTTATTGTTTTAGGTATTTAAGTCCTGTGTTTGGGACATTGTGACTGTGTTTTCCTGTGCCTGTTCATTTCATTGCCAGGCAAAAGCAAATCAGAAGAAACAGAGTCAAAACCAAATTGAATTGTTTGCTGATTGGTTTTTTTTTGACCCTGTCCCTGCCTGGTGTTTTGGATGGTTTGGTGTCTGTTTCGCTGATATTTTTTTTTTTTCCTTTTCTTTTCTTAGGTCCTGTTTCTCTTGACCAGTTTTGACCCCATGAATTGGATGTCCCTGTAATAAATCTCCTTTCCTTTATTAAGTCTGCAATTGGGCCCTGACTTGTGAACTGTAGCAGTGAAAAGTACAAATGAAAAACAAGTGGATATTTTTTGCACACCCCATTCCTCTAAAAGACTAAATGTAGATGTTAGCAGATGTATGTTTGTAGACTACAGCAGCACTTGGTTAACTCAAGTGTATAGTAGTGAACAGCAGCTTTAACCAACTATTCCAGGTACCTGGGTGATGTGGAAAAAAATAATAGCAAGCAGAAGTTTGGGGTAGTAGCATTACAGCAGATGAAGTGCCCGGGCTGCAAAACACCAGGAAATGCCTTCACTCTTGTGCCACTGCCTTTAGGCTGAACCATTAGGTGGTGTTGTCTACCACAAAAACAGGATTTGCAAGCCTTCATCAGAATTACCACCCCAACACACATACAGGTGCTGGTCATAAAATTAGAATATCATGAAAAAGTTGATTCATTTCAGTAATTCCATTCAAAAAGTGAAACTTGTATATTAGATTCATTCATTACACACAGACTGATCCATTTCAAATGTTTATTTCTTTTAATTTTGATGATTATAACTGACAACTAATGAAAGTCCCAAATTCAGTATCTCGGAAAATTAGAATATTAAAACCAATGCAAAAAAAGGATTTTTAGAAATGTTGGCCAACTGAAAGGTATGAACATGAAAAGTATGAGCATGTACAGCACTCAATATTTAGTTGGGGCTCCTTTGGCCTGGATTACTGCAGCAATGCGGCGTGGAATGGAGTCGATCAGTCTGTGGCACTGCTCAGGTGTTATGGGAGCCCACGTTGCTCTGATAGTGGCCTTCAACTCTTCTGAATTGTTGGGTCTGGCATATTGCATCTTCCTCTTCACAATGTGGTAGAAAAAAGTGTACAAGCAATAGGGATAACCGCACCCTGGAGAGGATTGTGAAACAAAACCCATTCAAAACTGTGGGGGAGATTCACAAAGAGTGGACTGCAGCTGGAGTCAGTGCTTCAAGAACCACCACGCACAGACGTATGCAAGACTCTGGAAATCTCTGGATTCTGTGCCTCTCCTCTCTTCCTCCAGACTCTGGGACCTTGATTTCCAAAGGAAATGCAAAATTTACTTTCATCAGTGAACATAACTTTTGACCACTCAGCAGCAGTCCAGTCCTTTTTGTTGCGAGACGCTTCTGATGCCGTCTCTTGTTCAAGAGTGGCTTGACACAAGGAATGCGAGAGCTGAAACCCTTGTCTTGCATACGTCTGTGCGTGGTGGTTCTTGAAGCACTGACTCCAGCTGCAGTCCACTCTTTGTGAATCTCCCCCACAGTTTTGAATGGGTTTTGTTTCACAATCCTCTCCAGGGTGCGGTTATCCCTATTGCTTGTACACTTTTTTCTACCACATTGTGAAGAGGAAGATGCAATATGCCAGACCCAACAATTCAGAAGAGTTGAAGGCCACTATCAGAGCAACGTGGGCTCCCATAACACCTGAGCAGTGCCACAGACTGATCGACTCCATTCCATGCCGCATTGCTGCAGTAATCCAGGCCAAAGGAGCCCCAACTAAATATTGAGTGCTGTACATGCTCATACTTTTCATGTTCATACCTTTCAGTTGGCCAACATTTCTAAAAATCCTTTTTTTGCATTGGTCTTAATATTCTAATTTTCCGAGATACTGAATTTGGGACTTTCATTAGTTGTCAGTTATAATCATCAAAATTAAAAGAAATAAACATTTGAAATGGATCAGTCTGTGTGTAATGAATGAATCTAATATACGTTTCACTTTTTGAATGGAATTACTGAAATGAATCAACTTTTTCATGATATTCTAATTTTATGACCAGCACCTGTAAGGATTTGGGAAATGAAGACATAAATGCTGTCTGTTGTTTTTTTTGTGTAAGAATTAGTCAAGCATTTTATGATTTCTGCTAGGGGCCACATGTAGAGAACTAAATATTAACATTTATTTTGCCACATAAAATATATACATAGAAGTGATCAAATACAGGGAACAAATTTAAGGTGAATTTAAAAAAATTTACTGGGAAAGGTTTCCTAAGGTTTTCACTGTAATGGGTGTTGCTCAACACTTTGCACAGAGCAAATCTAGACACCTAACTGATGTGCTTGGTTTATTTTTTTGAATGGATCACTTATGCAGCAAATACCTCTGTTAAATCCAGTGAATTAACACCTCAGCTGGGGAAAATGTCAGGGACACAAAGGGTCACAGGACTACAACTGATAACTTTTGGTGCATGCATCAACTGTCAATGTACTCCATGTAAAACATTTATTTTACCAAAAACAAATCTTTAAAAGAATTTAAACCAATTATTTGCTTTACATATAATCTTTGACCAGTTCCAGCTAAAGCACATGGCTGTATATTGCATAAATCCAAAAATTACAATACATACATCATGTAACCTGAGCTACACAAAACTGATGTTCACAGTGATATCTGAGATGCTCATAATTATCATTACAAATAGTATATCCATGGATTAACTTCATATATTTTATTGATGAAAGTACGATACTACTAAAGACATTTTACACCTCTCCCAGAAATAATTGGCAACCAGTACAACCTGCTCAGATACTACATTTACTGAAACTGCACATAAGGCAAAATCTGAACTCTGTATAGTTGTGCAAATCCACCTGGAAAAACTGGAATTCTTGATAAATGAAAAAACTATTTAACCAAATGGTCCGACCCGTTTGGTGAAAGGACCGAATCGGTGGAGCTCATGAAAAGATGCAGAATAACCCGATTAACCTTAACCACAAATATCAGGAAAATCAACCTTAGCATTAAAGCACAATTAAAAAGACTGTTCTAAAATGCAGAATAATCCATTCTCATGTAAATACACTGCCCAGCCAAAAAAAAAAGTCACACACTCTAATATTTGGTTGGACCACCTTTAGCTTTGATTATGGCACGCATTCGCTGTGGCATCATTTCGATAAGCTTTATGCAATGTCACAACATTTATTTCCGTCAAGAGTTGCATTAATTTTTTTGGCCAGCCAGCGTATGTTTATATTTATACAGTATGTAATGTATTGTAAATATGCTGCCCGGCCAAAAAAAAAAGTCACCACGTGCATTTAACTTAGTCTTATGATCTGGGGTTGCTTCAGTTTGTCAGGTCTAAGCTCAGCAATGTTACGTGGCCAAAAAATGAGGTGATGTGACTACCTGAATATACCGAATGACCAGGTTTTTCTATCAACGGATTTTTTCTTCATATTCCAAGATGACAATGCCAGGATTCATAGGGCTCAAACTGTGAAAGAGTGCTTCAGGGAGCACGAGACATCATTTTCACACATGGATTGGCCACCACAGAGTCCAGACCTTAACCCCATTGAGAATGTTTGGGATGTGCTGGAGAAGATTTTACGCAGCGGTCCGACTCTCCCATGATCAGTATGAGATCTTGGTGAAAAATGAATGCAACTCTGGACGGGAATAAATGGTGTGACATTGCATAAAGCTTATTGAAACAATGCCACGGCGAAAGCGTGCCGTAACCAAAGCTAGAGGCAATCCAACGAAATATTACTGTGTGACTTTTTTTTTTTGGCTGGGCAGTGTAAATAAATGTAAATCTCTTAAATGCATTACATTTCAGATACATTTAGGGATTGTGCTAAAAAAAACGTATTTTTTGTTAATCAAATCTAAATCAATAATGGAGAAATGTGAAAACTCTGCATAGATGGCTAGTTTTTGAAATGTGATGTATGTTCTGCCTGTGTCTGTGTGGATTTCCATGAATTGTTCTGGTTTCGTCCTACAGTCCAATGAAACGTTTCAGCTCAGTTGGTCACTCACTGAATTTTTTTTAAGTTCAAGGTCATGATTCACACCAACAACTATACAGAACCCAAGGATGATCCAAAAAATACACTACTTAAATAAGTGAAAAAATGAAAAGATGCTGTATGTACGGTACAAAACACTAGACATAGGTCATGAGACATAGACATTGGTGATACTGCAAGTAGGGGAGAGAGGCAGGCTGTCACACTTTTTCCCTTATGAGGATTTTACATCTGCTTGAATCCATCGAAAAAAAAAAAAAAAATCATTACAATATTTGAGGAAAGCTAGAAGATTTCAGTAAAAAACTGGCACCCTAGCACAATTTAGAAACTGTGAAATACACTCTGCCTGTGACAACCAGCCCCATGAAGGAGTTTGTTACTGTAAGATATAGGTTTACATTTAATTTCAAATGTAACTTTTTAAGCTGGAGACACCAGGTTTGTCTACAATAACTCATGCGTCTATAAAAATGCTTTGGTTCCATTTCTCATTTTTAAGCATGCATTTTTTTAAAAGTGAAAGAATGAATATTAAACTGTGCACTGTGTTCACATCATTCATTGGAAATTAATAAAAAGTTTAAGAAATTTAAGCTGCTCGTGACCAAAGGGACAGTAGCAGTAATTTTTGTGGGCATGGATGTGTGCATGTGTTTCATAAGATAGGCACTGCAGGCAGGTGCATGTACCACCTTTTCTTTCTCATTTTCTGAACAATATATAAGACCAGCTTTATGGTAAATGTGATAGTGTAACTAAATTCAGTTTCTGTATTCAAATAATACAACCTGCCACATTTTGACCTTCATCTTCCAGCTACCTCATTCTAGAAACTTCAGAATAAGTGTAGGTTAAAGTTTTTCTTTTCTTCTTTATGATAAATGTATCTTCACATGTAAATGTGTATGATCACCTTTTATTACAGAATCAGCTGAGATGTTAAAAGTTACTCTGACCCATGAGAAATGCAGAGAGAAATATTTGGTGTCTTCCGCAATTACGCAAAGGTGCAGCTCTAATATAAAAGTTATTACACAACACGCTATAGTTTGACTGGAATCGATCACACTGTGAAGACTAGCTGTGGTCTCGCCTACATTTTGTCATGACTGTACACGAACGATACAAACAACAAGCCCACCCACAAAAAAGAATAGAACGAAAAATAGAAAATAAAATATGCAGGTACACAGAAAAACATGAATATACAGTAGTGAAGAAATATGTAAAGGCAAGGGCAATACAATGATGGGACAGAGATTAAGTGAAAATACTGAACAATTTACAGAGTGCAGTATTGTTCTTTGCTTTTGTATTAGTGACATGTTGGATAGGGCTGGTGTACTGGTTTAGTCCTTTTGAGAAGTCAAATTTCTTATTAGCAAATTTGCATCATGAATATGGAATTTGGCCAATAGTAAAATTTGATTGGTTAAGACTATAATGTTCCATGGAACAACTGAAAAAACCATGACACAAGTTAAAGTTAATAATTTGATGGCTAATGGTTAATCATTTTTGCACTTTTTTCCCCCCAAAGTCGCACAGTCTCAGGGAGATCCACACAGAAAAGACCATTTGTACCAACACCTTCTTAAAATGTCTGTAAATTCTGCAAATCACTTTGGAAGAGACCTCTTTAATCTTGTTTATGAGACGATATTTCTGCAGTAGCGGCCAGACTTTGCTCCAATACGAGTTGACGTGGAGCACAGCTGTTGCGGCCTTGTCGAAGTAGACTGCTTTGCGGTTGCTTTTAGGGGTCGGAGAGAAGCAAATCTTACCAAATGGAGACTTGTTTATACTGGGTGTCGGCAACTTGGGCCGAAAAGGTCCGGCAAGGCTTTTAAACAGCATGCGAGCGCCGTAGGACGAAGCGCTGGGGCCGACCGAGAACTCCTCGGCTGAAGCGGACGTCTCAACTTCAACGTTGAGGCGGGTGTGCGTGTGACGTCACAACACGTGTGCTTGTGACGCACGGGCCTGGGCGTGGCTTGAGGCACGGCGGGCGTCAGACGCCGGTTCCTCGCCGCGTAACAGCGCAGGAAGTCGCGCTGAGGGGGCGGCCTCGAAGGTTTTATAACTGCGGGAGATATGAGCGGGTATCTGTGTTGTTGCTACTGTAGCTTCTCACGCGTGTGCGTTGCGCTGTCATCTTTGTTCCTGTCTTCTGTAGGGGGGACGGAGCAGTTCGGCGGGTCTCCACAACTGTGTCATAGCACATTTGGCCGTGTAAGCAGAATTGACTGCATCGCTCTGTTCCGTTTGAAACACGCTTGTCGTTGATCTTTCGGTCCTGTTAGCATCCGTGTGCTGTGGGATGTGGCGTTGCAGGAGAAGAAGGCAGCAGACGCCGTTCACGTTGATAAGAAATGAAGCGTTTCACTTGTTGTTTCCAGTTAGTCAGAGTTGGAGCGCGGAACACGGCCATGTCCCCCGGCAAGGAGGAGACGGCGCCCGGGAACCCGCGGGTGGCGGAGACCCAGCCCGAGGGCAGAGGCACGTGGGCTCGGCGCGTCGAGTTCGTCCTCGCGTCCGTCGGCTACGCCGTGGGGCTCGGCAACGTGTGGCGGTTCCCCTACCTGTGCTACCGGAGCGGCGGAGGTGAGCGGCGACATTGTGTGCCACACAGCGCTTTTCTGGCGACCGTGCCAGCACACGAAACTAAAACCCACTAAAAACCTTTTCCTTCGCGTGAAATGATGTCGTGGTAATGTGTCACCTACTGGGATTTACTCCTCAGATAATATTGCCTCGTGTAGGAATTGGTTTCCTGAGGATTTCTCTTCATTCATCGGCTGGTTCCGAGGGGCCAAACCTGCTTGTGAAAAATGAAGTATCGCATACGTGTCAGAATTAAGGACTGAGCCGCACACCATAAAGTTGCCATATTTTGTTGGCATCCTGCAGCTGTTTTGATACCGATGGCAGTTTGGTGGCTTATCAGGACCTTGGCAGAAGCTTCAAACATGAACCCTTTTGTCTAGAATGAATGAATGAATGAAAATCCCAATGAAAGTGTTTGTTTAAGCACACTTTGTGGTTCCAATAGGGAGTGTTTTTTTTTTTTTTTTTTTTTAATCCTAGATGAATCTATAATCAGCTGGCATAATGATTGTGACTTTAAGAAAGAATAGATTAAAACCCCACACTTTTCTTAAGCACTTTTCCATGAAAGGGGTGGTGGCCATCAAGGAAGTACATGGCTAAGCAGGGTACACCTTAGAGAGGATTCCAATTCCAGTTAAACTATGGGTCCATTCACAGATACACGGATATTTAGCCCTAATGAACTGAGACCTCAGTAAAAGTCACCAATGGACCCGAAGCGCACACATGTCTTCGGACTGTGGGAGGAAACCAGAGCACCCAGAGTAAATGTATAAACACAAGACAGAACGTGCAATCTTTTTACAGGTGGGATTTAAAATCATGATTGAAACCACTACCTAGGAGCTGTGAGGCACCTGCACTGCCTATAGCTTTATTGTTCTGTCCACCAAATTTACAATATGTCCGTATGCGACGTTATCCACGGATGTTAAAATGTAAATAACATCAGATACAATCGCTGTTTCCGGTATTTGAGCTCACGATTTGCAAAAAAACATTTTTTATAGACCTTGGTGATTATCCTCTATAGAATTTGAACAAAGTCATGCTGGAAGAGGTTACCTTCATTATTTTTCCCTCTCTCTGAATCGCAGTGTTATGAAAATGAATAGATTTACAAGCCTCAGTTATTTGCAGGAAAATTAACTCCTTTCTTTTACTGTTGACTTAAAAAATTGCAAGTGATTTTGTAAGGGACATAATTGAGAAACGATAGTAAAACTCATGGGCACGTTTGTCATGTTTCTGAAATGGATATCTACTTACATTTATATGCACTGAAGAAGGGCAAAGGATTTTATGGAATTAAAGGACATTTGGCTTCTTTACCTTACCTGCAGTGAGAACTTTTTTTTTTTTTTTTTCCCCCTCTCTCTCTCCCGGCAGGACTTTTTTGGCTGATTCCTACTATAATATACAAAGTCACCCGTTTCTTTCTTCCACACTTCCAAAACAGCTGTTGTCATGTCACAAAGCCCATTTTGAAAAATGTAGATGGACACAAGATTTGCTTGTTCCTCTGCTTAGTAGGGCTTGTTTAAAAATTTATCCTTAAAACAGCAAATTTCTAATGGTTGGACTATGACAGCTGTCTACAGTATAAAAGCAGTGTAGTTTACATATATGTGATAGCCATGAAAAAGTTGGTAGGAATTTTATTGAGGAAAGCAATAGACTGATGTTTTTCTGGTCTGTTTACCAATTAACCATAGTTATGTGTTGGTAGGGGGTGGGTTTAAGTGGCCTTGGAAAACACTCCCCCTTTTGTTTACAGTGCCTTAATAGCACAGCTGCAGTTGACTGCCATTTGCTGTACAGTGACACAGCAAAAATTTGGTTTCCTAGCAACCGGCATTTGAAATGTAAAGTGTACTGTGGGAGGTTTTTTTTTTTTTT
Source organism: Heterotis niloticus (assembly GCA_018136845.1). Taxonomy (NCBI): domain Eukaryota; kingdom Metazoa; phylum Chordata; class Actinopteri; order Osteoglossiformes; family Osteoglossidae; genus Heterotis; species Heterotis niloticus. The sequence continues at coordinate 319,844 of CM030896.1, forward strand.
TTTTTTTAAATTAAACCTTGTTTTTTCCATAACTTTACTGCTTATTTCTGCAGTTCCTTTGAAATACAGGAAGACCAAAAAACTACACATCGCAATAGGTATAGTTTGCCATAGTAATGTCTTATTTATTATTTAATCCACATGGATTTGATCCACAATAAGCAAAAAAACAATTTGTTTGCTCTTTGTATTTATGAAGTTGGTTTTTGGCCTCCTTGAACAAAAATGCAGTGAACAAATGAATCACATTCTGAATGTGCGTCAGAGCGTTGTTTTCATCTTCACAGAGAGCACAAAAATGTGAAGGGGAGATTAGGACCAGTACATGACTGTATTCATAAAATATTAAAACACTATTTCCTTTATTCTACTTATCAAGGCCCAAGGAAAGGAGTTTAATCCTCGTAGTTAATGATACTTTGATCAGACAGAGCAATCCATTTGATAGTAATTAAAAGTTACATTAATTTAAAATAAGTTTTAGCACTCTTTGTCCAGCCCCTGTTCATTCTCTTTCTTGTTCTGCCACCCAAGAAACAACAGATGAGTTATGAATTTTTAAAGCGCTTTAATTCCAGTGCTTTATTAATTACTAATACCTAATAATGTGCATCCGTTTTCTCACTATTTAACTTTTGGAAATTGCTTTGAAAGTACCCAACTGAATATGAATTGCTCATTCAGGTTCATGGTGAACCGATCCACAAGTCATTGGGTGCTAAGCTAGCAGGGTACATGGCGGACGGGACTCAACTCCTCTGAATATCTGCACAAATTTTTAAAAATATGTAAATGGTGATAAATAAAATAGCAAATGGTGCCTAAAATGGACCAAATACTGAAATGATCACATCTGACATCTTGAGTGATTGGTTGAGTATGAGGTGTAATTTTTTTTTGATGTCCCAGTTACAGGAAGAATTATGTAAGCTGTCTGATGAGAGGTATTTTTGCTAAGATTAAAAGTTTTAGTTTGTTTTGTTAGTCAGCATTGAATTTGCCACTGAAACAAAGAGCAAGGATATGACCTTGTTCTTCAGTCGTCTCTTGGATATGCAGACCTTGGTCAGTGCCTTGTTAGCCAAAGTCAAGTCAAAAGAGTTTGTCACATACATGGTACTGAGTGTACCATGTAGTGAAATGTGTCCAGATGCAGGATAGGAGACTGTGCATGAAAATTTACAATAAGTAAAACAAACAAATGACAAACACCAAGAAGAAAAGAAACAAACCGCAAATAGATACATAAGTAAATAAAACGGTAAATGAAGCTTAAGGTGCACTGGAAGGACAGTGACAGTGAGGGGAGCGCTGTCACTGTCCTTCCAGTGCAGCTTAAGCTTTATTTACCGTAATGCTAGTGTTAGTAGTAGATCCCACAGGAAGTAGTCATGCAGTCAGACGTGGTTCAGAATGACTGGCTTCTGCGGTTGATCAAGTTTAAAGGTTTGCATTCATTTGCTCGTATGAAAGAAAGTAAGCATCATGTACTTCATAATATTTGGAATACGAATAAAACCAATTAAGTTGTGTTTCTTCAATGCACTGGAAAGGGCTCACTGGAGCACATCCTCAGTAGCTGCACAAGAGCCCTCAGTAAGGGCTGCTACCGCTGGCAACTCGATCAAGTGCTCAAGTCAATGGCAGATGCCATCTCTAAAGCCATGGCTAACAACAGGGTCATCCGTAGCCAGAGGGACATCACATTTGTCAGGCAATGGAATGCTTGCTGTGAGCTTGTTGAGGTGTAGAGGCTTTGCTGGCCGTTTACTATGCAAGGTCTACACCTTGCTTGGCATCACAGGAGCTGCTAAAAGGAGAGCCATGAAGTCCATTGTTGAGGTTGCAGAGAGGGCCTCTAGGTGGCTTTGGATTGAGGAGGTGCGAACCGTGGGTTAGTGCTGCTGGGACACAAGCCAGGGCCTGATCAACCCTGGCTGGGTCACCTGAGCGAGGGTGTCTGTTGTGAGACCCGAAACACCCGATGACCTCAGGAAACATCACTGATGATGTGGCCCAGCGCATCCTAGGATGCATCTTTAAACAATTAAACTAAAGGGTGAAAAGAAGACTTAATGTGTTGAAATATATTTTGTTTTCTGGGTGTTCTGCAGGTTTGAAATTGTGAGAGGGTCTGTTGTTTATTGTTATGCACAGTTAAGGGCCATCCAAAGCCACAACGCCTCATAATACAGCCTAATTATTCTGGTCCACAGAGAACAAATACCAGCAGAATGCCTTCCAGGCACCGATTCTCAAGTATGTTTCTATGTTTTGTACTGAACAGAGGCATCACTTTTATACCAGTATTGGTTAGGAAGTTGGTAAGCCAACTTCGTTTCTTGCGCAACTGGTGTTTCAGTTTATTGTGTAGAGCAGTGCAAGGTGATGCTTTTGCAAGAATTTTGATAAAATGCCAATTTTGTCCTGACCTCTTGACAGTGGCTTGCCTGTTTGTTACCTGGGATATACTAATGGTTCATTGCTTCAAGGTTCATGGCTTTTACCACTCATCCACTCATCTTCAACCTTGTTGAGTGAAAACAGGTTTCAAGTTGTAAATTGCCGTACAATTTCTTGCGCAGCTGACATTTTCACCCAAAGCAGTGATGTACTTGACTTCTTATACACTTTGTTTTCACAGTAAGTCTATTGCTATGGTAGTACAACAGTAGCAGGGTGTAGGACTTGAACCAACAGTCTTCAGGTTACAGGTAACAAGTTCATGTTCATAACCAACACGAAATCCACTACCCCTTTGAAAGCTCAATATAAATATGATGCTGATTGGTACTTTATTTTTGCGATCAGATATGGATATTATGCTAACCCAGAGAGATGTTACAATTTTATTTAATTGGATTTTTTTCTTCTGTTTTCTATACTTATGTAAATCCATCAAAAATGAACTGCAAAGTACCAATTTCTTATGGGATTACATGTCCTTTGGGTGTTGAATAATCTCTTACTGTATTGTACAATATCAAAACACAAAAAACATTACAGCAGCATAACTCATGGAGTCACTGAAAAATATGCTGATGCCCATGGCATGTAATCCTATGTCTTCTAATCCCAGTCAAGTCATGTTTCGGATGTTCTGGTGTTCTGTCACTGCCCAGTTCTTGGCTCTGGGTACCTGCATGTCCCTTTTGTTCTGTAGAGTATCCACTGGTCTAGGGCCTCTATAGCTCTGGATGATGTGAAGGTCAGGGGAGACTGTGGAACAAGCTGTTCTTTGTGTTCTTGCTGAACATGCTCAGACCTTGGGCTTAGCAGCAAACAAAAACATCCCCAGACACACATGAACTCTCAACCTGCCAGCGAAGATAAAGGTTTATGTTCCTTCCACTTAAATTAGTTAAAAAACCATGTATGACTGATGTGCTGTCGTGCACCAAGACAGGCCCATTCTGACTGTAAGAGTTTGTCTTTACAAGTTTAATGCCTCTGATTTGCTTTTCAAGATATTTTTTGCATGTATGAGGTCAAAGTTTGAATTTTGTTTGCAATCTGACAGTTAAGCAGCGCAAGACCAGGGTCACCATCTGGTATTTTTTTTGCACTTGTTGTCAATCCCCTTGTTTGCTAATTTCACCTTTTATAAAATTTGTGTTCATGGCTCCTATTTTGATAAAACAATGGGGCTGAGGAATGCTTACATTTTTATTTTATTTATTTTTTTTTTACCATTGAAACTATTGGTTGTTTGTTGTTTGTTTAGTATATGAGAATTCACTTTACACAAGTTTTTCAGGAGTGAAATACCTTGCTAAGAAACAAGAAGGCTGTATATATTACTGATATAAAAAAAGTAAAAGTTGCTTTCTAACTATGCCTGCCCTTATTGGTACTACAGGTGCCTTTCTTATCCCATACCTGATCATGCTCTTCCTCTGTGGAATTCCACTGCTCTTTATGGAGTTTGCCATCGGGCAGTATACTCGCCTGGGACCAGTACACGCACTGGCCAAAGTCTGCCCTCTGCTGAAAGGTGAGTACATCCTATGTTCTGTTCACCTTAATGGGATAAATGTTAGCAACATTGCAGTATGTTTTCATTCTAATCCATATTTATAATCTCTTCACACTCCCTTTCCCCTCCATCCAGTTAACATGGGTCAGTCCAGCAAAGAGGTGACACTGTTTCTTATGAGTGCTCTGTGACTCAAGACAGTTTGTGGGTAGGCAGGCAATGGAACAGAAATGCTGGAACTGTGTGTCCAAGAAGGGGCATTGCAGTAGTTTCATTGCTTTTTTTTTTTTTTTGTGTGGGAATGGTGACCATTTTCTGGACAGTCTTTCTCTGAGGCACCAATGAGTTTCCCACACTTGTTTTTTTTTAAAAAAATATTTTAGCTTCAAGATTAAATGTATAAGAGATTAGTTATCAGTAGCATCATATGAAAGAACAATCCTACTTTAATGCTGTAGTAGCATGAAATTAATGTCTGCAGAAAGTGACAAAAATCTGGATGTTTTGATTACTTAAAGCAGACTTACAAACACAGGTGGGATTTTAAGGGTATTAGCAGTGCATTTTTAAAATTTATTTTTTTTTTTTCATTTTTTTGAAGCTCACTAAAAGCTTCCATCCATTTGTCCATCCATGCATCCATTGTCAATAATCCAAAGCAGCGTTATGGTGTTATAAAAGCTTAATAATACAAATGCCCTCTATTTTCAAATAAGTTTGGTGAAAACCTTGTAAGAGGCTGTAATAAATAAAAATGCTGTAAATAGACTTTATTACTTATTTACTGTATTATAAATACTGTAAAAAGACTTATTATTACTGAAGGCATCCCTCATTATTTGAACAATAATTATTAGAACAATTAATTATTCTATTATTTTAAATGGGGGAGAATGTGTTCCCAGTCCATCTCAAAAGCTTATCTAAATGTCATTAAAATGCTTTTAAATATCCAACAGTCCACCAAGGATTTCATTCTGAGCTTTTACAATTTCTTAGAAGATATTTTTGCTTTACAAAGTGGGGAAGATGGCACCAATAATGCTGAACACAACGTCAGTACTAGATGGGATCCTGTTATCTTTTCTTGTTTGCTTTTGACCATGGTCAAAAATCCCAGGGGAATTTTGTGCTGAAAACCTTCAGGGCCAGATTTATGCTCCAGGGTAACTCCCACTTCTAATTTAGTCAGGTCCCCCAAGGCTGGGTAATGAACTGAAGCAGAGATTCAACATGTTATTGTGAACAAGTTAATAATAACTGTGCACTTTGAACTGTTGAATGCATACGTATATCAGTATAACGCTTCAGTTTTATTCAGGTAAGTAAACCAGCCAAAATGGCCGATAAATACTTGTCTGAATTGCATTCATTTCCTGTAATGCTCCACTCTGATAAAGCAATATTTCAACATTCCTAACACTCTATCTGTTTGTCCAGACTGAGACACAACTTAACAGTTTTTGCTTTTGCTTTCACATTTTTTTTGAACGCAGATTTTTGTAGTGGGCTTTTGATTCAGATAGTTAGTTTTGGGTACAAATTTCTGCAGTTTGCGTTTGTGAATACTCATAGTATATGACTATATACTATGTACTACACCGATCAGCCACAACATTAAAACCAGACAAGTGAAATGAATAACATTGATTATCTGGTTACAGTGGCACCTGTCAAGGGGTGAGGGGATATATTGGGCAGCAAGGGAACAGTCAGTTCTTGAGTTGATGTGTTGGGAGCAGGAAAAATGGACAAGTGTAAGGATCTGAGGGCCAAATTGTGATGGCTAGATGACTGGGTCAGAGCATCTCCAAAGCAGCTGGTCTTGTGGGATGTTCTTGCTATGCAGGGGTTAGTACCTGCCAAAAGGGGTCCAAGAAAGGACAACCAGTGAAACAGCGACAGGCTCATGGGTGTCCAAGGTTTACTGATGCGCGTGGGGAGCGAAGGCTAACCCATCTGGTCCGATGCCACAGAAGAGTTACTGTAGCACAAATTGCTGAAAACCTTAATGCTGGCCATGATAGGAAGGTGTCAGAATACACAGTGCATAGCAGCTTGCTGTGCATGAGGCTGCGTTGCCTCAGAGTGCCCATGCTGACCCCTACCCACCGCCAAAAGTGCCTACAATGGGCATGTGAGTGTCGGAATTGGACTATGGATCAATGGTAGAAGGTGTCCTGGTTTGATGAATCGTGTTTTTAACACGTGCTACCTACCTGAACATTGCTGCAGACCATGGACACCCTTTCATGGCAGCGATGTTCCCCGATGGCAGCAACCCTGCCAGACTGCAAAAATTGTTCAGGAATGGTTTGAGGAACATGACAAAGAGTTAAAGGTGTTGCCTTGGCCTTCAAATTCCCCAGGTCTCAATCCGATCAAGCATCTGTGGGATATGCTGGAAAAACAAGTCTGATCCATGGAAGCCCCACCTCGCAACTTGCAGGACTTAAAGGATCTGCTGCTAACGTCTTGGTCCCAGATACCACAGGACACCTTCAGAGGTCTTGTGGAGTCCAAGGCTAGATGGGTCAGAGCTATTTTGGCAGCACGAGTGGGACCTACACAATATTCGGCAGGTGGTTTTAATGTTGTGGCTGATCGGTGTATATATATTAATAGTAAGAGTTCTGATATCAATGGATGCCTGTATTATTGTGATTATTAAGACTACTTCTACTGTTATTACTGCAATACTACGAAATTCTCACCAGACATTGGTATTAACTCAAGAAGGCAAGGCAGGAGTTTATTGTCATTTTGTCCATCTACACAGTACATGGCGAAACGAGACAACGTTCCTCCAGGACCATAGGTGCAACATAATGCAGTACAGCAGGAGAAAAGACAAAGGAATGTAGTACAAATGTTACCAAATAAATACAATAAATAATAGTAATAGTATAGTATAAACAGGAAATAGGAGAAGGAAAAAGAAAAGAAGTTACAGTGGTGCAGCAGCTACCGCGGGGGGTGGAGTTATGCCATTTTTTCCCGGTTTAGCAGTCTGATGGCTACGGGGAAGAAACTGTTGCTCAACCTGGAGGTGGATGCCTGTATGCTGTGGAACCGTTTTCTGGATGGCAGGAGGGAGAAGCCTGGGTGGGAGGGGTGTGAGGGATCATCCACAATGCTGGTGGCTTTGTGGATGTAACGTGAGTTGTAGATGTCCGTGACAGAGGGGATCGGAGCACCGATGGGTTTTTTTTTTTTTCCAGCTGTCTTCACTGTGCGCTGTAGGATTTTGCGGTCTGATGCTGTTCAATTCCCAAACCAGGCAGTGATGAAGCTGCTTATGATGCTCTCGATGGTCCCCCTGTAGAAAACGGTGAGGATAGGAGTAGGGAGGTGAGCTCTCCTCAGCCTCCGTAGGAAGTAGAGATGTTTCTGGGCTTTTTTGGCAACAGAGCTGGTGTTGAGGCTCCACATGAGGTCCTCTGTGATGTGGACACCAAGGAACTTAGTCCAGAGCACCATCTCCACAGAGGAGCCATCGATGGTTAGTGAAGAGAAAGCATGTTGTGCTCTTCTGAAGTTCACAACTATCTCTTTTGTTTTAGCCACGTTGAGCGATAGGTTGTTAACTCTGCACCAGTCTGTGAGATGTCGTACCTCTTCTCTGTGAGCTGACTCGTCGTTCCCACCGATCAAACCCACCACTGTCTTATCAGCAAACTTGATGATGTGGTTTGAGGTGTTTGTTGCAACACAGTTGTGGGTCAGCAGCGTGAACAGCAGTGGGCTGAGCACACAGCCTTGGGGGGCTCCTGTGCTCAGTGACTGAGCTAGAGATGTTGCTTCCAATCTTGACTGACTTGACGTCTGTCAGTCAAGAAATCCAGGATCCAGTTGCAGAGAGAGGTGTTCAGGCCCAGCAGTCTCAGTTTTCCTATCAGATGCTGAGGGACAATGGTGTTGAATGCCAAACTGAAGTCTATAAACAGCAGTCTGACATAAGTGCCCTTTTTTTCTAGGTGGGAGAGGGCCAGGTGAAGGGTGGTAGTGATGGCATCGTCCGTTGAGCGGTTTGCACGATATGCAAACTGCAGGGGGTCGAGTGAGGGGGGGCAGCTGTGACTTGATGTGCTTCACGACTAGCCTTTCAAAACACTTCATGATGGTAGATGTGAGTACAATGGGGCGGTAGTCATTAAGACAGGAGACTTTGGCACTGGTATGATGGTGGTTGCTTTGAGACACTTTGGGATGACAGTGGTACTCAGGGAGATGTTAAAGATGTCCGTGAGAACATCAGCCAGTTGGTCTGCACATCCTCTGAGCACGCGTCCAGGTATGTTGTCTGGGCCAGCAGCCTTACGTGGGTTGACTCCGTGTAGAGCTTTCCTCACATCAGCCGTGGACAAGCAGAGCACCTGTTCGTTGGGAAGGGGGGTGGATTTCCTCCTTGTCGAATTGTTCTGTGCCTCAAATCGTGCGTAGAAGTCATTGAGGGCACTTGGCAGAGGGGCCTTACTGTCACAACTAGGTGCTGATGGCCTATAGTTGGTGATGGCCTGGATCCCCTGCCCCATGCGCCGAGCGTCTCCAGTGTCCACGAAGTGGTTGTGGATTTTCCGGGCATGCTCATGTTTTGCTGCTCTGATGCCGCGGGAGAGTTCAGCCCTGGCTGTTTTAAGGGCTGTCGCATCACCAGATTTAAAAGCAGCATTGTGACGCCTCAGCAGCGTGCGCACCTCTGCAGTCGTCCAGGGCTTTTGGTTGGGGCGTGTGGTGATGGACTTAGAGACAGTCATTTAATACTTAGTGGAGAAGCCTTTGTTTGTAATGACTGGTTTCTTCATACAGAAGCTATCGCCTGCAGTGCTCAGGTGTGATTTTGACCCGTTCTTCTGAAGTGATTGTCTTTAAATCTAAATTTTTCTTAGTGTGTTCAATACTTTTTCCCTGTGTCATTCCACTTTATTACACATACCTTTATTTATGGCCTTTGATGTTGTGAATTCTTTATATTTGTGGATTTCTTGAGTTAATACCAATGTTGGGTGAGAATTTCATGTGAATAGCCTCAATGGAAATATATTCACTGACAAAAAATGTTGATGTGTTCAGTACTTCCTCTACTGTAATAACAACTGCTGAACATTAGAAATATATATTTAAAAAACTACTTGAAAATAAATATACGCTGTCTCCACAAGCTCCTATTCAATGTCGTTATCGTTTTGTCACTTTCTACATTGTAATGGTGTGTACATTTCTTATGGGCGCTACAAAAGCCCAAAAATACATGAAATAAAATGGTCCCACACCTTTATTCTGTTTTACTGTAGTTTACTGCCATCTGTTGACTTGGGCAAACATAGGTCTCATTTTATTTCATTTATTTTTTTGCCACAAATAGTTCTAGAAAACAGGAAATAAATTATTTGTTTAAAATACTTTTGAAGCAAAATAAATTTGCACCTTGAGTAATGTGCAAATCAAAAGTTCATAACCCGAGGGAGCAAGTGCACCTAAAGGTTTTGTTACTGTGGTGAAGCTTGAGAAACGTCGCAAATGTAATATTTATTGACGGGTGAATTTGAGAGGGTGTTTCATCTTACAAGAAAAGGAGCAACATATCAACAGAATAATTCTGTGTGTGACTGAGGGCAGTAAGTCACCAGATCGGCTGAATATAAAAGTGAATGTTAGTATTCGTAAATTAATTTGAAGTTTTTAAGTTGAATATATCGATTGAAGGATAAAAAGTGGCTGTGCAATCAGACTTACAGACTAGATTGTAAAGAAATATTTGTACAACTAAAAATAATTTTTTAAGTAAACAGTTATTCCAATTGAACTAAAATTCTGCCTTTGTCCTTTAAATATTAGTAAATGAGCAACATTATGACTAAAAACACTTTAAAATTATTGACAATCATTGCATGATTATGGACAAAATATGATTTTTTTAAATTTTTTTTTTAAATCAGCAATTTGCCATAATTTTTAATGCAAAATTTCAGAAATCTCCTGTATTCTTTCACTGAAGCACTCATTTAATGTCATTTTGCTGGACTGCAGTCAAAGGGAGTAATGTAGGTTTTTCCACAGATGTCATCTGCGTTCATGTCCACCCTTTTCAATGAATGTGTTTGAAACATTTTTATTTCATAATACCTGCTTATCTCTGTGGCACTTGTTTCTGATGATCTGTTGATGGCTGAGGGCTTCTTGAATGCTGAAAATGAATTTCTTCATTTTCAGCACTGAAAACGGGAAGTTTTCTCCACAGGGTATTAACATGCTGTCAATTTATAGTCTGTGATATTAAAGCAGCCCTTACAAATAAAGCAGCTCAATGCTATTGTGCGGAAATGAGATTTCTGATTTGAGATTTTTTTGCAAGTAAAAAGTAATAAATGCCGCAACAACTCCCTTTCATAGCTCAAAAATCTAAATGAAATCAGAACATTTAAATGAGGGTATTGCATCTGGGGTTCTGGTTCTCCACAAAGTTTCAAATATTTTTCTTTTTATCACTGAAGTTTTACAAAGGAGCTGTGTTTTAAGCCAGTAGCAACTTTCTTCCCATGTGGAGCAGAGTTTAGAATTCCTAATGCTGCACTAAACACTTTGGAGCAGTTTCTCCTTCCAGATGGATGATGTACGCTATGGGCTGCAGGACACACACATCAGATGGCCTTACTGAAGGTCTGCAGCTGCTACTTATTTTACTTACAGTTTAGTTTTGGTACAGTACTCACATATTCTATCTAGATCTTAAACCACTGGCCTTCAGGGTTCATGTCTGGTCAAATCATGGTACCTTCTACCCTGGGTAGTTTTGAAATTTGTGGAGTTCCAGAACCATAACCAGCTGTGGTTGCCTTTGACACTGAATTAAAACTCAGCCATCAACAGACTTCACCTTTCATGGGGCATAGTATTTGGTTCTGTCAGCTGTTCTAACCTAAAGATTTCTCTCCTTAGTTTTTATCTCTTCAAAGACAGAGATAGTCTACCCGGTCAAAACATATGGGTCCGTCACTTGATTTTTCGATCATTTCAGCCTGATATTGGCTCAGTGCTAAGCGAGGGCCTGGAGCAGGTAGTCATTTCTGTATATTCTTTTGATCATGTCACATGGTTGTTGGATGTCATATTGTTGTATTTTGAATAATGGAGGGCCGAAAGTCCAATTTCCTTCATCCTGCTGTTATTTGTATATTTCTCCTGGTTCAATTGTTCCTGTTCCAGATGTGAATTTACGTTGCCACGATCTGTTCAAACTACTGTGTGAGGTTTCACTAAAATGATTGACACAGCTTTTTCCCGTAGAATTTTTTAGTCATGACTTCCCTGAGTTTACTGGTTGAGGCTTAGTCCAAAATTATTTACTGTTAAATGATAACTTTTTTAATTGGACTCTTACGTTATTGCGATTGGCACTGAAACTATACAGAAAAAAATTGCCAAATAACTTTTTTATGAGTCTGCTTATTTCTTCGCAGAATAACAAAATATTCTCTTTGCATTGTCTCCTGATTCCTTCACCTTGCTCTCTGGTCAAGGTACTGGGTTTCTAAAAGAGATGGAAGAGATGGGTGAGACGTTAGTTGCTTTTTAGCTCACAGTGCCTTCACGGCAAGATTTTGAATGACCGGTTTGAATAACTGGTTAAAACTAGTTAGACTTTTGTAGGTACTAGCTGTTTTTGTGCTAGAAAGTATTGCATTATTCTAGGGCTTTTCATAGTTTTGCACAAATTTTTCCAAGCATTACTTAAATGCATGTAATGTACTTATTTTTCTCAATTTCTGCTATTTCAGTGCATTTTATTAATTTGTTGCTCTTGGAAGCATTACCACATCTATAACACCAAGCATACTTAGTTAAAAATTTAACAGAATAGCTAAACAATGCACAAAACATGTCATTTTTGTTTATGCATCATATTCCAGTTAGTGTTTTAAAAAGTGCTCCGTAATGAAATTTTATCATTATAAATTGAACCATTCTTAAAAGCAGCTTAATATTTTTAACTCGTATTCTGTGTCACCTTTGGTCATTTTGAACTCGGGACTATTATTTCAGGTTTCTGTAGCGCATTTGTTTAGAAGATGCGGTACTTGTAAAAAGCAGCAGTTAAAGCCGGCGATTAAATTACAGCTATTCTGAGGTTTTATTTAAATTTTCAGCATATTTTTGATTTGTCTGTGGATTACCGCTATATTAATAACGTTTACAAATGAGTTGTGTAATATTGGCTCGCATGGGACTGCTGTTTCATTTTATAATGCAAATGCATACTTTTGTAATTTTTTTTATACGCTGTTGTTTCAGATGATCTCCAATTTTAACACTTTCAAATCTTGGAGATAATACATGTGTTGATGCCCCCCGGGTATCTGTTATTCAGTTTATTTAATCAAACAGTGATTTGGAAGATTAGAACGTGGTTGAGAGGATGGGAATGTATGTTTGCTTTTCTTTGTGATCTGCTGGACAGGTACCAAAAAAGTAAACAGGAACCCGTCTGCATTTGGACGCTAGGGCAAAGAAGAGAGCTTTAGCTGGATAAGTACTCAACAATTAGCCCATCAAACGCGGTGTGACAGGGTTATCCAGGCGAGGACATTTGACTGCCTTCTAAGAATCACAAAAAACGTGTATGGTTAGTTAGGCTTTATCCAGCTTTTCGATTAAATCGAGCAGAAGGAGTGTAAAATTCCTAAATATGTTTATGTCAGGTTAAACTGTTCTGTGGTCTTGCCACGAAACATAAACTGGTTGTTACAACAGCAACATTTATTTCTATAGCACATTTTCATACAGAACTGTAGCTCAAATTGCTTTACAGGGTGACAGAGAGAAGAAAAACAATTAAGGGTAGGTGATGTTAGTCTTATTTGAAGAAGTTGGTCCTTAGTCTTCCAAATTGCAATGTGGCCGTTGTCATCCCGTGAGACAAACCTGTTCTTTGTCCTGGATATTTCCTTTTCCGCAAAGCTCTGTAGATTTAATCTGTTGGCAGCAGAACGGTTTGGTCTCGTCTGAATCAGGACCTACACAGTACACCACTTCCTCTTCTGATACTTTAAATGCACTCTGGAGAAATGGGTCTTTCTCTTTGGACTAATGTAGATTCTTGGCTACCATGTTAACCGCAAATATCTTCATTTCCAACTGAATGGGAAGTATAAACTCATTTCAAGGTGTGTTGCAGTTTATGTCAAATGAGAAATTCAAACACTCCAGTTGTCAGGATCAGATTTATTTGGCCAAGTATGCTCACACCTAGAGGGAATTTGGCTTTGGTTTCCAATGGCTCTCGGTGTATTTAAGACAATACAGCATGCATACATGCACACAACATGTGCAAAAGATACATGACAGTGCAGGAGAAGAGAAGTCAGTATGTTCTTGCATAAAGCCAGGGTGGAAAGGTAGCAGAAGTATTAACACATCACTTGCAGGCATGTTCAGAAGCTGTTTCATGTAAAGCACCCAAAATTGAGGAAAATATTTGTGAAAGCATCATAATTTTGAACATGCATGTACACAAGGCACATGCCAGAAGGTGAAATTGCTGGATGTATATTGTGGTAGTGCAGTTCCATTGCTTATATTTATTCTCTGTATCGGCCAGGTGTGGGGCTTGCCACTGTTGTCATTTCCTTCATTCTCTGCACCTACTACAATGTCCTCATGGCCTGGGCACTCTATTACCTCTTCAACTCTTTTGATGCTACCCTGCCATGGCAGTCCTGCAACAACACCTGGAACATCATGAGCAACTGCTCCACTGGCTTTCCTGGCAATGCGACTCACCTTCGATCTGCCAGCCAACAGTTCTTCGAGTGAGTGATACCTCCAAGTTTCCATGAAACTAATGCATCCGGTAGAGTTAAAGCCAGTCTCCAGTTTGGCCTTTATCACTTTGTCAATGGTTACTGCACTGAACTGTATTGATAAAAAATATTGATTACATGGTTAGGAGGACTGATGGAAACAACTGACTATGTTACTTGCTAACATGTTTTGTGATCTGATCTCTTTACTTTTTTCGCTAAGGGAGCGCAGTCTTATCTTGATACTGTTAACCGCTTTTCAACAAACTGCTGACATTTGCTATTAGCATTTTCCATTTTTCTATCTCCTGGTCTGCAAGTTTCTTGGAGATTTTGCTGAACGTTTACTGAATGTTTACATTGCCAGCCTTAGGCTGTGGCCATGTTTGTTCAGAAACTTCTTATGTTTCCAGCTTCATTCTCGGTGCTCAGATTTGCGATCTTTTACTGTTCCTGTGTCTCAGTTACAAGCTGCTGGAAATGACCAAGGGGATCGAACAGATTGGAGGGCTGCGTTGGGAGCTCTTTGGCCTTCTCCTGCTAGCTTGGATCATTGTTTATCTTTGCATCTTCAAGGGAGTCAAGTCCACTGGGAAGGTCAGCAGCTTACACGAAGGTTCCTTGCTGTTGTGTGCTTGAGAAAGGTCCTTAACCTGTCCTTAACCAGTATGAAATACTAAAGGATGGCATGTATTTTTGGAAACTGGTTCCCCACTGCAGGTTAAAATGTGCTCAGAGGAAGAAAAAAAATAGATGGAAGGATAGTTGTCTAAAAGGGGGCATGCAGCCACTTAATGCCAACTATGACCCTTGTTTGGTTAACTTCTTAGTAGTGACAACTGTGTGTATTGAACATTTGTATGTATTAAACATTGGGCACAATCATAACCTAAATAGTCCAAGCACATCTGCCAGTGAGCAGACGGTAGTAAAATATTGGGGCTAATTCATGTGAAGAAATAAAACAAATAAGAACAAAATATAAAGGAATGATTAACTGATACAATAGTAAGTACCAAGTGAAAGACAGCACAGTAGAAAATCTTGTCTTTTAAAATGAGATGAAACCTTGTGTAGTTTTTTTTTGTTAAGTGTAAATAATGACTTAAAATGTCATTCATCCCATTGATTATTTGGCATAAGAATACGAAAAGTTTATCTGTCTTTGTAGGAGGCTGCTGTAGGGTTTGTTTGAGCAGAGGCTATCATTTAATAAGGTGGAAGGTAACATTGTTTTGGACTTCATGCGATGCACCTTTGCTGAAGGACCTCGGTGACCAGACAAAAGCGGACCACCAACATCGAGCCTAGACGGATATAATAATAATACTAAAAGTAATGTTGAACAAACACATTAAACGCAACACTTAAAATACACAAACACAGTTCTATTATACAAACTAACAATCTTGTGTCTACATCTGGCGCTCTTCTACTGTGAAACTGAGTTTTGTGAGACTTAGAAAGAAAAGTTGATAAAAGAAAATGTAGATGTAAATGTTGAAGGTAATCTTTCCTGTATGAGTTTTTCCGGGCAGTGCTGAAACACATAAGCTGCTTTTTTTTTGTATACAGCATTGGCACATTCTCTTTGAAGGCCTTGCTCCTCTGTGGAGTTCCCTTCATCTGCTGGCCTTCCATGCCTAGAATCACATGTCCACAGGAGCTTAGCAGCAGGGTGGTGGAGTGCTTATCTCCAGGGTCAGCTGTACCAGCCCACCTATGGTTGTCTCTGATATTAGTGTAGGAACGGGCTCACACTTTTCCAGTTAACCTTTGCTCATTTTTATTTCTGTGTTAATAAATAGCATGGAGGCTAAGAGGATCACTCCACTGAACTTTATAGGTGACAGATACAGGAGAATGAGGCTGTATGTCTGCACTGTTTTATCTAGATAGGAGAACAGTGATTTGGAGTTTCATGAATCGGGTGATGCACATTTCTGTATTGCTGCTTATATTGACTGAGCAGTTTCCAGTAGTGTCAAAGTGGGCTGTATTGACATTTTAGACACCACAACAAAGTGTTTCCCTTCCTTTAGAAAGTGCAGCTAACCTTCATTAATTTTATTCTGGTTTCTGTGTTCATACAGCAAAGTGTCAGTCTGGATTTAGGGAGTGGTTATTGAAAAAAGTACATAGCACCAACATTTTATGTTTTGTAAGATGTTATAAAAAAAGTTATGAAAAGGAATTAAGTTATGTTTTATAAGTGCAATTATTTTGTCAAAGCAGTATTGTTATTTTACGAGATCTGTGTTTGGAGTGTGTAAGCAATGCAGTGGTGATAGTCGGTGAGTTTCATAGCTACAGTCTTGCACGAGCTATATTTAAATACTGCTTTTTACCCCCAGGTGGTGTACTTTACTGCCACATTCCCTTATGTTATACTGTTTGCCCTGATGATCAACAATGTCCAGCTGCCTGGGGCAAGGAATGGGATACTCTACTTTCTGATGCCCAACTGGGGCAAGCTGCTGGAAGTCCAGGTAACCAAGATTTCCCCTGTAGGTTGGAAGTGTTTATGTAGCAGCAGTGCGAGTACAGTCCACTCTTGGATATGACGACTTTAACATGAAGTCCTGTTTGCACTTGTTTGTAGGTCATTTTTTATATTTGTACTGTAGGTGGAAAACAGTGACTTGGTGCGCACACACACACACAGTGGGGTGGTCTGTGATATTTTTGTTTTTTAAATTTCTATTTTAAGGTGTGGGTGAATGCTGCTGCCCAGATCTTTAACTCCATTGGGATTGCCTTTGGCAGCATGATCTCCATGGCCAGTTACAGCAAGTTCAACAACAACATCCTCAGGTGACCCACATCATCTGTACCAGCCGCAACCTGTGGCCTCACCCACCTCGGAATGACTCAGCCAGTCAGCGTTGACAAGAGAACTTTGACACATTGACCTATTTATAAAACTGTCCGGGTGTGAACTTTTGGACTTTGCAGTAATGTGTAACCGAGCATGAGCCACTTTGAGACTCACACGCAGCGTAATTTGGTTTTTAGTTCAGTGTGATTCCGATTTTTTTTTTATTTTATTTTTGCATCCCCACATTTTGCATCAGCATGCTCAACAGACAGTAGCATACCCACACTGTTTTAGGAACATTTCTGTTAGGAATTCAAAGATCCAGAACATTTTAATTGCATTTCCTTTGCTTATCTGGAGTGAAAGTGACCTGTGTTTATAGGCTGAACTATTAGTTGGCAGTACAACCCAGCAGAAGGGGAGTGTGGGCCCGGATTAGCTGTGTTCACTTCCACAACGTTTTCCAGCTTGTGTTTATGAACGTTGGTGATCAATAACAAGGTGATGTGTGTGAACATTTTTCATGGATCAATTGGTCATCTGTCTGCATTATATAGTTTGTGGGTGCGAGTTTGTTATTTTCAGTGAATTTAAATGACTTTAATGCTTGAAGTTAAAAAAAAAAAAAAAAAAAAAAAACAACATATTGTTTATTTGCATCAATATACTCCCCTCTCTAGGATTTCAAGCTCCCGTACCCTTTTAATGTGATTGTGTTCCTCTCCCACAGGGACACTTTAGTCGTCGCCTTGGCAAACTCAGCAACCAGTATCTTTGCTGGCTTTGTGATATTTTCAGCAATTGGGTACATGGCACACATTCACAATCTCCCAGTGGACGACATTGCCACAGATGGTAAGTGGCTGCTGCCGACCCGAGGGCAGCTAATAATCTCGTACTTTTTAAATCCTTTCTATATTGGCAGTTTTACTGCCAGATTAAACTGTAGTTGCACTTGTTGCCTAACAGACTTCTTAAAATCTTCCTTCTGTATTTCATGGGAAAATAAACATACTCTTGACTTTGGTAGGAAACATAATCCATATTAAGCAAACTTGTGTCTCTAAGCTGCCTAGCTAAGTCCATTTGTTGTTTCAGGTGATTTTCAAATATTGCTTTATTATCTTGTGAAGTGGTTCCATATGTCCTGTTATAAAAGGGGGATCCAGCTGGGGTTAATGGTTATTATTGGTAATACCAGTGACTGAGTCACTTGAAGGCCATCTTTCTTTCCAGCCCCATTTCACAGGCCAACACATGAACATGTTGTTTTGTATCACAAATGCTTTTGCATGTGACATTGATCAGGTTCATCAGCGAGCCATAGTGCCTTGAAGTTAAACATGGCTATTTTTAGGACTGAACTAAAGTGCCTTGATCACCATGGATGTTGCTTTTGTGATGGTTGTTTAAAATGTGGTCAGATTACAGGGAGTTAAACTGGATCACGGTGCTGTCACTGTGGTTTAAAGTAGCTACAATGCAGTATTGATGCCTTGTTTTACAGTCCACATGCTTTTTTTTTTTTTTAAATAATATGGTCGCCCTTTTTGGGTGCAAAAACAGTTTGCAACTTGCAGTTTTTAAAAGAAAACTTTAATACCAGGATGAGGCTTGTATTACTGTTTGGTCTTGGTCAGCTTAGTTTGATGTTAGTTGTGTTGTCTCACCCTGCATTATTGTTGGCATGGATTGTAATGGTTAACAGAATGGAGACTTTGATAGGTGTCAACATAGTGAGTTAAACTGCATGAATCCCTGGTTAAAGTTGTAGATCTAAATCCTTGGCACAATTTTTAATACAGAGTCCACACTCTGTAATTCCGGATCATGTTACTGCTGATATCACCTTCCGGAGACAAGAACCATTTATTGTGATGCGGCCTGATTTTTCCCTTCCTCTTGTCAATGGATGCTGAACATGATACTTGTTTCTCAAGTGTGTCTGGGTGTGTTTGCAGGACCCGGCCTGGTGTTTGTGGTTTACCCAGAGATATTCTCCACCTTGTCTATACCGCAACTGTGGGCCCCCCTCTTCTTTCTGATGCTGCTATGCCTGGGACTGGACAGCCAGGTGCACATGCACACGCACACACTCAAATAAGTTTGTACATACACGCAAACTGTGTAGGGATTGCAAGGCTTTCGTAAGAACATTCCCCAGAAGGTTAAACATGAGCATTCACACACATATTCACAATTTATGACCTGGAGGAGGCCAAAGGGTACCATTATTTTTGGCAGTAACCACCTTCGTGAAAGGTTAACAAAGAGTTCCATGACTGTGCTGTGATTCCCTCAGTCTAAATATCTTTCAAATATATAAATTCAGATTTTTCTTAACGTTAATTCCGTAACATTTATTTAAATTTAATTTAAATTCCTTATTTAAAAGCTACAGTTGTCAAACTATGATTGTGTTCTAGAGCAATTTTTTTTTTTTTTTTTAAACAAGTGTGTTGTATTCTAATCTGAAGTTTCCTGGTTAATATGCACCCTGTAAGTGATGCTGCATCTCTGCTTTATAATATAAATATGAAATTTAAACAAAAAATGATCTCATAAAACCGTCACCGCTTGCCTTCAAACATTCCGCTTTAATACCATGGCACCGTTTCCTTGCCAATAAATAGGTGTAGATAGGAGGAAATTAAGGTGAATTGTTTGCAACTAGTAGCATGTTTAGGTGCTCCAGTCCAGGTTGTTGAATAATGAATAATCCTTTGTCACATTATTTGAAGTACTTAGCAATAGTTTTTTTTTTTTTTTTTTTTTTTAAATTGCAACTTTGTAATTGTCACTAACAGTTGAACATCTATTTCAAAACAGGTTGTGTGTAGGACAAGTTTTCCTAGTAACTTTCTTTTGAAAGAACTCTTATTCCTTTACAGTTTGCCATGGTGGAGGTGGTAGTGACATGTATTATGGATGGGTTTGGTCAAAAGCTCCTCAAGGTCTTCAAGCACAAAGAGCTGGTTGTGCTGGTTGTGTGCACCGTTGGATTTCTCCTTGGAATCCCTCACATCACTCAGGTGAGTGCGCTACCCTGAGATTAGCCATCCATGAGGCTGCCAAACAGCCTTCTTATCTATGTCAGCAGCACCATGCGAGTGTGAAGTGGGCCAGATGTAATATGGCTGTTCCAAAACAGGGAGGGATCTACGTTTTCCAGTTGATGGACCACTACACTGCTGTGGTGTCCCTCATGTTCCTGGCCTTCTTTGAGGTGCTCGCCATTTGCTGGATCTTCGGTAACTATGACACCCTGACACAGGATATTTTGGGATAATGGGCTATGGTTGTAAGGATGTATGTAGTGTCGATGATGAGGGGAGTGTATGTAGATTTATTGTGGTGTGGGTGATGAGGTGAGATTATGGTAAGGTAGAGCATATGATCCCTAAGCTCGAAGTAAGAATGAAATAAGGTGAAGATTTCAGTAGAGCAGGTGAAAAGAATGTATATTTTACATAATATTGCTGAAAGATCGAAAGGATTAAAAATGTAATATAACAAGCGGTTAAAAATGTTATGAAGCTTTTTAGCACCAGGATCGATAGTTTTCTTTTTTTTTTTTTTTTTTTTTTTTTTGTAAATTTTGCAGGAGGAATTTGGAGATTTTTTTATTATTTATTTATTTATTTATTTATTTTGTCCGTTTATCTGTATCCGTTGTACAGGGGGGTCTTTTCTATGTTGCAAAAAATTTGTTCAAGGTCTTAGCAGTTGAGGTCAGAAGCAGTCAGATGCAAAAAGAAAAGAATAAAAAGAATAAAAAAACCAGTCTGTGAGAGAGTGATCAGCATAAATTGGACATTACAAGGTTAGCAGTGCTTGGGGTGGGAGGTGTGGGAAGGAGGAACAATTTTAGGAAATGTAAATGCCCAATGTAATCCTTATTCACTGTAACTTCTTTCAAGAGAAAATGAATAAATGATAAAGGTTAGTAGCGCTTAGCCGATAAGCATGTCTGTAACAGAAAGTACTCTTCTTCACTTCCCTTTGGGTATTTACGTGGGATGTAATTTGGGTAAAAATTCTCTAGATGTGAAAATGGATAGCTCTAAATGAACAGCTCTCAAACTATTGTATACTGGCAGATATAATGGCAAATAGGCATACTCACAATAAAATAATCACCTTATTCTAATAAATGACATACGGCACAGTCGGAAGAAATACATACTGAACAATTGGCATTGAAGAGCTGTTTGTGAAGACAATGTTTAGTGAGAGAAAATAAAGTACAAAAATAAATATATTTGCTTAAATATATGATTAAATAAAAAATATATGTAAAATAAAAAATACAGGACTGAATGGGAAACAAAGGCAATGTATTTAATGAAAAAAAAAATTATTGATACCAGTGTACCCAGGCTTTGAATGATGTTTCCAATCTGACATCTTGAAGGAGTGCGCCGCATGTCCTGCATGGTGGAGAGGATGCTGGGAAGGCCTCCAAATCTCTTCTTCAAGGCCTGTTGGATGGTGCTCTCCCCCATGTTAGTTCTGGTCAGTTTCAGTTGCCATACTGTAGCTAGATGAAGTCATTTTGGTTGGAAGTGTCCACTAAGGAAAATAGCCTGAATTTTTGTTTGTTTACACTGAGGTGGCTTGTGTCCTGCAGTGTATCCTGATCTCCAGCATTGTCCAGTACACCCCAGCCCGCTATGGCAAGACGTACACCTACCCGGCGTGGGCAGAGGCGGTGGGCTGGTTCATCTCCCTGCTGTCCATTGTGTGGATCCCCCTGGGAGCCCTGCATGAGCTGAGCACCAGCGAGGGCACACTTCTGCATGTGAGCAGCATGGCTTTCCACATAATGCACACAGGGGCATACACACATATACACACGCACATCTCTTGTGATGCCAGGTGGTGCATGCTGCTGCACGTGCAGAGGAGCACTTACACATACATGCAGACAAGCACATGCTGTATAAGAAGTGTAAACACTGAAGAACAGATCTCATGTAGATGTCTTCATCAAACAAATGTGAAATCCCTATCATAAAAGAAATGTACGTACATACATATCACTACGTCTTGTACTAGCTCCAGGTTAACCTTGAGAAAATTTGTACCCATCAGTATTATTTACTGTAAAACTGTATCACATGCATGCACGTTCAAATGAAGCTGAATTGAATACGCTCCTCACAGTTTAATCCTGTTGCCTTGCCTTCAGGTTCAATACTAAACCCAAATTGTCATTAGTACTATAAAGAGCACAGAATAACAATTTTATTTGTTCTCAGAAGGTTTTTCACTGTTGTAGATTTAGCAAATTCATTCATGTCCTGTCCTGTCCTGTCCTGCACCGTCCTATGCTGTCCTGCTCTGTGCTGTTGAGAAAAGACATTTTCAGTGAGGTCTTGACCTGCAGTTTCTCTTTCCTGGTGATCTTCATTTATTATTTCCCCTCTCTTTGTTCTGTTTATATCAACATGTTTAGACATGTTGCAATATTTGT
This sequence comes from Heterotis niloticus, assembly GCA_018136845.1. NCBI lineage: Eukaryota > Metazoa > Chordata > Actinopteri > Osteoglossiformes > Osteoglossidae > Heterotis > Heterotis niloticus. The sequence continues at coordinate 341,914 of CM030896.1, forward strand.
GATGAAAATTGAGCACATAGTGCAATACTTAAAAATACAGAGGCCTGACGGGTCTGTGGAAGAAAAAATAACACCTTGGGTGTAGAAAGAATTACACTTTATCCATTGATCGAATACACACCAGTGCAGGAAAGCCCCTTCGAAAAGAGAGTCTCCTCGAACAAAGCTTACAGGGGTTTTTTATACAGCAGTTGCAAGGTGTATATGCCTCTTGGTACATTTCCGCTTCAGTTCTTTCGTCTTAGTTGTTTTACGCTATTTACATACCTCCTAAGGTCTGACCTGGACCTAAGCTGACTATTTCCTTGACCATTTGGATTTGTCTCAGTAGTTTACGCTACCCCCCGAGGTTTGACCATTTCATTTCAAAGCTTAACTTAAAAAAATTTCTCCCACACTCCCCCCCTTTTCACAGAGTGACATCACTGTGTCACTATTAAATTCACAGTCTGCATCAGAGCAGTCTTCTACAAACAGAAACTTAAGATGGAGATCAGGAGTCGGGGTGCCCTCCGTCCTGACAGAAAGAACCATAGAGAACTTGAGAACATTCTAGATATCGTTGAATGCAACATTGACAACAGCAACACAAAAACATCGGAAGGATGAGAAAGGAAATACATCCAATAAGTAACGCCCTCAGCCACTCTTCCCAGCTGGGGAAGAGCGAAGAGAACCATGACCCTGAGGTTTTATCAAAATTTTCGAACTGTTTAGCAACATTAGGAGTGCAAATCAACATCGACAGTCTCAAGAGTAACTTGTCCACCCGGCATTGGGGCTGGCATTGGCCTTCCGGTCAGAACTTCAAAAGGGGAGACACCCAACTGCCACTGTGTCTTTCCCCGCATTGCTCACAATACTATGAACAGGGAATCTCCCCAGCTGAGACCAGTGCTTTCACATACTTTAGCAAGTTTGGCTTTGATCATCTGTTTGGCTCTTTCCACTAAGCTTCTGCTCTGCAGGTGATAGGCACAGTAATGTCTCAGGTCACATTGCATCCACTCAGAGAGCTGGTGAATGACAGAGTTAACAAAATGTGTGTCATTGTCACTAGCGATACGTGGGGGAACTCCCCATCTTGGCAACACGTCCTTCAATAGGCACTTTGCGACCGTTTGCGCTGCAGCCCTATGCGCTGGAAAGGCCTCCACCCAAGGGGTGAAAATATCAATGACTACTAAACAGTATTTGTAACCCTTTGATGGAGTGAGTTCAATGAAGTCTATCTGGAGATGTTCAAATGGACCCTCCGGTCTGGGAGTATGGGCTTGTGGCAGCGCCATACCTTTCCCTATATTGTGTTTGAGACAAAGAAAACGTTTTTGACAGAAAGACAATGCAAAGGTGGAAAACCCTGGGGCCTCCCAGAACTGAGAGACCATTGCAACCATCGTGTCTCTGGATGCGTGATCTAATCCACGTGCCATCTTGGCCACTCCTGGGAATGCACTATGAGGGAGAAAAGGTTTATTAGACACTCACATTATTCCATCAGCATCCACCCTTCCCCCTTGATGCATCCAGCGTTGCCTCTCTTTGTTTCCGGCACCTATCTATAAGGAAAGAATATCTCGGTCACTAGACACCTGTACCAGCATAGTTACCACCAGTGAATCAGATGACAGGGCAGCTTTTGTTCGCCCACTGGTCAGCATGAGTATTTCCTTGACTCACAAGCTCATCTTGAACCTTGTGAGCTTGACACTTTACTATGATAACGCGTTGTGGCACCAGTAACACAAAAGAATTCTTCTACCAGTTTCTGATGTAGAATGGGTTTTCTGGTACTGGTTAGAAAACCTTGCTGTTTCCACAATGTTCCATGATCATGACACACCCCAAAGGCATATCTAGGGTCTGTGCAGATTGTCACCTCCTTATCTTGTCCTAGGGTACATGCACTAGCGAGTGCGTATATTTCAGCTACTTATGCTGACCACCTTGAGGGCAGCCAAGCGCCTTCCAACAGTTCTCCCTTAGGGGATACCACATCGTACTATATGGATAGGCTACCATCAGGCAGATGCAGGGAACATGCGTCCACAAACACTTCTTCACTCCCTTCCAGAGCAACATCCGTCAAATCCTTTCGCAGACATGACACCACTTCCAGTACTTCCAAACGGCGGTGTGTTTCTCTGTTGGTGTCCCCCGGTAACAGTGTAGCGCAGGGTTCAGGGTGGCGCACCATTCTAGAGTTACATTAGCAAACGTTAGTAACACATACTGATAACAAATGAGCCTTGCGGGAGTCAACTGAGACATACGTGCTTGAGTTAGTATTGCATGCACCGAGTGAGGAATCCAAACAATAGGATAGTGCATCTGCACCAGGTCAGCACAGAACATTGCTGCTTCAGTGGTGGCAGTAACTGCCATAGCCACAAGATCTAGTTTTTAAAAAAAAAAATAATAATAATAGGCTACAGGTCTCTGCTTATCTCCATGTATTTGTGTCAGGATTGCTGTCGTAGAACCCTTTCTCATTTACAAACAACACAAAGGGTTCCTTGTAGTCTGGTATTCCCAAAGCAGGTGTAGTTGTCAGAGCTTCTTTCAGGTCAGTCAGTTCTTGTTTACCCTCTTCAGTCCAAGTCACTTTGTCGGTCAGGGCCAAGCCCTTTTTATATATCGACTCTTGTAATGGTTGAACTCGCTGCGCATAGTCTTGGATCCACAGGCGAAAATACCCAATCATGCCCAGTACTGACAACATTTGTTTTTTTTTTCTTCAGGTTTTGGCAAGTCCAATATCGATTGAATTCTTTTGGCTCCCAAAGATCTACCCATAGGAGTTAGAACATGTCCTAAATAGTGTACTTTTTGTCTGGCCTGGGTGTCTTTCTTGCATTCCAGCTTTGTCCTTGAACACAGCCACAGATCATCCACATATTGCACCAACACACTCCCACAAGGGGCTCTAAACCCTTCCAAATTTTGTGATACTTCCTGTCCATCAATGCTGGGTGCCTCGGTGTAGCCCTGTGGCATGACAGCGCACGTCCATCTTTTCCCTCTGAAAGTAAAAGCGAACCAGTACTATGGATCAGGGTGCACTGTTTTCACAAGAAAGGACTGGATGTTACAATCCCTAGAATTAAAGTCATTACATACCCTGTTTAATCATTTCCTTTCAAAGCTTAACTTTAAAAAAAATTTCCTCCCACAGGTCTCTGGCCCAGTACATTTCCTTTAAAAAATCATTTATAGTAATGTTATTAGATTTGTTTCATTTAGACTTTTTTAGTATATAAAATTACTCAAGAGTATTAAGCAGAGAATGAGCATTCCAAAGAATCTGTCTTATTTAAAATCATAAGCAGTTTTTTTTGTATTTTAGGTCAAAGAGATATGAATGCATTTAATGTTTTTCTGACAAAAAAGTATGATTTTTCAAATAGTTCATTCAGTTTTGTCATGCTATGAAATGTAAGATTTATTCAGGGTTAAAACCAGCCTTTACGGTGGGTTGCCTTTATTAGAGCAGAGACTTGGTCAAAAATAGTAGAATGTAGCTGAATTTTTACTGCTTAGGAGCCATTCATCCAACATAATTCCAATGAAAACATTGCACCTTTCAGTATCACCTATGAATTGCATACACCTGCTTTCTTGTGTTTCTGATTATGAAGACTTTGTTATGGGTTCTGTCCCCTTCAGCTGCAGCCCCAAAGTCATTGCACATGTAGCCACAATGAGGGCTGGGGCTAAACAAATGAACACTGGGGGGGCTTCTTCCCTCCGAGGTCCTCTAAAACACTCTTCTTTTTCCATCCCCTCAGAGACTGAAGATGTCGCTGATTCCGACTGTTGACCTCGGCGCTGCAGAGGGACGGCTGGAGAACGGCACAATGCATGCAGAGTCTGTGCCCTTGAATGGCTTTCTTGGCAAGTTGGGCCTGGAAAGTTGAGATTTCATTAGCAGTCTGCACACATAGGGCTCATGTAGTTAGGATTTGTTGAAGCCTGTTTTAAATTATCACTATTTTTATATGCTTTTCCAGATATTTGTCAAATCTTTATTTTGTGTGATGTTAGTTCCTTTTTTTTATGATAATTGCCCTATAGTCCATGTTGTTCTCTCTAGAGTTGGAGTGTTCAATCTGTGGCTTTTAATGAGGTCGGCGAGGTTATTTGTAAACTGTTCACGTGTATGAAACCTGCCAAAAAATAATATTTTAAAAATAAAAATTTAATTCAATTACACAGTAATAGCGATATAGTTACACACACCAGATCTGCAGATCCGCGCAGCTCAGTCATCTTCAGTGTCCGCTGTCATTCTGGTTTGTGCAGATGGTCTGCGTATGCTGTTTTTGTCACCATTATCTTTTTCATGGCGAGTTCGTTTCTTTGTCCCTAAAATTTGTATTTACCTGGACTCCAGTGCTGAGCATGGCTTCGGAATCAAATAAGACAAGTTTCCCACAAATGTAGGATATTTCAGGCAAATGCATAACCTGCATGTTAATGGCTGAGGGGGTGCGATGTTGAGAAAGAGCTGAAACAGCCAGTGACTCCGGGTTACATCAGTGATGATGTATAGGTGCATCTCAAGATGTGTGACGAAAGACACATGTTAGTTTGGTATGCAGCAAAGCAGTTTCAGTTCTGGGTGGCATGGTGGTCCAGCTAGTAGTACTGCTGCCTAACAGCCCCTGAGTTGTCCAGGTGTGGGTTTGAATGACTCAGTCTGTGCGGAGTTTGTATGCTTACTCCGTGACTCAGTGGGTTTCCTTTGGCTACAGATGTGTTTCCAGTTCATTTGTCATTCTCAATTGGCCATATTGTGTGTGACCACCCTGCAATGGCTTGGAGTCCTGTCCAGGTTGTTGTTTCATAGTCTGGGGCCCAGTGATGCCTGGGATAGATCCCTGACCAGGGTAGAGCTGTTAAAGATAATGGATGGCTGGTTGGATAGATTATTTCAACTGTTAAGGAATAAGACAACTAACACTTTAAACATAACTAAGAAATATATGAAACAAACATTTATGCTTGACAGATTTCTAGGCCAATTTTGTGAAGACAAGGTATTCTAACAAAAAGGAAAGCTTACAGAACAACAATGGCTTTTTAAGAGCATGACCACCCAGTCAGAATCCCTGGTCATAGCAAGCTGTGCAATGGCTAAAATTACTCACAAAGAAATAAAAACCTGTGTTCAGATGGCAAATTTGTTTTGATATATAGTTATATATTATATAATTATATATCATAATATTATATATTTTCTATGTACTTACTTATATTTTTATATATGACCAAAGAAAAAAAACACAGTTTGCTATGATAGCCTCATTATGTCAGATTTGTTAAGTGCTGTCGAGTTGATGTCAACTTGTAGCGGCTCTATGGATAGCTGTCCTGAAAAGCATCCAGTCTTCAGCAAGTCGGTTAAGACTATGGCTCAGTATATTGACAGATGAGCCCTACTGTTGATAACAAATAGTTCTGTTTCTTTGGCTGCTATATTATTATTATTATTGTTGTTGTTGTTGTTGTTGTCATTGTTCTTGGACCCATTCAGTTCCCTTAACCACTTGTCCAAGTCAGGGGTCTTACAGTCCAGAATTTATCCTGGAAGAACAGGCTGCAAGGCTATGCAGGGTCCAGCCTGAGCAGGACCCCTTTCCACATGGCATGATTACTGGACTGTGTGCATTTTCACCGTTTGTCCAAATCGAAAATGAAATTTAACAGTTTCTTGTCGTTGCAATAGTTACAGTATGTCTGGAAAAGTACCCTGTGTATAAATACGAAACAGATGACTTCATAATAAGACATGCAGCCTTTCGCTGTTATTGTTGATTACCGCGGTAAAGCAGTGACGGCAGGTGACATTTTACACCACACAGTTCCATTACTTTTACATATTAGAGTGGTTCTTTAAGAAACGCAACACAAATTCTGGGCTCTAGATTCACCTGATATCATTTTAAGAATGATAAAACAGCTGATTTCTCAGTCTCGTACACTGTGCCTTACAGTGGGGATGTCGTAGTTGCTGGGGTGGTGCACGTGGATGGGCGGCGTTTTATGTGCAATAATGGCAGTTCGCTTTAAGTGTCTGAAAAGTGCTTTGAACCTCAAGTGCTGTTTGTGTAAATTTTATTTGTATGTCTAAAATAATTAAATATTTAGGAGAAAACAGCATATTAATATGTTCCATGGTTTTTATGAGATCAAAGCTATAATAAATAAATGCTGTAAGACTTAATGTTTTTATTAAGTTTGAGCTTAATTAAAAAGAAAATGACTCTAATGGTATTTATTGATCAATTTATGCCATAAACATGCACTGTTTGTCATCTTGTTGTTTCTTACAGACCCTCACAAACGCAGGCTGTAAATATTGTACTCGGTTACAGCATTCCTCTGTTTGGGAGCGTTTTACTGCCGATTTTTTTTGGCTGGAGGCAGAAACATGGGTGATGTTCACTCCACACTCCTTTATTTCTGAAAGTAAAGTTTATTTTTACCTGAAAAATGTATTGGTCCTGGCTGAAAACTAAATTTTAATTTGTAAATTTTAACATTTAAAATTTTTGTGTTGGATTTTTTGACAATGTTTTGCAATGCTACAATGTTTAAAAACTTTAGTAATCCAGTCATTGTTTACGTTTAATGTTGTGGAACAATGTATGGACTTTTACCCAAATTATTCCACTAGAGGTATAAATGTGAAAAAGGTGAATTTGTGATGATTTTTTTTAATGCAATGCAGATGCAACAACACTGCAAATAAATTTCCTTAAAGCCAAGTACTGTATTTTACCCATGAGTTACAGGTGACCACTGAAGTAAATGTATGCCTGGGCACATGTGTTTTCTGTGTCCAGAACATTAGACAAATATTTTATTTATTTTTTTTTGTCTGTGCAGTTATCGCTCTTTTCCTTATCATTTATTAACTTTTACCACCATTTCTGATCATGTCTGTATGTAACTGATTCTTGTGCTTGTTTTTACCAATTACATGGTGTGTATAAGCACAGAAAAACTGTTTATTTCAGCATTTTTATTTAAGTGCCACCTGTTAAAATAAATGCGTGACTTTGAAAATTCTGTCATTGTTCAAACCATTGGATGGCGCTGTAACCAAGCATTAAATGGAACCCTGGGAATTGTCACATGACATGTTTAAATAGTGTTGACATATGCATTAAAATAGACCTTTTTAAATTTTGGATATTTTGTTTTCAGTACTGAAGTTCCTGAATCATAACAAGATGAATCATAGCATAACCTCCACACACACTGCCTTTGTGAGACCAGTATATTATAGTACATAACAGTGTGTGTATGTACTGTATATGTACAGTCAAGGTTTATTTGTCATGGGTGAACAACACAGCATAGCAGTGTTGTCACCATGAAAAGTTTTGTTTCCAGGCATCCTCAGTAATAAAAATATGTACAGAAATATGTAAATGTTTAAATAAGGTACAGGAAAGTTAAAGAAATACTTGAATTACAAAAAGGAAAATAAATGAATAAATAAAAAATAAAGAGAGTAAATAAATACAAATAGGGTATGAAAATATACATGGGGGAGAGGGGAAAAAAAAAAAAAAGACACAGCAACCAAACCTACAACAACACACCACCGGTAGTTTTATACAATAGGGGGGGCAGGCATACAGACAGACAGACACTGATCAACTGTTCCCACTGCCCAGGGAGGGGTCAGTGGTTTAGCAGTCTTACGGTATGGGGGGAAAAATTGTCCCGGAACCTTTTCGTACTTGTCCGAACAATTCTAAAGCGTTTTCTGGATGGGAGCAAGGAGAATAGTTTGTGGCTGGGGTGACTGCTGTCCCTCCGGATGTTAAGTGCCTTCTTCTTGCACCGCTGGGTGTGGAGGTCCTGCAGGGCTGGCAGATCAGTCCTGGTGATGGTCTGTGCTGTCTTGACCACTCTTTGCAGAGCTTTACGGTCTGACGCACTGCAGCTGCCATACCAGGCCTAGGTTTGTATTAAACACACAGTGCCAAAAAAAGGAGCTTGGTTTATAAAATGGATCCCATTACCCATCTAACCCTAATCCTAACCCCCACGGCAATCCCACAGCATGCCTACAAATCCGCTACACAATGGCTAACTTATCAAAACTAGCGCCAACTAACTATAACTCCCAACTGTGGCGTGGCGCAGCATCTCTTCGGGGTTATCGAGTGGGCACCTTCCTTCGTCGGTGTTTCGTCGAGTTAGGCCCACGACACCTCCGGAAGGCTCAACCGCGGCTCAGGCGTCCCGGAGCTGCTCCCCTCCACTACCAGGCGCACCACTGCGTCACCCTGTTGCTCAACACATTACCTATCCTTTACCTTAGCGTCCTCACGCTCACCGCTGTTTCTACCCACCGTCTCAAAGGAAGAAGCCCCTCGCCACCTTTTTTACCTTTATCGCGCCTTAACCACACCAACACCACCGCCTGCTAACAGCTGACCACCATCACAACTATGCACTAACAACTATGTGCTAATGCTATAACCGCCATAACCGCCATATATATATACACAGTCCCCAGTTAATTTGTTTTTGCTGTACACTGAAGACATTTGAGATCAAAAGGTGATGCAGTTATTGTGAGCAAGGGATATGCAACCAAATATACAAGTATTTTTTACTTTAATTTAATAGAAAACATTCTGTTCCAATACTTTTGCTCACTTGAAAAACTGGGTGGTTTGATACAAAATGTATTATGTTCTATGTTGTTTCACGTATCTAGATGTAAATACCAGGGAATAAAAATTGAAACTCTGATCTCTCTTCTCAAATTCATCTTTTGATCTCACACACAAATGTCTTCAGTGCACAGCAAAAACAGTTTAATTGGCCTTGGTGTTCCAATACTTTTGGAGGGGACTGTGTGTGTGTGTGTGTGTGTGTGTGTGCTTAACAAGTGTTAACTGCTGTAATAATATAGACTGATATCATAGGTGTCAAAGAATAATAATATTTGGAACAATGAGAAATGATCCACAAATACACTTATGAACACAGCTCAGAGATGGGGCAACAGCAGTTTTGCTGTCATTTCTCATCTTGGGAATGGTGAGTAAAGGGAAGTGAAAGTGCAGAGATGGAATCGGTCAGCTGAAGTGTTTGCATGAAATTGTTTATTTCTGCTTGTGAGACACTCTGTGGTTTGGTCACAAGTTAGTAGTTGCTTTAGGCTTTCATTAACTGTTTTTTCCCCTTTTTTTCCCAGCAGAACAAAACATGACCCTTTGGAATCTAAGAAGAATGGAGGAACTTACAGTTAGGTCCATAAATATTTGGACAGAGACAACTTTTCATTTCAGGGGCTCAATTGACTCAAAGGCTATTTCATGGGCAGGTGTGGGCAAGTCCATCATTATGTCATTATGAATTAAGCAGGTAAAAGGCCTGGAGTGGATTTGAGGTGTGGTGCTTGCATGTGGAAGATTTCGCTGTGAACAGACAACATGCGGTCAAAGGAGCTTTCCATGCAAGGGAAAGAAGCCATCCTTAAGCTGCGAAAACAGAAAAAACCCATCCGAGAAATTGCTACAATATTACGAGTGGCAAAATCTACAGTTTGGTACATCCTGAGAAAGAAAGCAAGCACTGGTGAACTCAGCAACGCAAAAAGACCTGGACGTCCACGGAAGACAACAGTGGTGGATGATCACAGAATCATTTCCATGGTGACGAAAAACCCCTTCACAACAGCCAACCAAGTGAACAACACTCTCCAGGGGGTAGGCGTATCGATATCCAAGTCTACCATAAAGAGAAGACTGCATGAAAGTAAATACAGAGGGTGCACTGCAAGGTGCAAGCCACTCATAAGCCTCAAGAATAGAAAGGCTAGATTGGACTTTGCTAAAGAACATCTAAAAAAGCCAGCACAGTTCTGGAAAAACATTCTTTGGACAGATGAAACCAAGATCAACCTCTACCAGAATGATGGCAAGAAAAAAGTATGGAGAAGGCGTGGAACAGCTCATTGTCCAAAGCATACCACATCATCTGTAAAACACGGTGGAGGCAGTGTGATGGCTTGGGCGTGCATGGCTGCCACAGGACAGAAGCAGCCGAATGAATTCTGAGGTGTTCAGAGACATACTGTCTGCTCAAATCCAGCTAAATGCAGTCAAATTTATTGGGCGGTGTTTCATGATACAGATGGACAATGACCCAAAACATACAGCCAAAGCAAACCCGGAGTTTATTAAAGCAAAGAAGTGGAAAATTCTTGAATGGCCAAGTCAGTCACCTGATCTTAACCCAATTGAGCACGCATTTCACTTGTTGAAGACTAAACTTCGGACAGAAAGGCCCACAAACTGAAAGCCGCTGCAGTAAAGGCCTGGCAGAGCATTAAAAAGGAGGAAACCCAGCATCTGGTGATGTCCATGAGTTCAAGACTTCAGGCTGTCATTGCCAGCAAAGGGTTTTCAACCAAGTATTAGAAATGAACATTTTATTTCCAGTTATTTAATTTGTCCAATTACTTTTGAGCCCCTGAAATGAAGGGATTGTGTTAAAAAAATGCTTTAGTTGCCTCACATTTTTATGCAATCTTTTTGTTCAACCCACTGAATTAAAGCTGAAAGTCTGCACTTCAACTGCATCTGAGTTGTTTCATTTAAAATTCATTGTGGCAATGTACAGAACCAAAATTAGAAAAAAGTTGTCTCTGTCCAAATATTTATGGACCTAACTGTAACTGTGGGGCTAACTAAGTTGAGCTGCAATGATCCCCAGTTCAGGTGCATAGCAATGCAAGGAGATGTTTCCCCTCACCTTTCTCACTGTTTCTCGGACCCCTTTCACCTACGCCATTTCTGATCAAGGGTGCTACAGGCAAGAAGTGGGATGCAAGCATGCGTATTAAAATAAAGCCTAACTCAGCTTTCCAAACAGAGGTAGTGCAAAGTTAAACCAGAAAGGCATGTGTAAATGTCAAAAATAGCCATACCTGTGAAATATACATGAAACATTTTTTGTCCTTTTAAGCTTTTTTTTGTTATAAATAAATAAATAAATGGTACTGAACTGATCAATAACTTCATTCCAGATTTACTCTTTAGTTTGTCTATAGGACATTTCCTCCTTCTGTTGAGCACCTGCTGTTTTACGTTTGAATGTGACCTCTTTGCACTGTTCCTTTTGTTTTGTTAAATTTACAATAATTGTACATCAGAAGGAGCTTTAGGGTCCTGAATGTAATACCAATGAACAGTAAGTAACACTGACTGTCCACTGGGCTGATAAAGTCTGAGTTCTTTCTCTTCACTGCTGGGTTTGCAGCCTGTGTTAGGTCGTACCGGTGCCATGATCGATGCCCCTGTCTGACCTCATCTCCTCTTGCTGTCACGCAAACAGGTAAATGCCAGCAAACTTTCAAAGCAACTCAGAAACTCTGTGACCCTTAAGATTCAAATTAATGAGAGTCAACATCTCACCGGAGGGACACGATGGTCGAGGCCCACAAGCGTCCATCTCTTTGGAGAAACTATGATACGGCTTCATTCCCATCCCCCCTCCAGGTTTACAAGCTTGGGCAGCAAGTAGATTTTCATCTATTTCTTTGGCTACTTCATCTCAAAGATCTTGAGCTTGATCTAACCATCAAGTGAAATTGGTTTGTGGGTCACCGTTGCTGAAGGTCTTCTAGTAGGTGGGCTTCTAGTAGACGAAGAGAGGTGGAAATAGATACGATCTGGAACAAGGATGTGAAAATGCATGCTGGGCTTGACACCTTTTGGAATGAATCCAGGAGCAGTTATCCAGGACCTCAATACTTCTGGGAGACCTCTAATCCTGAAGGAAGGGAGTGGGAAGGAAAAAACCTTGGGAAAAAAACAGTCTTCCTGGGTACAATAACAGCACTCTGAAACAATAACAGTTTTGTCTTTGAAAGTAGGATCAGATGTAGAGAGGGTGGAGATCTCGGTAGCACAAACTTAAACACGTGAGATAGCCTCGCTGAGACCTTTGCTGTCCTTCGCGAAGTACATACAAGCTACAAACCGCAAGCCCATGTGACCAAAATCCACAGCCAACAGGCCACTTCCTGTACTGAGATCCAACAATGCCTGGCAAACTGCCATAGAAGGACACAACAACCTGTATAAGAACACTTTGAAACAATAACCTTCAAATACATCCTCAGCTTTAACCTGATGAGTCCTGTATGCATTTAAGAAACATTCGGGTGATTTTTGGTTCATTGCTTAGGCAAGTACAAACTTTTCTGGTTAGTGATACTAGCGCATGAGGAAATTTCCTTTGTCTAAAAGTAATAGCTGAACAGGAACTTACAAATTCTCTTCAGTTTCCCTTCTGCAGCATCTTCTGCAGAGGTATATATGAAGGATGTGCTGTTAGAATGTGAGCTCTTTTCTATTTTGGGTTTCCAGGGTTACCAGAAAACATGGTGCCATTCAAAAATATGCCCACTTAAAAGCAAATGGATACACACACAACATGGCCAAAAGTATGTGGTCACCCCTTTTAATGCTTGAGTTGAGCTGTTTCAGCTGTACCCATGCAGCATACAAACACATTGTTGACAACTGTGTGCTTCCAGTTTTGTGGCCACGGTTTGGCGAAGCTCTTTTTCTGCTCCAGCATGACTGCGCCCCCACTGTGCGCAAAGTGAGTTCCATAAACACACGATTTGCCCAATTTGGTGTGGAAGACCTTGAGTAGCTGCACAGAGCCCTGACCGCAACCCTACTGAACACCTTTGGGATGAACTGGAACGCCAAGCGTGAGGCAGACCTTCTCGCCCAACATTGGTGCCCGACCTCGCTGATGCCGGTGTGGCTGAGTGGACACAAATTCCCACAGCCGTACTCCAAAATCTGGTGCAAAGTGGGGGCTGTTAAAGCAGCAAATGAGGGAACAGCTCCATATTAATGCCCATGGATTTGGGATGGGAGGTTCAGCTAGCACATACGGGTGCGATGCTCAGGTGTCCACAAACTTTTGGCTATGTAACATAGCTTGGAAAACTTTTTACAAATTTGCCTTTTTATGTGCATCATAGACATGGTTACATTTTATTTTTCTTTCTTTCTTCAGCATTTGTACTTTTCGCAACTCTAGATGGCGATCTTGGTCATGTTGTGCAGAGATCAGTCACAACACAAGAGCATTGAAATACTAATGCAGAGGAAATTGTTTAGTGATGCAAATATCAAATGTAAATGTAGGCAGTGATTTCCCATTTCATGCTTACAGGGAAACCATGTGTTGGAACGGCCGCTCTTTCTCAGAACTGCTGAATCCCACTCGATGTGCAAGAAAAATCTCGCATGCATTTATGCCATTTAGGGCAAATGTCTCACTATTTTGTCCCAGCAGGAAGTGGGATTCATCAGACCGAGCCACATTTTCTCCCCTACATCCAGCATCTGCGATCAGTTTTTACTGGAGCTGACAAGAGTGGACACCGACATGCTGCTGAATCCCATTTACCTCGAGGTTTGATGAGCTGGGCTTTTTTGACTTCCCTTCTGCAAACCAACAGCATGAAGCGCTGCTGTTTGCGTGCTTGCGGTGGGTTGGTCCTGCTGCTCCTCTCTCAACTCTCTTGTTCACAAGGAATTCTTCCGCTTATAATACCGCTGCTCACATGATGTTTTTGTTCAGCACGCCATTCTCTGTCTGCTCTTGACGTTACATGTCAGTGAGCGAAAATACCGGGACAGTGGCTGTCTGGACCCAAAGATCAAATCACATTCAAAGTCACTTTCATTGCCCGTCTCGCACATTTCATCAAACTGTATCTGCAAATGTCGGGCCTGTCATCGTGCTTTACACGCTGAGTCACGGCTACATGAGTCAATATGTGGGGGCAAAGCTGCATGTGTAAAAGGACAGGTGTACTTGACAAAGTGGCCTGTGAATCTATTTATTTAGTGCTAAAAGAGACTTTCCAGTCCTTGAGAGGCTGCCATGAAGAAGCACTGATTTTTGTCGATGTCTTTGGCGAACCATCGATTACATGGGCTGGGTTTAGCAGGTTTTTCCAAAAAGAAATGTATTAGTGCAGTAAATGCACTTACATACCGAGCGGCCACAACATTAAAACCAGACATGTGAAGTGAATTATTACGTTACAATGGCATCCGTCAAGGGGTGGGGGGGATACATTCGGCAGCAAGTGAACAGTCAGTTAATGTGTTGGAAGCAGCACAAGGACGGGCAAGCGCAAGGATCTGAGCGACTTTGACCAGGGCCAAATTATGATGGCTAGATGACTGGGTCAGAGCAACTCCAAAATGTCAGGTCTTGTGGGGTGTTTTCGGTATGCAGTGCTTAGTACCTACAGTACCAAAAGTGGTTCCAGGAAGGACAACTGGTGAACCAGTGACAGGGTCATGGGTGCACGAGGCTCACTGATGTGCGTGGGGAGCGAAGGCTACCCTGTCCATTCCAATCCCACACAAGAGCTACTGTAGCACAAATTGCTGAAGACATTGTTGCAGACCGCTTACACCCCTTCATGGCAACAGTATTTTCTGATGGCAGTGGCCCTGCCACCCTGCAAAAATTGTTCAGGAATGATTTGAGGAACATGACAAAGAGTTCAAGGTGTTGTCTCGGCCTCCGAATTCCCCAGATCTCAATCCGGTCAAGCATCTGTGGGATGTGCTGGAAAAACTAGTCTGATCCTTGGAGGCCCCGCCTTGCAACTTACAGGACTTAAAGAACCTGCTGCTAATGTCTTGGTGCTGGATACCACAGGACACCTTCAGAGGTCTTGTAGAGTTTATGCCTCAATGGGTCAGAACTGTTTTGGCAGCACAAGGAGAACCTACACGATATTGGGCAGGTGGTTTTAATGTTGTGGCTGATCTGTGTATGTAATGAGTCTCCTAAGTACATGAAGGGAAATGTCATGTGGGATTGAGGTACGTCACACTGCCTGGGCTGTTCAGGTTGTGGGTTTGTGTGGAGTTTGTTGTTCTCCTTGTACCTGCATGGGTTTTCCCCAATGCAGTCCAAAGATGTGTGTTTCAGGTTAACTGCTCACTCTAAATGATCAGTTTTGTGTGTGTAGCTACCTTGGTGTTGTATTTAGAATGTAGATTTATAGCCCATCGATTATGGGATAGACCCTGGAATGCTGTGACCTTGACCTTGGTAAGTGGTTAATGATATTTGTCCTGTAATAAAGCAGGTGGACGCCTGAGCATCGCATCCATACGTATTTGTTGAACATCCCATTGTAAACCCACGGACTTTGCTGCTATAACAGTCCCCACTCATCTGGAAAGGCTTTCAACCAGATTTTGGAGCACGGCTGTGAGAATTTGTGCCCATTCAGCCACAAGAGCATCAGTGAGGTTGGACAAGAAGGCCCGGCTTGTGGCCAGCGTTCCAATTCATCCAAAAAATGTTCAGCAGGGTTGCGGTCAGGGCTCTGGAGCCACTCGAGTTCTTAGGCACCAGCCTGGGCAAACTGTGTGTTTATGGAGTTCGCTATGTGCACGGGGGTGCAGTCATGCTGGAGCAGGAAAGGAGCTTCCTCGCATGGGTGCAGCTGAAACAGCTCAGTTCAATAACTGGAAGGGTGGTGGGGGGGGTGTTTCACATACTTTTGGCCATACAGCATATTTGTGAATAGCACCACTAGTAACTACAGTGCAGAGCCATATAAACTTGACCACTTTAACAAGATTTTAATTTAAGCTGCAATATTTATTCAACTTTTGTTCCTCGTTCCTTCCAGTTTCATACAAATGAAGATCACGTGCAAAGTGTGAAACAAAAATATTTGTTTAACTATTTTGTATTTTTTTATAAAGACATAATTTAGTTTAGCTAAATTAGATCAATTGTGGTGTCCGATATCATCTAAAACATTTAGGGGCGATAACTTTAAACGCAGTGTGTTTGGAGCCTACATTGTTACCCAGTCAGTACATACAAACGGGCTGGCACCCTATTGTTAATACAGGGTGATTCAAAAAGAACTGAAGACCTTTAGTGACCATCATATGAATATGCAGTCCAAACCAGTTTGTAGAGGTGCCCTAACTGTTTTCCAGATTTTGGCGCCTGAAAGTCATACATACAGTATTTCCACCTCAGTTACTGATAAATTTATGAAGGTTTAATTCCTTTTGAATCACCCTGTATTTTTTTATCAGTGGTAGAAAGGTTATTATCCGGCTGATAAATTATACCTTTATGACTGTTTTATTGCTTAGCTGGAGCTTGGTAAATCTGTGAACACATCTGCTTTTTTCCCTATCAGAAATATTGATTATACTGTAGGATCTATGTTCAACGGTTCCCCCCTTAGCAGGGTGAATTTATCCTATTGTGAGGCTAAAAACTGTACACATTTGCTTTTACATTTTGAAACTTTGCTTGGATGCTGGGAGGGAATGAGAAGTTCAGAAGTACAGGGAGTTCATTCTATCATATCAGGGCCATGACTGAATGAAGGGGATTTAGATTTTGGAACCCGTTTAAGGGAGATGAACAGGTGGTCGCAAATGGAGGAGCAGAGCGCTCGAGTGTAATAGCAGATTAGGTTCTGTAGGGGTTGGGGTATAGATCCGTTGGCTTCATTGCAGTGTTTATGCGGATGCCTACAGTAAACTAGCGTAGAGAGATGGGGAGACCCAAAAGAACACTTTTTCCAGGTTGAAAACAACTTTTCCCACAATGCCGTGCAGCAGCTGAACGCAGCTGATGGTAACAGGCTGGAAAATCACAGCAGAAGGTGTTGCTAAGATAAACATCAGGATGCCCCATTTTCACAGTTTTCAGGTCAGCGGAGTAACTGACAGGGGTTCCTTTCTGCATAATTTCAGCTGCTGCTCTTTTGAGGTGAATGGAGTAGAAAAAAACGCGAAAATGTGGCTGCGAGAGGCAATTGCACTTGTCAGCTTTCATCTTACTAGTTGTCAGTTCCATTTTTGAACACCGAATTCACATTTCTTCTTGCTCCACTTATTATTATTATTATAGCACAGAAATATGAGCCTTTCTAGCAGCTACGTTATCTTCCTTCCCTTGACTTTTGTGTCCTAAAAGTATTTTGCTTGCTGTTTTTGTTTTCAGTTCAGTTTTGTTTCTTTAAAAAATGGAGTGCACTCAGTTCTCCACTTACATAAAATTGGGACCAGAAATCTGAGCAAAACTTGATTTGTTTGTCACATCAACATTGATTTTAGTGCTCACAATTTGTAAAAGCTTTATTATTCAGGCTTTCCTCAAATTTTTCATGCTTTAAGAACATTTGCCATAAAACCATTATGCATTTAAATATGCTTTGCACTTCCATGTTTCCATCCGTACCCAATAATTTTTGTGCTCTGCTATATCTGGGAAGCCTAGGCCATAAGGCAGGGTAAACACTGCAAGGTAGTTAGTTAGTTTTTCTTCTTTAATTTTTACTTTTAATATTTTCTCTACAAACTTCCATTCAATTCTGTTGAGTGATTCATCTCCAAAATTCGTTGGTTTTGGCCCACTTTCAACTTTATCATTGTGAAACCAACTACTTGAGCTGTGGACAACGTCGTAGCGGGATGAAACAAGGTTGACTCAAACTCACTCTGCTGCATTATCATTCACTATTTATGTGACAGCACACCTTATGGGTGTGAAAGTTTAAGCATCCATCACCATCACCAGTATTGGCCTACTGAGGTTATTTCCCCTAAAATTTAACAGTGTACCCAACCAATAACAGTAGATATCAGGTATTTGTGACCTTTAAGCGAAAATCCGCTCATGGTGACAGGTGTTCCTCTCAGTAGGCAATCCCTCAGAAACGCATCACACCAGTAGAAGAATAACTCCAGAATAATAATTACTGCAGTACAGTTTATTTCACCACAAATCAGTACTGCTTTATTATTTAAACCTTCACTCTTGTTCTGGCTTACATAGGCCTTCATATAGATAACTGTTGCTTTCTGGACACACGCTTTAATTTGTCTGGGGCAGCGGTGAGATGTTTCAGTGTAATGGGGTCTTAAAAAAGCTTTTAGACCATCGCTAGGCAGACAGATTTTGAGGTGAAAAATCTCTCTGATGCAGATCAGAAAGTGAAAAGCACCGCTCGCTGCAGGGGTGGACTGCGGCCGGGGCACAGAAACCAAGTGGAAATGTTCTGTTCAGAGCATGAAAATGGGTCAGAGTCTTTGTCACGTGGAAATGATTTAGATAACATAAAAATGCAATGAGCTGGAGAGAGTCCCGTGGTCGTTCGTGCATTATGTATTTGTGATTTTTTTTTCCGTTATATGGCGTCGCCGATGCTGCACGAGCGGTTATGAGATTGCGGACAGGGGAATGCCGGGGTGACCAAGGGGAGCATCTGCTACCTGGTGGATGCAGAAAAATAGCATCGATAAGTCCTGAACGGACTCATGAACACAGTTTAAAAAAAAAAAAAAACGTTGTGTTTCGAGACGGTCGAACAATTAAAGGAACTTGCATAAAACACGGAGCCCCTGCCCCCCCTTTGCTGCCTGTTGACTTTCAAATCCTGCTGAAGAGAATGAATACTTCATGCGCTCTAATAATCTTTAAGATAATCTCATTATTAATTTACTGTCCTACCAAATAATTCACAACCTGCGTACAAGTTGGAATGAAGCTAACAAATTATTCATATGACATCCCCATCCGGCCTAATCTTGCCGCTGTTGGGTTACGTTCCCTGCATGGAGGAAAGCCTTGGTTACGGAAATGTTTGGCTGGAAATGTTTGTTTAAGGCGGTGCAAATCACATCTTCAAGTCAAGAGCAAAATATTTTTCTGGAGTCGTGTCATTTGATGTATACATCCTGATATCCTGGAAGGTCCGGAAGTATCGACTATTTTGGTCTACCAGGCAGGTTTACCCTGTAAAGTTGTCCCCTTCAGCACTGATTCCGAGTGGTTGCTCACATAAATCAACCGAATAACAACATCCAAGTTTACTCTGATACATGGCTTTGGAGAAACACGTCTGTCAAATGAACAAGTGTAGGACTTCAAGTGGGTTGGCACTCAGCAGTTATGCTCGTAGGCTCTTACGTTTTGTTCTTGGGAATACAGTGACTATTTCTTGTGTATTAGCACTTCTCCTGAGCTCCTTTCTGCCTTTCAATAACCATTAAAAGACTGTTGCGTTACATGGTTATCTGTGATAACCCTCTCTACATTTTACTACCCAGGGTACACTAAGTTATCCTGCAAGTTGGCTTGTGCGCTGCTTTCCTACTCATTCATCATTCGACATGTGTGTCCCCTTTATATATAAAATAGTGCTGGAGTGTAACCGGTTGACTCAGAAGCCGCAAACTCAGATACCAGAAAGCTATTTTCGTGATTTATTATGAGAAAAATTAGTTCCAGATTCATCCAGGAAATCCCAGTTCATTTCCCCAAAATATTATTCTAAAATACCCAACAGATAGCTGATACTTGAGTGTGATAAAAAGCACTTTAGCCACAAATGATCAAATCATCAAACAGTTAATGAAGAAATTATTGCGGAATTGTTACATTTTTTTTTTTTGTGTCATACATTAGGTTTTGTTCCTTATAACTAGTAATAGCAATCGATAGGTACAGTATATACCTAAAATACAATTTACCTGCTGCAATGAACTGTTACTGTGGTATTAAGTGACTGAACAGAAGTGGAAATTGCAAAATGGCAAAGTACGTTTGAACGCAGTGAACAGGAGGGAAAATCTGAGAAAGCACATGTTTGGGGGAGTGTGGCCACCTGAATTTGCATTCATACTTGTGCTCATTTCAGATGTTTCTCTGCTAGGCGTTGGCTTCACTGCAGTCAGTAGGTCACTGTGGAGCTGTTGGGGAATGTGGTGGTGCAGCGGGATAACCTGGTGCCTCCTAGCCCCTGGGCTGCTTACTTGACGTGGGGTTCAGGTGTGCGGGATTTGCATGTTCTCCTCTGTGTTGGCACCCCTCTAAGGGAAAAATATCCTCTTCGCATTGAAAGCCATGCCATGGAACTTTCTAACTTTTCTGCCTTTTTCACAAACACCAAGACGGATATTGATGGAAACCAGGAATTGAATATTGGAGTACACTGCCCGGGCAAAAAAAAGTCACCACCTGGGTTTAACTAAACAAATACGTAAGAGCCTTCCATTGGATAACTGCTGCAGTGACTAATGTTATGTGGCCAAAAAATGAGGTGAGCTGACTACCTGAATAGACTGAATGAGCAGGTTTTTCCATCAATGGATTTTTTCTTCCAAGATGACAGTGCCAGGATTCATGGGGCTCAAACTGTGAAAGAGTGCTTCAGGGAGCATGAGACATTTTCACGCATGGATTGGCCACCACAGAGTCCAGACCTTAACCCCACTGAGAATGTTTGGGATGTGCCGGAGAAGACTTTACGCAGCGGTCCAACTCTCCCATCAATACAAGATCTTGGTGAAAAATGAACGCAACTCTGGACGGGAATAAATGTTGTGACATTGCATAAAGCTTATCGAAAGGATGCCACGGCGAATGCGTGCCGTGACCAAAGCTAAAGGCGGTCCAACGAAATATTAGTGCGTGTGACTTTTTTTGGCTGGGCAGTGTATAAGTGTATTACTGAACTGTATCATGACCACTAATACAGTCCAATACAAACAGCCAATAAAGGGAGTGCAGAACTTGTTTTTTATTCCTACTTCAGCTGAGATGCAAATGGTCAAACTCTGTGTCAGTGACAGCCTGGTGGAATAATGGGCAGCCTTAGATGGTAAGGGGACAGTAGAAGGGAAATCACTTCTGTCCACCATGTCAAGGCTCTTCTGGAAGGTAACATTCAAACTGGAGGGTCTTTCAGAAAAAAGCAACTGGACTTCTCTCACATTGACTGAAGGGCTGAGAATGTTTGCATTGATGGAGGAAGCATCTGGTGCTAACCGTTTGTCTTTTTAAAAGTAATCCCTCCACCCCACCACCGGAAATTACTCACCCATGCCTTAGCTTGGTCACCAGAAAAATGTCAGATCTTTTTAAAAGCTGTGCACAGCACCTGATAAATATTTCCAAAAGCACAAAGAATTTTATCTCCTATTATGTGATGTCCTGTTAAATACGATACGAACGGTGCTTTCAAACATATCTCTGCCTTTAATAACGTAAAAACTGCAGCGTAAAGCCAAATGAAACACCACAAATATGCTTTTTCAAGCTGCATGGGAGCTACAAATCCCAATCCAGTTGCTGGTTCTCCACAGGTGAGAGACCTGTAAATGGGGAACGCGATCCGTCTGCGGTGGCATCGCAACCAAAGCAGGTACGAGTGGTTTCGGCCGCGTTAATGTCACCTGGGCTGCTACTGCTCTCGTGTGCTCTCTGCCCATAGTCAACGTGTCTGTTTCTACGGCGAAGCCTGATAATCTTTTGTGGCTCTTGGCGGCGCCAAAGAACACTGCACGCATCAGGAGAGTTTACTCTTGGTTGTCATTAAAGACGCCGTGTGGGTCAACCTTGATCATTTTTTCAGATCTTATTTGGCAAACTGGATGCCACGCACACGTACAGGGAGTGAGCTGCGGAGAAAAAACTTTACAGCCTGGGCTTGTTTTCTAAAATAAGCACCCGATGAAAGCTTAATTTAACATTAATGTTGCTGTAAAATGATCTGCGAATCCCAAGTGCTATCACGAGAAGATGCGAGCTGTTTGCATTTTGCCAGAGTTGACCTCAAACAGCTCAGCGGCCCCTTTCTTTTCATCAAATTGAAACTGTAGCCATAAATAATAAGGATTATTTCTCTGCCCTGGAGTTCAAACATCCAAATTGTATCTCCTATCACCATGCATAATCTTGAAACTTCTCTGCTCTGCAATGCCTTGGACCTACAGTGCTGAGATTTTACTGCTTTTTTTCTAACAGCTATTTCTTTTTCCCATTTGCCAGCTCACCTTTTGACATTTCCCCCCTACGCACACTTTCCATCGCTGCAGAACAATTTGCATGCATATGGGAGAGGGCTGAGAGCCAAGGTTAAAGAGGGGACGGAGGGGCTGCAGACTAGCAGGTCAACACAAACAGTGCTGTAAGGCAAAATAAGACCGTCCTCCAGGTCCATTTGGAGCCCTATCGCTTTTGATTTGTCAAGCTACCGCTGCGTATGAAACACCAGCTTGCAGAGGTGGATGTGGGCGGCCGGGCTTGTTTGGTGGGGTAAAGGGGGCTCCTTTCTGCTTCAGTGGCCCCCCTTTCCGCTATAAAGTGGAATCGACTGGCTTCTGATCTCAGCCCCAGGAGTTAATCTGGACTGTCAGGCCTTGGAAAGCTGACCCCCCCCCCCCACCCCATCTTAACGGCTGGAACATCATTTCAACCCGCCACACCTAACTTTTGTTTACAGTAGAAGAAGCACCGAAAATCTGAGTGTGGTCAATGGAACCATTCTGGAAATCTGCTGGAGATAATTCTCATGTCTCTTATATGGAAATGAATATTTGCATTTTGTTTTTTTTGCATTGTGGTGAGGAAAGATCACGCATCAAACTCATGATGTCATGGAAAAGTGGACATTACACCTGCTTGTGCTAACATGGTACAAGTTAACATTTACTTATCTCTTAACTGGCCATTACCCTTTATAGCCTAAAGCGAACCAAACGCACAGATGGCATCTTATTTGTACCAACTGCTAACTGGGGGGGACAAAACATTTATCAAAAGCTGGTCATAAAATAATGATAAACTCAAGCAAAAATCCAATGTTCAAAGAAGTGATTAAAAAATAAATGTTGGATATTTTTTTTCTATTAGTAATGGAAGTAAAAAATGATCAGGCTCCGGTTCCTAAGACTGACCAAGACTTCATTTCCATAAGTTTCCGCAGCTCTTCTGAATTGTGCAGCAAAAACATTTCCCCGAAATGAAAACACTAACTGTTTCAAAGTTATTCATCTGACCACTAAACAGTACCTTAAGCAGTAAAAGCTTTCCTGAAGAAAGTGATTGTATTTGTTCATGTGCTTGTATAAAAAAAGACCACAGACTTTACCTGTGCAGAAAAGACAGGTGGGAGGAAAACTGCTCATGGTTTTATGTGTTTTTGTCACCGTAGGACATTAATAACAACATGCAAAGTGTCCTTAGGCTTTGGTTCTCTGCTGCTGGAGGTCCCATTAAATCAGCCTTTTTCCACCTGAATACATAGTGCTTTTAAGCACACAATGCTATAAACTCATTTCCATTCAGTTTGCTTTTTTGCTGCAAAGATGAATGCGAGCAGCCTTACCGGAAAGTATAAAAATTCATGCTTATTCTGCTTGCTTATTTGCATCATCATTTTTACATTCAAATATGATCAGAGGATAGAATTATGACTTTGGAGCGTGAGACCGAGGAAGAAGCTGGGCGAAAAATTGTGCCGTATTTGAGGCCTGAAGATGGATTTGAGGAACACCCTGTATGTCGTAACCACAGTATCTTCACCAGCTGGCTCCGCACCAGATGGACCCCCAGCTCAAAACCTCTTACTTTGGTTATTCTGTGAAAGGCTGCTACTGTATTAAGTTTGTTTAGTCAATCCTGTTCACTTCAGCTGGAGCATAAGGCATCAACAAATCTTCTCCAGCCCTTGGAGTCTTGGGTGAGTCGGCTGAAAAGATTTTGTTGGGTTTTCTTGGCTTGGCTATATTTTAACGTCATCTTCAATCTTTCACTTCATGAAAAAAATTAAAAATGAACAGCATTGTGTTGGGTGGACCGCAATGTTATATTAATAATCGGTACTACTGCAAAAAAACGTGGCGGTCATTCGGCGGTGCTTGAGGTAAAGGTGTGAATGTGAATCGATTTCGCTATCTGAGCATCCAAGTCATCCAAACCCAAAGCCTAAGAGCGTAGTTAAGCAACAAAAGAAGAATGGAGCACGGCTAGCGCTCGGTGGAAAGCCGAGTGCACGCGAACGCGGCCTGCAAAGGTCGCAGCCACATCACAACAGGAAATCCTAAGCGTCGGGCTGCTCTTTTTATCAACGTGAAACTTTTCTGCTTCATTTCACTTCCCTAAGTCCTTCACAATAACTCAACAGTCCGGATGTTGTCAGCCTTTCTCGCATCCGTGCTGGACTCGAGAAGCTTTGCTGTAATCGAGTTGTTAGCATCCGCTACTAATTTTGGTCCAGTTGAGTTTGGGAAAGAAGGTAGATTTTAAGGGTGTGGAGTTTGTTAAATGGAGCTAAACAATGTCCTGAAAAATGAAAGATAAATAGCTTGGCAAACATTTCAGGAAGGAACCTTGTCGGGTGGAGGTAGATTTGTCGGAAAGCAGATGCCGATTGTGTGTCTACATGCAGTAACGCACAGGCATGGGGTCAAAGGGGAAGGAGAGCCACCCCACCCCTACCTTTTTGTCACCTGCCATTTCTTCTTGCCTCTTTTGCATGTTTATCTATTATTTTTCTCCATAGCAACTTACAATGGTTTTCCCATTTATTCAGCAGTTCTAGGTAGGCCCCTTGATCACAAGCAGCACAGTGGCAGGAGGGATTCCTGTGTCTTTCAAGGCCAAACCTTGCAGATCTAACCACTATGCCACCTGCATACATTACATTTACAACAGCTGTTTAGATTGACTTATTTTGCTGATGTCTTTGTTAAGGTAACTCACAACCTTAGCTATGCCGTAGTAAGTTTCTTACACTAATGTGTCCATTGACACTGGAGGGTTAGTTTTGCTGAGTCACGTCAGTGCTCAAGGGTCTGTCGGCACTCGCTTGAACCTGGGTCCTCCCACTCCAAACACAGAAGCTCCCTCCTGCCACCCCTGCATTGTGACCCCATGTTTGCAGTAGCAGAGTCTCTTCAATATTAAAATTTGAAAGCAAGCAAAAAGCAGCCGTAATGTTGGTGGTAATTTCCATCTTCTGTCAAACAGAGGTGCATATTTACAGGCTGTCTAGTTCCAGCTCCAGCTGAAGGACTATATTCCAGGACACCGTGAATTAAATTCATCTCGGGCCGAGGTTCCATTATGTGCTAAATTATCGAAGAGGCCGGGCCTTGATAGTGGAGCGCAAGTCATCGTCGCTGCTCCTGTCTGATGGACTTTGTGTGTGATATGAGGCCAAAGGTACAAAAGTGGACTCGGTGGGCTGTGATGATCGAACCGGTAGATACGGTGGCTTTCAGGGAGGCGCCAAATTCATCACAATGGGAACTTTGAATGAACCAGACCGCAAAACCTGCCATTGCCTGGAGCCAGAAGAAAGTAGGAACTTGGGAGGTACCTGGTGTCAGTTTGCCACTGATGCAGGTATGCAGGGTTAAAGGGTCACCTGAGAGGAAAAATCTGAGCTGCCATCTACCCCTTAAGACCAAAGTGTCCACCGAGACACAGTAGGCCAACCAGTTGATCAATAGCTATGAAACCTAACACAGAGCCATGGGAGGGCTCTTGCACCAGCCATGCTGAGAGAGACAAAGAGGGACGGAGAGGGGAATTGAAAGGGAGATGCGCAAATTAAAAGAGATTGCTTACTGGGATTTAATGTTTTCACTCCGCCACCGTGGGGTCCTCATAGGATCCCAGGCACTGGCAATTTCCTCTCTTTCTGCTTTTCCCATTTTCATTTCCACGCGTCTCAAACTGAGCCACAGAGGACAAACGGTTTTGCTGCCTTTCAGCACAGGGGAGGAAAACTCTTTGTTTAGAAGCAGATAAATTGCAAAAATGCTAGTAATTCAATAGTGCAGGTAAAATACAGTAAGATAACAACATATCTTTTTACTAATACAATGGTTTCTTTATTTGTGGGAAGATGTTTTTAAATGCAGCCTTCCCACAGCTCATAAAAGTAATTTGCTCCTAAAAGACTGTCTTTGCCAGCTGAATGCTGCTGCCATGAGTGTCGCAGGCAGGAATTTTTATGTATTCCCAAGTTCCAAAAATTCCCAAGTACCTGTTTATACTACCAGGACCCATTGAAATAACAAGAGAATTTTCATCGTAGTTATACATTTATGATTTAATCCAACCTTTTAAAAAAGATCAGTAAAGACAAAAGGCATGAATGAGGGCAGTACAAATGAATTCATGCTCAGGGAAAAAGATGCAATTATTTGCAAGATCCAATAATGCAGTTGTGACTGCCCAACTATAACAGGTGAAGAAGCTCTGGTCTTGTGCTGCTTGTAAACGTTGCTTCTTGTAAATGCAGACAAACGGCTTGTAGGCAGGCACGTGGGTATTAAATGAAACTTTTCCCAAATCTCCATTTGGGCAACCCGAGTGGACGTGCAGTATCTCAGGGTGTGAATTTATCAGCACATTTCTATGTGTTTTTTGAACTCTGCATATCACATACCTGAGAGTTTTGCCCTTTTATAGTGCTGCACATTTGCTGAAACAAGCTGAGTTTAAAAATCTTGTTCAAAAGGTTCCCCCACCCCAGGAGAAGTTGGACCAGTTACTTACTGGCTGCAGATTCAGACCCTTTAGTGGGCTGCTAACTGCTGCTCCCTTCAGGTTTCGGTGACAGATGAGAGTTTATTTTTCGTGAACATTGTCTGTCTGTTTCAATGGGTCACTTGGCACAGTGCTGGTTCATCACCCCTGCCACATCTTCACAGGTCTATGCTCTCTGTCATAAGTGCAAAAGGTCCTTGGGAACACAACAACGGAATGGATTTTGCCCAGGACTTCACCTAATGGCTGCTGGGACGTGTGAAAAAGCCCTGAGCATGATTTGCAGTGGCATCCTCCTGTCCTGTTAAAAGGGATTTTGCAGCTCCGGGGAAATGAGCTCGAATCCACAGTAAGCGCGGCCCGGATTTGATCCGGACGAGAGGTCGTCTCAGGTCCCAGGGGGAAGTTCAGCATATGTCATGAAGCGACGACATGCTTTCCTTTTCAACTCCGCCTCATCTTCCGCTCGGATCTACAAATCTGAAACTGCTACTTGCAAACATTACACAGGATTTCACTGTACATGAATACACAAAAGCATCTGTGGTTCTCATATTCCAAATACGCTGGGAATTTTAACACGAATGTGTAGCTTTACACCAATATACGCAAGCATTATTTCAATAAGCTTTTTAACGTACTTTTTCTTAATAACAAAATTATAGTACGACGAGAAATACAAGTGTCACTTGAATGTGCACCACGTAAAAAAATCTTTGGCTTTGCAGGTACTGGAGCTTGAGAGATATCTGCTGTTCACTTTTTCCTACAATGCAAAATTTTAATAATAACGCAAGGACAACCACCAGATATCAACAGTCAGATCAAACAGTTCATCTTTTAGCAGAAAAAAGTTACTGCACAAATTTTCATGGGTAGATACACAAAGTTCCTTCCCCAATGCTTGGCTGTGTAAATGCCTCCAAAATGCACGCAAAGCCGTTGGCGGGCCATTTTCACACAGCGTGGCTCGTGTCAAAGTTTTTTTGCTTTCTTCTTAAGATAGCAAATGAAATCCACATTTTAGTTTGTATCCCCATACTTTGCTCAAAAATAAATAACTAAGGATATTGTAGCCGACAATGACATAAACACGTATTTACTTTGTACTGTACAGAGAAATGCATTGGCGGGGAGCCACAGCAAACAAAGGGATAAATAGCAAACTCACTACCACCCCGATTTAAACCTGCATCAAGGGATGATATCCCAGCGATGATGTTGGCTTCTGTTCTTGATGGCAAAGGGGTTTGTGGCTTCAGAGGGTGCTTGCTTGCAGCACGTAAATCCATGGCCTCCTGGAATCCATTAGGAAATTGTTCTTCTCCAACCCTAGCTGAGAATAATCCCTGCTGTTCTAGAGCTACTGTCCTGGGCAGAGATGTGGCCGTGACCTCTGTGGGCTGGAATCTTCTTGTTTCTGGGAAGTGTCGCATATTAAGTAAAAACATGGCTCTGTAAAAGCTTACGTTTAATCTTTACTGTAAAGCTTACCCTATTCTTTTGCAGAAAACAAAAGAAAAGCTGCAGAGAATCAGTGACGCCTGCCGTGTTTGTATCTGACCCACTGGTTTAGCTGTCCTCCCTCACATGGACCCTGCTGCATGGGGCAGAGGTTAAGTTAGAAGAAGCTAAACACAAACAACTCCAAGACAAATCCCCATGTCGTAGCACAATTCTTACATTGTAATCTTGTTTCGTAAGCCCCCCTTGAATTTTTCGGCCTCTTGTCATATCACCCGGCCTATTTCTGCCTGCTCACCCATCTACGTATCTGTGAGGTAGTAATTCCGATCGGCTCCCCAGATCGGAGCGTTTAAATGTAGTCTGCATACTGTAGAAACAACAAACTCTCTTTTCCTTTCCACACAAACTTTGACTGTCCTATGCGTAGCAACAAAGCATCACTGACAGCCACACGGATTGCCTTTTCTATTTTCCATTGCATATTCACCCTCATATAAATAAATGCACTCGAACTACAAAGGCAAAGCAATGACATTGAGGGTAATGTTGTGCCTCAAATAGGTTAAGGAAAGTAGAAATAAATGCCTTTCTTCTAAGTTGTCTGCCAGCGCATAATTTGGTCTCAGGAAATCTGACACACTATGGATGTGAAAAAGATGGTGTGGGTGGAGTGATTTGCTTCCTTCTCCCTTTGGCATCACCATTTTTATACTTTCTTTGTTTTAACTTAACTAGTTCTGTGCTCTCGGTGTACAGCTTCTGAAAATTCATACAGCGTGCATTGTTAGTTTGCCCTATACAGCGGCATGCAAAAGTTTGGACGCTCCTGGTCAAAATTCCTGTTACTGTGAGTAGTTAAGTGAGTAGAAGATGAACTGATCTCCAAAGGGCGTAAAGTTAAAGATGAATCATTCTTTTCAGCATCTTAAGCAAAATTGGTGTGTTATTGTCTTTTTGTACAATTGTAGAGTAGAAAAAAAAGGAAAGGAGCAGTTTGGCCACTCCAAGAGATTTGCGGTCTCACGTAATTTTTGCTAAGGTCTCAGACTTTAAGTAGTTCATTTGGGCTATGGTTTGTTCACAGTCATCACCAGGAAAGGCGAGATGATGCAGAATTCAAAGCTTTATAAATACTGTGACTCCTCAAACTTTGTCCCAACAATCGCAGCCATGGGCTCCTCTAAGCCACTGCTTAGCACTCTGAAAATTAAAATAACTGATGCCCAAAAAGCAGGAGAAGGCTATAAGAAGATATAAAAGCATTTTCAAGTAGCCGTTTCCTCAATTCGTAACGTTATTAAGAAATGGTAGCTAACAGGAACGGTGGAGGTCAAGTCGAGGTCTGGAAGACCAAGAAAGCTTTCTGAGAGAACTGCTCATGGGATTGCAGAAAGGCAAATGAAAACCCCTGTTTGACTGCAAAAGACCTTTAGGAAGGCTTTGGGTTTGTGTTGAAGCCAGTGGCATGGGGAAAATTTCCCTGGTACAGGGGGAGAATGGATTCAATTGAATATCAGCAAATTCTGGAAGAAAACATCACACTGTGTGTAAAAAAGCAGAAAATGGAAAGAGGATGGCATCCGCAACAGGATAATGATATCCAAAACACCTCCAAATCCATAATGGACTACATCAAGAGGTGCAAGCTGAAGGTTTTGGCATGGCCCTCAGTCCCCTGACCTAAAAATCATCAAAAATCTGTGGATAGACTTCAAAAGAGTCGTGCATGCATGACAGCCCGTAAATCTCAAAGAACAAAAAGCATTTTGCAAGGAAGCATGGGTGAAAATTCCCCAAATTAGAATCAAAAGACCCTTAGCTGGCTGCCAAAAGCATTTATAAGGGGTAATACTTATTGACAGTAACAGAAATTTTGATCAGGGGCGCCCAAACTTTTGCATGTCACTCTATCTATCTATCTATCTATCTATCTATCAGCCAGCTGACCAGTCTGTGTATTTTCACTCTAGGTTTGTAAATGAGGGAAACTTCATGTTCATGCTGGCATGTATGCTCAGAACATCTGTTTTTCAATTTCACTGCTTTTCAATAAACCCTTTTAGTTACATTTCATTTGTTTTCCGCAGGCTTATAGGTTGAAAATAAACTTATGAAAACACCAGAGACTAGAAGTTATTAACTTGAAACAACTTTAAAATGAAGTCTACTTTAACATGACTGAAAATAAAAGAAAAAACAAGATCTTCATCACAGCCTCTTATCCGGCGCCAACTGTTGACCCATCCATTCCGCAGACAACGTTCATCAGCATCTGGCAGCTGTCAGCTTTCTTTATTAAGCTGCACGAGCTACAAAAACTTAAAAATAGAGACGTGCTTTCATTTATTCCCTGGGTTGACTATATCAAAATTATATTTTGGCTCTATAATAATATAAAAGCCTAAGAGTTACAGCACGGTGTGCCATCGCTATTAACTTTGAGCCGTATTAAAATTAAAATAATTTAAAATGGCTGAAAATAAAAGTACTTAATCTCCATGAACTTCTGTTCAGCGCCAACTGTTCACAGATATTTCCCATGAGCACATGCGTCAGCTGTTGTCTTACTGTTTGCAAGCCCTGAGCACCAGACATAAGGTATAAACACTATGAAAACGAGTTGAATGAACCCGATCGCACTCTCCTCTTTGGTCGGCAGCTGTCATTTGCTTTTCAAATGAGCAAAATACAACTAAAAATAAGCAAATATGTTTAAAAAATGAAAACTCTAATGTTCGTAACATGGGACCCTCTGTTGAACACTGAAGGGATCTGAGGGATGCATATTAATCGATTTTATTTTCATTGAATGTTTGATATTTCCTTGCATCTTCTGGCTTCTCCATTGCATTACACCTCAACCGAACGTTCACATTAATCGCGAAGCTGCAGCATCGCAGGACGGCTGGAGATGCAAGGAAACATTTCAAAAATAGTTTGTACTGAATCTCCGACAGTCGAATTGGTCAAATTTTGACATGCGTGAAACCAAAAGGCCCCTTACAGCCACGGTGCGCTCGGCACAGGGGTGTAGTCTGCAGGCAAAACGGTAACACGGGACAGTTAGGGAACAAATCCGAAAGGTCGAGTGGTACTTCCTCCGCTTTTTGCCTTGTAGGAAAGGACCGAGGAAAGCCAGAAGTGGGGAGGGGGCTGGGATCTTTATATGGGAGCAGAAACAATGGGCCCACTGGAGATACTGCGGAGGTTGAAGGAGGCGCTCGGCCGACTCGCTACACACACCATTTACACCGCTATTGAATTACAACATCTCTCTTTGTGGAAGGAGAACTGCAGGCTGCAGTTTTACAAATAATCCCGTCCACCCGCAACCTCATTGTGCTTTCAATGCCTCTAAGATGAAAGGGATCTTTTTCTCATATCTATTTCTGCATTCACGGCTTTCTGCCCTTATTTATTCACTTTGCACGCTATAGAATGCGCTAAGATTCATGAAAATCATACATTATGCTCCTTTAAAGACTGCAAAAAGAGAGCATCGTTCATTTTCAGTGCTTAAAGATCTAAAGAGGTTTTGTTTTGAGCTTCACTGTCTTGACCAGGCAGAAAATATATACCAAATTATTTGATAAAATGCACATCATCGGTGGTCCAACACTCTCAAGGTTTAAACAGCTGAAGAGTGACAAGCGAGATTCAAGATGGACATCCAAAACGCACTGCTGGGAACCTTATCTTCTTATGAAAGCAACATATTGAGCCGCACACTTTCTTTAATTTAGAGATCATCCATTTCATTTAAATATGATATAAACTTAGAGGTAAGAAGCAGGAACATTGTCAGTGGATGTTGTTTTACAGTAACAATGGTAATGACATTTAAGCAGCTCTGCACGTGTATAAAAAAGTGTGCAAAAAATGACTCCTAACACTTGTTTATTGACCTTCTGCTGCCTCACTACAATGTTCACCCACTTGCTGGTCCAGGCTGTGACAGTTGGTCAACTTAACTGCTGCAGGTCAAATTCATCTCCCCTGTTCAGTCAGTACTTCTGAACAGTTTCCACTTTTCAGTAAAAGACCCAGAAACCCCTTCTCCATTCTTCCACTTATTGACCTATCTAGCATGTTTAAGACTTCATTACGATATTAATGCTGCTAAAAAAGCGTGTTTTCTGGGGAAAAGCTTCTTGCACAGCTACAGCACTGCTTAGGCCGATGACCCTTTGACGCCCTGTGTGAAGAGAGGCTCCTTGTCATTGGTTGTACCAACTGCGTGACTTAATTTTTGTTGTTTTTAAGTCCTTTATAAGCCAGGGCAGTAGGTTTACAAGCCCCCCCCCCCGCCCCACCGATCATAAATGACCTTTGTAGTTCTCACATGAATTCTTTCCTGCCAGAGTGTGGGTGGGACTTTCTTATTGTACTCCTGTTTTAATTGGCTCTTTTGAAGGATGCTAATTTTTCATTGGTCAGGTCTGCTACTGTATGTGCCACACTTTGCCACCATGCATGAGGGCCTTCATGCCAGAGGAGGTTGACTCTCATCTATGCATGGCTATAAATTGTCTTGAACTGGTTGTGCTGCATAATTAAACCATGAATTGAAATGGTTTGGCTTGTAGTTTCTCGCTCAGTTATGAAATTTGTCCTTAGTACCCTAAATGTCCCTGTAAAAATGATCTGGCGGCATAAATGGGTAATTCGCTGCATATACTGTAGTTCAACATTCTAAGGTGCTTTTGAGAAAATTATTCACTAAGTAACCTATTATTTTACCTGCGTGTTCTTGCAAATTGCTTTGAAGAAAGCCTGTGCTGAATGCACGAATGTCAGTTTTGTTGTTGGCATCCTGCCTTTAACCATGATCCATGCAGCTGCTGCAAATGTAAAAATCTGAAATGTTTTGTTCTGTCACAAAATGGCGACACTATCCTGACTGTCTCGTATAGTCACGGTGGTGATTCTTACAACTCATAAATCTACGCTAAATCCGCACTTCCTAAACCTACCCTCACAGTCCTAGGCCAAGAGAAGTAGTGTTGATCAGCATTTTCACCAAGGTTAGGATGGGTTATTGTTATTTTGTGTAAACAAAAACAGTCATGCAGAAATTTACCTGAAAGAGACAGAAAAGCTGTTTCGTAACTAAATCTTGAAATCTGGCATCAGCAGCTTATGGGTTCTGCTTATGCAAGACCCAAAAATGGAGAAGAAGTGTGCAAGATAGTGCATAAAGTCGAGATCCATAGGGTTCAACGAAGGTTTGTGATTCTTTTTACTATTTAAGAAGCCTTTATTAATACAAGCAGTACAAATGCACACAACAAATTTCAAAGCATTTCAAACCGCTTGTGTGTTCTAAACACAATTCTAGATAAATGAATAATCTAGAAAGAGAACAAGCAGTGTCACTGTAAGGCATGACGGGACTTTCGTGCAAATAGCAGCAGGAAAACGCGCATGGCCTGGCTGTGCAGAGACCCGAGATTTGCTTGCTTCTCTGAAAGGGAGAACAGACAAATAAACGCCGAGCTGTATTCTGTCGTCTAACTCGTGATGAGTTGTACCCTGCTGCAACATGGGCTTCTCCTGACTGCAACAACCCACCTCACCTACCTTGTGCTCAAGGCGCAGGTGCTCATCCCATCATGGTTAGCGCTTTCTTTTCTGTCGCAGAAAGACTGGCACAGGGTGCTCTGCTTCAGCCCCGAAAGCCCAGCGTGCAGAAGGCTAAGGAAGTGGAGGACCTCTTCAGCTCACTCCTTGAGACGGAAGGAAGCTGCCGCAATGTCCTCCAGTTTTCCTTGTTGGCCCCATTTGCGTTCAATGCCAGAGAGATAACTGAAACTAGCAGGATGTGTAGAAGAGATGGGGAAATGGTGAGAAATAAGATTTACTATAACAGGTAGATAGATAAATACCATGCGGAAGGCCATCATGTCATTACTGACTCCAAGGCGACCCCTGACATAGTTTTCAAGGGAAGGAGAAACGGCAGGGGTTTGCCATTGGCTTCTTCCAGCATATTTTTTTTTCCCTTAGAGGGGTGGAAACCTGGAGGAAAACCTACAAACTCCACACACGCCCCTGAGCTGGACTCAGACACCATATCAGGCAAGCAGTCCAGCAGTTGTGAGGTACCAGCTTACTCCGCTGCACCACCACATCCTCCAAATCAACAGGTAGGGGCACCTTTAGTTTTCTGGATAGTTCCCATGATACAACTCACTAAACCTACTGGGAAACTGAACTGTTCTGAAAGGAAGATCTCCAGGAGAGGTCATGGGTAAACCTTTGGGAACCTACTGAGGAGGTCACGATCTTCATGAAGGCCCATATAAATCCATTTCGCAGTGTGTATAGGAGCATCCTGAATAAACAATGCTTATGTCAAAGTGAATGAACGATGACTCAACAAATCATACAACTTTCTTCCACCGCTCAGCCTCTGTGGGTGTGTGATCATTACTCATTACAGTTGAATGTGTGTGTTTTGCTGCCGGTCTTCAACACAAAGAATTTGTGGGCTAAATATAAATATCAGCATTGTGAATCTCACAACATGAGGTTGGTGACTGCAGCGTTGATTCAGATCTGCTGAGATTTTCAGTTATCCTGTGGTTTTAGCAGCATTCCTGTTAAGGTCTATCTGAGTCTATCTGTCCCTATCAGCAAAATTTAAAGCACAGCCAGCACTCTGTCTTTGCGGTGCACTTTTACCTGCTCATGATTTTTGTGCATTAAATAAATAAATTTGAATATTAAATAATTTTTCAGGATTTTTACATTTTGAGCACAGCGTCTGCACGCTTCAACCTAGTTGCCGCATTTTGCTCCAGAATTTAAGCGCTGATAATCTCAGCCTCTTCTGAAGCCGACTCACATCTGCAGTCGGTGTTATTCCGGATACGTGCAAGTTTTACTCTATTTTCACGTTACGGTGTCCATCGTTTTGTTCGGCCACGGTAACAAACCCAGAAGCGTGTTTCCCCTCTCCCAGGCTGAGCAGCGGCGGTCACTCTGAAGCACCATTTGCATGAAAGAGCTGTTGTGTTTTGCATATATGGCAGGATCAACTTGAGAATTTTATCTAACAAAACAGACAGACACAAAAATTCAAATTTGCATGACAATAATATAACAAACTCCACAGCTGCTCTGGTTTTTGTAGCACCTGGACAATAATAAAGGAGACATGCACTGCATATTCATGTGGCAATAACGTTCAGCACTTGTTCAGTCTTAAATGAATACATTTTTATTTATTGAACAGACCAACGTACGAATTATTTGTCCAAAAGTGAGTATTTCGTTAACAACACCGACGACATCGGCAGCATGTGTTTTTTTAAGCGTTTGCATTTTCAAGGCCTGCGACAATCGAGAAGGCCATAAGATCGTGACATCCGTGCGCTCACGACACATCTTTTTTGTCGTTTTCTCCTTTATCAGAAATAACTTCAGATTTACACATCATCAGCAGATAATGAAACTCGGCAGCTTACCGAAACAGGGTAAAACCTTAAAACACTCCATCATTTCTGCAACACCATTTGCTTTTTCATAAAACATCGAAACACCTTGGTGTTTTTACATTTGGAAACCAACTTGGTTTCTTCCGTGATGAACTCATGAAGATGAAACTCCGACAAGCACAGCTTATTCTTAGAATAAACTCTCGGGCTGTCGTAACGCGAACTGCACAAAAATATTGAGTCGGTTTGAATCTTTCAGCTAAAAAATATTGCTTGAAAGATAAATTAACTGCACCGTTTACCGTTTGTCCTTCCTGTTTGAGACGATCGTGTCCGCAGGTTGGCATGTTCGAAGGAAAGTGAATGCTTTCACAAAAAAGTAAAAGTTCACTGTTTATTTTTAAATGAGAAGCGTCAGCTAAAATGTGTGCGGCATTTTTTAAAAGGGCCTCTTTGGAAAAAAAGGGGAATTCTTTGCATTCTGACAGAGGAAGAAAGAACACAGCTATTGTTTTGCGAATAAATGTCTACTTTCCAAACACAGCTTGTCCTGTACCTGGTAAAATGGACTGAAAATATTATGTTAGATGGTGAAAAGGGGCATAGCAGGGCTACTTTTGTGTGAGAAAATTTGTGGACCAAACCTATACTTTGTTCAAAATTGGTACTCGTGAAGTTTAGATATTTAAGACACACAAAACATTTTTTATGAAATGAATGAATAAATACACACAGAGTTTATTGTGTGCCTTGCGGTGCCACAATGAAGCCGGGCCAAGCAGGCTCACACATCCAGGAATTTGGCTCCGGCTTTTTTTTTTTAGAATCGCTATTGGCCTCTTTTGCAGCTTTCAGCTTTTAAGCGCAGCTCTTGCATAAAGTAAGTTCATGTGGGACAACGTCGTACAACGGGGCCCATTTGGGCTGCGGTTCCGACCTCTGCGGGCGCAGGACGGGAAACGCAGCAAAGCTCGCGCGTTACCGTCGGACGCAACCGGGCGGCATCGTCACGTGACTCCGCTGGGGGCCGGGCGCGCGTTCGTGAGCGGAGATTTGTGATCGCAGGTGAATAGAAAAGTGTGTTTAAATGCGCGAGCGGACCCGCACCTGAACGGAACAGGTGAGTCGAGCTGAGCCGGGGGGTCGTCGTCCCGTCCCGTCCCGTCCCGTCCCCCCCGCTCCTTAAACGCGCGCTCCGCCGCTCCACAGCCGGCGCACAGAAGTGAACGCGAACGCGCGGTCCCGCTGCGATCCCGCTGCGACAACCGCAATGACCGCGGGTCCGGTTTCGTTCGCATTTACGCACAAAGAAGCAAGGCGGCGGGACAAGGCGACGGATGCGCCTCGGCGGTGCTGCTGCTCCGTGTCCGTCTCCGCGGAAGCTTCGCCGTCCAGCGGCGGCGGGGTCGCGATTTTCAGTTCCTGTGCGCAGCTTTTGGAGGGGTCGAGCCGGGCTCGGTGAATCCAGGAAACCGGTGGAAACCGTGGATCGCTCGCGGTCCTTGAGAGGGACGTTGGCGATGCCCACGGACGGCGGGGTTTTACATGCTCAGCGGGGGTGTCAGCCTGTCACCTGCCGGGGGACCAAAGCCAGTCGCAAAGGTACAGCAGTTAAGTCTCGCGTAACGTAAACAAGAACTTGGATTTTTTTCTTTTGCTCACCGCTTTTAGTTCAGAACAGATTCGGCTTTAATTTCTCCAAAACGGCTCAAATGCTGGCAAAGTGTCAGCTCAGTGCATGCCTTTTCATGGCCATTCCCATTCCACTCCCTGCTCCGAGAACGTAAATGCAACCTGCAGAGATTCCGCCTGCTATCATATCTGGTTATGTATTGGGATTATATGTGGGATTACAGCGGTCGCAGTGCGAACGTAGCAACTTGACCGAGTCTGCTCATTTTAAAGCCCTGGTTTATGTGCGCCGGACTAAACCGCGTGGCCTCGGTTTTTCATTTTCATCATTTCGTGCCACCGAAATATTCAGCCGTACGTTTCCTCGCTCGGGAGATTTGTGAATAAATATTTAAAATACGAAATAAACTTTTAATCATCTCAGGCCCAATTTTGGACCAAGTGCCCTTATTTCAAGGGAAGGCGAGAAGCTGAATCGTAAACATGAACCAAATCTCAGTGGATGCGATTCGAGCGCGGAAGGAGCCGAGGGCCGAGTCCTCTTGCCTTCGCATGGTTTTTGGCTTCGACCGGGGGGAGCCGCTTAGACCCTGCAAGGCTCTGATGGAGGAGAATGTGTTTCAAAGGTGAGTGCCCTCCAGGGAGTAATGGGAAACCGCTGGGCAAAAACGATCATTTTAGATGTGAAAATTACACTTTAATGTGGTTCTGACCGTAACCTTCTGGCTGCATTGTTCAGGGGCAACGGGAAACGGTACAGATGTTAAAACTGCGCTTCAGGTGGGTGGCAGCATATCCACAGGAAGGGAGGCACCATTTTAGAGGGAGGCCCACGATGATGCGTGACGCTGACACACAATGCGGTTCGACCGTGGGGGCCGGCTCATGTGCAGCCTATTGAGTATGTGCTACATTTCATTGGTACTGGCGCTATGAGGTCAGATGACTGCTCTGGGCCTGGTGCTGAGCCCCTGCTGTGCTGTAATTGCTGCCTATTGCCATTTCCTAATAGTGTGGAAAAACTTTAGAAACCTGTTCTCTCCCCCCACTGTCTGGTGGATCAGACTCCCTCACTGTTCCTTCAGTTGCTATGGTGGTGCATGGCCTCCGCGGTAGTAGGGCTGTAGGGGAGGACGAGGTTCGATCAGAGATGCTGAAAGCACCGGACAGGGTTGGGCTCCTGTGGCTCATCCGATTCTTCGGTGTAGCATGGAAGGCGGGTGACGTATCTTTGGAATGGCAACCTGGGGTGGTAGTCCCTATTTTTAGGAACGGGAGTTGTGTGCTACAGCTACAGGGGGTCACACTCCTCGGCCTCCCTGTTCAAACTTATTGTAAGGTACTCCGATGGAAGCTCCATCCAATAGCTGAGCCTACAATTCAGGAGGAGCAATGCAGATTTATCCCAGCTGTGGACCAGTGAGCCAACTCTTCTCCCCAGCACAGTTCTTGGAGGGGTCGTGAGGATGCTAACCCAAACTATACGTGTTTTGTGGAGGTATAAGACTGTGTTCCTCAGAGGTACTGCAGGAACATGAGGTACTGGGACTGCTGATGCGCGCTGTCCATTCCCAGTATGAGTGCGGTTTGAGCCGTGCTGCCCGAATTCTTGGCAATCCATTCGATGTGGGCGTCAGATTCCGGCAAGGCTTTTTTCTCTCTGCTTCTGCTTGCGGTCGTCACGGATGGGATATAAAGGAGCAGGCAAGGTTCAGAGTGTTCAGGCTGGGATGCTAAAGGTGCCACTTCTGCTTTTTGCAAATGATGTTGGCCTTCTGGCCTCATCTGACTTTGATATTCGACGTGCATTGGAACGGTTCGGTGCGTAGTACGAAGCTAAGAGTATGACGATCAGCACCTCTGTCCAAGGTCATGGTCCTTTCCTGGGCTGTTCTTACAGGTGAGGAAGGAGGTACCTGTCCCTGGTAGAGGAGTTCAAGTATCTTGGGATCTTGTTCACAACTGAAGGGTTTAGCGGGTGCTGGAAAGGCCAACTGGTGCGCTGTTAACAGTTCTGCAGACACTGTACCAGTATATAGTGGGTGAAGCAGGAGCTGAATTCTGAGGCAAAAGTCTTGGTTCACCACTTAATCTATGGCCCCTTCCTCATTTGTGGTGAATTTGCGTAAGGAAACAACGAAACTGTGAAAACAAGCAACCAAAATGAGATCTGTACGCGGGACTCATGTATTGAGGGAGGGAGAAGCTCGGTCATCCGGGAGAGGATCTGAGTACAGCC
The DNA here is from genome assembly GCA_018136845.1 of Heterotis niloticus. Lineage (NCBI taxonomy): Eukaryota > Metazoa > Chordata > Actinopteri > Osteoglossiformes > Osteoglossidae > Heterotis > Heterotis niloticus. Next base: position 381,106 of record CM030896.1, read on the forward strand.
ACTGCTTCTCCAGATTGGGAGCAAGCTGAGGTGGTTCGGCTATGTTGTGAGGATTCACCCTGGCCGACTCCCTCCCGAGTTTCATCAGGCACCTGCTGCTGACACGCTGGAGAGATTACAAACTCCCCAGGAAACACCGGAGTCCGTTGTTTGGAACTGGAGGGTTTGGGCCTGCCTTCTTAGCCAGCTCGCCCTCTGACCCAAACCGGGAACGGTAGGAAGGAAATTCACACATTTCCAACATGTCGATTAAGGATAAGTACTTTGCTCGTGGGTACTACGGCAGTAGGTGGGATTCAAAGATGGGTCCTTCTACTCCAAAAGCAACAGCTCCAGCCACTACAACCACTATTGCCCCCATTTTACGGTTTTGTTTTTTTTTTTTTTTTGGCGCCATAAATCTATGTTGGTAATAAAGAATGCAGTTTTACATCTGTGTATGTATATAGTATGGCTGCATTTCACTTGCCTTGTTTCATGCAACCTTGCAAATGCTGGTTTATGAGAGGTTTCCACAAAAATGGAATCATTTCCCCAAAGTGTTTTCAACTCCCGGTGTGATAAATACCAAGCACCATCCATCGCTTTACCTTCCGGTTTTTCCTACATGGCCCAACTGCTGACAATGCAGGCTTAACGCTCTTACACCTGTCATGGACCCTTAACAACAACCCTTCTTCCCACAGTAATGTTTTAATGGTGGAGCGCGAGCAATGGCCACCCCTCTTCTGGCAAAATCCAGATTTTTGTGTAACGGCCGAGAAAGGCAAGGGCTGCGCGATTGTTGCCGAGGACGGGGATAAATCCGTCTGCTGTTAGGTTAATGACAGGTTTTCCAAATGGAATGTCAGCGCCGGGCAGATGATCCACACGAATTAGGGATCACTCACTTTAATAAATTGAATTGTTGCTGGGCCGACCGTCCCATGCCGGCAGCTTCTTTGCTGCACTCGGCGGCTGCGGATCAGGGCCTGGGTGCGCTGGGGGGAAGGTGGTGGACAGAATCCGTGGAACAGACAGCGGTCATAGGGGTCCAAAGTGAATGTGTTAAGGTGCAGGCCGATGGGAACAACTGGACATTTCTAGGCAAAATTTATTTTGCATTCATAAAAGTCCCGCTCCTGTTGTTGGATACTTCCGAGCTTCCTTTGTGCTTCCTATTTTTTTCCCAAGTCTAGTTATTTATTTGTTTGTTTGTTCATAGTGAGATTCGTCTCATGCGCTTTTTTTTGTTCGTCACCACATTGTTTTGCCTGTATGTTTGCTGCTATAGCCTTGAGGGTTTTTCCTAAGCTGGAACTCGCTCATCCATCCATCCATCCATCCATCCATCCATTGACCAAAGTTTAAAGGATAAATCGTCTTAACTGTTTGTTCCGTGTAACTACTTTGTGTTTTCATGTTGTGCTACAGCACTACTAGTTGCAGCCTCTTCTGCTTTTTTGCCATTAACGTTTTCAAATTTTGTGTGTAAGTGTCGTCCTTGCATGCTTTGCAGAACTCGGCTTCTGGCAGCCAAGAAGTAGCGCTTGGCCAAATTTAAATTTTTTTTGCAAACACCTCCACATGCTTTCTACTTAGCCTGAGAATGTTTAAAACTAAACCATTACAACTATTTCAAAGCCGTTTAATAGCGAAGCTCTGGCAGAAGCATCCATTTTTTAATTTTAATAATTGATTTCCTTTAATACTTACATGACTTTTCAAAGGATGTTAAGAGCGGTGGCAGACATTAACTTTTTTCGCAGTCCAATATTTTCTGGGTCAGTCACCACTGCAGATTTGCTTCTAAACATACTTTACGCTATTTTAGGGAGTGATGGTTTGCTTTCTCAGTTTCAAAAAAAAAATCCCCCTCAAGCGTTGTGGTTGCACATGACAACACGGTCACATCTCCAGCAAGCTTCCCCTTATTGGTGCACACACGCTGCAAACATTTGATTTTTTTCCCCCTCTTTTTGCTTATTTTTAAAGAAACTTATTATTGCCTCTATTTATAAGAAAAACATGTTAGGTCAGTTGCAGGGCAGGCCTTTGAAGTGGATAAGCCATAGCACATATTGGACAGATTATGAGGTTATTAGGGAGTTATCCACAGTATGTGGGTTCAGTAAATAATATTTTAGTAATTGCTCCCTGGCTTGGCAGACCAAAGAGGAGTGAAGTTATTGGTATGGCAAGCTGCGTGTCTATACACCGAGGTTAGTGTAAAGGCACAAAGATGAAAAGCACAGAAGCACTGTTTAGAATGAAGCCTGCAGGTTCAAGGCCCTGCTGGTAAACCTTTGAGACTAGTATTTAACTTTGCAAAGTTTGACACCAACATCCCACCGTATAACTTGGCAAAAGTGTAATTTCCTTTGGATGAAGGCTAGCGCTGCAGTAAACTAACGCTGTTAACACCGGTCAGCAGTTTTTCAGTCCATCCAGGTTCTGCAGACATGCCGTGTTTCCTGGTTTTCTGTCAACCAAGTTTGTAGTTTAGCTGAACGGAGCTTGGTTTTTTAAACTTTGTCTATGGATTGGCAACAAAAGAAAATATTAAACGTTAAACATTATGGATGTGCCTCCGCTACAGCAAACTCTAAAGTAATTCAGCTGAACGTGGTATGAATTGTACTGTACAGTTCATTCAATGAGCAGCTCAGTGGAGTTAAATTTATTACCAGTTTATTTTAGGAAAAACACAAACAACAAATATGCTCACCAGGGCTAAAATGGAGTGACACAGGCAATAATTTACTCTGTTTCTGTAAAGTGGACCAGACATCAGTCCCTCTTTTGTGTTCCTATTACAATTACAGTTATTATATTATAATTTACTATTATACTTTTGTAGGTTATTTACTATTTTATTACAATTACATTACAATTTTTAGGTTATGTATTTATGCAGCGGCGTGTGAATTATAACAATAAACAGAATTCAGTCATGTGTTGTGCAGATCAGCAACTAACTTAAACAAAACATTTTTTTTTCATGGAAGGTTTGGCAGTCTTCGCTATCAGTAGTTCCAACAGTTGGGCAGATACCGGATTTTGGCTGATTTTGATCTTCATTTCCCTGCTAAAATGCTGGTTGTCTAATAATAAATTTCATTTCTTTAAAATGAATTAAATTTACCTGACAGGAAGTCATTCTTTGCCATGTTAATTGGTTCAGAAGATTTTCTAAATAAAAATATGCCATGATGCTTTCCAGGGAAGTAACCAACAGTGATTCACTCCTTCATAAAGCTGGGGGATATTTATTAGAGCACTTGAGGGTGACCCTAACCACAGCAGGTACAGGGATTTGAACCCGATTCCTGTAAGCACTATTTGACAGCTTTAGTCGCTGTACCACCTGAAAGCAGTAATACGAGCAGAGATGAAACTGCAGCCACAGCTGCGCCCCATTCTCCAAGATGCAGCAGGAAAGCAGTGAGACACACACTGTCATCATTTTCTAAACATGGCTTCTTCTAGTGGAGTTTTGCCTAACTTAGTGTTCATCCAATATTGCATGAATTCCCTTGAACTGCGCATCTTCAGAGCTGGTCCTCCGAATCTGGCTCACATGCTGGGTTCTCCAGCTGGAAAAAAGGCCTGCTGCTTGGAGTAACATCTGTTCCACCACCAGAACCCATAATCTTGTATTGTGACACCCCTGTAGAGCCCTACAGTGGAAGTTGTTGCCTTGTGGGAGGGGTGTGATGAAAGCTGGGCATCTGGACTTTGCCATGTGCAGCTGTCACCTTCAGTAAAGAGGGTCTCGATCTGGCCAGAGGCCTGGCACTGCGCTTGGTCAACGCAGGCACTTCTACCCCTGTGTGTGACTCACTACTACAGTTGTGGGGGGGCAAGAGCCAGCCTTGTTAGCAACCTCAGGGCTTTGAGAAGGATCAGGAAAGCAGATGGTCGACGCAGACACCTCCAACTCGCACTGCTTTTGTGCCGCACTATGAATTCCTCAGCACTGTGCATGAGATAGGAGGTGGAACAACAGTTTCCGTTCTGGAATGATGTCAGTATTTGTTCCACTACTGTTAGGATCCCCCAGTTGAATAATGCAGTCTGCAGCGCAGATTTCAGCTGCATGTCTCACATCGGCACATAAAGGGGAACCTCAGCTGTGCTTCTACAGCAAAGGAACACTAATATAGTACGCTATGCACGCCTTATTCTTTGGCATTTTATTTCATTGACAAATGTGAACGTGAGGGAACAGATGCATTTACGTATGAATTATTATCGACTTTATTGTTTTCGGATGAATGCTGTAGATGCTTTTATTCAAAATAACTTGCATGGCTCACAGCTTTCCCATTTAGGCAGATGCGAATAAGAACTTTCTCAAAGGTTCGGTTGTAGCATTTATTGGTACATTTAGAGTATTTTGATAGCAGTGGTGTCTCATATCTATTTACTTGTTTTTGTGGGACTTTGATTTTTCATTGGACTTTGACTTTGCCTACGGGAACTACACGGCTATTTTATTTACATGTGTGCGGTACAACGGTGTGATGTTATCCAGTTCTGCCTTGTAAACATGAATTTTCATGCAGGATATCTGGCCATATATTCCTGCTGTACACGTAGCGCAGATGTTATGCTTCACTGAAACTGATGGAGAACGTCATGCAGCATAATGGAAACATGGCCAACATTTCATTTATGCTTATATGTAGACCTTTTGTTAATATTACGTGTTGGTTACAATGTACGATGTTAGCTCAAAGTAGAATACAATGAAATAAAAATATTGCCTTTCAGTCTGCAGCTGAACATTTCTTCCTGTAGTTACTTATTCTCCTGGCTGCTGTGGCGGACAGATCTGGAGCCATTATGGCCGATTGTTTTACACGGTACTAAATTTGGTGCCATTTTCACACTCCTGAACAAAAACTTCTGACTCACAGGTGGCGTTGCCGTGTATGCAATTTTACGGCTTAGAAAATTAAAAAGCATCGATTTGAATGAGCGGGGACAAGAAAACAACTTGCTCGCGCTGTGCCCTGTACTGTAATCCACATCTCGGCGATGTAAATGTACAATAATTCAATGGCCCTGCGTGAAATGGCTCTGAAGACCACAGTAGCAGTCCCTCAGCATCCTATCGCGCGATAGGCTTCGCTCTGAGCTCCGAGACATCGGAAACGTGCTTGGTAAGACTTTTAATGAAGATTACCCTAACTGCGGTGAGGGATTTGTAATCGCTTACCTAGAATAGCAGATCTCTTTTGCATCTTCACAGATTGCTCATGGGGGCAAGACATCTGTCTTTTTCACCCTGGGACTTAGAAGAATGATGGCTACAACTGCTGCAAAACCCCACTGTGACTTTCTGAGTTTATTAAATTTATTGTGTGCGCGCGCGCGTGTGTGGTGCTTGGCGTGCGCCATCCTTTTGTCTTTAGCTCTCCGGTGCTTTGCTGTGAAAGCCGTACTGATATTAAGCAGCGTCTCAAATGCCTGCCGATTTTCATGCCATTATATTCTGCGAATATATTCATGCGTTCTTATGTGCTAAGCAGCAGTTAATCTGCAAAAGAAAGATTCAAACAACCCATTTAGAACCACGGGTTTCATGAGCTCTTGTATTTGAGCTGCAGGAAACAAATAGTTTTTTTTTTTTTTTCTTTTACTGACATGAAACATGAAATCTGTTTCTCAATGAGTGAAACAGTGACATCCAAGATTAGAACATGGACTGGCCTGAGTAAAGCTGCTATTTACCGTCGTATCCCTGGAGTCAAATGAAGCAGAAAGCCTTTAAGCATTGCGCTGCACCATGTGCCAAAGATTACAGCACGTTCATGTCATGGATGCACTGAGACCAGCTTGGAAATCCACAGATGACAACTGAGTTTAATGTCCCTCAAGCTTCATGCTGCCTCATGGCCCAATCTCAAGTCACAGGAGGTGAAGTATCCTTCCCAAGGAAAGAAACATGGTCACGGCATCCTCAGAAATGGCCCCATATATACACCTCAGGCATCCAGCAGGGGCAGGAGCCTCTTTTTTTAAAAATTTTTTTAAACCGACTTTGTCCGTGAGCCCCACACAGTCCATTTGCGAAGGAGATGTGGCTGCGTACATTAATCACACCGGGGGGCAACAAGCATCCAGCACGCTTCCCGCTCATGGCTGTTGAGTCGTGTTATCGCTTGGCATGCGGCCCAGAGTGGAAGCCATCCCTCAGGTCCGGCCCCCATTAAACGCAAGGACTGTTATAAGGCAGCCAAATATCAGTGACTGCACTGTGCTGTGATGCTGAGGGTGAGGCGCACTGGCAATGTTTAGCAATGCGAAGGAGAGAAGAGTGGCTGTGCTGTCCTGTGCTGTATTACTTTATCACATCCATGTGGTACAGGCTAGCATCCTGCAAGAGCAGAGCAAGACAAGGAGGAAACCAAGTGTCAGTCAATTGCATCACTTTTTATTTATCATTATATGGGACTGAAATAAAATCTAGAATGTAAAATCATCCGCTTCAGTGTCAAAGCTTCTTTGTCAGCAGCTTTGTACAGGGAAGATGTGGTGACTTTAAGGGACAGTTTTTACATGACTAATGTGAATAAATAGAGATACGATATAAATACACCCGTCCCTTGCCTACCAGGGATAGTTTGTTCCATAAAATCATCCTGTTTGGCGGAAGGCCCACTATGAAGCGCTCAAATTGTTTCCATAAAAAAAAAAATGTAATTTAAGCATTGCTGTCAATGTTTTGTTATATAAATACAATATTTTGTAAAAATATTATTGAAATGTATCACTTATTTGTAAAACAATTACAACTGGTACCATGGATGCTGCAGGAAAGCAAATTATTTATTTTTTCTAAAATTTGATCATTTCAATTTTTTTTTTTTTTTTTTTACCTTCAAACTCCAACTGGAAAACTGAAAAGAGAAATATTTTATTGATAATAGTGTGAAGGTATTCCTGTTAGCAAGGAAGCTTATATGATTTGCAATAAATGCTTGACTATATTTAATATATTTTTAAAATATATTTTATATTTTTTCTTTATATGCTTTACATGGTTACACATTTGCAAACATTTCTAATCAGATATCATACTTGCGTGTTTGGCATTTTAAACAGACGATGTGATTGAGACAGTCAGTGTGACAGGAAGTTTTTGCTGCGGAAGAAGCACCGCTTCCACAAGTTTTGCAGGCCAAGTTACATGGTGAATAGTGAACAAAATACCTGTTGGTATTGAGTCCGGGAGCATTTTAGTACCCTCAAGGCTTAGGCTAAGGTCCAGCAAGACTATAGGGTGGTAAAAAAGTACAAATTCCTGGAAGTTCAACCCTGGTGCCCTGAGGCAGCATCCTGGAGGATAATCCCAGTTAAGTGTCCTCCTCCTTCTGAGTGTGCATTAACCCAGGTTGACTAGACTGTTGAAAGCATCTTATCGTCCATCTGTTTTAGTGTCCATTAAGGGTTGCACGCTAGCAAGACACGGCCATCTTTTGTATTTGTTCGTTGCGTTGGGGTCTTTGCCAAGGAACATTGCACCCAGCTGTGTTTGAACATGAGGAGGGTAGTGGTGACTCAGCGTTTGCTGCAGAAGGATGGGTGCATTCACCCTTGGCTCCGTGTGGGGTTGAGCACCAGAATAGGATGGAGGTGCAACCCCGTCCAGCACTTCTTGGAACAAAATTTTTAAAAAGTGATAAAGTAAAATGTACCACTAATGTCTAAGATAAAATACACAAGTCATTTCGGGGCAGTTATTTGACAGTTAGGGGATTGCTTACTTCAAGTCACAGCATCCGTAAATGAGGGCATGGTGTGTGCTTGTCAAGTTATGCTGCTCTTCTGCAAGCAGTTTTTTTGCTTTTTCTGGAAATATTGTCAAACAGCTCTGCTGACCAGTTTTTCCTGCTGGCTTAAGATAACCGTATTGCAATATTATTGGAGGATGACTTCTGTACATGTGCAATCTATGAACAATTTAAGGCATATATGCTGAAAATATCATCTTTTGAAGAGCTTTGCTTCCTTATTGCATGCAATAATATTGCTTGGCTGCGGACAGAATTGCGATGCCGAGGGATCTCGTCTGGGGGCAAGCCATCAAGCCAACATATTCAGGTATGGGAGTACCTGTCAAAACTTGTCATTGTGCATGGGTGTCCCCTCAACTGTGATTTGGTTTAAAGCAACCAAGTAGCTAAGCTTTGTGCTGGAAGTCTGTGGCAGCTGTGTGGTGTATAAGCTGTAGGCCAGGGCTCTGCCCAAGCACACAGGGAGAAGGTGTCTGATTTGTGTGGTCTATTTGCACCATTCCCTGTTGGAGGTGTCTTGAGGGCTTAGAGAATGAAAATGAGAAATGCCGAGGAGGTTTAGTTACTCCTGTAGACAATCTGAACATTACAATATGTCATACAGACTCAGTAACTGATTCATTGGGATGCTGCCTCTTCACCGAGGGGTAGTTCAGATGGCGACAAACAGATGTGCACGCTAATGCATTACACATTGTTTAATAAGCAATGTTTAAAAGTAGGAAGACAAACAGCTTAAAGATTTTTTTTGATCCCTGAAAAGTGTACGGTCTTGCCGTCCTATGGAGATGCCGCCGACTGATGTTCCTTTGAGATGACTGGGTTCCTCCTAGGCCTGGTCAACATTGTGACTGCTTTCTGCCGCCTTTGAGGCTGACTGCAATGAAAGCAGGATGAAAGTGTGTGTGCGCGCGTGCCTCATGTACTATTCATTGTCAGAGACTGCAGCTGAAGCCAGGAGAGCCAAACACTGGTCAGATGGTCTGCGCTGGCTGACATATCTGGTGCCGTGTGTACTCGCATAGAAAGAACCAGGCTTGCAGTTGCCTATTTTTGTTCCAAGATGATAGGGGGAAAAAAAAAACAAATTTTTGTAGCTGTCACCTACAGCTCACTTAAGGATAGAGGTTGCTGGGTCAAATGAGAGTTGTCCTGCTATAAATGTTTAACTGGGACTATAAAAAAGCATTTGTCATTTGCCCTATTCAGTCTTGCAGTTTATGGTGACAAGCCATCCTATGAGGAAGGGAAGTGACATTTGACCATGTGGCAGCGTGTTGTGAAGTTGTATGATGAAGTGGTGGGGCTGGCCTTGAAAGAGTGGATGTTCTGGAAGGAAAGTCAGCCTGGCTGATCTGTAGGAAATGACTACAGCCTCAAACCTGGGTTTACATGGAAGCCAAAAAATCACTTGTAAAATAGCTTTAATTTTTGCACTCATCCTGACTTACATAAAATATGAAATGACTACAGTGTATGATATCCACATCCTAAAGCATTGTTTTTTCGTTTCAAAATATTTTACTTACTTGAATCTTTATTAAAAGTGTAACAGCAGATTAGCCAACTATCACAACAATTCAGATTTTATGATCTGATTTTAGTTTCACCAATACAGTAGGAGTGTTTTTACTAGTAGAACACAATTTACATTGCTATTTTCTTATGTACTGATACACACCATGTTGAAACTTGCATGTGTGTAAGATTATTATTCTTTCAGAAATCAGGTCTATACAACACTGGAGGCCAGCAGAATGATGTAAGCACAGCTCCAGTGATGCCAGGGAAACAGACTTATCTAACAGACTCTTTGAGTTATTCCTTCACTCTTTCATTCAGTGTCGTGAAAGAGCATTCAACAGTTAAAAACCTTGGAGGGTTAACAAAAACTCTGCAGCTGGTTCTGTATGTAAGGAAACATGCCACACGCACAAAAAGTCCGTTTGGCTTTGGAGGAACTCCTGGGCATTTGCATCCCTCTTTGACACTGAAGACATTGCTTATCGGTCAATAGGTTGCTTCAGTATACAAATCGTAAGTGCCAAAGGATGTGCCTGACTTTAATAATAATAATAATAATAATAATAATAATAATAAAAAATCTCCTACAGAAAGTATCTTTTGAAAATCTTTTACGCTAGCCTTCAGGGTCCCATGTAATCCTGCCTATCGCTGCAGTGTCATCTCCTCACACTACTTTATGTTCTTTAAGTTGACTGTTTAGTTTACTCGGATTCCCAGTAGTTGCTGGGTTGCCTTGCTGCAGGTCTGTCGTGGACTTTTCAATATTTATACGCATCTTGCTTTACCAGGAAGGAACTACACCTTTAGTCTTTGTCTCAAAAAATACAACCTATGGGGACAGTCGTGGAAGTCAATAAAACGTCTGGAACGCAAGTGACATTTGGCCAAACATTTGCGCTGAAGCGCACGGTGTTTGGCAAAGGGCAGACAAAACTTCTGAACAATGTTTTATTGTTTAGTTTTACAAATTAAGAGCTTACAGAAAGATGGGGCAAAAAAATGGTCACATTGTTAGCGCAACTAGGAAGAAGTTCCTGAACCGGAATATGTATTTATACAACCCTGCATTGTACTGGCTTCCCATCTAGGTTGTAATTTTATAGCCTGGAAATCAGTGATTCTGGGATAGACTCTGGATCTCCATAACTCTGAGCAGGAAAAAGCAGCTTATGATACCAATTGGATGAACATATTTGTATGTTTAAAAATTTAAGCTACATTTTGTACATATCAATTCTTGCATTGAGGGATGGAATTGAATTCCACGTTGCTGTGGAACTGAAAAGCGGTTTATTGAACAGATCAGTCCTCTTCGGCTAAATATAAGCCATAGGTGATAAATGTAACTTTTAGTTGTTGCATTAAAAATGTATAATCTTGGATGAAAGTTTGCTTAGTGAAGTTATGTGGTGATTTGAATAGTGGAAAAATGGATACAACTGTAGATGCAAGGTAAAGAAACACATCTGAACTTTTCAAATACACACACTTCACCAAATGAGTGAAAAACCAAATAATAAAATTAACTGTTGCATTATAACTGGAGTGCGGTTGACAAAAATTGTATTTAATAATAGATGGATACCAACTCCATCCCTAAGTTAAATGTAGCATATTAAATAGGAATAATGGCAATATAACATAAAAGTAATTTGCTGATAATAAACTGGCTTAGGGAAGACAGGTGGTGGAGGACACTGTGATGACTGAGGGGGAAATTTTAAGCCGGTGCTCTAATTTATTCTTCATCTCCAAATAAATAATTCACACAAAGAAATATCTTTCCTACTTTCTAAAAGTTATTTATACAGTGTTTAAGCTATAGGCTTCTTGTGCATGCTTGGTCTTTTTTTCCAACTTAGTTAACACTTTTTCTTTTTTTTTTTAACAAATGCTGCACTTTAATAAATAAATGAATAAGTGTACATTGGATCCATAACTGTGCAACCCAGGTGTAGCAGTGAGGAACAGGATGATGTGAGGGCAGGGTTTGCTGTGACTGTTGGGATGTTTTATGGTGCTCTGGGGACGAAGGGTAACAGGCGCGGGCATGTCGGAGGCGGTGAAGCAAGGTGTTTTCAAGATGGATGGGGAGGCTTCAGCCAGGGCGACCATCTACCACAAGAATGACATTTACTTGTCTCCTTTGCCATCTCTCTCCTGCCCTACTGAAGGGGAGATTTTATGGTGCGAGTAATCAGAAAATAAAATGCCGGTGAGGTTTGTTACCTGAGCCCTCCTCCCCCTACGATGTGGCCGAACGGCCGCGAGTCCACAGGATGCAAGTACGAACAGGTGCACGCGCAAGCCAGACAATCGAACAAAGAACAGCAACCGTCTCCTCCTCACAGCCGCTTGGCAAAACTTTCATATGCGTTCTGGTCATCGGATTGGCCCTGAACCACAAGTTGCAGGCCAGATTCGCGAAAATCTGTGCCGATTAATAAGTGGTATTAATAACCGCTAACCAGATGGGTGAAAAACCAGTTGCCGAAAGGCCAAAAATTTCGGAATGAGTGCGCTTGATAACTGAACGCTCCCTTTACTTACAGTCTGGATTTAATGACAAGGAGCTCTGACGTCTTCTGTAAAGACTCAGCAAAAAATAACACCGTGTCTGTACAAATGGGGTATAAAAAGTAGTTTTAAAAATGGGGGTCATGACTTCTTGTTGCGCAACAATGGAAGGAGTTCTTAAGCAATGCAGAGTTGCAAATGCTACAGTCATTTTTATTATTGCTATCATTATCGACACGTTCATAAAAATAAAGCTGGTGTAGTGATCGATTCCAAGCAAAAAAAGACTGCGGTCTGGGTCCGGTGTTCCATTGAACAATGTAGTGCCAGACGTTCATTTTACGCCAAATGTTGTAAAAAGTCATTCTTTCCGCATCATGTGCAACACTGCAAAAAGCAGGATGATTTGCACTGGAAATGAGAAACTGCCATCTCTGCAGCTGAAGCGTATGCTGTACAACAGATATGTGATAACACATGGGGGGGGGTAGTGTGTTCCTTCTTCAGCTCAGGCTTGTCTTGGGCAGCTTGTTGAATGAACTTAGTTTGCTTCGTAAGGAGACCCAGTTCTTTTTCCGTGAAGCTGAGAGCTGTTTAGATTCCTTAGTTGCTACTCGGGGGGATGTGGTGGTGGTGCAGCACGGTAAGCTGGTGCCTCGCAACCCCTAGGCTGCTTGCCTGGCGTGGGGTTCAGTCCAGCTCGGGGATGTGTGTGGAGTCTGCAAGTTCTCCTCTGCGTTCACACTGCTCTAAGAAAAAAGGCAATGGCAAACCACTTCCCTTTCTCCTTGTGTTCAAAACCACGCTGAGGGTCAGTAATAACTTGATGGCACTTTTCACTTCAAAGTTGCTGCTCACAATACCATAACCTGCTGTGTTGACTTATTGCCCTGTTTTGCTGAGCTGCTGTTGCTGTGAAATTCATGGGTAATGAAATATAACAGGCAAAATTATAGAGAGATTAAATAAATAGTCTATTTATGTCCTGTTAATGTTTCCAGAGATTGGTTTTTAACCCACAGTCTTATTTGTAAAAATTACAACAGAAGGGCACCTCTGAAGACTTTTGCTTCGTACCCTTAGTCGCCGGCTGCTTGCTGACCGTTCATCCCAACACAGGTTTTGGGTTTAGCTTTTGTTTAGTCATAGCATGAGCAGCAGCGGGCGACTCCTGATCCGAACACCGTCATGGGTTTCTCCTAATAGCATCGGCAGTACTTTTTAAGGAGCCTAGTTTCTTCGATGCGTTAAATAGCTTTTTCACTACATTCTACCCGTCCATGTCTGTTCCTTATGCCAGTTTAGCTGCTAGTTTTCACGGTTTCATTGATACTGAGCAGCGCAGTCACCAGCATTCAACCAGGCAGTATAGCGTGGTTGTTGGAGGTCAAAGCACAGTGAGTCCTGGGCCTTTGAACTCGGGTGCTAATTTTAGACAAGTCGATGGTTGGTTGCTGATTTACCAGCGTTACGCAAAATGGTCTGAACCAATGTGACAAAATGCTCACAGCATCCCAGACAGGAAATATTATTATTTCCATCATGTCACAGACATTTATTCATCCATAAAGAAACATGGAGCTACTTCCGTTTCTGGTCGGCTTGTCCTCGCTGCATTTCTAGAAGAAACCTGTCACTCTGAAATAAGAGCAGCATTTTGGTAAAGTTGAGCAAAAGTCATTTACTTTTTTGTCAGCATTTCACAGGACCAAGCGTCTTGGTCAAGGGTTTATCCTTGTTCTGAACTCTGATAATGTTTCTGCAGAGTCTTCAGCATCCTGAATTTCATGCTCTTACACTACAATGACCCTGGAAAAAATGCACATCTTCCAGCGTATGAAGTTTAAAGAGTAGTAATTTTGGCTGAATAATTTTGGTATTTCCAAGTGAAAATTGTATGGTTACGTAAGCAATATGAATGTACACACGGTGAAAGGTGAACAGAGTATCGCCGAACAGTTACTGAACTGGCGGTTGGCACAAAGCTGGTTTCTGAACCAGGTGTACGATGATATCGACAGAGGAAAATCACATTGCTGCTTGGAACTGGAAAAGCAATCTTTTGAATGGAGCTCATGCTTAGAAAGGACCTAAAAAGTGTCGCTGGTTTGTGTTTTTTGCCTCTTACCTTTAAACTCCAGTAGATGTATTATTCTTCAATTTGACCGTCAAGTCTGAGCATTTCCCATTTGTGTCACTGCGTCGCTGGTCTTGTCCCACCAGCTGTCCACACATGTGTGTTGGTCTAAAATAGTTAGTATTCTTTCCATCCCTTTTAATGCATTGTGTTTCTTATTAAAACTGTTTCCCTTCTAAATGCTCATATTGTGCATAATTTCAGGATTGGGTTTGTAGCCAACTTCTGTTAGTGGGTTTGTGTTCAGGATTTAATTTCACGCTAGGTTTGCTGACCCAGATTTCCTTCATTTGTTACGAAACTAAACAGTCTGAAGGTCTGACAGATGTCACTGGTACTCTGTGACAGTCAGGAGTGCTGTCTGTCACCACTGACATTTTACCTTGTTTGTTGTCAGTAGGAGAGTGCCTTTTTCTTTTTTCATCCCTTGCTTTTTCTAGCTATGGTCAGATTCCTGAGGCTTGACTGAGTTTTGCCCAAGATTGTTTTCCTTTTGTCCTTTATGCATTTTCAGTTCCTCAGATTACGTAATTTCGTTCACAAGTCTATCGAGAAACAATCGTAATTCAGTACTTTGCTTTGTTAATACTATTCTTAAATAAAGTGGGCCAAATATTGCTATTTCGGGCATCTCTACTACTAATAAAGGAGAAAGCAACAAGCAAACAAAAAGTCATTGAAGTCTGTAATCTGAATTGAAGTTTGGTTTCTGCAGAAGTTTATGATTCTTTAAATAATATTTTCTTTAACTGAGCTTCCTTTAACTTCAGCACTGAGCTTCACCATTGCAAGAGCATCTTCAGATCCATGCCTGTGTTCGGCATCAGGAAAACAGGGACCGATCTGTTGAGTCCATCAATAAGCGATTTTGGGGGACTGAGGTCTGTGGACGGCAGACAGCATACCTCTACCTTATGCATAAGGAGCCCCACCAGCCGCTTAAAGGAGTCCAGGAGAGCTGGCAGCACCACCTCTAATCGTATCCTTGGAGTTCTTGGTGTCGCACACCCCCAGATCGGAAATTAAAATTTGGCAAATTTAATAATATAGATAACTCAAATTTTGAACAATTTTTGCCCACCGAGGGCAGAATAATAGGCTCAACTGTACCCTCAACGTGTCATCTTTGTTATTGTTCAGTCACAAATTTGGCCCTGGTTCATGAACCTACTGCTCATGCTGGTAGTGCCGTCTTTATTTCCTCTGTTGCTTTGCAAATCAGTGCTTATGGTCACACTGGGTTAATGTGCAGCTTATCTGGATCCCCAGTTATTTTCGGTTAGGGATGAAGCCCTGGCTGAGCTGTAACTGGGAAACAGGTCTTCATTCATTGTTAAGTGAACGATTAAGGATCAAAGCTGTGCTCTAAATGTTGCTGCCTGTTAGTATTGAATGGAGGTTTTGTTCCTTTCAAACAAATAAAATTATTTCTCCTATTACATGAGCTTTACTTCTCCAAAGTTATACTCGCGATTGCCTTTTTGAGAGAGAGCTGATAAATAAGGTCGACTTTATTCTGTTCTGTTCTGCATTCGCAGTTCAGTCTGTCCATTAGGGAACTTCTGAGGAGGAAGACAAGTTCAAAAAATGAAACTTATTTTCCACAATCACGCAGAATTGAGACATCAGACAGCATATTGCGGATATTCAAGTCTTTCATGTTTGCTTTCAAGATGCTGTGTATATGCAATCCCTTTGCCCTCATAGAGGGAGCCTTTCTAATATAAATATTATTTCCAAAACTGGGATTTATCAAGTTTTGCTGCTTTGACTGAAACAAGATCTTACCGTATTTCCAAAACCTTTTGGCTTAAAAAGCTGGCAGATTTGTTTGATTGTACTTTAAAGATCTAGGACTACTAGGAATAAGCAAAATAAAGATTCTATCTATCTATCTATCTATCTATCTATCTATCTATCTATCTATCTGCTATTGTACAATAAAGTGATTATTTATTTATTGACAGGACAAAATGATAGCATGAACATAAACACTAAATTCAGAAACAAAAGATTGTTACTTGCTCATATTGTAAAGAAAAACCCCTGCTGCACATGTTAGGGAGATTGTAATCACATTTTCAGTCAGTACAAGCTAAAATTATTTGGTTGTTTTAACCCTACTGTTGTCCTAGCTCTGTCTCTTGCAGTTTTCAGTATTTATTTAATCTTTAATGTGTTTATGCTGTCTATAACAGTGTGCTATGGTTATATTTGTTTAGTCATTATAGTTATTTTACTCAACCAGTGGGGCAGCACTGCGGCCTCATGGCTGCTGAGCTTTCTAGTTGTGGGTTTGAATCCAATGGCTGCACGGAGTTTATAGGTTTTACCCATATCTGTGTGGGGTTTCCTCCTGCAATCCAAAGACATGCGCTTTAGGTTAGGCATTTTTTTTTTGGTGTGTGTTGGAACAACATCCCACCCAGTAGTTGATTCATAGCCTAGTGCCCTATCATTCTAACATAGGCTCTCCCCTGCCATAGGCAGGATCATGGAAGGTTGAATGGATTTACTTAGTTGATATTTTCTCCAAAACAACTTAAAGTGTTCAGCTCCTTACTTTTATATATCGATTTATACAGCAGGGTCATTTTTACTGAAGCGGTTTAGGGTAATTTCTTTGCTCAAGGGCACTATTTAAAGTGGACCCCTGCTCCGTGAAGTGGAAGGCCGCACCTCTAACTACTTTGTTGCCTACTACCTCTATATATTAAGTCAACTTTTATAGGCTTAATTGATTTTGTAGCACTTTTTTCTTTAAAAATAAACCATGCAGTTTTGATCTACTCACTCACCATATTTCAGGCTTCTTCTCATTTCTTTCCATTGGGCCTCTGTACAGCAGTTGAACTCCTACCAACTGTCTTGACTGGATGTTATCTGAGCGACAGATAACAGAAGGAAGTAGACATAAACACGAATTTCTTTTTCCCTTAAATTCTCTGAAACTCAGACACTGGGCTGCTCAGCTTTGTCCTCCTAAGCAGGTTGTGGCCCATCTCAGAGATTGCTGTAGTAATGAACATCTCAGGATCTGCTACCTTGTTCTCCCATCATCTGTTTCCTCCACCCTGAGGTGGCACTAAGCACAAATGCCTCCACAGTTATACTATGTATATATTTAATATGTATATAGTGACTGCAATTTTTTTTTTTGTGTGTGTTATGTTAATAGAAAAGAAGAACAAACCTCCGTACCTCCTGGACAAATGGCAGCATGATGGCCAAAAGAACAACTGTGGGAATTATTTTTTTAAACACCACCAGGAAGATTACATCTAAAAAGTGTGCGATGGGACCAGATACTCTGATAATCTGAATGACACTCACTGCACCTTACTACTCGTTCCTGTCAGGGTCCGGGGGGTCGAGAGCCTGGAATCACTGGCCACTAGACTGGCCACTAGAAATACTATAAACTTTGTAAAATAATTTGTATTTTTATAACACTTGCTATTAATTTTGTTATTTTCCTTAATGATAGATGAAGAATTGCGTATAATTATTTGGAGAATGGAATTGTTGAAGGCAGAGCCTCTTTTATGTCACTTACTTTTTTAATTTCAGGTAGATGGAGCGTCAGCATGCAGGGGCAAACTTACCATAAGGTAAAAGGTAGCGTGTCGTGTATGCGTGTTTTACACAACTTCTAAATTAAAACACGGAGATGCGGACTTGCAGGCTGCATTCATTTTTAACCTCTTTCGTACTACGCGTACACGCTGCGCTCTGCGTATTTACGTTGAACGTTTGACTACATACAGAAATATACAAAAAGAAATAACCCCAAATATTAACTCTCATATATTACACGAAGAATCCTGGGCAGATATTTGCATAGATTTTTATTTAAAGTGATATTTAAAAAAATCAAACTATTATTCCCAGCAGCCTGTCAGTGTGAAGTCCTTCAGTCCAGGCTATAATGACCAATTCCATTGTTGAAAAAAAACGACGTGAATTTCACACACGGTGTATTTTACACACTACTGTAGTGTGTGTTTTAACAATATTTCTGCATGCTGAGCAAATTGGCCGCAGTTCCAGCCACAAATACGCAGTCCGCTTTTTTAGGTAAAGCAAATTATCTGCATTTTGAGTTTATTTAGATGATCCAGCGTCCTTCTCTATTTCTCGCACACAGATTAATGGTAGCTAGGATGAAACACCTGAATGCAACCTGACTAATGTCTCAGCTTGCTGTTATTGTTGGCAGCATTCATATGAAAATATAGATTATTTTGTTCATTGTATCCACTGTGAGGTTGACAATGCGGCAGTCTGTAGACAATGCTGCTAGCGTAAGTGAAGCCTCAAGCCAGCACTTTGCCGCACTGTATGGTAAGGGTGTCGCCACACACCTTCTATAGGTGGAAACTCCAGGTTTGTATGGGTTGGCTGACTGGCTGACTGTTCATCTGGGACGGGACAGTCGGTTGTAGGATACTTCTTGCATTGGAGCAAATCAGCTGGCAAAGTTTAACTGCCTGAGTTTTGATTTTATTTTAGTTATTGGCTGTCCTCTCCTGTTACTTTCAGGTAAATTTAAAGCTCTTAGTGACACAAGGTTTTAAAACTAATGTTGCAGTCCAGGCAGCCTAAGTGAAAAATAAGGCAATGGGGGAATATGAGAGCTCATCGTGGATTATGCTGATAAATTCACGTTTCGTGAATTACCGAGTATGCCATAACTTTCTCACAAATGTGGGAGATGCAGACTGGACCTCGGCAGCAGCTCTTCTGCTAAGCAGTCCAGGGTCCGGTGAGAAGGTATTTGTACAACTAGGCCTGTTTTTTTTTTTTTTTCGACAAATATTTTTATGTAAAAAGGAGGAGAATTGGGATCGACAAAGGTCCAATTCCCCCCTTTGCCTATGCCTCCAAACCATTAAATATGCTGCTACAAATGGAACGAGTATGGAAAGAAGGCTGAGAATAAGACTGTTGCTTACGAAATAGTAAAAGCCTTAAGCCTTTACATAGATGTTGGCAGAGTTATTCATACCTGTAAATATTGCACAGAAAGGTTTTGTTTGTGACATATTTTGTCATCCCTCTGTTTTGCCTCTACACATGGCCTCAGAGTTTCACCTGCTGCCATTTTCAAGTACCGAAAGGACTATTTGCTGCAGAGTTCAGATAAAAAGAAGGGTGTTGCTGTAAGCTCGACACAATTGTTCTTTATATTTCCTGGGGCAATAATGTGAAAGTGGCAGGAAGTAAACGTGTTCTTTCTGGCAAGATTGATAGAAGTACATTTTCTTTTCTAACATTTTGAAAGACAAAGGGATTAGTCAAAACTAAGTGTGTGTGGTACTGTATCAGTAATGGTGTAATGAGCTCAAGAAATATATTTCCGAGGTCTAAAAAGAACCAAGAGAAGATGTGCATCTCAGCAGATTGACCATATCTCCAAGAGAGGGACCGGTTTCTTGTTGATCTTGGCAGCACAGCCACTGACACTTTCCTGTACTTAAAACATTTGGCACAGAGATGCAAACCCCATCACAGCAAGAGAAAATGCATCTGCTGTAAAGCTCAGCCCTACAATCCTACAGAGACCTTCTGCCCGATATGCATTTGTATGCAGCGCAAGGCCAAAGAATTTAAATAGGAACTCATATGTGTGTCTGCACGTACAGAACAAGAGGATTTTACCGACTGTTACTTTTTTCAAATTAATCCCAGCTCCACTATGATGAGACCTAAAACATTTCAGGAATGAATGAGTAACAATTGGACTTTTTCCAGCTTGATATGTTTTGTGATGGATTCCCAACAATTTCTATATTTTACAACTGATTATAATCTCTCGCTCGCTCTCTCACACACAGAGCGCTTCACTATAATATCCATTGAAACCCCTCACAATACCACCTTTAGGTTCCCTTCCGGCACTGCAAACTTTAGCACTCACACTCTTCATCGCTGACAAAAGGTGAATTCGACCGGCGAGGATGCGGAAATTTCCAATTCGTTTCCTTAACAATAATGCTACTCTTTAATGAAAATGCCTCCAGAACACGGCTCAAACAAACACTGTGTTTTCCACATCCTGAAGAGATGTCATATGACCTCCTCCTGCGGTTCTTCTGCATGTTCCATTCAGACGTTCCGCTGAGCAGTTTTGCACTGGTGTAGTAAGCATTTGTCACAAAAAAAGCTGTAGCCGATTCTGAGTGTGATCCATGTATCTATGATCCTAAAAACACCAAGTACCCTGGTTTAAAAGGCTCAGCTCACGATAATATAACTGGAATTGAAAGTGCCATCAAGTCTTTACCGACTCCTGGGTGACCATTGGCATGGCTTTCGAGACAAGGAGGAGCAGAAGCGGTTTGCCATTGCCTTCTTTTGCCGTATTTCTTTCTTTCTTCAGAATGGTGCAAATGTACAGGAGAACATGCAAGCTCTGCACACGCCCCTGAGTGGGACCCCACGTGAACCCCACATCAAACAAGCAGCCCAGAAGCTGTGAGGCACCACCACATTCCTCATAATAATATAATAATGACTTGAGAAGGCAGTGGGTGGCATAGTGGTTCGAGTCACTGCCTTATGGGAGGGACCCAGGTTTGAATCCCAAATTCTGCTCTAGTACTCTTGTGAAAGGTACTTGTGCTGAGTTGCTCCAGTATAAATTGCCCAGTCATATAAACAGGGCATTACTGCAAGTAGCTTAACTTTGTAATTCACAGTCTGCTAATCCACATTAAAGCAGCTAGCAGGTGCCGTGTTTAAAGAGAGAAATATGAGTTAAATAAATAAATCCATCCTTTATCCTTAACTACTTCATCCTTGGCAGGGTTGTGGTGGCCTTTTCTGGAGTCAGTGGGCTATGAAACCACACCCGGTCCATTACAGGGCTAAGCAAATGTATACTACAACTGTAGAATGTGCTTTCTGGAGAAAAGCACGATTTACCTTACTTTACCCTTTACATCGGGTACACGCATAGGTTCCAGGAATTTCCATATATGAACTGTAGCCAACTACATCCCATTCGGCCCCCACAATTCCTTTTACTTCACATTTTATACTACTGATAACTTCAGGGAGCTCTACTGCCTGATCTGAGGTGACAAGCTTACAGCTGTCCTCTGTAGATGTTGCTGTACTGGCCTGGTATTTGCAGCTAGCATCACAAGAGGAGGAGAGGCTCTAGCTCAGACTTTCAGAGGTTACATGTTCTGCACTCTGAAAGCCCTTTTGGGAACTTGGAGGTGAAGCAGGCAAAATCTCTTCTAAAAACCTGCAGTTGTTTTTTTTAACTTTTAATAAACCTGGGGAACAGGTGTTTCCTGATATGCTTTGCTTTTTTCCTTGAGTTTGGGCATTTGAAAGTACTTTTTAAGCTCTTGCAATATCTTTAACTGTGAACATATGGTGTATTCTAGGTATTGTCTAACTCTGTTGCCCCCTTGGAAGTGGAAAGTACCACTGAGTCATGAATGGCTTCCAAGGAGGAACAGAAATGGTTTTCCATAGCTTTCATTTGGCATATTTTTTCCTTAGAGAGGTGCAAACACAGAGGAGAACACGCAAACTCTACACACATCCCTAAGCTGGACTTGAACTCGACATCAGGCAAGCAGCCCAGGAGCTGTGAGGCACCAGTTTACCCCACTGTGCCACGACATTATCAAAAATAAAATAATAATATAAATATATAAATAATAATAATAATAATATAAAAAACAACCTTTAAGGTGTAGAGCGGCTTGTCTCGTAGGTTTCCGGATATCTGCATGTGGACTTCTCTTGTGAACAGAATGGCCTTTTACAGGTTTGGAAACGCAGCAAACAATGGTGTGTGTACTGACAGTCCTTGAAGTCTAGAAATGGCAACATAAAAACATTCCATGGTGCAAGTAAGAGAAGGATTTATTTTTATTTGCCACTCAGTGTCCATATAGTTCAACAATCGTACATACATTTAACCAGACATAGAAACACGGTATTATAAATGTAGTGAGGAATTTCAGAAAAAATAGTATACTGACAATATTTTCTCCTGATTTTTCACACAGTATAAACACGGTGAAAACATTGGTGATGTGAGAAATGACGCAGAAGCAAGTTACTCACCGCAGCTTGTCTGAATGAATCGGTAACTGTTGTAATGGTGATGAAACACAATCTTGCAGAAGGTATTTCAATTCTCGTATAAAAATTGTGAAAAAAAAGAGAATTCTTTAAACCACATTAGTGTTTAGATTTAGTTTTACATTGTATGGTATAACTGCAACACTGAAGACCCTAACCCTAACCCTAAGACATTAGATATTACTTATTTTACTGGATAGCTTGGCATTTGCCCAAATTAGCCACAACATGGAAACCACCTGCCTAATGTTCTGTAAGTCCCCCTCAGGCCACCAAAACAGCTCTGACCCATCCAGAACTCCATGGATCAGACTTGTTTTTTCAGCACATCCCACAGGCGCTCGATCGGATTGAGATCTGGGGAATTTGGAGGCCAAAGCAACACCTTGAACTCTTTGTCATGTCCTTCAAACCTTTCCTGAACAATTTCTGCAGTGTGGCAGGGCTACTGCCGTCAGGGAATGCCGTTGCTATGAAGGGCTGTACGTGGTCTGCGGCAATGTTTAGGTAGGTTGTATGTGACAAAATAACATCCACGTGAATGCCAGGACCCAAGGTTTCCCAGCAGAACATTGCCCAGAGTATCGCACTGCCTCCGCCAGCTTGCCTTCTTCCCATAGTGCATCCTGCTGGCATCTCTTCCCCAGGTAAATGACTCACATGCACCCGGTTGTCCACATGATCTAAAAATGTGATTCATCAGACCGGGCCATCTTCTTTCATTGATCCATGGTCCAATTCCAATGCTCACATGCCCATTGTAGGCACTTTTGGTGGTGGACAGGGGTCAGAATGGCCACTCTTGACTATTCTGCATCAATGCAGCCCCATATGCAGCAAAGCTGCGATGCACTGTATGTTCGGACACCTTTCTGTCATGGCCAGCATAAAGGTTTTCAGTAATTCGTGCTGCAGTAGCTCTTATGTGGGATTAGAGCGGACAGGGTAGCCTTCGCTTCCCACGCGCATTGATGAGCCTTCAGCACCCATGAACCTGTCGCTGGTTCACCGGTTGTCCTTTCTTGGACCACTTTTGGTAAGTATTGTGTTAACCTCTGCATAGTGGAAACACCCCACACCCCATGCTTTTGAGATGCTCTGACCCAGTCGTCTCGCCATCGCAATTTGGCCCTTGTCAAAGTCGCTCAGATCCTTACACTTGTCCATGTTCCAACTTCAAGAACTAACTGCTCGCTTGCGTTCTAGTATACCCCCCCACCCTTTGACAGCTGCCATTATAACAAAATAAGCAGTGTTATTCACTTCACTTGTCAGTGGTTTCAATGGAGTGCCTGATCGATGTATTTGTAATTTTGCTTGTTTATTCTTTATTATTAAATTATGGTCTGTGGTTGTTATCAAAAAATGAGGTGTGGGCTATGTTTATTGGTGGTGTGGTGGGGAGGAAGGGGTTGGCTGCTGGACTGCTTGTTTAATGTGGGGTTCAAGTTCAGTCCAGGGGTGTGTGTGGGGTTTGCGTGTTCTCCTCTGTCTTTGCATCCCTTAAGGAAAGAAATGCCAGAACAAACTGCTTCTCTTCTTCCTTGCCTTAAAAACCATGTCAGTGGTCACCCACGAGTCAGCAATGACTTGATGCCACTTTTTAATTTCAGGCATAGTTTAGCTTTCTCTTGCACACACAAACACCAGTGCAGAGCCATAAATTTCCATCTGTAAGGGGAGTCGGGCTGCTCCCTGTAAGCCCAATTGTGGTTAGAGCTGCCAACCGTGGTCTTGGAGGTCATAGGCTCAAATCTTGAGGTCTGCAACTTCCCTGGGTTGCTTCAGTAAAAATTGTCCAGCTGTGTAGATGAATGAAACAGTGGTTGAGCTGAAGCTAAATATCTCAGTAAGCTTTTTATTGAGAAATAAATGTAGGAATAAATATCCAGCAAAGACTCATGCTGTCTGTAGGCTCCATACAAACAGAGCTGGGCCCACGTTCAAACATACACCCTGTCGCTGTTATGAAATGACACCCCCAGCTGAGCTCCCTTTCACCTCTCCAGAGATCTAAGCTTGTTCATGTTATGCACCTTTTTTGGTGGTTCAGCAGGCTTCTCCTGGGACTTCAGCCTACAGTGCTTTAAGTTATAGGTTCAGATCATAAAGAACGAGGCTTCCAAAAAGACAGAAAAAGAACATAGGTGAGATTCCTGCCATTGCAACGGGTGAGTTTAACTGAAGGATGAGCTCGGCTGTAACTGACTTCAATGCTTGCCTCCTATTAAAAACTGAACCCACCAGCTCCTTTGAATGGTCAGCAGCAGTTCTCTCACTTATGTCCATGCGTTTCCCAAGTAATAAATCGTCTTTTTTAATCAAATGGAAAAAATACAAGTTTATTCGCTCACGGTGCTGTATAGTCTAGATGTGTATTTTGCTTGACGTGAGACAGAACATGAGAAGTGCAGATCCTGGATGGCAAAATAGAGAAAACAGGCTTCCATTTGTCCGTCACGCCTGAACACTCTTTCTCGGTAACGCACTGTGAACTGCTGGTCTGTGCAGAAAATATTGTGACGCGAGTGCGTCCTGTCTCTTTTTCGTGTTCTCCTTTCACCGCAGTGCGTATTCATCCCTAGCATCTCAATGCCTGTGTTTGCAGTCTCCTTATCGGTTCGGCCTGTCCACCGTTTCTGTTCTTTGGGTGTCCTTCAGCCTCAGCCACAGTAGTAAAAATCCAATTCCGCAAATGACAAGAGTCCCATCCATCACAGCAGATGTAACCGGAGCCTCAAACGGAGTCTTCACAACTCTCAACCGAAGCCTTACTGTAGCAAGAATCTGTCTGTTGGTCTGAAGGGTAAAAACTGCTGTAACACTTAAGTTATCATAATAAACTTTTCCTTCTCTGAAGAAGAAATCGCAGAGCAAAGTGCACAAATGCCTGGATCCTTTCATACATTTCAAATAAGTAGCAGGAGTCCACTACCATTCTAAAACACTTGGCATCAAACGGTATTTTCCAGAATTTTCCGGAAGAAATCAGTGTCCTGCCCAGCTGTGACAATATTACTCTCCAATGAAGGACAAAGCAATGGAAAAAACAGTGTTTGACAATTGAATAAACGGGAAGCCGAAAAAGAGGACATCTGGTTATTTGGCTGTTAACCCAGAAAGAAGCTGTGCAGTCACTTTCAGATGGCCTTCAGATTCTGCACACAGCACAATTTTTGCACATATAATTCATACAAATATCATTTGCATACACCTAAAAAATATTTCTAATGTAATTCTCAACTTGTTAAATGTGCAACCACATCTAGAGCAGTGCGGATGCTGGGAGTTTCACTGGCAGTGTTAGGTGTATGTTTTTAGGGAATTTAATGTAGTTACTGCCCTGCCAGCTGTCTCTGAAATGCTTCGGTATAAATCTAATGAGATGAAGCTATAAAAATGAGTGTAAACAGCGTAATAGAGCAAAATTGTCCGTTTCAGCTTTGCTGTGCTGCAAGTTTCCATTTAAATATGAGTATATTAGCCCCATTCCAGTATTCTACATTGATGGCTATATTGCATTTGAGGGCCAGTGGGTTCATGTACTAGTGCCAAACCCATGCAACCTTTTTACACTTTTTCAGCATTATTTTGTGTATCAGTTAACCTACATGTATTTTTTACACAGAAGAAGAAAATTTGGCCTGGACAGTATGAAAGGCATCCATCTTTTAATATTTGGTTGGGCTATTGGCAATGATGACACCTCCAAATATATCTTGTAGCATCTATAATCTTCATACACCTTTTGGCTGGGAGTTTCTCCCACTCTACAGTTGCAGTTTGTTGTAGCACTTTGGTTTTTGCAGGATGCCTTTCACCAGCAGCACATTTCAGCTCTTTCGGGACATTTTCAGTCAGACTGACATCAGCACCCATTCCTGGTCAGTTTAATACCCAATTCTTTTCTTTTCTTTTCTTTTCTTTTCTTTTCTTTTCTTTTCTTTTCTTTTCTTTTCTAATCATCCTGTTCTGCTTTTGGATCTGTGTTTTGGCTCATTACCCTTCTGGAAGCCCCATGATGCCTAGTTTTTTTGACAGTAGGTTTGCTCTAAAATGCCTCAGTAATCCTGATTTCATGATTCTCTGAATGTGTCAAAGGCCTTCAGTACCAGAGGCAGCAAAGCAGCTACAAAACATTATGCGGGGTCCTCCTTGGCCTTCACCCATAAATCCCTTCTTGTTTTAATGTAGGGCTTATGGTGCAGGTTGAAACCATCACTCCAGATCAGCTTTAAGCTCTTTATATGTTTTGTATGGTGTTTTTCCAACAGCTTGCACCAACATTCAAACACTTCTTTGATCAGTTTTCCTCTTCCTTCTAAGTCCTGGGATATTCTTAATCGTTCCATGAGCAGCAACCTTCTTAACATTGACCAATGTGGAAACAGGGATGGCAAGGTCTCTGAAGATAGCCTTGTACCCTTTTTAATTTTTATACTTGGTAATAGATTTTCCGACAGCTTTCTTTATATTCCCCATTTCCAAAAAGGAACAGGGAAGGAACGCTGCATTAGAGCCATTTTTCATCAGATAATCATTGATTCGTGTATGCCATGTGTGTTGAATTTACACTGCTTTTGAAACAACATCACATTTCTGAATGTAAAAAACTTGAATTTGCTGCTCTCTGTTTCCATATTGCCAGTCTTTGCCAGGCAAACCCAACACCTGAGATCAGCTGTTACATATACTATACATTTTTTTTTGCTTTTTCTCTTTTCTGTTGTCCAAATCCTGTTTTAATTTTAATATGACCACACTTTCTTAATAGCCATGTATTAAGCAACTGTGCACAATTGATGTTAGTGTGTCTTTGTGACTCATCTATATTTTTCCTTCTCATTTTTGGGAGGTATAAAAGTGAGCCTTCAGTGAATTTTGTACATTTCATTCCTTAAACTGTGGCTTGTTTTGTGCCTGTGAAAACCACACAACTCAGATAACCTCCAAGCCAGCATTTAAGGCCGATCCGCAAGGATCCTGCTTAGCCAGTGCCCTGACACTGGGGAGAGCTTGGTCAAACCGGAATGAATAGCCAGCAACTTCAGTGAATTTCTCCTTTCACAGGTGCATATGATGGTTTTCCTGCAATCATTTTACCTGGTTTTGTAAAAACTATTTGTGTGTAGCTTTACTGTGGGTGTGTATTGCTAATGAATACAGATGACCAGCTCATACAGCTGTACTATACAACAGGTCTGTCCTCTGGGTGCTTCAGTGTCCTTCAAGACAAGTGTTTCAGGTTAACTGGTCTGTAGTAAGGTGTGTGTGTGCGTGCGCATGTGTGCATGCCCCTTTGTGAGGGTCTAGTGTCCCATCCAGCAGTAGTTTTGCAGTCCAGCTCGCAATGACTGGCACAGGCTTCGCACCACCACAACCTATAAATGATAATGGATATTTATATTTGCCTTATATTGTAACAAGCACCAGTCTGGGCTCAGATGCAGGGAATGAGGACATCACACCAGTCTCCATAACACAGCCTTTTATTGAACACAGGGCAAGGGGGGAAGGTAACAGCCAGGCAGGGCAATGGCATAGCTGCTTTTTTTTTTTTTTTTTTTAGCTTAGCACCCACACTGCAGCCTGTTAACCATGCCAGCCCGCTCCTGGCAACACAGTGGGTGAACCCCAACGATACAGCACAACACCCCCTCCATGGTTGGTTGGACCTAATTAACTATTCACATTCGTGATATTGAAACCGGCCAATAGGAGTGCTTAGCTGTAGTGCCCGATGCTACAGTGTTACGTATAAAATAGGTTTTTCCAAACAGTCCAAAAAACCCAGTATCAGTAAAACTGAGGTCCGCTGTAGTATTGTCATTTTTCCTCTTTAGTACTATACGGCCCTTCACACACTTGGCACACAGGCAGGTAGGAGCCGCACACTTCACGGCAACTGCCTCCTCGAGGGTCACCTGTCCGTTGGAGATACTAACACAGCAGCCAGCATAGACACCTGAGCCCGGTAAAACAGTTGTGTATGTGCTGGGTAACAGTGCCATTGCGGAGTGCTGCCAGGAGCAGTGGAAAAATGGACTGGGGGACTTCATTGTATTTTTAACCCGACTGTGTCCTTGTAAGTATTGATTTTTAATCGGAAACTTCTACTCTCAGAGGCACAGTGTCCTGTGACTGTTAATATTTATCATTGAGTTGCTATTGATTTTGAAGAATTTCCTGTATACAAAATAGTACCTCGTCGTAGTGAAATAACATGGCAGTGACTCTGTAGCGGCAATAAAAACCATGGGGGAGTCTTAAATAAACACTGGAGGTCACAGGGAGTGCAGAAAGGGGCCTGACTGCTACGTGTGTACTGACTTTTAGGGATGCAAGCAGATGCCAAAGCAAGCTGGGTGCCTTCAGTTTGCTGACTGTCTGCTTTCTCCTTCAGCAGAAGGGAACAAAACCCAACACTCATTTGGATCAAAATGTAGCAACACATTTAGTAAAGTCAAAGTTGCCAAATAATTCAGATTTAAGCCAGGTTTCATATAAATGCTATGCAACAAAAGTAAAACGGAGTGACCGTAGCAGCACAGATAAAAGAAAATGAGCATGTTGTTATTATGAGTTGATATTTTATTTCAGTTGAAACAAGATGTAGCAGAGGAACACTGAAATAATGGCTAGTAGAATTGTAAGCAAGTCGAACGAAACCTGAACACTTAGCACATGCTTAATTCAAACTGCACAGATGTGAAAAGTATATAAATTTAGATAAAAAATCAGCAGAGCTCTTGAAAATACTAAACATTAGTAATGATACTGACAGAAATATAAGTCACACATTAGTTTCCTATAGTATCTGTATGGTATCCCTTAAACTGTTGAGGACAGCAGACAAGATGATGGCAGAATTATAAGTCGGAAAAAAGGTTATTATTATTCTGCAGATTATTTCCTTAATTTTAGTGTGGACATGATAACAGTTTGCAGAAAATGAACCAACTGGTCTGTAGATGCTAGCTGATGTGACCTCTTTATGCCACAAATTGTTTCTGCATTTGGGCCAGAGTTTCTTTCCAGAGAAGCGTGACTGCAAGGGTTGTTGAGGTTTTTTACGTGATGGAATTGTATTAGAGAAAGAGTTGCACTGCTTTCCTTTGGGTAATGGAAACTGAAAGCAGTCTCGCCCATCAGTGCCTGGAAACTACGGAAATTAGAATTGGCCAGAACCGGCAACAAAATGCTCTCTGAAGGAGGATAAATGCAATAGAGGCGAATGAACACCTTTAGTCATCTTGCTTCCCAGTCTTTACAGCTCAAAGTAGCTGGACGTCTTGCAAAGTATCATTATTTGCTAAGGTTTACAAGATTTTTACATAAACCCACCTTCTCAGACGCAGGGAGAATGAGCAAACCCTCACAGATTGAACCAGATTCGAACGCACGTTCAAACCCAGGCTGTGAGGCGGCAGTGCTACTTGCTGCACAACCACGTAACCCTGTGCATATTTTTTCTGTCCTTTTTAAACAAACTAATTGCAAAGTAATAAAAATAACAAAAGTGTTGTCCTGCTGTGTATGTGTGTGTTATGCATGTGATATGGCTAGCCTTCAGGATGGAGCAGACAACTGGGACCATTGCCACGTAGTTATCGATAATGGAAGTGTTAGAGTATTTTTTAATGTGTTATATTTATCTATTATAACTTTTTATGAGGATTTTACGGAACCTAACCCATTAAGTGGTGAAGTGTATGAAATTTTTGGGTAAAAGGGACGTTGAAGTTATTTGTAAACCGATTCACAGTTGCAAACTTCCAGATACCGCTTGTGGCAGCTGAGGTCGCAGCATGAATGTGTGTGGTGTTTCTAACTGAAACAACCTGGAATAACTTACATTATGTTAAACTGCTACGGAGCAGATTTCCTTAGAATAAATTTTATCATAATGTTCATGCTTTCATTCTGCAACACAAATTTGTTCCAAATTATTGTCCTGTGGTTGGGGACCTTCTGACAGTGTAGCTTTGTGTCAATGTGGCTCAAGGTGTGGCCACACAGACTAATGCATCTGTTTCACTTTCAGAACCTGGAAGCCTGCCAGCCATCCCATGTGTGGATTTTGTGAATGACCGGGCGTTTTTTAAACAGAGGCAAAGGGGACAATGACCATCCCGGTGAATTTGGCACGCATACATTCCGTGCAGCCAGCATGAGCAAAGCAGTTACTGTTACTGGTGGGTGAAGAAGAAAATGACCCAGTGGATCAGTAACCCCCTGCTCATAAAAGGGGAAAGGCTGCGCTGGGTGATCGTCTTTCACGCTACGGCCGAGCGCTCAACTTTCGCGACATGCCCCCTCCATCAGAGCCATCTCCTGGGCTTTCAGCACCGAGTTAAATAGAGGAAAGGCGCATCGGGAGCGACAGTTGATGGATACACGCTCCACGTCAGTGAACAGCGGTGCGGAAGAGCACTTCTTCCTTGTTTGTTTTTAACACTACCTTTTCCAGACTAACAGCACCATTTTGCAGCTGACAGTCAAGCGCCGCCTTCCACCGGTAGGATTTTACCGTCTATTTTTCATGTTTGTGTCGACTTTCAAGAAACCCCTGCAGTGAATTGCATCCAACAGGTCAGTACCTGGGCTGTCTGGTGCCTGCCTAGCTGCTGCTTGTTTGCTGTCATCCTCAGGAGTGGCAGCGGCAGCACGAACCAGGATGGTGAGACCCCTGCTGAGGCTACAGCGGTATTTCCGCAGGAAGCCTGTGCGCTTCTTCACCTTCATCCTACTGTACCTGACAGCGGGCAGCCTGGTCTTCCTGCACACAGGGTTCATGAGCGATATCACGAGGAGAGGCCAGGACAGTGGTGTGGCAAGGGATGAGGCGGACGGCAGGGTGCTGGGAGGTCACGGGTTCGTCACCGGGGACACCCGAATGCTGTCCAAAAGGCACAGCCCGTTGAAGCTGAATGACAACACCAGCAGCTGGAATCGTGCCCTGAAGGGGCGGTCATCCAGGAACGTCGAAGAAGGCCGGGGTGAGTGACACTCTTGTGAGAGAAGTGCTGTCATCACTGAGGAAGGGTTTACTAGAGTCTGTTTTATGGTGCCATGTGCATTTTCACAAAGACAAAGTGAATTGTGCACAGAACAAGGGGTCGGCTCACTCCAAGAAACAGCAGGCATTACTTCCCCATTTCCTTCTGCTGTTATAGGTCAAAAAGTGTAGGGCTTTAAAAAATTAAAAGCTTTGCCCTACACTTAAAAAAATAAAGCTTTATTTTGCTTATAGCTACATATCAAGTGGTGGATTCAAATGGAACTCTAAACGTTGCCTAAAGAATAATACAACGGAGCAAGGAGTAGCCTATCTATAGTTTGTGTTTTATGCAGAATAACTCAAATTTGGGTGTTGAAATTGGGCTTAATCTGAGCAAAGTTTGCACGTTTACCCCACGTTTACATGGATTTCCTTGTGGGTGTTTTGGTTTCTTCCTGCAGTCCGAAGACACGTGCTTCAGCTAAAGCGGTGGCTCTGAATTGCCCTTAGTGTGTCGTATGTGTGCTTCAGCGTTGCGTTACTTTGCTCTGCTGTGTAGATGGGTGAATGAGTTTAGGTTGCTTAGTTGTTTAGCAGCATCTACATCTAAATCTGAATCTAAGTGCCAGCACTATTAATTTGGCTTGGGCAAAGGTAGCCGGCAGCCACAGACCAGCATGAAAATAAGCGAATGAAAGTTAGTAACAACCACACTGTCCAAGCAATGGCCCGAATATGTCAAACCAGCAGTTGCATCTCTCTTTGAGGCTGCATTAGGTCATCACAGGACCTCTCTATTGTCAGCAGGCTCACCTGCATTTTGCACGTTCTTCCTGAGGACAGGTGGCACTGCGCCCAGTTAAATTTCGGGGGAGTGAGGGTCTTACGCTCAGATCACAGCTTATCTCAGTTTGAACTTTCGAAAAACTATTACGTGTATCTTGCTGGTTACCACAGAACTGTTGTGTCTGATGTTTATCATCAACGAGCAGTTGATGTCGGTCTTCGGACCAAGAAACTTGAGCGAGCGACTTTTGCGATGCCCGTTCCCTTTCGGTGATTCGCTGCTAGGAAGTATCGCGGCCAGGAGTACTTTCAAACGGACTGTTCGTGGTGTTTCTGCAGGCATCCCCTGTGTTGTGCATGCATGTGTAAGAGCGTGTTAGCACGTGGGCAGCAGATGAAGGTCTTGGGTGAGAAGATGAAACAAACTCTCTGAGCAAACAGTCGTTTTCATTCAGCTTGGGGTAAATGCTGGTAACTGGATTCAATGCAAAGACACTAGAAGTACTGCCAAAAAATGTGCACCAATTGCGCAAGGCTGCAAAACTGCAAAACCGAACTGGACCGTGAATGCTGTCCAAAGCATACGTGTTGGCTGCGTCTCACATACATTTAACCTGTCTGTTGCCTGCATTATTTGCTGCAGAAATTATTAACATTTGCAGGGAATGTTTTGCTTTACCTTAATGTACAAAGAGCTTTGGAAATCCTTCTCAATGGTGCAAAAAGGGTGTCGAGGCTCTCCGTACGTGGGAAATGCCCGATTCGCATCACTCCGGCATCACCCACGGGCTTTTCAGCTGCACACGAAGAGCCCCAGGCTGCAACCAAACCCAGCGCAGCATCAGGTCCCCATCTAACCACAGACTGCAAATGTACAGCGCTTAGCGTGAAGCACGAAACAGCCCGAATCTGAGTCGCTTCTTCACTTCCGACTCTTTTCGCAATTGGTTATTGTGCTGAAAAAGCCTGCATCGCCTCCTATTCCAAGGCAAACAAGTTGCTAATGGAAATGTCCCTTACTAAGCGCTGGAGCTGTCTAAACTGGGCAGAGTGGCTGGACTGGGAGAACAAATGCAGATAAACGTTTGCAGTTATTCACCGTTTGTATCTGAACAGCATGAAATTGTATAAATCGGATATTTGCACGCACATCAGGAAACTCACACATCATTGGTGTTAAAGCTTGAAAAGTTTCTTCAGCATGCCTGAAATATAAAGTAACTGTGGTTATTTTTTCCACTTATTTTGATCTGTATGGATATAAAGTTAACAAATGTGTATAGTTAGGAGAATTAAAAATGCATAAATATACAAAAAGTGGTTGTTTATGGGGGCTTTTATCACATGTTGCTAAAAATAATGACTGTAGTGCATAACCCAGAACATGCTGGACTACAAAAAGTCCTTCTCAAAGTTCCCTATGCTGAAAAAAGTTTGGGTTTGAAACGATAGGAGTCCACATGTTAATAATGGCCGGAGGAGCGCTGACATAAGATAAGACTTATTATTTGACAAATCCAAGGCAACATCTGAAGAACTCCTGAGTGGTTTCTTATTCTTTGTAAAAGAGGACCTCGGACTCCTTCCCAGGTCCCTGCAGAAAGTGTCCGTAGCCATTGTGCTCACATAGAGCAGCCCCATACTTCAAGGGGCAGGATTTTACCTGCTCCCAGCAATATCGTCTTACGGTCACTTCAGAATCAGGAGGTGATAAGCAGACTTTGAGTGTCGAATGCAAGTACCCTTGGGAATCAAACGCTACTCCTTTCAGGGTCATTTGAGCAAGATCTCTGCGGAGAAGGACAGAGGGGGATCCAGTTTCTTCTCTCAGTTAAAACTTAGTCAGTGTAATTCATTTAATAATGAAAGCAACCTTGAGCAGCAGCCTAACAAAATTCGCTTTGTTCTTCACATGACTACATTTTTACTGGCATGAAGAGCGATGTTCCTCAACATCAGTAACTGCTGTTATTTTGCCTTTACAGGGAAACAAGCAGCATCGTGCTTAACCGCTGGGCTGAGTTGTAGGCCATTGTATCCCTGTCCAACATCGGGCGGTTGTAAAAGGTTCAAAGGTTCAAAGGTTTATTTGTCATGGATGAATAACACAGCATAGCAGTGTTGTCACCATGAAAAGTTTTTGTTTCCAGGCATCCTCAGTATGGACATAAAATATGTAAAGTATAATAAGTAAGGTACAGGATAGTCGGGAGAGGAAAACAAATAAATAATAATAAATTAGAGAGTAAACAAAACGTAATAAATAGGAATAGGTATGTGGGGGAAAAAAGACTGAATGTTGTGTTTCACCTTTTATCATTTTATTCCTAATGATTCTATGCTTCATTTATTGTCTATTTATGGTTTCATTTACCTGAAAGCCACCAGTCATTTGTTTGTGAACACCTCAATTTT
This sequence comes from Heterotis niloticus, assembly GCA_018136845.1. Taxonomy (NCBI): domain Eukaryota; kingdom Metazoa; phylum Chordata; class Actinopteri; order Osteoglossiformes; family Osteoglossidae; genus Heterotis; species Heterotis niloticus. The sequence continues at coordinate 415,382 of CM030896.1, forward strand.
GGATTTGACACTCATTCATTTCCTGTCCAGATCAGATCAGACACAGATAAAAAATTGGAATAAAATTTGAATAAAGCATGCAAAATCTAACAGAGCTTTTAACCAGTGTTTGGAAACCTATCGTCATCCCTATGACAATCTGATTGTAGAAGCCATAACCATGATATCACAATGGGTTGAATTTGACTAGGGTTAGGGACTAAAAGTTCTGGTCTCGCAAGCCAGGAAGGCCTGTCCTGCCTCAACCTCAGGTGATGCTTCCATCTGAATTGAAAAGCTTTGGATAAATAGAAAGTACAAAAACTGAAAGCTGTGGACTTCCATATTAGCACATTTATCATGTGAACGATGGCTGGGTGAAGCATGATGGGAAATGTAGGCACTCCCCAGATCCAGGGTACGCTCCACTATTTTGTGGCTCTCTGAAGACCCCTGAAGACATGAGCAGAAAGAACACCGGGTCATTAGGTTCTTAAAGCCGACAGCATGGTGCTCGTGTTTTTATTTATGCCTCCATGTGCGCTGAAAATAGTTTTTTCCGTACTGGTTCAGGTAGGTGAATGCTGCTGAAAAAAGCATCATTAAAGCTCCCTTCTCTCCTCTCCCCTTTCTTGCCCTCCCCTTCTGCTACTTATTCCTTAGGCCTTTACCTTCCTCTGGTCCTGGTCTCCTTAGTTCCCAGCTAGCGGTAAGACCGATTATTGCTCTTGGTGTCACACTCCTTTTCTCAAAACCACACTCCATGACACCCACATGGCAAACTTGTTCTTCCCTTTCGTCCCCTCACCACCAGTACTTTTAGCCACAGACTGTGGGCGCCATAGAAAAAGTTGCATGTTTTTGATGTAGGAAATATTTCTTTTCTTTTGTCTGGATATACGGACATCACATAAACTAATACAAATACCCAGTTGGTGAAAGGCATCCTGTACACCCAAACGTCAGTCTTGGTAGACCAAGAACAACCAAGGGGAAAACAGCGATGTATCTACATCACTCCTTAGAATGGATTTCTCTTGTTTATTTTTAAATGCATTCTTAAAGCCCAGAGAGCTTATATAGGCAGCAGAAAACTGAGGCGTGAGGTGGATGGGGAGGGTTAGGGTTATGAATGAGCTGTTTGAATGTAATCCAGCCACCTTTCTGATAGCAGGTGAAATTCTCCGTTCATTAATATTTTAATGCGACCGTAATCGTATCGCCGTTCGTTTCAGCCATGAATATGGAATTACCGAATCGATCGAAAGTGATTTGATTTGTGTAAAACTATCCATGCACTAATGTATGAAATGAACGACAAACATGGAGATACCCGACTTTGTGAACACATGGAAAGAAGTTAAATATAATTTATGTTCAAATGAGGCTACTTCAGATTTTGGACAGAGATTCTCAATTTGCTCTGTTTGCTGTGGCAAATTTTGATCAGTAAATGAGATTCAGTTTTGGACCTTTACGGTGATTTCTAAAGAATAACTCAAATAATGTTATAGCTTGACCCAATGTCCAAAAATGTTGAATAAGGAAATAATTGTTTTACAGCATGATAAACATTATAGTACTTTAATGAGTAAGTCATTTTTATCAATTTCATGTAGCTGATATCTTATCCAAGTATTGAATCTTCAACATAAGACAGGATGAGGAGGTTCAGTTCAAATGAAAGTTACAATGGATAAGATTGTTGAACTCAGTGATGCTAAACATGGCCTGACCATTGGTACCAGATGCACTCAGAAATGGCCACTCTCCTGACATTTTTGCACACAACTTCTTCTTCTTCTTCTTCTTCTTCTTCTTCTTTCAGCCGCTCCCGTTAGGGGTCGCCACAGCGGATCAAAAGCTTCCACTTCTTCCTGTCCTCTGCATCTTTCTCCGTCGCACCCACCGCTTGCATGTCCTCCTTCACCACATCCATTTTTGCACACGACATAGTCAAGAATTTACAGAAAACAGTCTGATAAACCAAAAACAATGCAAACAGAAAAGATAATTCAGTGGCCCTTCTGTAGGTGAAAATATTTTGTTATTTGAAAGTGGTAAGAAAAAATGGATAAAAAAATAAACAAGAATGCCACAAATGCAAAAGGAACAGCATAGCGCAACTGCGTTGTGCTGAAAAGTATCTTTCAGCATGGAAACAGAAGACCACGCCTGCTTTCCTTTAGCTGCGAGTAAAAGAAGGTTCCAGTGGACATGCGGTCACCAAATCTGGACGACTGAGTAGTGGAAATGCAGTGTCTGTTCTGTCAAATCCAAGGTTCTCTTGTGATGTGTTGATGGCTGAGAAATTATTGAAAAAGAATCATAGGCTCACCCTGCATGGAATGGTTCTGGTGATGTAAGATTTTTCTTGGTGCACATTAGGTTTTTAGCACCAGCTGAGCATTGTTTCAGCACTACAGAGTACCAAAAATTTGCTGCTGACCAGGCACATCCTTTCACCACCAGTATCTATTATAGTGCACATCTTCTCAGGATTTTGCCACAAACATGGCGTTGCCTTTACGTTAGTCCAACAACCTGCACAAGCCTCTTTTCTAAAGCCAATGGGACAGCTTTGGGATGAAGCCAACTACAATGACAGCAAAGTTAATTTACCGTCAGAAAATCTGCATAAACTGTGCAAGGCTGTAAAGCCAACATGGACCAGGAATGCTGTTGAATGTATCCAGCCTTGTTGCTGAAATAATTCTTTATGGCAAAAGTAGATCTCACCCAGTGCTGCTTTATTGCGTCTAACAAAGTGTCCGCTGAGTTTATATTCTGTATTTTTACACCCCTTTATTTTATTTAAGCAAATCTGTGCTTTCCTCTGCTTTTCTGTCTACTGATCCCATTGTTCACCTCCTGGCAAAGTGGTGCTTTTAAACCTTGGCCACTGTTTATGTTGAAGCAGACTAGTGGTGACATCTGCAAATTTGACTGATGCCTAGGTCCTGAAAAAGGCTCTTGCGCCTTTTTTAGACAATTATTGTTAAAACTTTTAATACTGGTACTGAGTAAAAATAGGAAGAGCGATCTGCAGGGCAGATGGCTGCCAATACCAGGAGGAGAGGTAGTTGCACACCAAGGAAACTGCTGAAATCTCTTACATGCAACATCAGCACTCATCTTAAGGAGACCCAATGGCCCAGAGAGAACACTGAAAGAACCCAAAGGTTCAAATCCCAAAAGAAAAAATCCAGCAAAAAGGATGAATGCCATTTTTATAAATACATTTCAAGGTTTCAAGGTTTATTTGTCATGGGTGCACTAACAGCAGCATAGCAGTGTTGTGTCCATGAAAAGTGTTGCTTCCAGACATCCTCAGCAAATAAATATATAAATAAGATATAAGAAAAATAAATAAGGAATAAGATGTAAATCTATACATAGAAGTTATAAATATACATAGAAGTTAAAAGTTAGTAAACAAGAATAGCAAACAAAAAACAAGAAGTAGCAAAGAAGAAACGAACAACAACAGCCAAACCAAGAAACACACAACCGATAAGGGCATAAAAGGCATACAGACAGACTCTGATCGACAGTGTCTCACTGTCCAAGGGAGGGGTCAGTGCTTCAACAGTCTTATCGTGTGGGGGGAAAACTTTCCCGGAACCTGCTTTTTCTCGTCCGAATGCGTCTAAAGCGTTTTCCGGACAGGAGCAAGGACAATAGTTTGTGGCTGGGGTGATTCAAAGATTAAAAGAGATTTATTTGTCACATACACGGTAATGTTATGGGCCTTCTTCTTACATCGCTAGGTGTAGAGGTCCTGCAGGGCTGGAAGATCAGTCCTGGGGTAATGCTCTGTGCTGTCTTGACCACTCTTTGTAGAGCTTTACTGCAGCTGCCATACCAGGCCATGAAACAGCCAGTCAGGATACTTTCAATGGTACATCTGTAGAAGCTGACAAGTATCCTGTTGTCCATGCCGAACCTCTTCAACTGACTGCACAGGGCAAGGTTGAGTCCTAGGTTCCTGAGCTTGGCAACCAGCTTAGAGGGCACGATGGTGTTGAATGCTGAGCTGTAATCGATAAAAAAAAAAAAAGCATTCTCACATACATGTTCCTCTGGTCCAGGTGGGAGAGAGCCTTATGGAGGGTGAAGGCAATTGTGTCGTCAGTTGACCTGTTTGATCTGTAGGCGAACTGAAGCGGGTCCGATGTGTCTGGCAGAGAGGCAACGATATGCGATTTGACTAACCGCTCAAAGCACTTCATGATAACGGACATAAGTGCTACAAGGCGGTAGTCATTTAGGCAGAGGACTCTGGGTTTCTTCGGTACAGGAACAATGATGGCTTTCTTGAAACATGTGGGGACAACAGACTGGAGCTGGGAAAGGTTGAAGATGTCCGTGAACACACCCACCAGCCGGTCTGCACAAACCTTGAGAACATGACCAGGGATGTTGTCTGGTCCGGGAGCTTTGTGTATGTTTATCCTCTTGAAGGATTTACACACATCTGCCCTAGACACCTGCAGTGTGCAAGCATCCCAGTTCAGGTCCACAGCCAGTGATTTACATTTAGCAATTTTATTTTCATCCATGCTCAGTTCCTATTTTGCCAGAAGAGCATGAACAGAATCACCCCTGAAATGTTTAGTGTAGGCATGTCTGTGTGATGCATTCATTTATTTAAGTCAGGGATGTGAAAGCTACACCCTGGACAGGATGCTGGGTAGCTCCTCATCTGCAAATTCAAACTCCAGAGAGAATTTAGAGAAACAGATTTACCTGAGACACATGTCTTTGGACAGTGGGAGGAAACGGGAGCACCTAGAGGAAACATACTGTATGTACAGTAGATATGAGAAGAACATGTTAAGTCCACAGACTTTCTAGTTAAAGAGAATAATGCTAAAAAGCTAAGCCAATGCTTTCTTATAGCTGAAGCTTGTAGCTTTCCTCATACGTTGTGGAGTTTATCTCATTGTTCTCAGCTCTGCAGCGATGTAGAGATTCTCATCGACCAAGTTTGGGGCAGTGGTTTTCATGTTGTCACGCAACTTCAGAGATATATTGAACTTAAGCAACTGTAAAAGCATCCTGGAACATTTATTGAAACCCACCAGGTTGTACTAGGGTACTACAGCAGGTGTGGAGAGACGGGCTTGAATTAGCAGCTTTTGCGCAACAAGTACCTGCTGCAATGGTGTATTTTCACGCTGAATCAGCTTGTTCCATTCTGTGTGATTTTTAAATTTTTTTTGCTTTAAATGATGACCTGATATTCCGTTTGAAAGCTGTCAGCCTAACAGTTTTGAAAATTTTATGTACCCTTAGCAAAGTACATCGGCTGCTACATGGATGACACACAGAAGCGGGCACTCAGGGGAGCATCCTTTCTTGACTATAGGAAAATGACGGTCTTCCGTTGCCAGGACAACTGTGCTGAAAGGTAGGCCCTAACAGAGAGGAGTTTTTTCCACTTATACCCCAACTCCTGCAAAAGCAAGATACTGAAAAATGGAAGTTGAGAGCCTGTGTGTCTGCTAGCCCATGTCAGGTGTCCTCAGAATTCAGCTATGGAAGTGTTGGCAGGTGGCAGGTAGTATAAGGCCAAGTGACAACGACAGCATGCTTGCAACAGGTTCTCCCTTAAGGCTACATATACACACATATACATGTACACATATATTTATGTATAACTCTCACAGGTATCCCCCACCCCTGACCTTGCAAAAAAGATTGGTAACAGAAACTGGATTAAATGTTCATTTTTATATTCTGCTTCCTACTTCCATTCCATTCCTTTTACTGCATACCGTGATGATGCTGACGAGAAGGTGAAGGTGAACTGGAACTCTTGTGATAACCCATGGCGCTCAGACACTGTCTGGCTCAGCAGGCCAGGCCTGTGCAAAGTTGTCAGTATAAACAACTGAACAAGACTGCAGAGAACGGCCTCATCCTGCTCCCTTTCACAAATTTTACTGATAGTCTTGTGGGCATCAGGTGTGCAGAGAAAGCTGTTTCAGTTCAGAAGAGCAGGTCCTTTGGAGGCCTGAGGTTTTGTCATTGGGAGTCCTCAGACTGGGCGATTTAAAGTCTAAACTGAGTGCCTTAGAAGCAATGTGTGCAATACTCATCTAAAAGTTTGTTAGTGATTTTTTAATTCCATTTTTTCTCAACTGTGAGACGAACAACACACACACACACACACACACACACACACACACACACACACACACACACACACACACAAGCAGATGATGTCTTCCTTCTGGTATGTTGATTTACTGTCATTTTTACCCTTCAGGAAAGATATTAGCAGTGAACAAGAGGGTTTTTTCATAATAACAGCAGTGCATTCATTGCTGCCTCACATTGTTTTGTCAAGCAGACAGACAGTTGGTCTTGGGGTCCTTAATTCTCTATTCTTCTCAATGTGAAGCCCACTGTTTCACAGCGTTAATGGAAAGCTGCTGTGCCAAAAGGGCTGTGTGTTGCCTGCTATTTCTGAGTGTGATTCAAGGTCTGTGGTTTATTTGGTGTTCCTATATCAGCAGTCAACAGTCAGCACTTTTTCTTGCTGACTGGACCCATGTAACTCAGAGTCAGACAAGACCATCTGTGGTCTGTGGGCTTAAGAGTTTGTAGGCACACCACTGCTGAGGTCAGTTAAAGATTGTGGAGGTCAAGATAAGTGAGGTGATGATGTTTCAGTCCTGTTTGAAAGATTCCCTTCATCCCTCCTGTCACTTGACCTGTCACGTGTGTCTCAGGGGCTACCTGTATGCAGGCCTGGAGTTCGGAGCTGAGTGCTACTGTGGCCACAAGATCCAGGCTCCCAATGCCAGTGACTCTGACTGCAACATGGAGTGCAAAGGGGAGAGGGGCAACACCTGTGGGGGGGCCAACCGGCTGTCCGTCTACCGCCTGGAGCTTAGTCAGGAGTCTGCGCGCCGCTGTAAGTTCTCCACCGCCCCCCAGTAAGTGGAGGCTACTTCTGGTCCTGATGGTCTGCAGTCCGTGAAAGTTCTGCACTTTGCTTCCAACAGCGAACATTGAACATTCTGTCAACTGGCACTTGGTGCTTGCAATGGATTCAGCCTGCAGGTGAAAGCTCAGTAGCTGGAGAGAGAAATGTGGGAGAGGTTGCGAAATGTGCTGCTTTCAGGTAGAAAACTTCAAAAAACAAATGTGACTATTCAGTGCTGCAGAAGCCTCAAGGTACCTCCCCAAAACCTCAAGCTTTTATGCTGTAGCTCCAACATGTACTATATCACATGCACAGAAACATTCATTTAGAAGAACTGTAGCACAAGAACCAATAAAAAGCAGAAAGTGACTATGTGACACATGGCACACTCTCATATCAAACTAAAACTATACAGCTTCCAACTTTAGCATTGCAACATGACTATGGACACAGCAGAAGAAGAAGAAGAGAACATCTGACACCATATCCCAAAGCTCCAGGCCCCTTGCAGAACAATCTGGAATAGAACAAAACACATTCATTTTCATCGCCTACAATCTCATGTGGCCTCATAATTTATTCCACACACAACGGTGCTCTGGGGTCTCACCTGCCTACTCATATGTTTGCGTTTGTGTCCTCCATTTTGCACCATTGTGGTTTAATATTATGATTATTAATTTATGCCACTGTGGTATTCATCTTCCTCAAACCTATCTGCTGACACCATTGCAGTTTGCAGCATTTTTATAGATTTTTATATACATATTTTTAGGTAAACATGACCCTTTGCATGCGGGTGAAACTTCCCTGAACAGCTGACACAGAAAACTGTAGCAAAGAGCAAGTCTGCATTTATTCAAAGAGCAGAACAAAACAAACATACAGAGCAAATTCATTAAAATAAACTTCACTCTTTAAACTTCTGTCCCAAATGCACACTTTGAGACTCTCAGGAATGGAGCAAAGGGGAAGCTTTTTACGCATGCATTCGTGCGATGTACAAAAACTGCGCACGGCTCAAAAAGCTAAGACACAATAGAATAAAAAAGCAGAGTATTAAGTCATGTAAACTCTGTAAAAACACGCGGCCTGAATGTAAAATATAAAATGTGGATTATTGGTGTGCAACACAAGTTTTTCCTTGGGCATCATCTATGACAATTCAGAGATGACATTTTGGCTTGAAACTGTACCTAAATAATAGAAAAAGTCATTTCATCATTTAGTGTAGATTAGGATTGGTTAAAAGGGCTGAAGAACACAGCTGCATTTTACAGAATATTTTTGTTGTTATTTGCTGCTAAATGCTTGGACATTGAATTGTACATTCCTGTGCAGAAACAGACTGTTTCCAGCACCTTTATGTGGCTGAATCACAACTCCATGGCAGAACCTTGCAGCTTATTTTATTGCAATGTATTTCTTTGCGCAGTTTCAGTTTCCAGTAGACACAAGTTCCTGAACAGTAATGTCGAATGTGCACTTGCTGTTGAGGCTTGGAGTTTCTTTAGCTTTGTAATATGAGTACTTCCAAGCCCACCAGCTGTGTAGCAAGGGGGGATTTCAGAAGTTCCCAGCTTACTTCATGCTTTGAGCGAGCAGACTTCATTTAAGAGGAAATATCACAGGAAGGGTTTTGACTCAGCACCGCTCAACGGATGTTACTCTGGTTCTCACCCACAGGCTCTGGTCTGGAAGGATGTAGTGATGATATGATATGAGAGTGTGCAAACCTGATTATTATTATTATTATTATTATTATTATTATTATTATTAGTAGTAGTAGTAGTAGTAGTAGTAGTAGTAGTAGAGGCGGTTGTAGTAGTAATAGTAATAGCAATGTCTAGTTTTATCCTGTGCAGTTTTGGGTGATGTTTGTAGTTGTTGAAGTTTCAAGGGTAGGCATCTCAGGAGAAGTGTCTCAGACCTTTTTTGTAGTCCTTAGTGGAATTTAAGGGCCTGAACACAGCTCATCCAACAGCTTGCTTTGGTATTTATCATGCTTGTCAGTTTGACTTCTGTCATGGAAGGCATCAACGTGCATCAACAAAACCAACATCAAGACGCAGTGAAATGAAAAATGCTGCTGTGGTGAACCCATGTGAACCAGTCTGAATCAGAGCACATTCCACTACATGGTCTACTCAGAAACCATGTACGTGACAAATAAACTCTTTTGACTTTTTGACTTGACTTTTGACATGGACCTCGAACTGCTGTCTTTAAGATCTTTATCATCTTAAACATTGCAGACATTTCCAGAATTCTAGCTCATACATTAAATGGCTATGTCATTGTTGAATGTATGAAAAAACGGTTTAAAACTAAATAATTACAAACCCAGGAGAAGACTGAGGCTGTCATCCTGTGAAGAGTTAAGAAGTAAGCGAGATGATGGAGTGATAATGCTGAGGGAGCCGTGGCCCAGTGTGCACGACCAGATGAGAGGTTAATGCTGAGGGGAAGTTGCTCACTGTACATAGTTGCTGATAGTTTAGTGATAAGAACATACAGTACGTATACATAGAGATACTCAGCGGTTAGGTTGGGGACCATGTTGAGGAAACCGGGGTGTGAGCAGTAAACTGGCAGTGGGTAAATGTTACTTCAGTTTTTCTATTAAGTCACATGAGTTGCCTCACGGTTGTTTCAAAACCTTAAGGTTGTAAGCTTTTTTATGGTTTCCATTCACAGACGGGAGTGCAGTCTTCAAGGGGTGTTTCCGGAGGCCTGAGAACGTGACACTGGCCTTGCCAGTCAGTGCTGTCCTCCTCAACATGTCTGTGGAGAAGTGTGTGGACCTGTGCACCGAGCGGGTGAGCACAGAGAGTTTGAGGCCTGTGCTCCACAGGGGGTGAAGGTTGCAGACTGGAATATGGTTTGGGTTAAGCAGGTTAAGTTCAGGCAAAGTAATGGACGGACGTCTAGTACGTGTACATAATCTCCTTACTCATTTTTACCACCAAACTCTGCATTAAAGCATTGTAGTGCAGATAGCTGCTTTGAGGCAGAGGCATTTGGTTAAAGGTGACCTGCATCATTGCAGTTTACTAATCCAAGAATGAACAGCAGTAGATACCCGCTTTCACAGCATTGTGGACTCCAAAGTCTCCTGTGGATCCACCAGATGCTTTCTCCCTCCATGCTGGAGTCTTTCCTAATTTGGTTCTGTTTGTCATCGAAGAGAATCTGACCAATTTTGCTACAGGCCCAGGCAGCAGGTCCCTTCCAGCGAATAAACGGGTTCTTCTTCACGCTGCCGGAAATATGTCACATTGAACAAATGCCAAAAATACAAAAGACTGCGGTGTTTTTGTTAACTGAAACCAAATCCAGCACAAGAAGCTGACAGCGGAAACAAGGAAAGGTTACAAAATTGATTGTCCCCAACAACTTGTAAGATGCAGGGCCAACAAGGACAAGTCTGTCCCAAAAAACTGCTATGGCATAACACACACTGTCATACGCTCACACGTACTTACACTGCAGAACATTTTGAGTTATCAGTTCAACTGAAACACATGTGTTTTGAATGTGGGAGGAAACCCATGTAAACCTGAGCAGAACATGAAAATTGTACACAGCCTGAGCTGGATTCAGACTCACATCCAAGCACACAGCATGGGAGCTGTGAGGCACCAGCTGTACCCACCGTGCCACTGTTTCACCCACACCTTTATTATTGTTATCTTGGAATTCTGCTTGGTCTGCATATACTTTAATCCAAAGCAAGTGGCTTCTGGGATTAACCTCACAACATCCACATTTTTTTGCTGAATGTTTAAAAAGTCTGAATGAGAAAATCACCAAAGTACCTGCTAACCCCTGAACAAAACTGGGTAGTAATGACCTAAGCATGAATAAAGGGCCTGAAAGGTAGCAAAAACCGGGGGAGCAGGGACTTCTGATGATGTCTCACTCACTCCCGGCAGGAGCTGTCCCTGGCAGTGTTGGCTGGCAAGACCTGTCACTGCGGGTACCCCACGCCCCGCTTCACCCTGCATGAGCGTGAGGATGAGGAGCTGTGCCAGCAACGCTGCCCCGGAGAGGAGTTTGAGAGCTGCGGCACCAAAGAATATTTTGTGGTTTATCAGACACAGGCGCAAGGTATGAGCAGCGGCGGCCATATTTCATTCCACAGCCTACAGCAGAGAATGCCTTACTATCGATCTATTCATACGTATTGAATTTTTGTGCTAACCGCATGTTATTTAACCATTTCAAGTTTTTGTTATACACCAGACAGCCAAAAATGCTGCTTCTGATACATTCATTTTTTTTCTGAACGTGTAGCAGAAAGGTTCAGACTCCATATTTGGTTTCCTAGATGTTTCATCTCCTGTGCCAGAGCTCAGCAAACCCTGGGGCCAAAGCTGAGTTTCAAGCATTTGACCCTGTTTTGAAAAACAGTGGGGGGAAATGACCTTTATTTCCAGTCACCATGCAGCAGTCTCCAAACATGTAAAGTTCTGCTTGCATAAGTTGCGACTGCGAGGTGCTTGCTAACTTCCTCAATAGAGCTGCTGGTTACATGTATTTCTCAAGGTCTGCAGTCTGCATGGTGTCATCATTGCCCCGGGTGACTTTCACTTCCTAAGTTGAACCCTGAAGATACATTAAAACAATGATCGCAAGGAAAAACATCCAGCTGACTTTATTATCTTATGTGTCCATTTCCCCTAAACTTGAGAGTTCATTCACCCTAGTGTTTAGTTTAGCTTTCCTTGTGTCTCTGACCCTTACTGTAGCTCATTTTTGACAAGACCAACATAGGGTCTCACTTATAACTGGGTTAGTAGCTGTAAGGCCCTGAAATTTATCAAAATAAATGAATTTTGCTCATTTTGTATTTTTTTAAAGCCCCCAGATTACTCTGGAAACTGATAAAAGTCCTGGATATTTGTTGCCCCGTTCCAATAAAGTGTTTTAATATCAGTTATACATTTGTCATGCTTGTTTTGTACCCTGACCTGTGAAGTATGCCATCACTCTGCTGGCAAATTTGGGCCGAAGTTTTGAGAAGAGTGGTGGCAGTTGTAAAATCGGAGCCAGGACCCATTAATATTATTATAATGTATATGTGTGTGTTTTAAATGTAGTTCTATAGGACAACGTTTGTAACTCATTTTGCACCCTTGGGCTGTCATCTTGGGCTGTTCGCTGTTTCCTGTCCCTAATGCAGTATAACTGTTGCCTACAAAATAATCGGTTCCTCAGAAATATATAATAAGTACCTGCATGTTGGCGCGTTGGTTAATGCTATGGCATGAAAAGTTGCTACAACCTGCGTACATATTGACAACCGCTTATAGAAAAAGCTTTTTTATAAACCTGTTATGGTTGTCAACCAGTTCCCACTTTTAAAAGCATTTGCAAAATATCGGCTCTTCTTAGCGTACACACAGTCTCTCTTTCTCTCGCTCTCTCAGGGGTGTACAGTTTGCAGCCTGAGGACTGTATGTGGCCCACTCTTTCCTACAATGTGGCCTTCAAGAACATTTGTAAAATTATTCATCATAAATAGTAGCTAAGTTATAAGTCCAGGTCAGAAGTAGCAAGGTACAACAATAAAGTGGCAAGGTCAAGACTAAAAACCACATATTGAAAAAAACATCATATGTCACCAATCTACCTCATGTACCATTTCTTCCAATTCTCACTTTATGTTTCTCCATCCAGTATCCTAACCCCAGTCACACTTGTTCATTTGGGTCCTTCCTGCACCACACGCCCTCCTTCTTGCACTGAACTGGGCGCAGACTCTATTGCTAATATGAAATACCAGAGTACAAATGTGCAAGATGCCAAGTAGCCTTTGGGGTATTTAATGAACTTCACTACACAAAAATTACCTGTGTGCTAAAATTTCAAGCCTGTCACGTGAAAAACAAAGCTATGCACAAAGAACAAACACATACTGAACTATACTGATATAAAGATACTTCTCGTGAATCTTATACATTTTATCGAATCACATGAAAATGCAGTTATGATTTCACATGTGTGGACATAATTTTTCCATTTAGACATTTACGGTTTGGTATGTCATTTACTATGATTTTTACACATACAGTCAGTGGATTAATTCTTAGTAAAGATTGGGTTGCCCATCTTTGGTTTTATACACTTTTATATTTGATCTAAGAGGCTCTTGCTGTTTTTGTTTCTTCTCATCCTGAATCTGTTGCATTCTAGACAACCGGTGCATGGATCGTCGCTTCCTACCTGGCCGCTCCAAGCAGCTAGTGGCCCTGGCCAGCTTCCCTGGGGCAGGGAACACCTGGGCGCGCCACCTTATTGAGTTGGCTACCGGTTTCTACACAGGCAGCTACTACTTTGATGGCTCCTTGTACAACAAAGGTCAGTTGCTGGCTGGAGCTTTAAGTACTCTGTGACGTAAATGTGTACAGTCCTGTTCATGAGCTACATTTAGTATAACTATTATAATAAAAATATACATTTATGTTTATTTCATTGCGAGCTGAAAATTGCATACATTAAACTCCTTTTAATGTGGTATTAATATCAACACTGTTGTCATAGCTCATCTGTTCACATCTGGCAACCTGAACTGGCACCTCTCCTTGAATCCTTTATGATTTCACAAAGGTTAAATGTTTATCGGATGTTTTACTACCTTACCAGCTTCATCCCTTTGTATGAAGCTGAAGAGGAACCTAAACTCCGTGGCTTTATCACATGGTGGCAAGATTTTACTCCATACTTATTTTTAACTTGGGCCACGCTGCTGACAGGGGATCGATGCACCAAATACCCTATGTATAATAATAACCTGGCATGTACTGTACACCTTTTAAAGGTGAGAAAAGATTGAGAGCAACAGTTGAAATTGTGTTATAGACCAATCTGGGACCAGAATCTCAGCTCCCACTGATGCATGACCATACAGGAGGTGAAGTATTTCACCCTCCTGTAAGTTACAACTTCCCCCATCTACTGTTAGTCATAGCCCTCATAAAAATGTTTGCATCTTCTTCTTCTTCTTTCGGCCGCTCCCGTTAGGGGTCACCACAGCGGATCAAAAGCTTCCACTTCCTCCTGTCCTCTGCATCTTTCTCTGTCGCACCCACCACTTGCATGTCCTCCTTCACCACATCCATAAATCTCCTCTTAGGCCTTCCTCTCTTCCTCTTGCCTGGCAGCTCCATCCCTAGCATCCTTCTCCCGATATATCCCGAATCTCTCCTCTGCATATGTCCATACCAACGCAGTCTCGCCTCTCTGACTTTGTCTCCAAACCGTCTAATATACTCATTTCTAATCCTGTCCATCCTCATCACACCCAATGCAAATCTTAACATCTTTAACTCTGCCACCTCTAGCTCTGCCTCCTGTCTTTTGGTCAGTGCCACCGTCTCCAACCCATAAAGCATAGCTGGTCTCACTACCATCTTATAGACCTTCCCTTTCACTCTTGCTGGTACCCTTCTGTCACAAATCACTCCTGACACTCTTCTCTATCCACTCCACCCTGCCTGCACTCTCTTCTTCACCTCTCTTCCACACTCCCCTGGCCCTCCTGCATAAGATGTAATCCACCTGTGTGCATCTTCCTCCACTCTTGTATGTCACCCTGTATTCCTCCCTCTTCTTAAAATGCATATTTACCACAGCCATGTCCATCCTTTTTGCAAAGTCCACTATCATCTGACCTTCTGCGTTCCTCTCCTTGACACCATACCTACCCATCACCTCCCCATCTCCTCTGTTCCCTTCACCAACATGCCCATTGAAATCCACTCTCTCCCCCTCAGGTACACTCTTCACCACTTCATCCATATCACTCCAGAATTCTTCTTTCTCATCCATCTCACACCCAGCTTGCGGGGCATATGCACTAACAACATTCATCATCACACTATCGATTTCCAGTTTCATAACCATCACTCTATCAGACACTCTCTTCACCTCCAAGACACTCTTGACATACTGTTCCTTCAGGATAACCCCTACCCCATTTTTCCTCCCATCCACACCATGGTAAAACAGTTTAAAGCCCCCTCCGATGCACCTAGCCTTACTCCCCTTCCATTTGGTCTCTTGCACACACAATATATCAACCTTCCTTCTCTCCATCATATCAGCAAGCTCTCTCCCTTTACCAGTCATACTACCAACATTCAAAGTTCCTACCCTCACGTCCACTTTCTTAACCTTACCCCTCTCCTCCTTCCTCTGGACATGTCTTCCTTCTCTTTTCCTTCAGCCTCTTCTCTTTCTTCGGCCAACAATAGCCCAATTTCCGCCAACACCTTGTCGGCTAGCGGTGCTGGTGGCGGTCGTTGTTAACCCGGGCCTCGACCGATCCGGTTTGGAAATTTCTATTTTTGTCCGCATATTTAGTTTGGCAAAATTTTTACGCCGGATGCCCTTCCTGACACAACCCTCTCCATTTCCGGGCTTGGGACCGGCACAAAGAAATGCACTAGTTTGTGCATCCCCTTGTGGCTGGATTATACAAATGTTTGCATATAAGTGCTAATTTACCAGAACTCGCTTTCATTCTCATTTTTTCTTGTCGCATTATGACCAAAGTTCTTGCTATGGCTATTGACACACTGTTCCCATAGTTTTCTTTGTTTGCCTTCCGTTTTCCATCCATCCATCCATCCATCCATTCATTTACTGTTTAATGCAGGCTACATTTGTGTTGGTCCAGAGCCTCTCCTGGAATTATTAGGGGTTGGGCTAAATTATTCGTTTTAATCTTAACTTTTCAATGTCCAATGTCCACCCATTGCACCACACTGAATGTAAGAACAATAATACAGCTAAATCCCTATGTTTATTTAGAGGTTAGTTCTTTGAAACATCAGATGAAAGTATAATAAATTAAAAATAGTAAAGTGAGGTGCAGTGTAATGGAGGATCACATCAGGAGAAAATATTAAAACACACTTCACCTTAAATGGCAGAGAAGGGACTGTCGCATCATATAAAAAGATCACTTTATTTATTTAATGGGTTATTTCTGTAAAAATCCGCACTCAAGTAATAATTGTACCTTTTTGTTTGTATTTTCCAGAATTTGTAAATCAGATGTTTTTAACTTCAGGCACACAGTGACACTGTTTAACAATGATGGTAAACACTATTTACGTAGAAGTTAGGACACCTGAGGAGAAGTGGATCCAGAATAAAAGTGTTCTGGGAGTCTTCTCAAATGCTGGAAAGGATTTAACAGGAGCGTGTCCCCCATTAAAGTCTAGAACTATGAAACCAAGGTCTTTCAGTTCTGGAGAGCCAAGTGGCAATGGGTGGAAGAGTGTAGTGGCTCTGCTGGTGTGTAGGGGGTTATTTGGTCTCGTAGATATTGGGATGCAGATTCCCTGAGCATCTTTTTTATTATCCATATCAATAGTATCAATATTATCTAAATAATTCACTCTTTTCAACTTTTCAACCTGGGGAAGAAAAATGCAGCAACAGTGTTTGTTTATATATTAGCAAAAAAATCTGTTTTCTATTCCTCAGGTTTTAGGAATAAGGATTTTTGGCTGCTTTTAACATTGCCACCGATCTTTTTGTGAAAAAGGATTCAAAGGTGAACGGGATCACTGGAAGAGTGGAAGGACAATCTGCATTAAGACACACGAGAGCGGAAGAAAGGAAATCGAAGCCTTCGACGCCGGTATTCTCATCATCCGCAACCCATACAAAGCCCTCATGGCGGAGTTCAACAGGAAGTATGGTGGCCATATTGGATTTGCCTCCCAGGCTCACTGGAAAGGAAAGGGTGAGAGCTCCTCATTTATTTCTTTTCCATTTTCTGTTGCCTTGTTTACAAAGCAACTCTGTGCATCTTACAAACAAAAAGCAAGATATCCAGTCCATTTCACAACCATTTAGAATGTTTCTGTGCACTATATTTTAATGCGAAATGTGCAGTTGCCCAGTGAAAATGAACCTTCTTTCACTAAACACGAAAGGTTCGAGTGTTCCTAACTTGTATTTTAAAGAGATTGTTTTTTTGTTTGCACAGAGTAAATTTGCGAATCCGTCATTTTGTCGACGTGGCCACGTTCAATAATTGTACTGGAGCACATTTCTACAATCCAGAATTCCATTTTGTATTGACATTTTGGTAGTTACCCACATCCCATTCCAAACCCATGGGCAGGATGTTATTTCCTCCTTTTGCTGCTGTAAGACCCTCCACTCTCCTGGGAAGGCTTTCCACCAGACTTTGTAGCACGCCTGTGTAAATGTGTGCCCATTTGGCCACAAGTGAGGTTGGGCACTGATGTCAGGCGAGAAGGGCTGGCTTGCAGTTGTCATTCCAGTTCATCCAAAAGGCATTCGGTGGGGTTGAGGTCAGGCCTCTGTGCAGCCACTCAAGTTCTTCCACACCAACCTGGGCAAACTGTGTGTTTATGGAACTCACTTTGTGCATGGGGGCATTACAGCTGCTCCCCATCAAACCAGCAGTACATTTTAAAGCTCCATATCTCTGTTTAAAGACTAAACATGTTGTTTTTCTGAAGCAATAAAATCCCCTGTGTGGAGGTTTCATGAATAGGGTTTATAAAAAGTATTAAGATGACCGCTACTGTTCCATGAATGACCAAAGCTGTTGAAGACATTCTTTTCGACACACAAATTTAGCATTTGTTCTGCAAGGTCTAAATGTATTGCATTTATTTACATAGAAGTGTAGTTCCATCCATCCATCCATCCATCATCAATCCTAGTCAGGGTCATGGCAGTCCAGAGGCTATCCCAGCGTCACTGGGTTTCAGCAGCACCAGTTAATGGAATTTCCCTAAAATATTTTCCCCCTCCAAGGGTTCCCCTGTGATGGCATATTTGTCACACTGAATGATTTCAAACAAAATGTCATGTTAGACAAAGGGATCTGAGATAACACGACACAGTTTTAAAATTATTATGTCATTTCTTTAAGGAGCAAAGTCCTGCAACACCCCTTATTAACAGGGTGGACCAACCTTACCAGCGGTGATGGCAACCAAATTTTTAGTGTGGTTTGATCAGTGTTTCACATTGCTGGTTGGGAAGACTGTGCTTAAAGGCCATTAAAATGGAAAAGGTGGTCCTGCGTGCAATATCAGTGAACAAACATTTGAGCTCAGTACAAAAAACAAAGTTGGGGTCCATTGTGCATAATGCACATTAAATATTTTATAAAAGTCACCCACAATTCTACTGTGTTGAATCTATCTATTGTAACAGTATCTGAGGATGTCGTAGAATGTTTAGGAGGAGTGGTTATCAACAGTGGGTGAATCTGTAATAAATTTACTTAGCAAAAAAGTCAACAATTTTTAATATATTTTTTGATGTTTTACGTTAAAGTCTTTCTCATTCGGAAACAAGTTCTCTAACCTTAGAGATAAGAGCTCTAGCAGATTTGAGGAACATCTGATGACATCAAACGTGAAACTCACAAGGATCCTTGTTTTCCCTTAAGAAGGAGTTTTTCTCTCAGAACTGATGAAAACCTTAAGATATTTCTGTAGAATTTTGTCACATTTTAACCCTTAAGTATGGAGAACATATGTAACATGTCCATTAATTGTGGCATACAATGTGTATCATGTTGTCCTTTTGCAGAGTGGCCTGAGTTTGTGAAAAACTATGCTCCATGGTGGGCATCCCATACACTTGATTGGCTAAGATATGGGAAGAGGGTGCACGTGGTCCACTTTGAAGAGCTCAAGAAAGACCTGTTTGTTCAGCTGAAGAAAATGGTGCTTTTCCTGGGTCTGGAAGTATCTGAGGACCGCCTGCTGTGCGTGGAGGGTCAAAAGGATGGCAACTTCAAGCGCTCTGGCCTCCGCAAGCTGGAGTACAACCCCTACATGTCTGAGATGCAGGCAACCATTGATGACCTGATCATGACCGTGGACTATGCTCTGAAGCAGAGGAAGCTGTCAGGGGTTCCAGAAGAGTATCGGCCCAGATGATCCTGCCTTCCTTCTACACCGCTTTCCCAGCCCTGCTTACAACCTAGTTAAATAAGAACTGCTTTAGTCTGTGGTTGGGATGCACTCTGTATGTAATACTAATGTATATAATGCCAGTGCTCTTAGAATACTGCAGTTTGCAATAATGAAGAATGCACATTTAGCACAATGCCACAGTGGGTGAATGGGAAAACGTGTACCGCAATCCCCCGGTGTCCAAAATCTCTGTATCTAGGTTTTTGCCGTAACAGTGCTTGCGCCTATATATCAGTATCCAAACAGAAACTTACGCATGAGTAAAAAAAAATCAAAATAAATTTTTAAAACCCTACAAATACCTTAAAGTACTGTACAGTGTACTGTCACAAAAATAATATCGTATCTGTTGTGATAAATCATATTGTACACGGTTGCGAATTTATCCCTTTCAAACGCACCTACGAGTGCCCACGCTGGTGTCCTATCAGTTGTTTCCACACTTCCTTGCCAGTCATCCGCTCGCTTTCTGTGAATGCGTCATCGCATTTACTGTGATTTAACTGGGATGATGCAGCTGGGTGCCCATTGGACCTCAGAGGAAGAGGAGGAGGAGCAGGGATTTTCACACAACTTAAAAACCTTCCCTTGCTGGACAAGAAAAGTTGAAATATTTTATGGCAGCAAACACAATGATGTCACTAATTATTAAGTATGATCGTGAGACAGGATCCTTGCTTTTAACAACGCAGTTGAAGCTGCTGTTAAAGGTTACACAGAGATTTTTGTTCAAAAACTGCGTGAAAACAACCAAAGCGTTGTGTCTCGCATCCATCCCTCCTCCGCACCTCTTCCTTACAAGCCTCTTCTTCCCTTTATTCCAGGATGCCCATTAAAAGCCATTAGCCTTATTTGTTTAAATTATCTACAGTGTTTTTAACTATGTTTCATTTTTTAAATAAACTTCTTTATTTCGATGCAGGTGGTGGCACTAACATGCGAAATGTCCTGTTCTGTGTGTACTGCACCATATGGTGTGAACATGCAAATTAATAAGTTTTTTCTAGTTAGAAAACTGGTGTTTGGAGGGTTAATCGTACTGAAGTCATGGACTGATGGTTACATAGGTGTTTTCGGATGGGCTGGGAGACCATTGTTTCTTTTTTCATCTAAAATAATGGCAAATAGACATTCGGTATGCAAAACATTCAATATCCCATGCATTTTCGGGGACAAATTAGGGACGATTAGGACACCGAGGGATTTCTGTATTTCATGTATTTCTCAAGTTCATGCCTTAAAAAATAGAAAGGTATACCTTCTTTTGGAATACATATAAAATGGATCTGTTATTTTCTGCCAACCAAATCTGCTTTCAGTTTTCTTTAGTGCTGAGATAAATGTACATGGATCAAGTTTTTCTCCTGTTTTGTCAAAAGACAATTGTGCTGCTATGACCTACAACAAGGACACATCTGAAGTACAGAATATAGGTACTGGAATTTGTATACCTCAGCTTGCGAGTCTGTGTTTAAATTGTCTTTGCTTTTGGGATGGGTATCCCTGGCAACCGTGGATTATTTCTCAAATTTATATAACTGATGGACCAAAGACAGAAGACAAAACTGCTGTTGTTCGCAGGCATCCTAAACGGGGTAACTGTTACTGAAACATGCGTATGCCCGTGTGCTACTGTGTCCTGACAACAGACGTCTGGAAATAAATTCTGTGCTTATGTGTGACATTGCTACAAGATATAGACTTTTTTGGTTCTGATAAATGGCAGAAATCAAAGCTATAATTGACATAAATGTAGCTGTGATTCCTTCACAATTCTCATAACTCGAGACATGATTTTGAAAAGGAGGAGTTGAGTTTGGAAAAGTACAGCCTTCTTTTACTCATTTTGTCTCACAAACAAAGTACAGGTATATTAATTTAGTGGCACTTCACCTAGAACCTCATCTACTGTTGAAATGGGAAAGTGCCATCAAGTCATGGCTGACTCCTAGGTGACCACTGTGGTTTTCAAGGCAAGGAGGAATGGAAATGGTTTACCATTGCCTTCTTCCAGAATATTTCTTTCTTAGAGGAAGTGAAAATATGGAGAAGAACATGCAAACTCCACACACACACACACCCCCGAGCTGGACAGGCCAGCAGCTGTGAGGCATCAGCTTATGCTGCTGCACCACCGCATCCCACCAGTTAGCATTAACTACACTCATTTTTACAGGTTAAGGTGATCTTTTTGTGCAACCGGTTAGCATTCAAAATTGGGAATTTTAATCAAGGTTTTAAAGGAGACGGTTAAACGTTCTCCAAGTAGCTGAACTTGCCACTAAAAATGGCTTCGGTAGCCATCTTGGTTTTGCATTGTCTTTCAAATGGGCTGGAAATGTTGGAATTAACCTTTATTGATTATCAATGTGATGGACCTGTTGGCAATCACTATGAATTATGAAATTGTATTTTTTAGAATTTTTCTTTCAGGTTTGTCATGTGCTCTTGGGACCAAGAGAATATTGTTTAAAAACCCCCTTCTAAAATTTGGTTTGTTTTTTTTCCTACAAGTAAAATTCAGATGTTTACATCTCATGCTGCCAACAAGGCAAGGAAATATTGTGAGGCAGTAACTGTCTGGAAGCTACTTTGTTGTTAAATTATTTCTGATGCATATGAAAGAAACAACAATTTTGCTATTGTGCATATTTGGTTGCTGTTACTTGTTTGAGTTATTTAACCTGCAGTCGCATTGAAATTATTTTGAGAGCGCGAATGCAAGACGTATTTAATGCGCTCGATGTTCTGGGTTTAAACAGATTCCATAATACAGCATTTCCAATGCAAATGATGTGATAATATATTATATTTTTATAGTACATTAGATTTAATAAATCATACTTTGTAATGGAAGGAAAGAAGAAAAGGTTACCATTATTTTTCACAAGTCTTTCTTGCCAAAAGGGGTTTCGCTCTGAATGCGTTTTGTATGGAATAAATGTAGTTTCTTTCTAGCAGAATCAAAGAATGGAGGACAAGCAGAACATTTTTCTTAAATATGGAATTAATTTTCCCTTGAGGACAGTGTCAAAGGAGAAAAGTAAAACTATAAGGTATGTACCTGTAATTAAAAGTTTCCTAATATTCTCATTCAGTGTGGGCTTCTGTTTTACACAATAGAAATTGTATGCAATAATATATTACATTTATGCAATGGTGTATTGTTTGTCCTTGAGCTGAGGAGGAGTTGTAATGTTTGAGACTTTTAATTTGAAGCAGGAGCTCCGTTGTCATAATTTAGCAAAATACCCACAACCATAAAAAACCTCTTCAGTGGTTGAAAACACAAACCCTTTCTTGATACAGCGGGATTAATATTGAGTACTACAGCATTTTTGCCAGTAACATGGTCCTTTTATTTCCCAAACTGGTGCAAAAAGAGTTGGAATAAGAGCATGTCTGCTTTACTGTAATAGGAACAATTCAGTATCAGCCTTGCACACTACCTTACACATAGGTAAAAACTGGAGTGTTGTGAATTTCAGAAGGTAAGCGTGGCGCCATGGTCATAGCAATGCTCAGCTGTCGGTCGTGCACAGCGATGTACAGTAAGTGCCCACCAACCTCTGCCCCCTACATGCACCATTGGCCCACCTCCATCTTTTTGTCCAGGCCAAAAGGAAAACACATCAAGTATCTGCCCAAACGCAATACTAGGTCCAATATTTCTATGTCATGAAACAATTCTATGGAAAATAATCAAAATGATGGGTGCCACGAATAAAAAGAATCCAGTTCTCCATGTTGCATTATGTCAGTCCTCAGAGGCTTTGTTTTAGAGAAAAAAAATCGATCTGTGGGCGGCCACACTTGCAAGCTGATGTTCAAACTAATTTAAGGGGAGGCTGGTAAAAGCATTAAAATTGTCCTCTCTAGAAATATTGTGATAAACTTTCTTGCTGTGCTTCTTTCTGCTTCCTCAGACATCTGCCCACCTTCTAAAAACTGTTTTTAAATAAGTAAAAGAGTACAAATAAACCAGGCAAGAAACATGGAATACACAACACTGGCTTTAGAAAAGCAATCTTTCATGTTTTTTAAAGCAAAAAGAGGAAATGAAAGCACTTCTCTGTGAAGCACTTCCTAAAAAAAGAAAACTTCACTGTTTACAATATAAGGTGTCCAGGAAATTCAAAATAACAGCTTTTTTTAACACATAATAAGATGTGAATAAGTTAAAATAAAAATAAAAAAAGAGAGAATTTATGAAGATGCGCTTTTTTTGCTCATACAGGGCACAGTCTGTAGCTGTAATGACATCAATGCTGTTGAATTTACATTCCATCAAAAGTTGTGTTTAAAACCTAACCCATGTTTAGCTTTTAAAGGTAATGCTTAAATATACACATTGGCTGTACTGGATGAGGAAGACACACAAAAAATATATCATACATTTTTTAAAATACAAGCAACTATATTTCACAGCAAAAAATATCACTGCTAGCAAAAGTTGAGCAGACTCATCTGCAAAAGTTGAGCTTATTTAATTTCCAGATTTTACAAACTTATACAACAAAAAAAAATCAGTCAAACAGAAAAATATGACTGTTTTTGCATTGGCTCAGTTAATCCATGGAACAGGCTTAGGAAGAACGTTTTTATTCACCACGTTAATAAAAAGATTTACGTCAAAGCTAAACTCACTTTTATTAGAACTTGCAACTTCATGCGAGAGTCCATAAACTAGTTCCCTGGACTAAAGACAGCTTTTTGAGTTTATTGCATATAACTCCTTACAAATGGGACAAAATCTGAAAAACTTTTTACAAACTGAGACACCAAAAAACACATTTACAGTATATCACCACATTGACAATAATGTCAAAAATTAACATCTAAATATTAAAAAAGAGAAATAGGTGGAAATTTCAAGCTTAAAAATAAATGTACCTTGTATCTCATTGCGGTTTGTGCCAGCTTTATTATTATTTAATGCTGAATATTTTTTAATGCAAAGGGTTAATTAAAAAGTGGGCCTGTCTGTAACATTTAAATACTTGGACAAATATAAGACGGATATGAAAACAATCTGTCGTGATATTTTCAGATTTTATGTTTGTTTGCTGATTCCAGTGAGCTTTATTTTAAACATCTGCTCGTGTTACATTTGCTCTCCATTAAGTCAACTTATTGATAAAGCTTAGCAACGACTGGTTGACACCCTTCCGTCCACAGAACTGGAAGCGGAGATCCATTTGTTCGTGGTGCGCATCTCTTCACTGATCGCATTTTCAATTTTAGACAGGAAAGACTTAAAGCATTTCTTCTTGAAGTCCTCACCCATAAACGCATACAAAAATGGATTTAGGAGACTGTTTGCGCTAGCGAGAGTGGTAAATACCTTTGTCAACTCATGCAGCATCGTGTCATGGCCGTTGGTTGCTTCCAGGAGCACAACAATGTGGTACGGAAGCCAGCAAACAAGGAATGCTGCTATAAGAGCAGACATGACTTTGAAAGGTTTCGAGGATTTGTTCATTCTGTTGTTCTTCAGCTTCCAGAAGATGATAACATAGCAGGAGAAAATGATTAAAAATGGAGCTACAAATCCACAGACAAAACGGCTTATGACAATAGTCCCATGAATGTGGGTGGAGTCGTAATTGTTGAAGCATATGGTTTCGTTCCATTCTTTTTTTGTGTCACGGAAGATCATTGATGGGAAACTGAAGACAATGGAGACAGCCCAAGTGAAGACGACTACAATAAATGCCTTCTTCACCGTGCGATGGTTCTGTGCCCAGACGGGAAACATAACAGAGACGCAGCGGTCGACGCTGATGATGACAAGGAGGAAGATGCTGCTGAACATGTTGAGGAACATGACGAAGGAGGTGAACTTGCACATGAAGACTCCAAAGACCCAATTCTTGCTGGCCATGTACACAACACCAACAGGGAGAGTTGCACAGAACACGAAGTCCGAAACGGCCAGGCTGAGGTACCAGGCTATGTTGACACTCTTCTTCATCTTCAGGCTGGCGAGCCAAATGACGACTCCATTTCCGCAGATCCCCAACACAAAGATCATGACGTTGACCACAAGAACTGTCACATGAACCACGTTCCATGGGAATGAGCTGTCATTGCCGAGATCCTCTAAATTAGTACCGTCGTTCTCATAGCCACTGTAATCGTATGCAGTACTAGAGTATAGTGTCATATTTTTACTTTTGTTTCTGTCAGAAAAAAGATAAAAGAAAAATTGTTGCTGCGTCACCACAAATGAAATCTTAGCACTTATGAAAGCATTCTAATAAATTTTGAACAGACCTATCAAATAATTCCAGAGTATCAAAATGATCAAATGCAAAAGGTAGTAAATAATGACAAATAAACATGGAAAACCAGAATGGCTTCAGATGTGGAAATATGTGAAGAAGCATTACTCCTTGTCAATGATAGATAGATAGATAGATAGATAGATAGATAGATAGATAGATAGATAGATAGATAGATAGTGGATTCTGCTTCTTATTCCTTCTAACAAACATCGGCGGAATGGACAGTGGAGGGAGAAAAGGCTTTTGAGGACCTCAGGTCTTCTCTCATGTCCTCCCCTGCTTCAGGTATTCCAAATTATGTGAAACCTTTCCATCTTTTTGTAGATGAAAAGCATGGGTTTCGTGTCAGCCATTTTAACCTACAAATAGGGGGGGGGGAGTGGCCAAGGGGATGCCAGCCTGCCTTTGGGCTGCAGTGGTGGCTACCGAAGCTATGCGGTGCAGTTCCACACGCTGTGAATGTCATCTTGGCCCAAGTGTGCACTTGTTCCCTTACCTCTGCTCATTTCCTTCACTATCAGAATGCACTGAAAGGTTATGAGTGGCACAACTGCAAGTGCACTTTGTTAGCACAATAGCATCATATATTTATTTGTTATATATTGATTTCTGCATCATATTAACACGTAAATTTTACACTGAAAGCGTTCCACTTCTGCAGTGCACGTGAAGTTTGCATGTCCTCCATTTGCTTGAGTAGGTTTCCTCCAGATGCTCAATTTTCCTTTCACAGTCCAAAGACATGTTTCTTGAAACTGCCCACAGCATGTGAGTGCTTGTGCGTGTGGTTGCCTTGCAATGGACTAGCGTGCTCATCCACCGTGGACTCTCCTAGCCCGGTTATTATGTGGCAGTCTCCAGACTCCCATGACTCTGACCAGGGCAACGAATGAATGTTAGAAGCAAAATCCAAGAACAGGTTTAAAATGTGACGGAATATTCGTGTTGCCACAGTACACGCAGCCAGCAGGACAATGGACCATAACACAAGTCCACAGCCATACCGGACTGGCACTGCAAGAAGCAGCTGCTTGCCCTTGAGAGCCCCAGCCTGAGCCCTGCCTTCACTTCTGCTGGGAACATAATGGCAGACCTGAACGCTACTGTCCCTCTGCAACCATGGTTGAATTTAACCTATCGGAGGGTCCCTGGGCAAGCAAATACCAAGGGCTCACCCCAGGTCCAATTCCTGCATTTTTGCATCGACGCCAAACTACTGTGTCTCCAAAATTGCCTGAAAGCATTTAAAAGATTTTTTTAAGGGCTTGTGGGCCACAGTACAGGTTGCCGGTCCTTAGCTATCGGAGGTGCTAGGCGGCTGCCTACCTAAGATCAACTCGGGCGTTTAACGTAGGCTTCTTTGATAAAATTGACTGAATGTGTCTGGGGTCATAGGCAAACCCAGCCATGTTCTATCTTAGTGTTGGGGGGTTCCCTGGTGAAATTTGCCAGCCCACCTCTACAGTACAAAGGCCCTTCACGGGGCCCTAGGCAGCTGGGTACCTGAGTATCCCAAAAACAAAGGGCCCGCTGTATTCAGTCATTAATGTGGCCATGCACGCTCCATGCAGTCAGGTGAAGTTCAAGCAAACCTTAGAAGAGAATTAAGCATGAACTATGATGACCTTAAGAAAGTGTGCAAGCTCCGAAAAGCTGATAAGACAAATATCTGCATGTCTTGCGCCTGCAGCGATTCCTCTGTATACGCGCACGATCAAAATAATCGCCTCGATGTTTCACGACTGTTAGCAGAGCTCACACCAGTAAGCTGTAGACTGAGCAAATTCTGAATAGAATTTAAAGTTTACTGTACTCATCACTCCATTTGTTCCAAAACACAATGCTCATACAATGCAGCCATGCACGTGCAATACGTACGATTTGTTCAGGTCATTTTTGCAGCCTTTACACATTTTAATAAGGATGACGTACAAGGCAGAGTTGTATCAGTCACGCTTTCATAAAAACGGAGACAAACAAAAAGATAATGCAGTGAAAATGTATACCATATGCATGCTCTTGTGCATTTACAGTATGTGTTCACAATAAAACAAGGTTAGAGTCAGAGGTAGGTTTACATGTTAGGAGGCAAAGTTCATTTAAAAGTGCATGAGTTCAGAAATTCTGAAAAGGAACAGGTGATCATTTCAGTAATTCAGACTGACCAGCAAACACTAGCTTTTAAATGATACAGTAAGTGAACTTACCAAAAATATTTGCTATGGCTCAGTGTTGGTTCACGTTGGTGGCAGGAGGGTAAGGACCGAATGAAGTCGTCACACTGCATTTCTCTGAAACGGCGCTACTCACATTTCCTGTTCTTTTTAAGCCAAGTCTCGGATATGTAGATGAAATTAACTTTACAATGGGGTTTGTTAAACTGTGCAGCATTTGAGTCATGACCACAAGCTGCTGCTGGGCAGCAAAGAAAAAACAAAAATGAAGCTGGTGTTGTGATGGCAATTTTAGAGTCAAGTTGCTTAACAAATGACACCTTTTAACCACTTGGAATTACAAAACCACACTTTTGTAGGAATGAGTCTTTGAAGGAATGAATGTTTTTGAACTTGCATAAATATGTATGCACACATACACACATACATGTGCACACTTCATAAAAAAGTTAAAAAGTGGTTTGCTTTGATAAATATGTGAAGCTGAAAAATATTGACTGATATTGTGACTGTAGATGAAAGGAAAAGCAATAAATAAACAGGGTTGAGGAAAAAAGGTCAGTTCTTGCTTTTGCATATAGCGTGACCTTACAAAGAAATTGTGTGTTTTTAAGTCAGTTTTGCATCTTTTTAGCGTATTTGTTGAAGGAGAAACTGCTGTTTATGTTGACTTGGATGTTGGGGATAGAAAAAATGAGGCTGCAATTAATAGAAAACTTTTGGATGCAAAATATTTTACATACATACTGTACATACTGTACATGTCACTTTTTGAACATTTTTAATCTTTCGTTCTTTGAGTGAACATGAGATGTTTTCCCGTTTTTATTTTGCTTTGTCTGGAGAGCTGTAAGATATACCGTGTTATGTGCAAACGCGCTGTAGCGAGCTGTTAAACTGGCAAAATGAGACTAAAATAACTCCAGGAAGTGAACCCACTGCACCAGGCTTCGTACACGAAGAACAAAGCGTCACCGCGGCGCACGACTGCCCTCTGTGCACAAATCTCAGCATGGTCCTCATATGTGAGTAGAAACTTTCCCGTCCACCGAGCTGGATCTGGAGAAGTAGCGGCTGCTTGTGCGACCCTCCTCGCCGATCGCGTTCTCTATTTTCGACATCACGGTGTACTTGAACTTCTGCTTGAAGTCATTGCCCATGAATACATACAGCACAGGATTCATGAAACTATTGGCGAACGCAAGAATGCTGCCCCATTTCAGTCCAGCTGCTAGCGTGTCAGCACTATGGTGCGAATATCTCAACTCCAGCAGCATGAAAACGTGATAGGGTAACCAGCAAACAAAAAAAGTCAGTACAAGTGCAGACATAACTTTTATAGGTTTGGAGGACTTCTGAATCATCTGGTTGCTCTTCAGCTTGCACATGATGATGGAGTAGCACAAGATAATAATTACGAACGGAACCATAAAGCCGCAGATAAAACGGCTTAGGACGACGATCCTGTGAATGGAGGCGAAGCCGTATTTGTTGTAATTGTTGAAGCACTCGGTATTTTGCCAGATTTTTCTAGTTTCACGGAAGATTACTGCTGGAAAACTGAGTACAATGGCGACTGTCCAAGCGAAGATGACCACAAGAGTAGCCTTCTTCACCGTGCGGTGGTTCTGCGCCCAGACGGGGAACACAACAGAGATGCAGCGGTCAACGCTGATGATGACAAGGAGAAAGATGCTGCTGAACATGTTGAGGAACATCACGAAGGGGATGAACCTGCACACGAAGAGTCCAAAGACCCAGTCGCCGATGACCAGGTGTGCAGCAGTAATGGGGAGAGAGACGCAGAACATAAAGTCTGAAATAGCAAGGCTGAGGTACCAGACGATGTTGACAGTTTTCTTCATCTTCAGGCCACTGATCCAAATGACCACTCCATTTCCACAGATGCCCAGCAGGCAGATGATGGCAACTAGGACAAATGCGGCCATGCAGGGTATCTTGGTGAAACAAGACTCGTGGCTCTTCTGCACGACAGCTTCATGTGTGGTGTATTCGTAACTGTAATTGTCATATTCAAAGTCCTCCATTTTTTCCTCAAAGAGAATCTGTCCCCTGTCAACATACAAGGATATTAATATAGAATAGAAATATTTACATTAAATGCAGTCAGCCTCATAATAGCTGTAACCGTAATAATAACAACAAATGGTTAAGAATAATAACAGCTTTGGACCGCGTAGCAAAAACACAAAACTATGTTTGTTAAGAAAAAAAAACAGAATGAATTGCAGATTTCAATTTTCATTTGAAAAAAAATGAAACACATGTAGAGTAAGTTGACATGTTGAAGTCCCTTAGCCTTTAAATCTCAGCGATGCCGGCAGTAGTTTTGGGTTTGTCGAAATCCTTTTGTTTGGCAATTAAAGATTATTCTTAAAGTGACTCTAACAGTAGAAGCGATTCTGTATTGATGTCAATGGTGTAAACAGGGGTTACGGGAGGTAAAAGACGTAAAAGGCTTACCTTAGCATCCAAAGAGTGAAAATGAGGTCGTCTGGCGTTGCCTGCCGCGCTTGCACTTTATGTGTGATCACTGTTCTATTTCCTCTTTTCCTACTGATTCTAAGTAGGACTTAAGACGTTGGTTACTCAAGCGTGAACTCCACCCTGTATCAGACGTTCCCTTAAAGTCAGTCAGTTCTGTGCAGCTCTACTCCCCCCAGTGTCTCAACGCAGAAACTATCCTGTGAAGTGACTGGATTGAATGCCCATCATCCAGCATTCAATCGCGTACTCGTATTTTTGCGGCCTATAGCACCGTGCGCGCTCAATTTGGTCTTGGAAAGCCAAGCAGATTTTTATTTTTGTTTGCATAACTGCTTGTGTTGACCAAAATAGCAGAAATACAAAATACGAAAGTTTAACTTTGACTCGATACATCACGATTATAAACGTGGCTGCAAAGGTGAGGCATCGGTCTCCATCATGGGTTGGCTGCCAGTTAGCAGTATGTGTCCCTATAAAAGAGGTTAGCCCTTTGATATGTGAGTTTTCAAGGCAAAGGGAAGCAATTTGAAAGTCCCAAAGAGGCCAAATAGTCAGTACTCGAGTTGCAGGTGCGTCGGTCACAAAAACCAAAACAACGTGTCAAGAGGAGCAGTTGCGGAAAGAATACCGGCATTCAAACTGCGATCGTAACGTGAAGCTAACCGACGTGAATGGACAGTCACTTCACAGGATAGTTTCTAAACTACCCAAAAGTGCAGTGATCCCGTCACCACAAGAGCTGTACATTTTGAGTTTCGCAATGTGTGAATTTGTGGCAGGACTAGCATTTGGAAACTGCTTACATCAAAGAGTCAAAAGAGTTTGTCACTTACATGGTTACTGAGTATACCATGTAGTGAAATGTGCCTTGAATCGACAGGAGACTGTGCGTGGTTACATTTTAAAAAATTTAAGACGAGTAAGACAAACAAACAACCAAACACAAGAAAACAAACACACAGTTATCTTATTCAGAAGTACAAAACATTGAGGGCCATATGAGTCCGTGTACCAATCGTTCTTTCGTTTTTCAATTGACCATCAAAAATCAAAAAACAAATATATGTTGTTTGATTTTGAATCGGATATCAAAAACGAAAAAGGCCGTGTTTTTCATTATTTCAATTTTAGACTCGGATCAAAAATACGAAATGGAAAAACGGGCTGCCGGACCGAATTTGATTTTAATATTTAATTTGTCGGGTTTACGAGACCCGGTTTGACTGTCAATTGAAAAACAAAAGAACAAATGATACACGGATCGAAAAGACTCAGTGCATATTCAAAACTGTGGTTTTCATCATCACAAAAAAATCTATTCACTGAGATTTTAGAATTTAAAGCCAGGTCTGGTTCAAAAACAGTGGTTTTTGATGCGCAAGATGTCACGCAGGTGAGAGTCACTTAGTCTCATCCTCACTCGGTTCTTGTTAATGTTCATAACCGAGAATGTCTTCTCGCACAAGTATGTCGAGCCAAACAAGCTCAGCATTTTCTTAGCAAATGTTCGAATCTCTTGGAATCTGCCTTTATCCAGCTGGCGGTAAAAGTTGACAAGAGGGAGCCGTCGGTGCCGACTGCGACACTCGGCGTCACACTGCAGCTCAATGAGCTCCGGCGGCGAGAGTGCGGCCACAGGTCTACTGCCATCTTCTGATGAAATATAGAATCGCTTTTTTGTACGCGTGTCTTTTATGCTGTGGTCAACGGTGCTGGCGGTTCGCATATTATTGATTTTATCACAGAGGCTGCGGCCCGGTGGAAACTTGAACACGGGCCGCAATTGGCCCCCGGGCCGGACTTTGGACATGCCTGGCCTATATTATATCAAACCGTCTGATGCTTGGTTCTTTTGTTTTGTGTATGTGTGTTTATTCTGTATATAATCCCTTATTCGGTTTCATCACTCCTCACTGTAAATAAACTGCACTTTGTCACTGTTAAAATTGTATAACTGTGCCATGTATTGGGGTTCGTTGTTAAAGGGGGTTCTCTCCTACCACCTACATTTTTCTTTCTCTTACTTAAAACGCTACGATCCTTAATGCTGGTCCCCTAGCCAATGAGCCGGGCCGTAACATTATCTATCATGTGTTTTTAATAGAAAGGACACTGTGACGACTGTACTGGTTCATGGGACAAGATGCTTCATTTGAAACTCAGATCAGGAAAAACATTGGTCAAGACAGTGGTCAGGGCAGTGGCCTGGGGGCTCAGCCTCTTGCTTGAGTGGTCTGCTCATATGCTGGTTGACTGGCTGAACTTGATCAGAAGTTCTTTGGGCGGTGATTGAGGTGGTTCTAGAGGAGCTGAAAGTTGTAGCCTTTATTCCACCCGTGATTCTGCAGGTTTGTAGACTGCTGGACTAGAGAGAGCAGAGCACTGTATGGTATAACCACAACTTTGGGGGACCATTTGCAGGCACCTGTATGTGGTGCCATTGTGACCTCACCTCCAGGCTTTAGGGGTGGCTCTGTGGTTGACTGTCAAAGTATTTTGTTACAGCATTTCAGTTCACTTCTGCGCACGAGTGTCTGGTTACTGTCTAGAGTCAGTGTTTTGCATTTCGCCCCTGCATCTATTCTAAATGGCTACAGCCATCCACAGTTACTGCTGCAATAACAACTATTGGCATCAGATTTATATCCAGGGTCAAACATAAATCCTTCCCGCTTTGAGAGCTTGAATGCCGAACGTCACTCACATTAAAATGAGACTTGCCACAAAAGGCAAAAATGTCTGAATTTTTTACAAACCAGTATATTGTTTATACTATTTACCTAATCGGTTGCATAAGATTTGTTTTTATCGGTAATGACATGCCATACAATTAGAAAATACAAGAACAATAAAGTTAAATACAAAATCCAGCCACAAGGGGATGCAATCCAGCCACAAGGGGATGCACAAACAAGTGTATTTCTTCGTGCCGGTCCCAAGCCCGGATAAATGGAGAGGGTTGCGTCAGGAAGGGCATCCGGTGTAAAAATTTGTCAAACCAAATATGCGGACTAAAATAGAAATTTCCACACCAGATAGGTCGAGGCCCGGGTTAACAACGACCGCCACCAGCACCGCTAGCCGACAGGGTGCTGGCAGAAATTGGGCTACTGTTGGCCGAAGAAAGAGAAGAGGCTGAAGGAAAAGAGAAGGAAGACATGTCCAGAGGAAGGAGGAGAGGGGTAAGGTTAAGAAAGTGAACGTGAGGGTAGGAACTTTGAATGTTGGTAGTATGACTGGTAAAGGGAGAGAGCTTGCTGATATGATGGAGAGAAGGAAGGTTGATATATTGTGTGTGCAAGAGACCAAATGGAAGGGGAGTAAGGCTAGCTGCATCGGAAGGGGGTTTAAACTGTTTTACCATGGCGTGTATGGGAGGAGAAATGGGGTAGGGGTTATCCTGAAGGAACAGTATGTCAAGAGTGTCTTGGAGGTGAAGAGAGTGTCTGATAGAGTGTTGGTTATGAAACTGGAAATTGATGGTGTGATGCTGAATGTTGTTAGTGCATATGCCCCGCAAGCTGGGTGTGAGATGAGAAAGAAGAATTCTGGAGTGATATGGATGAAGTGGTGAAGAGTGTACCTGAGGGGGAGAGAGTGGATTTCAATGGGCATGTTGGTGAAGGGAACAGAGGAGATGGATAGGTATGGTGTCAAGGAGAGGAACGTAGAAGGTCAGATGATAGTGGACTTTGCAAAAAGGATGGACATGGCTGTGGTAAACACGTATTTTAAGAAGAGGGAGGAATACAGGGTGACGTACAAGAATGGAGGAAGATGCACACAGGTAGATTATATCTTATGTAGGAGGGCCAGTCTGAAGGAGATTATAGACTGCAAAGTGGTGGCAGTGGAAAGTGTAGTTAAGCAGCATAGGATGGTGGTTTGTAGGATGACATTGGAGATCAAAAAGAGAAGGACAGTGAGGGCAGAACCAAGGATCAAATGGTGGAAGTTGGAAAAGGAAAACTATAAAGTGGAGTTCAGGAAGGAATTAAGACAGGCATTGGGTGGCAGTGAAAAGTTACCAGTGAGCTGGACATCTACAGCAGAAGTGGTAAGGGAGACAGCTAGAAAGGTGCTTGGTGTGACATCTGGACAGAGGAAGGAGGACAAGGAAACCTGGTGGTGGAATGAGGAAGTACAGGAGAGTATACAGAGGAAGAGGCTGGTGAAGAAGAAGTGGGATAGACAGGGAGATGAAGAATGTAAACAGGAATACAAGGAGATGAGGCATAGGGTGAAGAGAGAGGTGGCGAAGGCTAAAGAAAAGGCGTATGGTGAATTGTATGAGAGGTTGGACACTAAGGAGGGAGAAAAGGACCTGTACCGATTGGCTAGGCAGAGGGACCGAGCTGGGAAAGATGTGCAGCAGGTTAGGGTGATAAAGGATAGCAATGGAAACGTACTCACGAGCGAGGAGAGTGTGTTGAGCAGATGGAAAGAGTACTTTGAGGGGCTGATGAATGAAGAGAATGAGAGAGAGAGAAGGTTGGATGATGTAAGGGTTATGAATAGGGGAGTCCATGCCGAAGTTAGGACAGCTATGAAGAGGATGAAGAATGGAATGGAAAGGCTGTTGGTCCAGATGATATACCTGTGGAAGCATGGAAATGTTTACGAGAGATGGCAGTGGAGTTTTTAACCAGATTGTTTAATGTACTCTTGGAAAGTGAGATGATGCCTGAGGAGTGGAGAAGTGTACCGGTACCAATTTTTAAGAATAAGGGTGACGTGCAGAGCTGTAGTAACTACAGAGGGATAAAACTGATCAGCCACAGCATGAAGTTATGGGAAAGAGTAGTGGAAGCTAGGTTAAGAAGGGAGGTGACGATTAGTGAGCAGCAGTATCGCTTCATGCCGAGAAGGAGTACCACAGATGCGATGTTTGCTCTGAGGGTGCTGATGGAGAAGTACCGAGAAGGTAAGAAGGAGTTGCATTGTGTCTTCGTGAACTTAGAGAAAGCAAATGACAGGGTACCTAGAGAGGAGTTGTGGTATTGCATGAGGAAGTCGGGTGTGCCAGAGAAGTATGTAACAGTGGTACAGGATATGTACAAGGACAGTGTGACAGTGGTGAGGTCTGCGGTAGGAGTGACGGATGCTTTCAAGGTGGGGGTAGGATTACATCAAGTCACCGTGGACTATGATGTTTGCGGATGACATTGTGATCTGTAGCAAGAGTAGGGAGCAGGTTGAGGAGACCCTGGAGAGGTGGAGATATGCTCTAGAAAGAAGAGGAATGAAGGTCAGTAGGACTAAGACAGAATACATGTGCATAAATGAGAGGGAGGACAGAGGAATGGTGAGGATGCAAGGAATAGAGTTGGCGAAGGTGGGTGAATTTAAATACTTGGGATCAACAGTCCAAAGTAATGGGGAGTGTGGAAGAGAGGTGAAGAAGAGAGTGCAGGCAGGGTGGAGTGGGTGGGTGGAGAAGAGTGTCAGGAGTGATTTGTGATAGAAGGGTACCAGCAAGAGTGAAAGGGAAGGTCTATAAGATGGTAGTGAGACCAGCTATGCTTTATGGGTTGGAGACGGTGGCACTGAGCAAAAAACAGGAGGCAGAGCTAGAGGTGGCAGAGTTAAAGATGTTAAGGTTTGCATTGGGTGTGACGAGGATGGACAGGATTAGGAATGAGTATATTAGAGGGGCAGCACAGGTTAGACGGTTTGGAGACAAAGTCAGAGAGGCGAGACTGCGTTGGTATGGACATATGCAGAGGAGAGATGCTGGATATATCGGGAGAAGGATGCTAGGGATGGAGCTGCCAGGCAAGAGGAAGAGAGGAAAGCCTAAGAGGAGATTTATGGATGTGGTGAAGGAGGACATGCAAGTGGTGGGTGCGATGGAGAAAGATGCAGGGGACAGGAAGACGTGGAAACATTTGATCCGCTATGGCGCGACCCCTAACGGGAGCGGCCGAAAGAAGAAGAAGAATAATTTCATTTGTTATTTATTTTCTTATGCCTTATTTATATATTTTTATGTCCTGAGCATTTCTGGCCCTGCCTGGCTAGCTCAGTTGGTAGAGCATGTGACTTGTAATCTCAGGGTCATGGGTTCAAGCCCCACTTTGGGCATTAATGTGAATCCAGCCACAAGGGGGTGCACCTCTGTGCTGGTCCCAAGCCTGGGCAAAATGGAGGGTTGTGCCAAGAAGGGCATTCGGTGTAAAAATCTGTCAAACCAAATATGCGGACCAGCCAGTCTGCTGTGGCAACCCCTGATGGGAGCAGCTGAAAGTCAGTTTATTGTCTGAGTGTGTCTGGAAGCAACACATTTCATGGTCACAACACTGCGGTGAGGATGGCTGCCGTCTTCCAGGCTCCTTTTACTTGTTACCTCTTTGTTACCCTACTGGCACTAATTCTACAAAATAACGCTACTTTTACCAACGCTATGATCACATACGATAGACAGACTCTGATCGACATCGGTAACGCGACAAGCTCACCCTTCACGGGCGAGCGAAGTTCATCGGACACAGCGACCTCAATGGACTGCTCTTTGTTCAGCCTACCTGGCGTACCTGGCAGACGGCGCCGGAGGAGGAAGCAGGGGAAAAGAGCTGGCGTTCTGGTCAAGCTGAGACGACGCGCAAACCGCACACCTCTTCCCAGTATTCTTCTAGCGAATGTTCAGTCACTGGACAACAAGCTAGATGAACTGAGAAGCAGGCTGGCCTTCCACCGGGACATCAGGGACTGCAATGTGCTGGTTTTTACGGAGACTTGGCTGGACCCCTCGATTCCGGACTTCGCCATTACACCCCAGGGTCTCTCAGCATACCGGCAGGACAGGACAACGGAGTCGGAGAAGGTGAGAGGGGGAGGTGTCTGCTTCATGGTGAACAACTTGTGGTCCTCGGACGTAGAGAATATCTCCTCTGGATGTTCCCCTAATCTCGAGCACCTCATGAGCAGATGCCGACC
This sequence comes from Heterotis niloticus, assembly GCA_018136845.1. Classification (NCBI taxonomy): domain Eukaryota; kingdom Metazoa; phylum Chordata; class Actinopteri; order Osteoglossiformes; family Osteoglossidae; genus Heterotis; species Heterotis niloticus. The sequence goes on from CM030896.1 coordinate 452,187, forward strand.
CTTCTACCTGCCCCGGGAATTTACATCGGTGATTCTAACAGCCGTGTACATTCCACCACAAGCCGACACCGCAGGAGCGATCGACGAACTGTATAGTGTTGTCGAGCGGTCGGAGGCTTTACACCCGGAGGCTGCTGTGATTGTGGCTGGCGATTTCAACAGCGTCAATCTGAGGAATGCCATGCCGAAATTTCACCAGCACATCAGCTTCCCGACACGTGGTGGGAACACGTCGGATCAAATTTTGTGCAATAAAATAATAAACTAAAACATCTAGTTTGGACAATGTATATTTTATTTACATCACACTTGCTCCTGCACACATCATCTGTGTCATGGTAGGTTTTTGGTCTTTCAGCAGACACCCTTGTGCCGGTGATCAGACCGGGGCTGATCGGGCCCCAGCTGCTGTCCAGGTAGCACTGCCTTAAAGGAATGGCTCACCTCTCCTGATCCACAGCAATGTATATGCCTTCTACACAACCTCAGTAACAACTTTCATTGCCTTTCTCGACACTACACTGTTAAACAAAACAAAAGACCAGATGCTTTGTTCTCATTGGTCAGTCAACAGTACATGTAATAGTTGTCTTTTCATGCAAATATTTAATGCTATATACGGTTCTTGACAGTTTACTTAACATGCATTGTTTTCATGACCTGCAAAGCATATGTACTCAAGTTCTAATATAGGCATTCTGCGGTAAATTCATACAGAGATTTCTGACTGGTAAAAAAAAAATTACATAAACAAATGTGCGCATAAGAAATGCAAAACATTACATTAGTGAATACAGTGCGTCTATACGTACATTTTATACCGAGTATTCTTAGTCCGCCATTCCTTGTGCATGTAATTTGAGAATCTTTTTCGCTTTTCTTTAAACCTGCAAATTTCTTTGCAGATTTTAACGTGACAGCGTAACAAATTTCACTCAGCTTTTGTTATCACCTAGCAACAGGGCCACTGGTTGTCACCATTTTACCTGCAAACACAAAATGCATTGACACTATCTGTATATTTCAAATCATTTTTGCATAGTATTTAAGAACAAATAAAGGACAAAAAATGGTAGAAAAATGCCGTTGTGCTTAAACAAAAATAAACAAAATGCATTGTTCTGCAGAAAGCAAGCATTTCCTTTCAGCTGCTGGCAAGTACAGACTCAAGGTGAGGCCTGAGCATTGAGGGGTTTTTTACTTTCATTTGACTGCTCCTCCTCTGCTGTTATCTCTGCTGTCATCTCTCTTTCCTCTGCTATGCTTGTGGGACTGGAGCTGTTCATCCATTGAAGACCAACGCTCCTGCCAAGGATGTAGTAGATCATGGGTTTGACACAGCTGTTAAAAGCTGCCAGTGCAGTGGCAACAGGTAGCCACACCTGGACTGACTCGGTGGACGAGGTGAATGAGTTGTTCATCTGCATTACTGATAGAATCTGATAGGGCACCCAGCACACAAAATAAGCAATGGTCACAGCGTTTGTGATCTGGATGTACTTGAGCTCATTATTCTTGTTCCTCTTCAAATTCCCCAGGGCGCAAGAGATGCCTATGAAGACTAACGGGAGAAGTATTCCAACAAACAGACGCATGTACACAACAGCTTTGTTTCTCTTCATACCCATGCTCGTAATTGTGACTGAGGATTGATCGTAGTTGTCCATGCACTCCTTACCATTCACTGTGAACTGAACGACCCTGAAGAACAGGCTGGGAATAGACAAAATAACAGCTACAAACCAGGAGAACAGCAACATGTTGAGGCTTCTGCTGTGTGAGGAGCTCAAACACGGGCACAGTCTAGCGAGGACGTGGTCCAGGTTCATCAAGGCGAGTATCAGAGCGGTGGAGTGCATGGTGATGAACACCACATAGGAACTCGTCTTACACAATATAACGCCAAACTGCCAACTGAAGTTGTTCCATGCAGACATTATGTAAAATGTGAGGAAGAGGCAGAAAATTAAATCCATGATGGCCAGGCCCAGGAACCACACAGGACTTCTCCTTTTGTACAAGCTGGTGATGATTACCAGACAGTTGAGAGGCACTCCTATCAGCATGATGGTAGAGTACGTCCCAATGTACATAAACTTTAGAGCACTCTTGGCTTGTGCTCTGGCCACATGCTGGACAATGATCTCCGAATCACTGTAATTGTCATAATCTGAGGTGCCATTGAGAGATTCTGCCATGATTCTCCTGAAAAGACAAAAAGGTAGCTGAGCACAGATGTCTGAACTTGGCAAACATTTTTTTCATGCTTTCAGCTATGGCAGTTAAGGTAAAAATGAAAAGAATGCGACAGTGGCAAAAGTTTCTGCAAAGCCAGTTGTGCAAGTTCAGATTTCTGAAGCAACCTACACTGATCAGCCACAATATTAAAACCACCTGCGTAATATTGTGTAGGTTCCCCTTGTGCCACCAAAACAGCTCTGAGACAGGGAGTCCAAAAGACCTCTGAAGGTGTCCTGTGGTATCTGGGACCAAGACGTTAGCAGCAGATCCTTTAAGTCCTGTAAGCTGTGAGGTGGGGCCTCCGTGGATCGAACTTGTTTTTCCAACACATCCCACAGACGCTCGATCGGATTGAGATCTGGGGAATTCGGAGGCCAAGACAACACCTTGAACTCTTTGTCGTGTTCCTTAAACCATTCCCAAAAAAACTTTTGCAGGGTGGCAGGGCCACTGCCATCAGGGAAAATTGTTGTCATGAACGGGTGTACGTGGTCTGCAGTAATGTTTGCACCACCTGCAACTGACTGTTTAAACATTGAGCACTAGAACATTTATAACTGTGATCCACACTTTCCAAGGGACCTGGGCCTTCCTGGAAAGTAAAACAACTGTCCTTTCTTTTGTAGAACCTCAGTGTTGTATGTCCACAACTGCCCATCAAACACATGCACCCCAATGGACTTACATGTCTCCATTGCCTAGACCTCCACTCCATCTACTCCAACTGGGTACACTGAACCCTTGAACCTTCTGAAGTCAACTACTCCTGTGATGGTGGAAGACAGCGGTGCCACCAGTAAGTGCTGCCACTTTTGAAAAGAGTGAAGAAGGTGGAAAAAGTCACACCTATGAAAGTGAACGAGCTGAAGATGATCCTATCAATTGTACATATACCAGCTTTTGAGCCCGTCGGTTAAGTGCTACTTCTCCATCCCGTTCTACCTCAGCTTTTTGCAGCCATCCATGATGTTAACCACAATTCCAGTATGCAGTTGGAATATAGGGGAAACATACCTCCATAACCAGAAGTTCAAGTGTGCTTACATACAATTTCATTCTGAACCTGAACATGTTTACAATACGTCTCTATGTGTCGTCTTGCATCGAGGAGTAAAACAACTAAACGCAGCGATCGGCGTGAAGTTCAGCTGTCCCAGCGGCTTTGTTTCTCAAGTGCTGCGCTATTAAAACTTCTGCATTTCCGTAAATATGAGTGAAGAAGGTGGCATTGTTACAAAATTGCAAAAAAAATGAAGAAGTGCAGGAGAGCTAGAAAATCGAAAGAAACTGGAGCAATGGAGCAGCTTCTACTCGTGTCGGTTGAGGAACGCAGAAGACTTCAAGCGGAAACCTCAGCACCTCTCTCTTCATTGTTTTAAAGGTAAAGTCGGAAATTTACCGCAGTATTTCTGTATTTATTCTACCTATTACATTATTTATTAATTATACTCATTTATTAGATATTTATAAATTGAGCAGCTAAAAGATTTTAAAAGGAAATGAGATTATTATTATTATTATTATTATTATTATATGTAACAAAATATAATTGTTTAGATCATTACATGAGGTAAAACTGCACAACGGGAATACACGCGTCTCCTTTTTGTTGCGCAGTAGCGGAGATGCTCGCATTTGCATGCTGAACCGCGCTGTTCCCCCTAGGGGCGCCCTTGAGCCGCACACCTACAGCGCAGCCCTGCACTTCCAAGTCTTCTACGGCAGGCTGGGCGGAACCCTGGCGAAGCGATGAGCTGTCGGGCTGCCATGAAATGCGCCGCCGCCGCGATTTCCAAAACCGCATTCGCCAGAAGGCTGGAAGAGCGCATGCGTCAAGCGCAAACGGGATTCGAACCCAAGCCATCGCACTCCGCAAACCCGTACTGAGAAACAACCAACGCGGCCGCAAAAGCGATTCTGAGCGGTTAAAAAATGTCAAAGTTGCGGGAAAAGACGAGGGTCGCAAAGGTGCGCAGTGGCTGCGCCGCATCTTGCGCTACGTGCGCATACATCCGTCCCTGCGGGGATTTTTGCTGCGGCGTTTGCGGTCGCTTGGCGACGTGAAAAGTCCTGGGCGCTGCCCACTCACCTCGGTCTCCCACGCAGGACGTCAGGCTGCTGCTGGCTGTGCCGCGGTCTACGTGGACGAACGGCAACGTTGCTGCTGTTGAAAGCGCCGTGCCCTTCTGGGCGGGGTTCTGTGATGCTGTTTGAGCTTGGCCTTGGGCCGTTCCTGGCTGGAGAACTTCCAGGCTGCTGGTCGGTTGCACAGCAGTGGAAAAAGTATGTGTGGCCCTGAAAACGAAAACAGATTTCCTTTGAACTGCACAAGGTTTCCCACACGAATACGCAACCAGGCTAAAGCCAGGCGGATAAAAAGCCCCCATTTCGTTCGACTTAGTGAACGTTTTAAAACTGCATCTACGTGAACTTCAGCACAGCAGATCTCTAAAATTCATGCCTATTGTTTTGCTGATCTCCATCCATCACATCTGTTATCCCGTCTCCTCTTGCCTTCGGCATTTCCTGTTTAAATTTCCAAAGTATTGGAGTTCTATTTTCATCGCAAGTCCTTCCATTCAACAATCTTGTTTTTTCCCTTTCGTTCTCACCTGTTTTGTCCTTTTTGCAGCCCAAGTTTTCATCACCATGATTCAAAAGCTTCATTTCTCTTGGGCTTAGCCTTCCTCACAGTCGAACTTTCACAACCCTAAATCACCACTGGGAAGACCATAGCTCCAAATACATGGTTTTTTGTCGTGTCTGCTTTTTAATATCTTGCCCAGATGTGGCACAGCCTTCCTTCGAGGATGGAAGAACCTTTTATCATCAGGGCTACACAAGTCCTGCAGAAATAAAGGAGATGGATAACCTAGGTTTTATGGTTTCAAACATTAGTAGTTTTCCCACTAGTTTTCATTTAATGGAAGCCCAAATATCCCCCGTAGGATTCAAATCTGGACTCTGACCAGGCCGAAATCTTAAGCCGCTTCTCGGTGCTCTTTGCAGTGTGGGCAGGAGCTTCGTCTTATTGAAAATATCGCTTCCTCCTTGTTCCTCAAATCAACAAGTTCTCGGTTCTTCTGGAATATTCTCCTGTACTCGGCAGCATTAATCGACTTTTCACGGTGAACCGACGCGTCAACGACTGAGAAAGTTTTCCGCACCGTGACACCTCTTCCTCCATGCTTAACTGTGGTTGACATGCCTTCGCTATCATATTCCTCAGATATTTTTCTTTGTCTTTCCGGAACATCACTGTACAACTCAAACCATGATTCCTCAGACTACACCACTCTGCTGAACTACTATGCAGACTTTCAAGGCTCTGCCAAAAATTGCATTCTGTCTTTAATGTTTTTCTCAGACAACAGTGGCTTCTACCACATCTTCTAGACAAAACCAGCAAGAGACAACCTTCTAGCAGGCAAATGACAAATGAAGAAATGGCACTGGATTTCAGAATGGAGTGGAACGGGAGACGATTTTGGGAAGTGAAGCACACAGGAAAAGCACAGACTGGAGTGAGGAATGCAGTGAAGAACTCGAAAATAAAGCAGACAAACAAACACTCCGCACGCACACACACATAACACCACTCTCCTGGGCTGGAGCCTTTTTAAACTTTTCCCATCCAGGAAAAGTTTAAGGGCCATCCAGCAGATGCTATTTATGCATCACTGTTTGTTCGCGTGCCAAAATAAGTGAATTCAAAAGTAATTTATTTCCCCACACTGTTATGCCCACATTACGTTAGTCTGTGCAATGGTCCTCTTACAATATTTATTCTTCCTTATAATATTTATTTTTATTCTACTGCATTGTCATACATGTTTTGCACATGTACTGTATGTCTGTGTGTGTGTGTGTGTGTGTGTGTGTGTGTGTGTGTGTTGTGTTCAAAGAGTTCAAAGTTCAAAGAGTTTTATTGTCACGTACATAGTAACCGAATATACCATGTAGTGAAATGTGGTGCCCTGAATCAAGAGGAGATTGTGCGTGGTTCCATTCCAGAAAAAAAGAAAATTTACGAGTAAGAAAACAACCAACAAAACAGACAGTCAGACTTCATAGGGTACGTTTTCAGTACATTTACATTTTCAGCCATCGTGTTGGCGCCATCATGGATTATACGAGATCTATAAAACAGTAAAACACAGGCTGCACCATTTTCCCACTAGCATTCACTATGGCTTTGGAATTAGTAATTAGGGCATCCAGTTGGGTAGTTGGTGGAGAAAGACGGCCAGATGGGCTCCATCTTCCCCCAGTTAGGGCATATATGGACGGCATGACGCTGGTGACCACAACAGCGGCCTGTGCAAGGCGGCTGTTAGGAAAGTTGGACGAGAACCTGAAGTGGGCTGGTTTGAGGATTAAACCAGAAAAGTCCCGAAGTATCTCACTGGTTAAAGGGAGGATAGAGAGAGTTAGTTTTCTGGTGGATAGTGAGGAGATCCCATCAGTGTTAGAGAAGCCAGTAAAGAGTTTAGGGAGGTGGTACACTAGGGAGCTAACCGATGTGGATCAGGTGGAGCAGCTTAAGGAAAGTGTAGTAGATGGGTTACGGAGGATAGAGAACTCAGGGCTGCCAGGTAAACTGAAGGCGGTAGAGGAAGCTAAGGCAGACTTGAGGCAGCTGGAGATGGTCGGGAAGGTACAGCAAGGAAGGGAAGGTCTTGGTTGTTGGTTAGGAGACCCTATGTGGAGTAAGGCAGGCCCGACAGAGAGAAGGAGGTTGGTGATAGAGCAGGTGCGTCGGCAGGAAGAAAGAAAGAGGTGTGTCAGGGCAGTCTCACAGGGGAAGCAGGGACAGTGGGTAAATTGGGATGCGGTTGAGAGGAGGAGGCTGAGCTGGAGGGAACTATGGAGTATGGATGCATATCAAATAAGGTTCCTGCTAGGAGCGGTTTGCGATGTGCTGCCATCGTAATAGGATCCCCTTTATAATCCAAGCTCCTGTTATTTGGCACTGTGTGTTTAATACGAACTTGCTTCCAGCTTTTTCCAAAACAATTTATTACAGCAAACGCTTCCAAGCAAATGATGATACAGAGGCTCTTAAGAAGGCACACTTTTAATGTGCAGCCTGCCCTAATATTACACGGCCTGTGCTAGCTGACAGCACATTCACTGCACGTGTGGAGTATGCTCCTATGAAACCAGATCCTTCTGGAATGCAAATCTGCTGCTCTTCATAGCTATTTTGGGCTCCAACATGCTACAGCATGCTTTGAGAAGTAACCCTTCATAAAAAGTAATTTTGCTCAACAGGAACATTTTCTTTTCTCAGTTATGAAAACCCATGTTTCCTTTAATAATTGTGTTGTTTTTTCTTCCTTTTTTCTTCCTTTTGTTATACTCACAAGTTTGGTTTCACTGTTCCTGACCTTTGCGCCCTTGTCTCCCACCCACAGCTCGTATCTCCAAGATGCTTCAAACATCTGCAGTCCAGGACTTGATCAATTCCCACACTGTCTGCACTGTTCCACCTTTGAGAGCTTCAGAATCAAAAGCCTCTTGATTCTCAGTTTTGGCTCCGAAATAGTGGCCTTCCTATAACCCTACCGCACTAGCCTGAACATGAAAGAAAATTTTGCAAGAATGAAATATAATAAAAGATGGGGTTGTCTTATTTTCTAGGATTAAATTTATGGAGGTCATATATAACACCAGTAGGTGGCGCTACTTATCCACTGCCATCGATTATCCACAGAAATGATCAAGCAGAGCTAGTGGACGTGAAATATGGCAAAACTTCAAGATGGTCTGGGAAAAAATGGTGCCATTTTAAGATGATGGTGATCAATGAGGCAGAGACATCAAACAGCTCTTAAGCAGTCAAGAAAAATAAAGTTACAGAAATGGTGGAACCAAACAAGCAAGCTGCACTTTTGTCATTGTGTATTTGTGGAATGTGGTCTTTTACTCTATGCTGCTCTGGTGAAATGAGTCAGCTAATAACTGCAAATGTGATACATCTAACATATACTGTATTTCATTTTATATCAGTACTGTGATTTTGACCACATTTCTGCAGTCACTGACAACCAAGACTCCGTACACTATGATCTTTACTATTATTTTTATTTTTATTTTTTATGAAGCCCCTGACAACTAATGTGAAGAAAAAGGGGAAACACATTATTTTCTGTTCTCATTATCTTTTTGTTCTGTAACTGGTAATGAGACCAAACATTCTGGAAAGACATTTAAACATTTATCAATGTTTATTTGTGTAATAATATAATATAATATAATATCTTCTTCTTCTTCTTTCGGCCGCTCCCGTTAGGGGTCGCCACAGCGGATCAAAAGCTTCCACTTCCTCCTGTCCTCTGCATCTCTCTCCGTCACCCCCACCACCTGCATGTCCTCCTTCACCACATCCATAAATCTCCTCTTAGGCCTTCCTCTCTTCCTCTTGCCTGGCAACTCCATCCCTAGCATCCTTCTCCCGATATATCCAGGATCTCTCCTCTGCACATGTCCAAACCAACGCAATCTCGCCTCTCTGACTTTGTCTCCAAACCGTTCAACCTGTGCTGCCCCTCTAATATACTCATTTCTAATCCTGTCCATCCTCGTCACACCCAATGCAAACCTTAACATCTTTAACTCTGCCACCTCCAGCTCTGCCTCCTGTCTTTTGGTCAGTGCCACCGTCTCCAACCCATAAAGCATAGCTGGTCTCACTACCGTCTTGTAGACCTTCCCTTTCACTCTTGCTGGTACCCTTCTGTCGCAGATCACTCCTGACACTCTTCTCCATCCACTCCACCCTGCCTGCATTCTCTTCTTGACCTCTCTTCCACACTCCCCATTACTCTGGACTGTTGATCCTAAGTATTTAAATTCATTCACCTTCGCCAACTCTATTCCCTGCATCCTCACCATTCCTCTGTCCTCCCTCTCATTTATGCACATGTATTCTGTCTTAGTCCTACTGACCTTCATTCCTCTTCTCTCTAGAGCATATCGCCACCTCTCCAGGGTCTCTTCAACCTGCTCCCTACTCTCACTACAGATCACAATGTCATCTGCAAACATCATAGTCCACGGTGCCTCCTGTCTGATCTCATCTGTCAACCTGTCCATTACCATTGCAAACAAGAAAGGACTCAAAGCTGATCCTTGGTGTAATCCTACCCCCACCCTGAAAGCATCCGTCACTCCTACTGCAGACCTCACCACTGTCACACTGTCCTTGTACATATCCTGTACCACTCTTACATACTTTTCTGGCACACCCGACTTCCTCATACAATACCACAGCTCCTCTCTAGGTACCCTGTCATATGCTTTCTCTAAGTCCACGAAGACACAATGCAACTCCTTCTTACCTTCTCGGTACTTCTCCATGAACACCCTCAGAGCAAACAACGCATCTGTAGTACTCCTTCTCGGCATGAAGCCATACTGCTGCTCACCAATCACCTCCCTTCTTAACCTAGCTTCCACTACTCTTTCCCATAACTTCATGCTATGGCTGATCAGTTTTATCCCTCTGTAGTTACTACAGCTCTGCACATCACCTTTATTCTTAAAAATAGGTACCAGTACACTTCTTCTCCACTCCTCAGGCATCGTCTCACTTTCCAAGATTCCATTAAACAATCTGGTTAAAAACTCCACTGCCATCTCTCCTAAACACTTCCATGCTTCCACAGGTATGTCATCTGGGCCAACAGCCTTTCCGTTCTTCATCCTCTTCATAGCTGTCCTAACTTCCTCCTTGCTAATCCATTGCACTCCCCTATTCATAGTCCCTACATCATCCAGTCTTCTCTCTCTCTCGTTCTCTTTATTCATCAACCCCTCAAAGTACTCTTTCCATCTGCTCAACACACTCTCCTCGCTTGTGAGTACGTTTCCATTGCTATCTTTTATCACCCTAACCTGCTGCACATAATATAATATAATATAATATAATATAATATAATATAATATAATATAATATAATATAATATAATATAATATAATATAATTTTTATTTATTATTTGCTAATATTTTCTGGCTTTTGGCCAGGATGGTAGGCTGGTAGGAAGAAAGGGGTCAAACGTGGCAAGGGAGGATATTTACTCACATTTGACATCTGGACGGTGTCATAATCTCAGTTGTATTTTTAACTTTACTATGTGTGTCCACGATTGTCCTCATTACTGTTATTTATCTATGTGTCATACTTTATATATTTCTTTCTAAAACTCTGGGGGAAATATTTATTTTATCCTAAAAATAAGTAATTTATGAAAGGAGACAGTATGTGGATTTGAAATGACATCAAACGCATGTGAATGGGCTTTATTAAAAACTATTCATAGATGCACAGATAGATGTTTCCTCTATTTCTGTTTTATTTATAAGCTCCCTGTTCCTTGTCTTTGTCTATTCATCTATTTATCCATCCATTATCCTTAACCGTTTATCATAGTCTGCATCACAATGGTCTACAGCCTATCCCAGAGCCTCTAGTTTTGGAGACTTTATTCTGGATGGGACAACAGTCATCACAAAGTAGCCACACAGCCACATGAACCATAGGCAATTTTATAGTGACTAATAAACCTGAAACACACATCTTTGGACTGTGTGACTCTGACACAGACCCAACATGCAATTTCTCTACAGATCCCTACAACACTTGATTGTTCCGATAAATAAGGATAGAAAATGATGAGAATTTGCGGTGATAAGGACCCTATTCATATCATTTCCTTAAGCAACCATAAAGTCCACTCCCAAAAATGGAATCTCAAACTGTTCCCCCATGCACAACTTTTCCAAATGCTTGATGTTCCCTTTGGGCGAGAAAGCAGAATTATTATGGTGTTTGTGCCTAGTAACTCTAAAAGGCTAACACTGGTTTTGCTTTCGGGAGGTCACTGTGTTACAGATCTGGTAAAAAAGCGCTCTGAAGGCAAAAGGTGAAAAACCTTCTATTTCCACTTCCTGAGCCCAGTTGGGATTCAATGCTAACCAAGTACAATTACTTACCCAATCTTTTAGCTGCATATCTTACAGGAGCCACCAGGAGCAAGGTACTGCTAACCACAACACTGCCCTCTGGCCCGTATCACTTTAGTGATCCTCACATGCTGTATTGTCCAATTCTGTCATAGTACAACAGAACATTGACAGCACTCATAGGAATCTGATCCACGCTTGTATGTCATGCAAAGTCCTTCTGCAAAGACACAAGCAGACACCACACAGTTCTGGGATCATTTCTGCTCAGCGTGCAGAAATTTAAGCTATTTGTCCTGTTCTGTTTAGAGATCACTCAGGATGTAAGACGTGGCACAGTGCTGGTTCAGGGAGACAACAGCACATTGTACTCACAAGTCACAGAAAGAGGGAAGAAAGACGGGGCAGCAAGTGGTTGAGTTGGTGTCAATAGGTTGAGTTTCTTGGCCAAAATCTGAGGCTTTGGGATTAGTCTGATGCGCCTCACCATCTCGCTCCCATTTATTGCAAGAATAACCATCTGCTATAAGTCAGTCCACACAGAGCAAAACAAAATTCGAAAAAGCTAAATTATAGAAAGATTAAAATTTCCTTCCTATGCACAATGCAAAATATTAATATACAGAAATCAAACTTTCTTGTCAAGGCAGTGATATACAGGTTCCTTTGTCATTTGGGTGAGTCCAGCATTAGGTATCCTCCAAACGTTTGAATGGTTCCTGTGTATCTGAATGGTTTGAGTGAAATCCCAAAATGTAACTTGGACCATCTGCTGCAATGATTTGATGCCGTAGACTAAGCAACATTTGGTCATGCAGTAGAACCTTCAGAAGATTCAGGCAAGACCAGTAAAACAGGAAGAAAGAAAATCCTATTGGTAGAGTTTACTCATACTGAAAGAAAAGTTAAAAACTGTGTATAACTTGCAAGATGAAGAATAATTCTGGGGCCTTACTCTCCGATTTGTATGCATTGTTATGATCGCTTCTTGGTGTGGGCCTCAGTCAGGTACTTGGGGATGAAGGGGTTGTACATAAAAATGAGAAAAGGGGAAAAGAAGTCTTGAGTGCAGTTATTGTCCAGGGAGTTTCAAGAAGGGTTTACTGTTAAGTAAATCAGTGAAAAATATACAGATATAATGGTGTTGTGCTCTAAGCTATCCCAAGTGAAAAATGAGCTATTCTGTTGTTTTAAGAAGAAACAATAATCTACCGGCCTTTTAGACCAGAAGGAAAAAGGCCAAGTCAAACAAAAGTGTTCCACACCTAATGACTACGCCGCTCTAAACTAACAGTCCACAACACACAAAGAAAAACAGAGCACCACTCGCCATTAAAAGCCATACTCAAGCAATGCAAAAGCATAGAAGTGCACACATACAAAATACAACCAAACACTTCCCAGAAGTACACCCAGGAAACAGATTACCAATGGACCAACTTTGCAAGAAGCAGCAAGCCAAACCATTGAAATGTTCATTTTAGTTGTGCAGCATGACTAGGAGTTTAACATAATTTATACCCATGGATGGTTGGGAATCCATATTAAGGTTCATCTTCTTCTGGGTGCAAAAGGCCTTATATGAGGTACTAAAGAGTGACAGGTACAGTAGCAGATCAGAGCAACGTGAAATAAGCATCCTTTAAACAGACCAACTAAAACAGGAATATAATAAGGGAGGTTCTCCCTGGTAGGAGAATTCAAAACTTCAAGAAGTAGAAGAAGAAGAAATCCGACCAATAAAGGTTATTTACAGTCAGAGGCGGGGGTGTTGTAAACAGAAACAGAATTTTTTGGTCACAATGGAAAGAAAACAGCCAGGTTTTAGCAGAGTTAACAGTCCATTCAGCTGAAACAAATACACACGTATACCAATGGTGCGCAGTTTTAAAACCGCCTGCCTAATGTTCGTGTAGGTCCCCCTCGTGCTGCCAAAAAAGTTCGGATCCATCGAGGCACGGACTCCACAAAACCTCTGAAGGTGTTCTGTGGTATCCGGCACCGAGACATTAGCAGCAGGTTCTTTAGCTCCTGCAAGTTGCGAGGTGGGGTCTCCGTGAATCGGACTTGTCCGGCACATCCCACAGATTACAGAATATTAGACAGGCGGTTTTAACATTGTGGCTGATGGGTGAATGTTTGTACGTTCCTGTTTCCAAGGCTTCTTTTTCTTATTATGCCACACTAGAACAAACCATGTTTTTATTCATCTTTTTCAGTCTGTGCCTTTGTCCAGTTCAACTTATACTATCAGGTTTGCAAGACAGTGACTTTCTGATTATTACAGCAGTATGATGCTGTGCACTAGTGATAGATCCTGCTTCGGTAAAGCGTTCCTAGACCGCAAAGCTGCTCGTGTTCTGCGAGTGCTTCCTCCACGCCCTCAGCCCCGACAGTGATAAAAATCATACATGACACACAGTAATAAAGTTTGGTAATGCTGTAAATATTTTTAAACTTTTTTCTTTCCACTTTTCTACAACTACTTAACTACCACTGGAGTGTCACTCTCTGTCGGTCTGTTTGACAGGACTAAAAATACTTATGTGCTGAATGCACCCGTTTTAAGGGTAAAAAAATTGGCAATATACAATTACTTTTTACCCTTCCACTTTCTGAACCTGGGCAGCATCAGGTAACTCAGCTGGTATAAAACAAAATTAGTCGATATAACATTTAAATCCATCACTGTCTTTTTTATACCAAGAAAGCAGATGGAAACGTTCCACTTGGCAGATACACAGCGCTGGAGCAATGACAGGACAGAACCTTCTCCTTCATCCATGGTTTTCAGACTGATGTGACTGCCCCTTACCGCATCCAGGCACTGCTGCCCCCAAAAGGACTTTTTCTTCATCTTCGGGGCAAACATCATAACTAAAGCCAGGATGGCTCCCTCCATCCCAGGAATGCTGATGGGTGCGAATGTCCGGCAGCCACACAACAGCGTGCATCTTTAATGGCAGTGAAAATACACAAACAGTGCTTGATCTTCAAGTCATTTCACAACTAAGTTATGTCACAAGGAATCCCTTTGCACCGAGCTGAGAACATGTCCTCCTGCAAGAGAGTTACTGTATCTCATGGGGCCCATTAACAGGACAAGATAGAACAAGAAGGAAGAAGCAATACATTCAGCATTTTCACAGATGGTGCTCGTGTGCTTTCCGAAAGGAGATTTCCAGCAATTCTTGTCAGCTGTGACCTGAGAGTTTGCGCACCACGTGGCCTGCACATGTTCATGATGCTCCATAGGCTTCAGACGTCCTCAGGCCAAGTGCAGCCTGTTCATCAGGGTTACCTGAACCAATACTGCACAGCTGCTGTGTGAAGATCACATTCCTGTAAGGGTGGTGCACACCAGATGTAATGCTGCTCAAGCACATTTGTCAACACTTGGGTGCGCCTTCCGTCTCGGTGACTGGTTTACAATGGAAAGCAGTGGTCTTGACCTTTAAGGAGCAGCTGGAGAAACAAGATTCATTCATCAAATTTATTCCAGCCTAACTGGAGCTGCGTTCATCCCCGTGCTTTTTGGTCTTTAAGCTGTGCCTCGAAAATATGGATTCTTCTTAACTTAATAGTTTCTGCCATATTTTATTCATTACCTGCTGCATTTACAAGACGTGTGCCATACACGTGTTTTACATTTGAAGGACTCTTTTCGTTTTTAAGAAGTGATGTAATAAATATTAGTACAGCGATTTATGAGTTAAAAATTGCAATTGCCAGCTGAAGGAAACGCCTTGAGGAATCACCACCCCCTACTCTGTCGTCTTGTTTTTCTTCACACCTCCAGGCAAGTGGGCTAAGTTTGCATACAGATGGGGGGGGTCTCTTTCTAACTAACATGTAGCATTTTCTCCAAGATACCCCCCACAGACTCCCTCAAGCATTACTGAACGTTGCCACTTTTCAGCCAGTCTGAGATGTTCCTGCAAAACATGCAGATCCATGGAAATATCACCAAGGCCAGACTAGTTGTAGTGTTGGTGTGATAGAACACCACAGAGGATCTTACTGCCTTTGGTTTCACTATTTACATGAAGTGGAAAAAAGAGGTTTCATCTTCACTGTTAAACCTGACAGTTCGCTCAACATGCACTGACACGTCCTTCCACTCATCGGCTAATGCTTCTGAAAGCATCTGAAAGAAATTCATTCTTTCAGTTTCTGAAAGAAATTGCCTTAGTTCGAGGCCACAAATTTAGTGTTCTTTGTATTGCCGAATTTATCCTGTCAGTTTGTGCTGAAGATTTTGCTAAATTCCAGATTCCACACACCCATCATACATTCTTATGATACAGGATCCATATATAATGCACAATATGACCAAAAGTATGTAAATACCTGACCTTCACATGCTTGTTGAACATCTCATTCCAAACCCATGGGCATTAATATGGAGTTATTCCCACCTTTGTTGCTATAACTGCCTCCACACTTCTGGGAAGATTTTCCACCAGATTTTGGAGTGCATGTCTGAGAATTTGTGCCCATGCGGTCAGAAGAGTATCGGTGAGGTCTGGCAAGAAGGCCCAGCTTGCGGTCGGCACGCCAGATCACCCCAAAAGCGCTCAGTGGGGTTGAGGTCAGGGCTCTCTGCAGCCACTCAAGTTCTTCCACACTAACCTCAAACCATGTGTTTATGGAGCTCGCTTTGTGCATGGGGGTGGGGGTGCACAGTCATGCTGGAGCAGAAAAACAGCTTCCCAAAACTGGCCACAAAATTGGAAGCACACAGTTGTCTAGAATGTGTTTTCATGCCATATGTTCGGATATACAAAGACAGCAATGCTTGCAAAAGTTAAACTAAAAACCAGACAATGAGCAAACCGAGGAATGGACTCACCATGATGAAGGATATACACCTTTCCGCTCCATGGACACAAGCAAAATACAAACCACTCTTCTGGTTGCTAAGGATCTACACCGATTTAACAACAGTTAATAACAAACACAAATCCCACTTTATTTGAATTAAAGCATTTTTTAAATCAAATTTTATTTTAAAAAAAGATTTAAAAAATAAACCAGAAAAAGATTGGCAAAGCACACTGTTTTTGCATGCGAAAAACTGCCTACAGCTACACTTTTCTGGGAACTTCCCCCATGCCAGAGCAGAATTTCTGAGCACCTTCAGGGAGATCAAGAGTCTGTTTCAAATCTTCTTTTCTCAGTGAATATTATTCCCTCCGAGCACTAACAGAACAAAACCTGTCAGCGGGAGAATGGAAGAGTGTGAATTATTAATATAGAAGCTTGTGGAATCTTTTGCCAAGATATATAAATCTTCATTGTTATTGCATTTTTGCTTTGCTAAAACATCTGCTCAAAGCAATTTTCACTACAGTCACATATTTTCAAGACACCGTTACATATTTTGACAGATAATTTAGTATTTTTCTCTGTTTACTATTTTATCACAGGAAGCCTCCTTCAGGGACGTAAGGCAACAGTCTTCAGGGTAAAAATCCACGTTCTTTAATCCCTTTTGTTGTCATGCTGCTTTAAACTGTATCTTGCCTGTATCACCTCAAGTCAGTCATCAGTTTGATCTTCATTAAACATATTGGCAAGAAGCGTTTATTAATAAACTTTAGGAAACATGGCAGCTTTGGCAGCTTTCTTTTTCAAATAAAGAAGAGGAACAAAAAAGGCTGCTACCTCAGATTTATGGCTACACGGATGGTTTGGAGGTGCAAATTAATGTGAGGTACAGGGAAAGTACATCTGAAGGATTAGAAACAACAAGACAAACCCATACATAGTCAGGGCATAGTTTCATTTATCAAGAACAGAGATGGTAGAGAGCACCCCCTCTGCGTGATGGAAAACTGTGCCCCCATTCCTCTATGGCAGGATTCATTTGGACAGGATTCTACTGTTTTCTGTCTACTACTGTTTTCATTTCAGTAACTGTTTATTCTCTCGCCAAGGCTTTGTGTTTCCCGGTGCTTTTCAGCTCGCCTGCCGCGATGCTTGTTTTTGCCTGTATTTTTCGTTGTGTGCCAGTAAAGCACTCAACTGCTTGTGTCCCACGATTGCTTCCTCCATGACTCCCGGGTCCTCGAGCCCCATGGCAGTGGGGAATAAACAAGCCATTATTGCACATCTGAGCTTATAAATAGCCAGTAGAGGAATTGAGAAGCCTACTTGAAGTGGGGACAAAGGATCTTCTGTATCGTTCAGTGGAGCACTTCAGGCCCATCAGTCTACCACTGAAAATGCTCCTCTGTTCCACCACAACACTATGTGGTGGGTCATTGGCATTTTCACTAACAGACTTAAGTCTTGCCAACATTCTCTGCTGTGGCAGAAAAAATACCACTTTAGATGTAGAGAGAGCTCTTTGTCAGTGTGACTTTAAACGTTGCTGTCATAAGGAGTCATTATCCCATCCTAAGTGTGGTGGAGCAACACCTGATTTATGTGCCTCGGTTGAGGGAGTTTTGGTTTTATTACTCTTTTACCTCCTTACCTGATTTCCAAGATGGCGCGGCCACGTCCAGACGCCTACCTGATCGCTCCAGGAAGACTGCGTTTCTTCTTTAATTCCTTTACACACCACCAGGGTCTGGCCTTGGTCTAAATTGACCATTCCCTTGACCCTTTTACCTTTGCCTTATCTGTAGTTTAAGTTTCCCTTCCTTAAGTACCCTCTTTTGTTTTTTCCAAGGTACCTTCTTAAATACCTAACATTCTAGCAAGGCAGAAGTCCCAATGCTTTATAGCAGTAAACAGAATATACTGAATAACATGGTCATAAAACATTCACTACACTATTGGTTAATACCTTTAACATAACAGAAACATACATTAAGAGTTTAACTTCAAGAATTTCTCTCACACTGCTCAGCCACTGTTTCCAGATTGTCCATTTTTCCTCCTACCACAGAGGCAGCCTTATGAACCAGCTTCTTAAGCTACCTGATCTCTGCAACCTTTATGCTATCCCCCCGCAGCATAACACGGAGAAGAAAATAGCACTGGCCACAACACACTTCTACAATATCCACAGCAGTGTGTGGCAGAGCCCAAAGGATCTAAGTCTGCGTAGGAAGTACAGCCTACTTTGACCCTTCTTGAGGACAGCCAGCGAGTTCCTAGACTAGTCCAGCTCACTGTTTATGTACATCCCCAGGTACTTGAAATCCTGAACGATCTCCACATTCACCCCCCGATAGACAGGGGAGTAACTGTACATCTAATTCGTCCCTAGTCCACCACCAGTTCTTGAACAGCAGCTGGTTCAGCTCACACCAGTCGACAAACCTTTCCACCACCCTCCTGTATTCCGACTCATCACCGTGCCTGATGCTTCCCACTATTGTCGAGTCGAAGAACTTCTGTCGGAGAATTTCTGCAGGTTGTAACCCTCTGTGTTGTAGCTGTGTCTCTGTCCTCATAAACCCTAGCTGCCCGTGTCGTGTCTGCACTTGGGTCCCTTGTCTCATCCCCATTGGACCCGTGACAAGTTGAAATCCATTTTTTATAGGGTGAAGCATTCACAAAACATTTCGTTGTACTTGACCAACGCCACAAGCTCATCCATCTTATTGTCCAATGATCTTACGTTGCCCATGATAACGGAGGGTAAATACGCCTTGTATCTTCTACTTGTCTCACGCACGCTTGCCTGTTGCACATTCCCCTTTCTTCGTTTCCCCCGACGTTTCAGTCCTCCACGACATCCCCTCTTCGTCTTTCTCTTTAACTCTGGAGGTATATCCATGTGGAATGTTTTATATTTCACCTGACAGCTACCTATAAAACAAATCAGTGTAAATATATTTATTGGTTAAAATAATAACAATTTTGCGGGATTTGTGAGTTATGTGTACGCCAGTCCTTTTACGTAAGTATATTTCCCAACTTTGCACAACTTTACAACTGACCCTTGGTATCAGAACTGTTGAGTAATCTGCATATTTGCACCAAATGGAACTGCAAATCTATGCATGGCTCTGAAGTCATTCTGGCCACTAAATCACATTCGATAAAAGTTCTGTGGATGTGCCTCTGTGTATTTGCGGGTTAAGTTTTATAAAATTGCGAAAGCCGATAAATTAAAAAATTCTTTCTTTCTTTATGAAAATTTTAGACGATCATAGCAACTACAGCCTGATCCGCAATGATCTTCATTTTCTGGTCGCTGTCAGCTTTGTTTTATCGCCATGTTAATTCTTATTATTGACCTTTTGTTGGTGTTTAGAATTACCAACCCCAGATGTGAGTGATGAACACTGTAGAAGTAAGATGAATCGAGGTGGCCTCACACCCCCACTCCGACTGGTGGCTGGGGTTAGGATTAGGGTTACCGACATTTACTTTCAGCAGGTAAAAGCAGATTGTGTTTGCACCGCCGCAAGCAGACATTTTAGACAAGATAAATGCGAAAATAAATAGTTGGGTTTGAAAAAGTGTGATTAATGCAAACATTGCCCAAACAAAATAAGTGCTGTCACTCCATTATTATTTTCAAGTACTTTGCTTTGCTTGTATCTTCATATCATCGATTCCAACCCAAAACAGTGTACTTGCTACAGATCTACCATCAGCCTAAAGGGTACTGTGATAAGCTGAAGCCTGGTTCCCACACACCTGGACAGGGCTTGCTAAGAAATGGCACAGCCTCTTGATTCAGACTCCATAAAGAAAATTATGTAAAGTACAAAGTCAAAAGTGAGGGAAGCAGTTGTACTTTGTTTCAGGAAATATGTGGCCTAAAGGATGTGGACACCCTTCTAATGTCTGAGTTTGAGCCACACCCATACACCATACAAAGACATTCTAGACAATTGCATGCTTCCAGCTTTTTGGCCACAGTTTGGGGAAGCTCTTTTCCTGCTCCAGCATGACTACACCCCCGGTCTACAACATTTCCTATTTTAATGGGACTGCTACTTTAAAAAGAGGTTTTCCTGTCTGCTGTTGTATTCTACTGAAATAAACCTCCCAGAGGCTTTTATAGGCCCTTTTATAACCTTTTCATAACTGCTCTTATAGTCATGAAGAAGATTCATCCTTATGTTAGCTGCCCAAGCAGTTTACAGGGTTAACCTGCTTACAATTACTTGTCCATTTATACAGCCAGGCACTTTATTTTAAACCAGTTTTATTTAGGGGTAATTCAAGGGATTCAAAGGTTTATTTGTCATGGGTGAACAACACAGCATAGTAGTGTTGTCACCATGAAAAGTTTTGTTTCCGGGCATCCTCAGTAGTGCAAATATGGACATAAATATGTAAAAGTATAAATAAAAGTATAAATAAATAAGGTACAGGATACATTAAATAAGTACTGTAGTCAGGAAAAGGAAAACAAATAAAGAGAGTAAACAAACGGTTAATAAATAGGAATAGGTATGTGGGGACAAAAGATATACATTAGGGAGTGGCGGGGGGGGGGGGGGGAGAAGACACAGCAGCCAAACCAACAGCACACAGCAACCAAACCTACAACAACAATAAGTTCCAGAAGTGGGTGTGAAACAGATGGGTTTCCACACTGGGTGGGACAGGCATACAGACAGACAGAGAGACCCTGATCGACTGTTCCCACTGCCCAGGAAGGGGTCAGTGGTTTAACAGTCGTACGGTGTGGAGGAAAAAACTGTTCCGGAACCTTTTCGTCCTTGTCCGAACGCTTCTAAAGCGTCTTCCGGGCGGGAGCAAGGAGAATAGCTTGTGGCTGGGGTGACTGCTGTCCCTCTGGATGTTAAGTGCCTTCTTCTTGCACCGCTGGGTGTGGAGGTCCTGCAGGGCTGGCAGATCAGAACAGCCAGTCAGGATACTTTCAATGGTACATCTGTAGAAGCTGACAAGTATCCTGTTGTCCATGCCGAACCTCTTCAACTGACAGAGGAAGAAGAGGCATTCTGTCGCCGCCTTGATAAGGACGCTGGTGTGCCGTGACCAGGACAGGTCCTCGGTGATGTTTACTCCAAGGAACCTGAAGCTCTTCACTCTCTCCACTGGGGCACCAGCTATCGAGATGGGCGCGTGGTCATTTTTCTGCTGTCTCCTGTAGTCCACGATCAGCTCCTTTGTTTTGCTGGCGTTGAGATGCAGGTCATTGTCGTGACACCACGAGGTCAGGGTTCTCACCTCCTCTCTATAGGCCTGTTCATCGTTGTCGGTGATCAGGCCGATGACAGTGGTGTCGTCAGCAAACTTGACGCTGGTATTGGAGCCGAGCGAGACGACGCAGTCATGTGTGAACAGGGAGTACAGCAGGGGACTAAGCACGCAGCCTTGGGGCCCCCGTGCTGAGAGTCAGCGCTGAGGAGATGATGTTCCCCAATCTCACCACCTGGGGCCTGCCTGTCAGGAAGTCCATGATCCAACTGCACAGGGCAAGGTTGAGTCCTAGGTTCCTGAGCTTGGCGACCAGCTTAGAGGGCACGATGGTGTTGAATGCTGAGCTGTAATCGATAAAAAAAAAAGCATTCTCACATACATGTTCCTCTGGTCCAGGTGGGAGAGAGCCTTATGGAGGGTGAAGGCAATTGTGTCGTCAGTTGACCTGTTTGATCTGTAGGCGAACTGAAGCGGGTCCGATGTGTCTGGCAGAGAGGCAACGATATGCGATTTGACTAACCGCTCAAAGCACTTCATGATAACGGACATAAGTGCTACAAGGCGGTAGTCATTTAGGCAGAGGACTCTGGGTTTCTTCGGTACAGGAACAATGATGGCTTTCTTGAAACATGTGGGGACAACAGACTGGAGCTGGGAAAGGTTGAAGATGTCCGTGAACACACCCACCAGCCGGTCTGCACAAACCTTGAGAACATGACCAGGGATGTTGTCTGGTCCGGGAGCTTTGTGTATGTTTATCCTCTTGAAGGATTTACACACATCTGCCCTAGACACCTGCAGATCATGAAGTGCTTTGAGCGGTTAGTCAAATCGCATATCGTTGCCTCTCTGCCATCCTCGTTCAGGTCCACAGCCTGGCGTGGGTGGTTCTTCTCAAATCGTGCGTAGAAGGTGTTCAGCTCCTCAGCAAGGGGAGCAAACGCTTCTACAACACTGCTGCCTTTCCCTTTATAGTCTGTGATTGTCCTAAGCCGTCTCCACATGTTTCTGATGTTGGAGCCCCGGTAGAGAGACTCCATTTTGGCCCTGTACTGCCTTTTAGCAGATTTTATTGCTCTTCTGAGGTCGTAACAAGAGCGCCTGTAGCCCTCCGAATCACCGGAGTTAAAGGCTGACGTCTGCGCTTTGAGTAAGCACGGATTTCGCCGTTCACCCACGGTTTTTGGTTCGGGAAAGTCCGTACAGCAGGAGGTGGGGCTCACATGTGGGTCATCAGTCTAAAGGCAGTACCTGTAACCCCTACAACTTCCCTATATTAGTTGGGAATTTTACAAAAGGGCCTAGTAGATTTAGTATTGATTTTTTCAGGAGGCCAGCTGAGGAACTTGAACCTGAGATTTAGTTAAATGAATTGTATCTTTGTCCACTTTCTGTGTCACAATTCTGAAAAGTTTACTGGATAAATTTGGAGTCACAGTTTCACTTTCTCTTTTAGAAAACAAAGCAAACTTCCCTGCTGCTATATTCATATTTATAATCATCTCTGCAAGGCTGAGAACGGAAACCGGAGCATTAGATAAAAATAACAGAAGGCAACTGGAAACGGTTTGGAGTTCAGAGAGTCTGAAATTTAGAAGCTCTTATCTAGTGTGTAGCCACTGAGCCCAAATTCCACATGAGCTACTGGAAGGAGTGTTAATAATATTTGTCCATCATCTGACTAGCGCTTGCATTACTTCTTCAGTATTCCTTCATTGTTTATTTAAAGCACTTTACTAAGTGGCCTACTTGTAGAGCTGGAAGTAATAATCGAGCAAATCAGACTATTACACATATTCTAGGGACACATGAACAGCCATTCTTATCAGTGTAATAAACTGATGCAGCAAGAGCATCTCTGTGTTATAAAAATGCAGAAAGCACTGCATTAACCAGGACGTCACTACTTTATTCAGAGATGAATAGATTGCAAGTTGCAAAGTCAACTCTCATTTTTAGTGCACTAATAAGATGCTTTTATTGCCCTCTAGCGTTGATACTCTGAAATTACATTTTCTTTCTCATTTACAGCACAGTATTATGATCTCCAAATATTAAAAGCAATATTTAATAATACTGCAACGATTAGAAACATTTTTTGGATCTGCAGAGTTATAAAGTCAAAATGGCAAGTCCAGCAAAATGACCTTAGATTCTCTCCAATTTAGAGACAAGAGAGGAAAAACGTGCAAATGGACGTAAAAGCTATTTGGCTCAAGCATAATTTGGAAATTGTTCGTCGGTGGGTAAAATCATAATAATACAGCTTAATCCCCCTTTTTATTCATCTGTTAGGTTTCATTTAAATATACGTAATAAAGTACGTGCATACATGCATATAGATAGATAGATGGAATGAGAAATGAATGATATTTCCATTTTCGCCAAGAGATCACTGCACTACGTGGCGTCAGTGTTCCTTTGTATTGGAGACATTAATGGATGCCAAACCAAAACGCTGAATGAAACGCAGATACATTTTGGAAGAACGCTGTTGAAACGAACATGTGAGCGCTCAGCTGCATGGGGCGCCACGCAGTCCAGACGCATGAAGGGCAGAACAAGAACGAACTGCACATAATGACAGGCGCGCCAAACTTGCCTTTAAACACTGCGCCCCCTGCTGTTCATTGCGCTGTACAGTATTTTGTCCTTCAACTCCATACAGTAGCAACCGTGTGGATCGTCGTTTAAAACCATGTGCACTAACACAATGGCAGCCGCCTTGAGGCAAATAAAAATTTATAACGACATAAGTTGTAAAATTAATCGGAAGAGCGAAAGTTGCGCGGGTTCTTACGGTTGCGTCTCTTACGAACAGGAAGTTCCTTTTGAAAAAATCCCCAACGTCATCGTTGTGTCAGCCAATCCAATAACACCTCTAACCGGCACGTATGTGTTTACGTCACGGTGTTGACGTTTTCGTGACCAATTGGAAAGCCCGTTAAACGTGGGATTGCCCAATCGACGGGAAGGATGAAACGATGTCGAACTCATGGCAGAAACCCTCGCTGTTATTGGTTTAAAGTGGTGATGTGTATTATTACAGTAACGCTACGTGTGTAAGAGTAGCTCGACCACGAAGGAATATAAATATAAGGTAAGGTTGTACGTTCTTCTTTTATGTTTTATGACTACTTTTGTCACGTCTTCAAACTCTGACCTTCGGCGCTGCCTGCGATGTAACAGCCTTCTTGCTTACAGGTAGCGCACACGCCCTTTCACTGGAGAAAACAACGTGGAAGTTGGTATATTGATGTTACGGTGTTTGAATTAATAAACAATAGCCGCGGTGTGGAAAGAGATTCCCTAAATGTGGCCATAAGTATTTAACTGTATACGCCGTATGAACAAGAAAAATCTCCCTCTCGCCTTCCCCTACCTGGGGGGGTGGTATGTGTGTGTATGCCCTCCTCAACCTCGGGTCCTCTACCAGAGGCCTGGGAGTTTGAGGGTTCTGCTCAGCATCTTAGCTGTTCCTAGAACACGCAAATATATGTGATGGTGTTCACTGTGGTGTAAAATACTGTATACTGCAGTATCATCATACTAAGCAATGGTTTGTGGTACATTCATGGTACACATAACCGTCTTCGTGTGTCAGTCATATTCACCTGAACATTTTCAAACTGAGAAAAACGATGTACACCAAAGCAGCATGTAATATAAGTTGTTAACAAGAACTGTTAAGTTAAATACATTTTGTGTAGCATTTTCCTATATGCTTTTGTGAATTAACTTTACCAATCCTGGCTCCGTTTTCATTCTCTCGCTTTACGTCCGGGTTCCAGGAACACGGCCAAGGTAGACAGCGGAGATGTGGTCCACGGACGGACGCGTCCAGCCCTGATGGCAGCATTGCCGGCATGGCGCCGTGCTAGCAGCCATGCCCTCTGGGGCTGGGGCCCCTTGCTCTGCCTGCTTCTGGGCTCCCTGCTGGTGCTGTTGCTGCCATTGGTGGGGGAGGAAGAGCGCTGCTGTGCTGCTCTCCATGGCCTCGCACTGCTGCGCTGCCAGTTGTGGGGGGGTGCATCGCACACGCCTGTGTATTCCACCAGCCTCACAGTCCCTGGCACTGTGTTCGACCTGCTGCCTCTTCGGGAGAAACCTAGTGCAGGTATGACTGCTGCCTTAAGCCAGACTGGGGATTCACATGGTTTGGCCCACAAGGCTTGCTGCTGCCACAGAATATCATCAAAATTACAGACATTGATGTTGTACATGGTTAAGGACAGTGATGTTTTACAACTGTGCCGTTTTTGTATCACGTTAACTTTAGAGATTATACCCCATGAATTCAGTTTTCTTGAAACTCACATCTTTGACTGAATCTGAATGACACACCAAAAATTCTGAAGTGTAAGTGCTGCTGCTTCGTTTGTTTGAACTTGTATGATGAATAAATATGCACGCCCTCCAGACAAAGAACTGTTGTGCTTATAACTGGAGCTGGGTGTAACTAAGCCAATACCTTCACTGTAAATGTGAATAGTGTACACCCCTACAGCATAATGTGTGATATATTCTAGAGCACAGAATGCCCGCTAAAAATGTATAATGGACATCATTACATACGGTAGTCATCAGGAATTGTTGTTTTCCAGTATCTGTGATGTTTGGCTGGGATGAACGCCGGAACTCTTAGCAAGTGATATCTGACACTCATTGGCATCCAGTCTCTTCACAATGTCGATTCAGCTAACAACTTGCGCTTATTTTTACTTACTTTAGGTTTTTATTGCAAATTTAACTTTTGTGACATCGTGCAGCGTCTGTGGGTGTCAAAAGCAGGCAGGAGGCTGGGGACTTTTCTGGAATGAGCAGTGTCATTGGTTGTCGATGGTCTAAGTGTTGTATAAGGATGATTTGCTATTGGCTACCGATATCTGCGCTTATATGTGGAGATGGAATGACCAGGTGATGCGTAAACAGGACCCAAAATGTGCATGTTTACAGCCAGAATCTATTTTTATCGCTGGTGCTTATGAACAGAGTTCACTGTCATTATAATGGCCCAAGTTCAGAGGGGAAGCCTGCATATAAATGGATTGTGCATATAACCAATGTGCCTATAAGCAGAGTGTACTGTACTTGTGAATAATACCCAGATGAACATCTAAAAATACATGATATATGTATACCTAGCTTTAAATAAATGAAGAATATTTAACTTCAGATAAGTTAAGTAAGGCTTACCATGTTTTCTTGTAGGGAGAAATAAAAATACAGTTGCACTATTGTAAAGTAAATGTACACATGCATGTACAAAATCCTGAATTATGACATCGCAGACCGAAAAAATTCTTACACAATTTAAAAATATTGAGACAGAGAAACAGTCCCCTGGGCTGTTCTGTCTCCATTAAAGAACCCCACTGTTGCCTTCCATTCCCCGGACCTGCTGGGTTGTTGACAGAGGGATGCAGGGCGCAGACCCGCGATGCTCGTAGTGAACTGAAAAGTGCAGGCAATCAAATGCCTCAATTTTTATGGCATGTGACACAAGCAGCTGCATGAACACTTAACTGCACACTTTGTATTACAGCCAACTTGTAGAGTAAGAAATCAACTCTCAATTCAAATTAAACGTTTGTAAGGTACACCTCCTCATACGCACCTGAAAACCTTAGTGAGGAAGCTGTGTGCACACAAATTCTTAAAAAGCAAGGACCTCCAGTGGGCAGCAAATAGTTTCACAATGTAGGAAACATACAGGGGGTTCCAGACTCAAGTCCTGTGTATGTGGAAGTTCTCTGTTCGGCAGAGTAAGTTCCTTGCCCAGGGACTTTACAGAACCTGGGTTCTTAGAGCTCGAAGGACCCAGGAACTGAAACAGCTTCACCACCTCCAGCCTCGCATAATACGCACGATACAGGTAATTTCCCAGAGCTTGCATTGCACGTGAAGTTTGAGATCCTGTTCAATGTGTTGCAGAGGACAAGCTCGAGGCCAAAGCTGCCCTACAGCAGGCCCTGGAGATGAAGAAGCAGGGCAAGAGGGAGAAGGCCCACAAGCTCCTGCTCCACGCGCTCAACATGAATCCAGACTTTGTG
Source organism: Heterotis niloticus (assembly GCA_018136845.1). Classification (NCBI taxonomy): domain Eukaryota; kingdom Metazoa; phylum Chordata; class Actinopteri; order Osteoglossiformes; family Osteoglossidae; genus Heterotis; species Heterotis niloticus. The sequence goes on from CM030896.1 coordinate 479,532, forward strand.
GAGGCACTGACCGAGCTGGGCACCATCCTGGAGGAGGAGAAGGATGTTGTTCAGGCCGACCACTTGTACTCCAAGGCCCTGGCCATCTCGCCCTGCAACGAGAAGGCGCTGGTGAACCGGGACCGCACGCTCCCCCTGGTGGCTGAGATCGATCAACGCCACTTCAGCATCATTGATGGCAAGGTGCGGAGGTTGATGTCCATTCCTAAGGGCAACTCGGCACTGCGCCGGGTCATGGAAGAGACCTACTACCACCACATCTACCACACAGTGGCCATCGAGGGCAACACGCTAACCCTGTCGGAGATCCGCCACATTATCGACACGCGCTACTCCGTGCCCGGCAAGAGTCTGCAAGAGCAGAACGAGGTGATCGGGGTGGACTCTGCCATGAAGTTCATCAACAGCACACTGCTGTCCCGTCTGGGCTCCATCACCATTGATGACATCCTGGAGATTCACCGGCGTGTCTTGGGACATGCAGACCCTGTCGAAGCCGGGAGGCTGAGGACCAACCAGGTCTTTGTCGGCCACCACATTCCGCCACACCCACGGGACCTGAACCAGCACATGCAGGAGCTGGTGCAGTGGCTGAATTCGGAGGAGGCCTTCAGCCTGCACCCAGTGGAGTTTGCGGCCCTGGCCCACTACAAGCTCGTTTACGTGCACCCCTTCACAGACGGCAACGGCAGGACGTCCCGGCTTCTCATGAACCTGGTACTCATGCAGGCGCAGTACCCGCCCATCACCATCCGGAAGGAGCAGCGTGCTGAGTACTACAGTACGTTGGACATGGCCAATGAGGGCGATGTGCGTCCCTTCATCCGCTTCATCGCCAAGTGCACAGAGATCACCCTGGACACCTTGCTGATCGCGAGCACCGAACATGCGGTAGGGTTGCCTGCCGCCGGACATCAGCCCTGCCTGAACTGCGAGAACACCATCCCTGCGCACAACTGAGCGTCCACAGCTGCCCCCTCCTCACTCTGGCAGCTACGACACCTTTTCACCGCATTTCATCTGCGGCCATGTTGCTGCAAGTGGATGTTTGATATTTGTTATATATTTGCATAAAGGAATGGATAGAAATCTATTATATATAGCTAGTTATATTCACCTGGTATGTAACAGCTAACAAAGTATATTAGTATTAATTGCAAAGGAATCATTTCTGTTGTGCTGAAAGGTTTTTGTTTTACGTGTGCGTTCATATTGGCCTTAACTTATGCATTTTCTTTGTGTGCAGGATTGATTTATTTATTGTATCATTTTAAAATAGTGACAAAATGAGGAATTTTAGTAAAATATTGAAATCAGATATGAGATTTTCAAGGTAAATAATCAAACGTTTACTTTCATTAGAAATTGGTTATCGGACGTTGCTTGTAAATTTAAACTGGAACTGTTTTGACTGCAAAGGGCCAGTGCACGCTTGTTACATTCCAGCTTATTTTGCTGCTTAGATGCTCTGGTTTGTGTCTGCAGGTGTGTAGCAATGAAACTGAGTGCTGCTATGAGAATTTTTATGACATTTGTTTGACCACCATGACGAAAAGAAAGCTAAATGCCATTATTATTGCTGTGGTTTGTTGTAATGTGCCTCACTGTTTGTTTTGATCTGTGGTAATATTTGCACATTTAAAGTGTTTAAACATGATAAATGTTTTATTTATTAAACATTTAGGAAATTTCACCTTTGATGTTTGCATGTTGACTGTATTTCGACGTACTTGTGAATGAATGCTGCTGTTTTGACACAGCACCACGATGCCAATATCAAGACAAAGTACATTTTTCCATTATTCCGCTTAATTTAGTGGCTTTAAATTGATATTGCTTTTGTAAACATAGACAAAAGGAAAAACACACATATTTAACTGCTTTTAATGAAGCATTTAGGCCTGAAACAACAAAAATAGATCACAATAAGATAACTTTCATACAATTTTAGATCAACAACCAAAAAAGATAATGCTGGAAAAACAAGTAGGAAATAAAATTACACATAATGGTCCACATTATAACTTAAAAAAAAAAAAAGTTATAACATTGGAAAGGTTTTGGTAAAGGGGTAAAAAAAAAAAATCCAGTTCACTTTTAAGCATTACTACCAACAAAGAACAAATTAACCCACAACAAAAAATAGCCTATTAATTTTTTTTTCCCAAATGTACAATTTTTAATATCACTTTTAATAACAAACATCAAAGACACAGCCGCTTTAAAACACATCTGTACTCTCTTCACTAAAATAGGCCACTGTGGTGAGATATATATATATAGATATATATATATGTGTGTGTGTGTGTGTGTGTGTGTGACTAGATTCCGCTAAATGTCGGTTTGTGTTTAAAACATACAAAACAAAACTACAGCCAACCACTACAGATGTGAACACTGAACACTTGACAAAACCGTCTCCATTAAAACGACAAAAAAGGCTCACTGGTGATACTGGTACAGAAGAAATACTCTGGAGAACGAACTATCTAGGAAAGGCAAGCTTTATTACGGAGAGTTGTGTCAATTTTTACCGTTTCGAGTGAGGGTAGCGCGTTTGATAGACTTCCTCATTCCAAGCACTGACTATTACTTGCAACTCAATTTAGAGCGACTGCGGGGTGCGGACGCGGTGTACGGAATTGCCAGCACTGCGCTTTGAATCTTTTCGCGTTGAGCATCTTTCTGTACGGTCGGAAAAGGGAACAGCGTGTGGAAGGGTCTTCTTGCTGCATACATGTGCACAGCTGCATAGATTTCACAAGGGTTCGTTCCAGGAGTAGCGGCACGGGGACTGGTGAGCCATTACACTGCCATCTACGTCACTAATTAAAAATATTAATACTAATTATTATTATTATTCATATTATTAATAATAATAATAATAATAATAATAATAAAAAATAATTTTTAAAAACCACGCCTCTGCCCTGTCCCCACCGTTGCCTCCAAGAAGTGTCCATTTCACAGTGATAACAATAATCATCCATCCCTTTATGGCTATTAGAGACGACTGCGAGTAAGGCAGGGTTAACTTGCAGCGGCAGCACAGGCTGAGTAACTTTGAAAAGGACAAAACCAGAAGTAGAATTTGTGGCATTCTGGGATTGGCAAACATCAATGCTCACTAGTACACAGACCCCCAAAGGGGAGAAACGCTGACAGACCCCCCCCCCCATTCTTTTTTTTTCCTTTTTTATTTTTTTTTTGTAAACGCCCTCAATGTGAGAGATGGTCATTAGCCTTTTCAAGCAGAATGCTGGGTTTCAGTAACACTCAAACACACACCCACGGACATGCCAGTGCGGACGAGCACCTGTGAACGGTGCCATCGATGAGCAACGTCTACAGACAGCTAAAATGTATGGGACTTGTACAGCAGGTAAACCGTGCTTTCGTCAGGTAAGCCTATGACACCTTTCACAGGAATTCCACCCCCATCTCGGGAAATATGAACACGTATGCACGGGAAACAGGAAAGGCCAGGAATTATCCCAAGTCAACTGTAAATAAATTACTTGCACGAGTGAAGTTCAGATGGCTTCTGTGAAGCAAGGACAGTTGTCAAACTGCATCTACTGTGACGGAGAGGACGGAGGCCCCGGAACCACCCCGCCTCGACTAAGTGCAAAAGAGATACCGGACCTTTCGTTGTTCATCTATATAGACTTTATAATACATTTGTAATTTCAGTAGAACACAAGCTCTTGCATATATCCCTTTAAAAACAACAGCAAACAAGATTCACAAATTCTATTATTTTTACAACCCTCCACAAAAACAAAAAGAAAAAATTATTTAAAAAGAAATATTAATAATCTAAGCCTCACCTTCCCATTTGGGGGGGACCAAGACACCTAACATAATGAGGTATGTGCACGTATTATATACACTCATAAAAACGGAGTCTTATTAAAACAAATCACTCTCTCCACCACACTCGTCTCCAAAGGAGAGGCTGATTCTCCTACCTGGAAAATTAATATATATATATATTAATATATATATATATATATATATATATATATGGAGCCCTGGCTGATTAAGGCTTTCTCTCATAGGACAGGCAACACGGGAAGAGGGGAGTGGAGAACGGGCAAGGGGGGAATCCAATATTTACACCTAAATTGTGTTTTTCACTTCTGTTTAAGGACACAAAATGGCTTCCGTGAAAGGCAGTTTTTCTCCCCCCTTTTCCCAGCAAATCCACAGTTTATTTCTTGTGGAGCATCCTGGCAAAATCAGCGTTCGACAGCGACTTGGCCTGTGCTTCGTAGCTCGAGCCGTCGGCCGCAGCAGGGTGCCCCGTTGCCCCTGGGTTCTGTAGGGTCCCGTTCTCCGCTTTGGGCTCCGGGTCGGATTGCCGATGAAGAGCTCGGGGCAGCATGGATAGCTGCGTGCGACCTTTGCCCCTTCTGCAAAAGCGGAAGGACCAACAACAGACCTTTAATATAGAGAGCATCAAGCATCTGCTGCATGCAGGACAAAGGCAAACAGATTTTAGTCAAAAAGGCAGTAAACCTGTGTGCTTGAGGTGCACAACTGCGTAGGCTACTGGGGTCACTGATATTTATTGGGCCTCAGTGCTTCCTTAGCACAGCAAAGCAATGAATTGAAAGCACATATCTGCTAGCAATGGTGTCCACAACTCAATACCCTCACACTAAGGCATCCAATAATCTCATAACTAATACAGATAATTGATTACACATAGTTTCGCTCGACAGAAAAAGAATATTAAATGCTTCGGCACTTCAATGCTTCATTACCGAACTACAAGAAAAACACCATCATCCACCTGGTGCTCAGTCAGTTCTACCTGGACCAAACACCATTTCTCCTACTTACGATCCATAGACTTGCCGAGGCACCAGAGAGCCCGGAGCCTTGCTGGAATCAGACGTGCCCCCAACATTCCTGCGGGGCGGGTTGCTGATAGCAACGGTCAACGTGTGGCCCTGAAGGACCATCCCATCCATCTTCAGCACGGCATGGGAGGCTTGCGCCTCGTCCTCGTACTCCACGTACGCCAGACCCTGAACAGATCACCAGCGTCAGATTCTCTATGGTCTGACAGCAACCTGCATCACATATTTCCTCAGGGTGGTTAAGAAAACGCCAACATTAGAGTCGTGCAATGAATACCGCATTGGCCAGAATATAAGATGATCCTGATAAGACGGCCCCCTATCTTTCAACACTCATTTTTGGAAAGAGGTTTTTGGAACATTATATCTCACTTTTATGAATAAATACGATTTGTCCTTCTATTTAAGGTATCTGCGTGTTTGAGACGGTCTTTTTGGGTTTGCAATCTTCAAACACGACATTCTAACTTTCTATGTCTTGGCTGCTTTAGAGTTGTTTGGTGTGTCTGCCTCATTGATCACCATCATCTTAAAATTTGCATTACAACTCCTCCTCAGTCCTTAGTTAATTTGGCCTGAGCTCCTTTTTCTCAAGCTTTTGCCATCTTTCACACTCACTAGCTCCCAGTTGATCATTTCTCTGTTTAGTCGATGCCAGTGGATAAGTGACACCACCTACTGGTGTTATATGGTATTTGGCCTTTATAGGTGTAGCCCTTGAATATAAGATGACCCCATCTTTTTTTTAGATGCAAGGGGAAAAAAAATCGTCTTATATTCAGGCCAATACAGTAAATGTAAATTAACAGAAAAGATGGAAGGCTGCTAAAGGAAAGCAGACCTTGGGCTTCCCAGAACGGTTAGTGACCAGTCGGATGTCTTTGACGGTGCCATACTCTTTGCACAACTCCTCCAGCTCCTCCTTGGAGCAGCTATATGGAAGACCAGAAATGAAGAGCTTGTGTTTCTCCAAAGTTGTACTGTACTTGAAAACCTACCAACCAACAAGAGAAGAATTACCACATACACTCCATGAATGGATATCAGCTTCACTATCACCCTCACCTACTTCATACTTCATTGAGTACCTTGAAGTTGGGGTTCTTGTTTTTATCCACGCAAGGAGACACAAACATCGGCCTGCCGTTCACCTCCCGGCGGTCCAGCTTCAGGGCGTGGGAGACTGAAGCCTTGTCCTCAAACTGCACGTAGCAGTAGCCCCGAAAAGTTCCCTTTGAGTTATAGACCGGCCGAACCTGCTGGATGGGCCCACAGTCCTGGAACAAGTCCCTCAGCTTCTTCTCAGGCTCCTCCAAGGTGAAGGCCAGGTTGCTGACAAAGACGCTCGTGCTGTCATCCCTTTTATCTTGTGTGGCGTCCTCTACCCTGCGAGCTGCCTCAGCCACCACCCGTGCCTTTTTCACACTAGAAGTCTCTCCCATCTTGGCCAGCGGGCCTTTTCGGCCGTACAGTCCGGCCTCCGTCTCCATGAGCTCCTCAGCCGCATCCTCGATGGAAGGGTCTCCCTCACCCCGGTGTTTCTTAGAAGGCTGCTCTAAATTCAGAAGTTAGGTAGAGTTTGACTCGAGCCTTGCAAATGAACAGAGCAAGCCCTCATCTCTCAGGTACACTGTAAGGCAAGAACCTTAGAACTAAAATGCACAACTCAAATTGCAAATTTATATTTCTTTCTTTAGCAGTTGCTTTTCTCCAAAGCAACCCATAACGCAAGAGTAATAAAATAAGGAAAAGTGTATTTTGCAGATAAAGAGGTCCTGGAGATATCAGTGTTAGGGGAGAAGGGCATAAATTCAAACAATTAAACCAACAACATCATATCTTCTAGCCATGTCATTACTCATCCGTCTTTATTTGTAATTAAACTCATTCCCGATCTTACCAGACTCCTCTCCCCACTCATCCCCTTCATCATCTTCCTCTGCTTTCCTCTTCTCTCCAGATCGTCCCATCTTCTGTGTCTTCTTCTGAGCTTTCCTCTCAGCTTTGGCCTTCTTGCGCTGCTCTACCTTCTCCTCCTCTTGCTGGGCGAGCAAGGCCTCTTTCTCAGCCACCTGCAGTAAAGACAATTCAGGAGACACCGTTGAAAAACACTCATCTGGAAACGGAAGCCCATTCCTGCACTTGTAAACCAAAGTCAAAACTGCATCAAAATCAGAGTATAGGCATTGCAGCATTTAATAAGGAGGAAAGCAGAGGCTCTCACTTTGGCCCGCTGCTCCATGACCCTCATAAGTCGAGTCTCCGTCTTCTGCACTGCAGCATCCCAGTCCTCCAAGGATCCTGAGGAGGAGCAGAGGATGATGTTATAACAACTTAAAAGAACTGAACAAATCAATTTAGGAGAGACAGCAAGACACTTACCTTCGACCCTCTCAAATGTGAGCAGGACCTCACATACATGTTCAGGGTAGTCTGATGTGCACTGTACTGCTCGGTGTAGCGCCTTTCTGCAGTGAAGCGCATCTCCATATGATCTGTTAGTAAACAAACTATTCAGTGTCTACTGCCAGAGGTCAGGACCGAACATCTTTCGCAGCCACATTAACACTGGCTAAATGGATGAGGCAATTCAGACCAAAATACAGTACTATGAAAAAATGTACCCACTTTCCAAATGTTCTCTATTTTTGCCGCTTTTAAACAACACATTTCATCAGATCTTTTAGTCACTTCTCAAGACAGCACGGGCCTCATTACATCTGATGAAAACCACAAATTTCAGATAAGAACTTTCTACCGGCAGTCAAGCATGGTGGCAACATGAAGGTCCAAGACACCTTGCTGTCATTGAAGGAAATACGAATTCAACAGCATAACTACAGGAAGCTAGAAAGTGACATAAAATACTATGGTAAGATTTTCCTCTCAAATAGAACCAACAGTTTGAGCTTATCCGATTTTAAGTTTAAAAAAAAAAAAAAAAAAGCTGCAAAAATAAAGAAACTCAGCACATCTGTACCAAGTTTGCATACATACTATCTCAAGATGTCCACTGCAGATTAGAGTATTACCTCTCCAGGTTATAGTACTCCAACCACATGTTGGCATATTTGGCATTTCCTTTAGTCATGATGTTGTCCCACAGTTCCCGTGCCTTCTGTATGTTCTTGCAATGCAAAGCCTACAAAAATCAAATGAGCAATTTATTCATCTAAGTGACTTTCGATGTTCGGTACATACATTAAGCGCCTTAAAATTATTTATTCATTTAAACAGCTTACAATTTGTTTACCAGTGCGGTTCCGCGCAAGGAGTACATTGTTCAAGGTAAAACAGCAGGACATGGGAATTGAATTTGCAACTTTCCATCACAAGGTATCCGCTCAAACAACCACAACACCTACTGCCCCGAGTAACAAACTAATAAAAACAAAACAATAACCCACTGCAGGAAACTTTCGCTGATTAAGCATACACAGTAGTCTTCCTTCATCCACAGGGGATACGTTCCAAGACCCCCACTGGATACATGAAACCACGGGTGGAACCGAACCCTAGACATACTACGTTTTTTCTTATTACATACACACCTAAGTTTAATTTATGAATCAGGCACAGAAAGATTAAAAACAATAACTGATAATAAAACAGAACAATTATAATTACATACGCTATAATTATTTCTAGTTGAGTTGTACAAAACCCCTCTCACCTCAATGTGTGCCCAAATCTGCATGATGGTACACGAGGGGTCTCCACTTTCACTGAAACCTGAAATGGTCAGACATGTTAAACAGTTAAAATAGGAAAGTTACAGAGAGTAATAAAGAAACTGTTATAGTGTTAAACGGTTCAAATAGAGGATAGTCATACTGCAGAAAAGACAGCTCAACACCTTGAAATACCCAGTGTGCATTCTCCGTGTGCCATGTTTCAAAAGTACCCAGCTGAATGAACGGCTAAAACAGTGTAAAACAGAAAGCTGGATGGGAAGTAAGTTCTGGGTCAACGGAAACTCAGACAACACACGTACGCTCCTCCACGTCCTGTTTCAAGTAGTCCAGGGCTCGAGTGAAGGCAGCTCGAAGCTCCTCCAGCTGCTGACTGGACTCTGAAAAGAAAGAAAACCCGGAATGATAAGTGAAGTCCCGCATGTGGTGAAGTAAACTTCTCAGATTCCAGTGTCTGCTGTTTTACCTTTAGTGAAATCTACACGCCTCCTCAGGTAGTCCAGGTAGGCTTGCCAAATGTTCACATAATCGGTTGCCTGAATGAACCCAGCATTCAGGGCCTTTTCAAAGGTATCTGGAGGGGGAATTAAACAGATAAATAAAAACAGAGGTTCAAATGGGGCATCTTGGCACTCCACTGTTTTGTATTACGCCAGGGCTCCTATTTAGAAACAACTGGGACTAAGACTTGGTTCATGACTCAGTGGCTTCTCAAATCCTATCGGCAGGTACAGGTGCAACGTTGCTCTCAAAAAAGGCAGCAATTGACTGAGTGACTGTAGTTTAAGAATCAGGTGTCTCAATCTGTTTGTAAAATGCATTTTTATTTATTTTGTTAAACGTCTCGTAGAAAAGTGTCGGCTAAATTAATAAATGTTGCTGACATTTACATTATATGACAGCTCCATAGGGTGAGAGAGCAATTGAGCTTTACAGACAAGAACAGAGCAGCAAGCTTTCGCTCCCCCACCGAGCGGAGTCCAGACAGGCAGGCAGCCCCTCCTGTGTTTTCTGAAACCCTTGGCAGCAGCGTTTACGGCCCATTGTAAACATAAAGGCAAAGCTGGCCAAAGCGACAAATGGCAGATTAATTTTTGTAGTGTTGGCCCAGCAAAATGCATGAAATTAAAGCAGTTATGAAATTGTTCTATGCCATATAAAAATTGGTCACCTCTATGGCCCTATCTGCTGTTTAATATTGTTCACTACAGAGGTTTTGACCTATCCTCCTACTTTATAGCCTTTCACATTTAGAAGAGACTACTGAGGAAGTCAAACCTATTATTCTGCTGTTCTCAAGAATTACACTACACTGAACATTTCTAACAAAGCTGACACCAAGAATGTAAGCTTTTTTTCTTAAAATTCTGGGAGGCCAATTAAGCATTTTTCCCTTTTAGGACTTTTTTTTGTTCTTACAGCTCATCTCAATAACGTCTCCCTGCTGCTGATTCTCAGCAACATTTGAAAGCCAACAATAATCCACAGCGGTCCTCTGTCAGCCATTAAAATGGTTCCTTGGGTTTGTGCCAGGTCTAAGATCAGAGCTGGGTTTGACATTGGCAGACCAAAGAACCTGGCCTGAAATCCCCTACTATCCTACACAACCTGGACACAACGGTTGTTCTGGCTTCTGTAAGAGCAGCATAAACTGGCACCCAACCTTGGGTGAGCGGCATGCCAGAGTCCTGCAGGACAATGCCACCCCTTTGACTCTATGCCACATCATATTAATTCTACTCCAGCTGCACATTAAGCCAGCAGCTTAATGAGTTCTGCTGCCGGTTGCCGACCTCTGCTCCCAAGACAGCATCACTGTGTTAATTCAGGCTGCATGTCTGAGCCTCGAAAGTGTTCTGCGTCGGTGAACTGTTCTTCCAAGAAAAGAGGGGGGGGGGGGGGGTTTATGAGCTGCTCCTTTAGATTAAGAATATAACTGTAAAATATGCATTTTTGACTACCTTCACAAAGGTAATTCCATCCCGAAAACACCTAGGGTAAACTCTCAAAAACTGAAGCCACATGTACCATTAGGACCTATGGTAAAAATCATGCTTTACTCACATTTATGCTATAATATCACAAAACTGCATTAAAACAGACAATTACTTGAAAGACAGCATTTGGTATCAAGACAACAAAGCAGTTTCCCTTCATTAAATACTCTATAATAATCGTTGTCAATAGTGGGGTGGACTTTCCACATTCCGTTCCACTGAAGGACTTTCATTATTTTGTGTTTAAAAATAATCTTGTCTACACATTTGCTTGGTGTAAAACTGAAGAGCTATCACGTGGATTATTTTGCTCATGTTTTGTCACCACCCACCACTATTTGTTAGATGCCTTTCCTGACCTCCCTTGAGTTTTGTCCCTGTCAAATAGTGCTCAACAGCAATATGTTCTGCAGTCTGAGCCTGGCATAAGGATACACAATTTCTGGATAAGGAAGTGCTGCTGTGAACTGTTCGTACAGCTCTGCCATACAACACTCAGTATTTATGTTGTATTAACTTAAACTTTAACACAAAAACAAGACAGCAGAGATAATATAACTCAGTGAGAACAACGTAAATGATTTTGCTCTCGCCAAAAAAGGGGCCATAATTTCTAAGATTATAATTGACAAAACAAAGGGCTAATGGGAGTGGAGAACTTAATGCTAAATGAACTAAAACATAACTGACACAGACCATCACACAGCAGCTCTAGTCTCACTGTTTAACTGCCTGGAGGCTTGCGAAAGCCACATTCAGTCTTCAGAAATGCAAAGAAATGCCTCAAAACAGAACGTCAAATCAATTTCTCACAACAACAATGGCCACAATTCTGGGCATGACTGTATATTATATACCAAATCAAAAGTCCTCACCAACCATACACTACATAAATGTAACAGTTTGACAACAGCTTGTTTTCACAGTTACTATGGCAACAGATCACTGTGGATTCTGACCTCAATGCCCGATCCCATGCCCCCTGGGTCTAGTTTCCCCACTCCATCTTACACGCACCTGTCACCACCTGATGCTCTGCTCCGTGTCTCTCCAGCGCCAGCAGATAATTCCTCCACAGGCTCATTGTCCAAGGGCAGTTTCGAACAGCCCGGTCATGACAGGACAAGACCAGGTCTCGGATCTTCAACTGGCGATCCTGTAAAGGTGCACAATCACAGTCCCAGAAGAACAATTGGCCTTGTTCTGACAATTACAAGTTCAAAGGCTGAGGTCTTTTCTCATCAGGGTGTCTGAGAGACAAGTCAAGGTGTTTTTCAGTGTATTAGAAAGACCCCCACAGAAGAGAAGGAATGGGGGAAGGGAAAGGGAAAAAAAAAAAACAGAAATTGCCATGCTCATCTTTAGGAAAATCATGGCACCCTAAATTTTACAAAACATTATTAATATAAGAAAGCACTTTTACTTCTTACTACAATTTTGAATTGAAAATCTTCACATTTAACTGAACAGAGCCTGGTAAAGTATCATTACTTCATTTTAGAAATTTATGACTACATGCTTTTCATGAAAACTTCAGAAACTCCTTGAGCACAGATAAAATCCAGTTCAAGTACCTTTATATCACACACGCGCACACACAAATATTATGTATAGTATATTCACTTTGTGGCACTGGTATTAAGAATTTCACTGAAAAGTACCTCTTAGTTGAATTTTTCTTTACATGAATACATAACTTCATGTGCATGCATCTGCTGTAAATCATGGCTTGTCATTTGCTATAATGGTAACCTGTAAATATGCTCAGTCTTCAGGATAGAGAGCTACATGTGCAAACTTCAGAACACAAAAGGCATACATCAGTCATAAGGTTCCTTAAACACACTATGGGTGACTTCACAGGTACAGTGGTCAGGGGCCAGACTCTCACCAGGTACTTGGTGTATTTGGCCCACAAGTCTGGTACCAGGCAGTTCTCCACAAGAGCTCGCTCAAAGATTATCTGAATACGGGCTGGATCCCCTTCTTTCAACTCATAATCAATGTAGGCTTGGTACTCGGCCAACTTAGGGGGCTCAGCCACCAGCTGCAAGAACATCAAAACAAAAACACTGTTACATACAACTTACATAAACATAGAACAGGTTAACATCTTTTTGACAAGCAAACCTAGATTTATTTATTTATTTATTTATTTATTTATTTATTTAACAGTAGCCAAAATGTTGTCCCCCATATTCTAGGGGTTTCAAAATGCTCCGTTTAGGAGAGATTCAAACCTGGGTCCTTTACCAACAAAGGGTCAACTCCAACTAGTCTTTTGAATAGGAGATTAAAGTTTTGCATTGTGGCTACAACCAGAGTGCCGAGTTACACCACAGACAGCCACAGTACCAGGGCCTCTTCAAATGGCCGGTTCTTCTCCATCTGCTGCAGGGCTTTCTTGTACTGCTGTGTGTTGGCCTCTGCCACGCCCCTGTCTGACCAGTCCTCATATTCCGCATATGTCGCCTCCATGTCTGGGTGAGAAAGAACACCGACAGCTCAACTGTAGTGCCCTGATGAGACCAAGGGCCTCATGTCAACAGGCTTACTCTACACAGGATCTGCAACACCTTTGAGTGTATTTTCAGATTCCACTCGAAGAAATTAACAGACATTCCAGACATGCAATTTACACAGATACTGTACGCAGTTATATACGTCGGTGCATACGCACCAATACATAGACAGACACACATAATCACTGCACCCGATGAGCTAACAGCACCAGCTGGAGTATCAATCTGGCTGACACAACCTTCCGAGAGTTGAGTCTGAAATCTCTAGTATACAGATTGATCAAATCATTTAAAGAACTGAGGAAATAAGGGTAGAAAAAGCTTCATGGTTTAAAAAACAAATAAGCAGAAACATAGGCCTTCGTGTGACATCCGACATGCCTTAGGTAGGAAACGTATTTAGCGCAAATAAGATAAACCCTGCATGGAAAGTGAACTGAGCCACCAAACCATGGCACAGAGAAGCATGCCATCTGCCTGCACTGCAGCCAGAGCCTTCAGATGGACAGAGCTGGCCAGGGATGCCATAAAAGGCTTGGCAGACCGAGAAAAATAACCACGAAGGGCTTAGCAACAAGAAGGGGCCAAGGGAGAGCAATCAGCACTGTAATATAATGGTGGCAAGAAGCATACCCTCTTAGAGAGCTCAACCGCTACGCCCCCCTTTGGAAAGAAAAAGGGAAACACTGTTCAAGTTCGGTGTGGGCAGCATAGGTGGAGCAGGAGCCGCTGCTGCTGTCTAAAGTCCCCTCAGCCCTCACCGCAGCAACCCCAGCAAAGCCGAAAGCCTTACTTACCAATTAAGGGAACGGCCACCTGGCGTCGGAACAGCGTGTGGATGCGCTCAAGCTGAGCGTTCAGCAGCTCCTGCTGCTCACGGGTGGGAACGCTACCGGGGGGAGGCTGCAGAGAAAGGAGTGACCCGTTGCCAAAGTCTGGTGGCCCCAGCCAAGGTAACCAACAGTCCCCAAACCCACACACTTGTTGCTGTGGTACATTGTTGGGAGGCACCAAGGTTAAACATGAATTTAATTGTAAAGCAAGGCAGCTGTACTCTATTCACCAGGTCCGAAGTCATATCCCTTTTCACTAGCAATCTTTCATATTTCACTTCAGTTTTTACTGTCCTTTATAGGCAGGACTAATGGTTATATACTGGTATTGCCAAAGCAATGACTGAACAATCACACACACGACTACATTGCAAAATACACAGGAACATTAAAGAAGCAACTGCAGAAAAGTGTTCATTTACACTGTGTACTGTCCGTCTTTTATTCATTGTGTTTATTGTATTTAGTATACCCCCCCCAATCCCTAGTGTCTCACACTCGATGCATATTGCACTGTCTTTTATTTATTTGTACTCTGTGTTATGCTGCACCTTGGCCCTGGAGGAACGCTGTTTCGTTTCACATGTTTGAAATGACAAACTCCTACTTCACTTGACAAAACCTTCACTTTCGTATCCAACATAAGAAGCAATGAAGGAAAAAAAAAAAAAAAAAAACATTTTGTGGTTTAGTTATGAAAAATGTTAACATTTAAATTTTCCTCTAAAGCGCCTTATGCTTACAATCATTTACCCACTTACATACCTACATACAGTAGGTTCATTTTACCACCTCAGTTTATCAATCGGCAAGCGAGAGCAGTAATAAAACCTTCAACAGAGCTCGTGCATGGTTTGTAAGACAGATACAGACCATCGTCTTGAGAACCTTAACTTCCTTAATTCTGATTGTTATATGCAAGTATTTCCATTTAAATGATGCTCATCACCAAAGCAACTTGCATTTTTAAACTACTTACAGTCATTCATTCAGCTGGGTATTTTTACTGGAGAAACTCAAAGCACCTTTGTCATGGGTGCAACAGCAAGGACTTCTCTCCAGACAAATCTGAGCTTACGTGATCTGCGGAGTGTGTCAGGGTAAGAGTGCTGACCCGTAACAGGCTGCCCGCACCGTGATCATTAGAAGCCGTGTTAGAAGCCTTATTGTGAGACGCACAAGCCCCAAGCCCCTCACCTGCATGGTGGCCAAGATGGCATTCTCAAACTCCCGGTATGCCTCCCACAGCGCAGCACCCTTCGTCATGTGGAGGCCCACCGCTGTGAGGGCCCTTTCAAATATCGCGCGCACCCTGTCGATGCCACCGGGCGCCCCCATCCCTCCGATGGAGTACTGGGCGTACTCGAGCCAGATCTCTGGGCCTGCAGCCACAAATATCACCAATTTCATCTGAACAACTACCGATGTACTTCTTGGCAACGCGCAGCGGGACAGCGCGGGCCGGTACTCACAGATGTAATCTTTCGCAGCCCTCTCAAACAGCTCATAAATGCTCTCCCGGCTGGACTCCTCCGTCATACGAATCTCGTCCTTGAGCCAGTCCAGCCAAATCTCTGTCGGATGACAAAAGTGACGACAACGCAGGCAGAGTTTGCATCAGTTTGCATTTTCGACGTGCAACGTTAAGCTGCTTACAATCCATTTACACAGCAGAGCAACGCAAGGGTGCTGCCGCAGAAGCTGGGATTTGACCCCTCGGGCTCTAGACGCTGTGGCGCAGCGTGACAGGGTAGGCGACTTGGGTCCGCACACACCTTCAGTCAGAGGGAAGAGCTCGCTCATCTTCTGCCGGGCCCTGCGCAGCCGCACCAGGTCGCCCTCCTGCCTCAGCAGCTTGATCAGGTCCACGTGGCAGTTGTAGTCAAAGGCGTTGATGGACAGCTGTAAACAAGGACAAAGGCCACACTGGAGCTCCACAGAGAGCAGGAAGAGCAGGAAGAGCAGGACGACACACAGCTGCTGCGGAGCCGGGCACCCAGGGGCCTTCGAGGCCAGCGGTCAAGGCGCTGCGCTCGGCCCACGCGTCTGCGACACATGGGCGCCTGCCCTTAAGAGCGTGAATAAGTAAAATGCCCGTACACGCAGAGCGCTTGGAAAGGCGTTCGAACACGAACGAGCGCACACGTCGCGCCGCAACCCCCCGCCGCGCTCGCATACGCTGTTACGCACGACCGGCTCGAATGGTGTCGATACGCCGCAAATAAGTTTTATTCCAAACATCTGACATTCATCCAGGGACTTTAAAGGGCTGAGTAGCCGGGCGCGCGGATGCTGTGCACATCGCAGCGCCATTCATTCATTTTTCCACACCTGCTCCTCCAAACGCTGTATTTCGGCTTCGTTTTCCTTCTCGTCCTCGGAGGAGTCGTCTTCCTCTTCGGAGGAGTCCTCCACACCCATACCTTCCTCCTGGTCAGACTCCATTTCTCTTTCGGCTGCGCTCGTCGCCTCCTCCTCCATCTCCTGAAACTGCGTCTTCTCCTCGCTCCCCTTTGCCGCCATGTTGGGACTCGATCTGCCTGGTAACAGCGCCGAGCTGCCCCGCAAAGGGCCTGGCCTTAACAGTGCTCAAGGGCGACCTTCTCTTTCAAAAAGTTTAATCGTATGATAACTGGATATTTGTCATATATCGCGGGCGTTCCTCTGCTGTTTTTTTCCACACGCGACACAGATCGTTTATTATATAATTTTGCGCCCAGTATTTCAGGCACGGCAAGGGCGCCTCAACAGATCGTCGCGCCCGAAACACCGCGGGACTACAGTTCCCTCCCATCGGCGCCATCTTGGTGCGAACCAAGCGAGTTGGGCGCTGCGGGAAGCGGAGTGCGGTTGTTACATAAACGCGTGGGGGTCACGGCTGCCCCCGTGTTGCTGTATAACTGCTATGAATGCTCTCACTTGCGTCTTTGGGCTCCGCAATCCCTGGCAGGCCGTCACAAAGATTCCGAGGGACTCGCTTGTGATGAGGGGTTCCCCCCTGTCCACGTTTCATGCTCCCGTGTCGTTTAGTCCGGAGTTGTGTTTGACTTTACCGTTACCTGCTGTTCACTCCTTTATAACTACATAACTATAAAATACAGCCAGTAAAAGCAAAGTTTTAGCTAATCGGTGTTGTTTTGTTAATAAAATGGCGATTTATTTTCAAAGCCTTGTGCCGTATTTCCGACTGTTCATAATATACCGTATTGGCCCAAATATAAGACGCACATTTTTTTGGAAATTAAATGTGTTAAAAAAAAAAAAAAAAAAGATGAGGCCGTCTTATATTTGAGGACGGCACTTGTAAAAGTTGTATACTGTATAACAACAGTAGATGGCGTCACTGTCATATAATGGTGGTCAATGAGGTAGAATTATGAAACAACTCTCAAGCGGGCAAGACATACAAGGTTACAGAATGTTGTGTTGGAAGATGTGGAGCCCAGAAAAAGAGCGTCTTAAAAACGCAAATACGGTAAATATGAATTAATATAATTTTCTTTCTAAATGCAACAGCTAATAAACCAAAAACCTTTTTCCAAAGACGAGTGTTGAAAAACGGGGTCGTCGTATAATCGGGTTCGTTTTATATTCGGACCAATACGGTAATATTGATAGAGGAGGCCTTGAACTTGAAGGCAGTCACGAAATCTGGATTACAGGGGTATTTTAGATCTAAATTTGTGACCCACCCAGTGTCAGAAAAGTAGGCATGGGTTAAAGATCATGGATCCTCCAGTAGGAGAGACCCAGACTGTTCCTGATACGCCTAAAATGCAAGGGTGCCACTGATGTTGGTTTACAGCATTTTCAGTTCCCCACTTCCATTCTTACCGCCTCCGTTCCGTCATCTCTCACCGTAAAACAATACACTGTAATTTATTATCTACCTACTTTATTGCTGTGACTGAGAATCTTCTGGACCCCGGAAAAAGAAGCAAAGAGTGACTTTGGAAAGTGTAGCACTGCCTTGTTTCCCTGAAATGTACTCAATTGTCATTAAAATACATTTCTGTTGTATGTGTTCCACGGGTTGGAGCGTGAGTTCATATTATTATTACTGCTCTAAGCAGCAAAGTGTGTGCAATCGTATGTGTAAATTGCTTGGATTTCAAGCTTTACAGGCTCAAGGTTCAAACCGCACATTCTTGTGGCACCTGAACTGGAAGCTCTGAGGTGAGGGATGCTCATGTGCAGGTGTTATAGAGGAACACAGGTAGCCCAAAGTGTTAGCTGGTTTTTTTCTGACAAGTCTTTGCACTCTGACATTGTGAGGTGTCAGTGTCTCAGTTTCCATTTGTGGAGATATAGAAAGAATTAGATTTGTGTGTCTGTTCGTAACCATAGCGCAAGAAGACTTTTGCGGGTCTGCAGATAAGCGTCGGTGAGCAAAATTGCGGATGCCAGGTTCAACACATATGGCTCTGGGTCTACCATCCAGCTCCATTTCAACAAAGCAGGTAAAGGGCAGTTGCTTTTTAGTATGACATGAGGAATTTTCATCACTGCTATCGTGTTTATTTCAGTGATTTGGTTCACAGTTGCGAATGGACAGCACAAAAACCACTGAGGAGCTGGCCTTCTAACCGTGTCGTTCCGCTTTAAGTGCCTGGTCCCAATTTTGGGCTCTGTATCTCACCGCATTTATCATAGATCACAGCCACGTATGCATAAGTAACAAGAGTTAAAAATATGACAATTGAAATGTCTACGAATATTACATTAATGGTCACCAGTAACTGGTATTTGCAATGCCTTGAACACCACCTTCTTAAACTTCAAAGAATGTGATTTTTTTTAAAGAAGATTAAATGTTGATTTTCAATTTAGCCCATCCTCTAAGGTTATTTGCGCTAAGTTTCTATGCATACCTTCTCCTGTATTCTCGGTGGATGCCAGAAATATTGATTTGATGAACTGCAGAATGAAATAGCATTTCTTCTAGGAGACATCAGTATAGAGCCACATCCTGGGAGGTAAACCGTACAGTGAATAATAGTCTTTAAATAATCTCCTTCTCCGCATTAATGCTAAAGGTGGCCGTAATGTGTCCAGCAGCCGTCTGCAATGCTATGGGACAACTTATAATCGTTTTGTTTATAAGTGCGGATGAGCAGACTTTCACAGTATTGATATAAAATATTTTCAAATGAAATCAGGGGCCAAAGATTTGCATTTCTTCGTTGCTTGCTGTAAAAGACAAATGTAACTACTGTATGTCTGTTTTTTATTTTAATTTTATTTTTCATTTTCATTTCCTGGGGCAGCAGGTAGAGTTTGTAGCTGTTGCCTTGTTGCGTTAAGGTTTTGGCTACTCCAGTGTCCTTGGTAAAGGTTCTAATCTTTAACTGAGACAGCAAGGATGACCTGCTGTACACGTGGGTAAAATTTGCCGATCTGACATTTTAAGAAGGCGTCAGCTAAATTAAAAGTTGATAACTTAGACGTTTCAGTTTTTGGGACAAGGATTTTAATAAATAATAATAAAACTTGGTTTGCAGTGGATAACTGTTGTTGCTGATAATGATCATTTTGACATTTATAAAAAAGTATATTAAATATTCTTTGATACATTCGTTGTACTGTTGTTTTTCAGTATTTTCTTGTTTGTAGTCTTTTGTCGTGTAATAAATCTCCGTGTAACACAGAACGATGATTAAATCTCCGTCAAACTGTAACTTTATGGGAACAGAGTCAAAGGTTCTTTCTTTTAGTTTATTGTCAGAAGTGCTGACTTGGCGCAACCCTCTGGTTCCTCTGAAGTATCATCTTCAGCACAAGTAGCACCACCAGCAACACCACAACTACCAGAACACAAAGAGTGGCCAGAACGGCAATGAAAGCCGTGGACTCCCGTGCACCGAGCGTCCAAACAGGAGGTGCGGGATCCAGGCCTACAGTGGAGATGGGGAGGCTGGGACTGGGTTGCCTTGAGGAAGTGAAGTCACCGGTAGTGGAGTGGCTTGAGGAGTTTTCCACACATATGGAGTCTTTGTGTGCATGAGACCTGTTCGTCGCCATTGTAGGAGCTGTCTCTGTGTCCAGCATCAAGCATTCCTCATAACTGAGCTCCTCTAGAGCAAAGCGCTTGGACAGGTGGTGAATCCTCAGATTCTCCTTCCAAATGCCAACTGAGTCATTGTCCACTGGGTCAAGCTCTTCTGCTACTTCAGTTGTTTTTCTGAAGAAGGCCAGAAAAGGTCTCCCTGTGGTAGACAGGGAACTGGTCTGACCCATGCGATGTCCCAGTGCAGCACCGGACGTGGCGGTGCTTTCCGGAGGAAACTGGTCATTCGGCTTCAGGGCCCAGGGGCAGATGGCCATGATGGACAGACTTAGGAGCAGGTGGTTGGCCAGGTGGACAGGGGAGGCACACACTAGGTCAGTGGCCAATCCCGTTCTGCCATTGAGGAGCCACCTGTAGAGGTAAAGGATGTCACACTCACACACCCACAGGTTGTCTGACAGCTCAAGGGCCCATAGGCGAGGCAGACCATCGAAAGCACTCTCGGGCACCAACCTCAGGCAGTTACTGTTGATCTTCAGCACCTGGAGGTTCACCAGGGGAGCCAGGGAGATAAGGTCCAGAGAAGAGATACAGTTGGCAGACAGGTCCAAGCTGATGATGGATGGTGGCAGGGAGGCTGGAAAGTCTATCAAACGGTTCCCCTTTAGGCTCAAGAGCTGCAGCTTTCGCAGGCCCAGGAAGGCCCCAGGCTGGATGAAGCGGATGCGGTTGTCCTCCAGGTCCAACCTGGTGAGGTTGCCAAGCTGGCGCAAGCCACCCGCGGTAAGGTAGGTAATTCTGTTTTCTTGCAACTGCAGGGACCGCAGGCTGGGTGGAAGGCCCTTGGGGAAGTTCACTAAGCGGTTGTGGCTCAGACTGAGTTCCTGGAGACCAGAGAAGGGCCGCAGTAGGTGGTCCACGTCACAGAGCTGGTTGTGGGCCACTGAGAGAGCTGCCGTGTTCAGTGGAACAGACCTGGGCAAACTCCTCAGCCCCAGCGATTCGCAAAGGACCAAAGTTCCACGACTGGGGCAGCAACACCCCTGGGGGCACCTGGACATGGCTGGTGAGGCTGGGGCGGTCACAGTGAGCACGAACAGAAGACCCCTAAGGCACCGGGACATGGCTTACTGTGAGGGGATGGGGCAAAGCCATGTGAGGCTGACAGTCACCGTTCGGTCTCTGAAGCGCTGCTGCTCTGACAGGCTCACGTGCTGCGGGAACAAACTGGTCTCATCTTCACCTTTTTTATTTTTTACATTTTTACAAGGTAACCTGACTTTATAGTAGCTAGAATGGTGTGATAAGCTGCTCCTAAGCCTGATGGCATTCACATGCAAGCTGCAATAGCGTTTTAAAACTGCACGTGTTCTGAAAAACCGGCAAAAGAGCAAACTATACGTTAACATTTGTACATTTCCTGCAGTACGACACCGCTCTGCCTCAGAGGTGTTCACTTTTAAGGCTTTCAGCAAGAAACGGGCATGTTATTTTCTTTCCACCTTACATACCATCTCTGGGTGTTGCAGGATTCCTCCTGAATGCGGCGTACAGGTGTTCACAGAGCCATATGCATCACACAGTCCTCTGTTCCTCAGACATTCCAGGCAAGAAAGCGCCGGGTCTTGGCAAATTCTAACCGGCTCGCCATCAAAGTTTAATGCAACCTTAAAGTATTTTCTTACTCGTTTTTTTGTCGTCTTTGCCATCCGGATTTAGGCGATGCTCTCCTCCACTCCAGGTAAAACTGCCAGGTTTCTCGAGGGCCAAAAGGTGCACATAATTTCAAGAGGAAAAGGTTAAATGGCGCTAACACGATTTCTGTCAAGGGCAGATTCCGTAAACCGGTGGTTGCGACGGCTGATGTTTTTCGCGTCGGCCAATGCGGTCATGTGGATCGCGACAGCGGCCTCTGAGCGACCACAGGCCACCCTCAAATGGGAATAAGCCCCAAGCGAACCGTGGGCTGGTGTATTCCGGAATTATTTAGCATCTCATTCACAAAAGAGCAGGGAATCTGAGCCTGGAGCCCAGTACCTTCCAGGTCTCGTGTTTCAAGGGTCACGCTGGTATTGGCAGGAAGACTTTTCACTTTCGGCGTTTGATGAGGTTTTCAACCCGCCTCACTGCGCTGGCACTCAGCCGTGGCGAAACGCTTTAAAACAATTCGTTCTCGCCTTTTATTGCATACATTAAAATAAAATGCCTACTTTGCACATACAAATTTGAAGTACACATCAAAGCACGTTTCTGTCACCTGTACCCTGAAACCAGGTAACTGAAGGAGTTTTCCTGCCGTACTTTGAGATGGTTTTAAACAATTAACCTTTTTTTTATTGTTGCTGTCCACAAGATGGCGGACATGCTCACGATCTGCTGCTGTTGTACACGATGGCTTTGTATTATAATAAAACTGCAGAAGGAAATGCGCAGATATGCTCATATGAGCCATTTAAAAAAAATCTTGAAAAATAACTGTTTTAATCTGATAATCCTTTGATGGACGAGTTTTCTATTCCTGTGTGATATTACCAGGGTAAAAAGTGTGTGAAATGGATGCAACAGAATATTGAACAGAGCGCAAACCTGACCTCTGTCTCGTGATTCCCCAAAAGGTGCAACTGTGAAGACAATGGAAATTATTACTCATCGCAACAATTACGTGAACAGTACAGCTTCCCCAACTCAGCGTTTAAAAGTCCGTTTCGGGCAGTGGTGTGCGTGCAAAGGATATAACAACAGATGAAAAGCCTCTTTCAGCAGCAAACAAAATAACAAACATTTCCAAGGTTAATGCCCGGCAAAGCAAAGCAGGAAGGAATCGATTTGTGGGCAAAAGGAGTGTAGATTAGTTGAAAAAAATAGGACGGGAAGGCATTCATTTATACGGATTATATTTTAGTGCATAGCAATTTCCGTAATTGGCTGCTGAAATATTGATCGAATTCTATACGGCAGCCAAGAGAAGGCAGCGCCATCTGATGCCATTTGACAAGTTAGCTTGTCAGAGTGTCACAACATCCAGTGGCAACGCAAGATGGCACCGCCTCCTCAGTTCCAGAATATTTCCTGCACACCTGAGCTGGGTACACCAGTCAGGACTCCTGAAACAGGAAAGGGAAGCAGAAGTTGCCATCTTTACAAATCCACAGTCCTGTTGATGCTCTCCGGTACGGAAGCCCTGGAGAAATCTCCCATCTCTTCACCCTGTCGTGTCAGATCTGTGCCCGAGTTTTTGTTTCCACTTGAACATCTGCACCATAGTGGTTCGTGACTCCAGTAAACACCTGTATAAACTGCAGTGACACCAGTCCGTTACAAAGGACACTCACATGCATACCGTGTGGGCGATTTAAAGCCACCGGTTCACCTGAACAACACATCTTTGGACTGTAGGAGAGAGCCTGAGCAGCTCGAGGGGAACGTTCACAAACCTGCAGAGAACATGCAGTCCCCACACGGGCTGATCTGAACCTGCATCACAGGAGCTGCGAAGCACCATTGCTACCTGCTGCACCACTGTGCTGGCCTACAGTTGCGTAGATCTATAATAAAAAGAAGGCCTTCTTAAGTTTCAGTTCAAATCAAGTCACAGTTAAATGAATACAAAATATGAAATTATGAAACATATGTGAGAGACAGGCCGAGCGACCAGACCTCATCATCAAATCAGACGCTGCGGACGTGGGAGGGCTTGCCTGACTGATCTGGAACCAACCATGCCGCTTGCTTATGCTACAGCGAAAAAAACCCCCACAATTCCTATTAACTTTGTATAGAATGCACAGGAGGGGTGGGCTTCCACTGGCACGTGGAATAAACGCCAGAGGTTTATGTTTCTCCTATTCCGTAGTGGAAAGGAGTTTTTTTGTTTTCCTCTCCTGCATGGCTAGATGCCAACTGTACATGAGTACTACCCTTTCAGGGCTCTGTGTCACTACACTGAGAAGAGAGCGATATAAAAATAAAATTGAATTGAATTGAATGAAAGACCCAATATTAGTCGATCCCTTTATCCAAAAAGCATCTGTAATGTTCATCCTCTTCACACCTCTTTCATGTCATCATTGCCCCTGTGCCTCTTATTCACCAGCAGCCTTGGACACCACAGTCAAGGTGTAAAAACAGTGTAAATCACTTGAACTGCTCAATTCTAAACTTACGCTCTGGTTCAGCATTCCACAGGGAAAAACACAGGCCGTCCCCCCCTCTTTGTAAAGAGAGATGATACAGAATCAACAAAATGTGCATTTTTTGGGGGGAAAATTGAAATGATTTATCTTTAAAGAGCTGTACATCAACCATTGCTTTCATGGGGAGCCAGAGCACATTAGTTGTATTTCTTGGGTCCCTTTTTAAGTTGTACAAAAGCGCGTTTTATCTTCATCTCATCTTTCACTTTCACGCTTGTGGGAACCGATTCCTTGTTCAGAGTGAGTTTGGGAAAACCCTTGCATAGTTTAACTTGCCAATCCTTTACGTGCATGCCTGTCCTGCATTGTGAATTTCCGCCATTTTAACAATTAAACATGATCAAATCGCATATATGGTGCGAGCTGACATTTATTAAATGTACACTTGTTCATTTAGTAGATATTTTTTTCCAGAGTGAGGTTCAGTGGTTGCCGCTGGTGACACCTTTATCCAAGACGACAAAACCGCTCAATAATGCACTAAACCCCAACAGAAATGTGCAGAATGTGAGTGGCCGATACATGGCATCTGCAAGCATTCGTTCATTTATTTATTTGCACATTCGTTTTTCCAGAGTTGTTTTATTCAGTTATTTTCCTAGAACAAAAAGAACCTTCCATGTGCCTTGAAGAAGAGTGCAGGCCGCTCAGCACCCAGCCATTTATTTTCACAGAGCAAAACCTTACACTGTAATTTCACCAAGATTACGGCCCTGCTTGCCAGCGCTCCTTAATCGGACTTCTAATTTCGGGAACCTGTCGTGTTTTTCTAGCTTTAAAAATATCGAAATTGGACTTTTGCAGTCCAGTAAATGCAAGCAGCGATAATGGATCCAAATCAGCGCTGATTCTGCTCAAAAGTGTGGACAAAGTTGTCCCGCTGTCCTTAGACAGAGAGCTTAGGCTTTTTCCAACTTGAAAACGTTGCACGCTGCTAGAAGACAAAAAACAAATTCCAGATGGCACTTGTGAGGCAAAAGAAAAATAAGAACCAAATTAGGTCTGGGAGGAAAAGCTGGTGCAGGCCCTCCATTCTGGAACGCCAGTCTTAAATATTTACATATTTTACACAACTACATAATGTTCAGAGGCACCAACATCTTCAGTGTCAGCTTTGCACTGATGACAAAAATAAAAAAATATAGAAATACAGACAAAGTATTTGCATTTTGTAACACATATATGTATAATATTATATTCACATGTAAACACACTGACAAGCACACGAGACAGCACCTTAAAGGTTAGTTGCATTATCACTGCCAGGTGACCGGTTATTAAAAGGTAGATTATGGATTTATATATCATTTTTACATGCTATTGTGCAGATTTTTTTACAGAATTTTTCATCTTTTTATCTCAACTTTTGATAATGTTGTAGAAGACATTTCTGAAATCAGACATTGCTGTAGAATATATATCATGAGTTTTCGTATATATATTAAAAAAATCTATAAACTGTATATATATTTAAATCCTGGTTTCAGCAAAAAAAAAACATTCAGTTAAGTCTGATAAAAACTATGAAAGATTGTTTTAATGAGAGAGAAATTAAAATAAATATGCATATGTATACAAATATTTATAAACAGACAGCGTATGTAATCTCAGCTAAGTCAAAAAATGAGGAGATTGCTTAGCTGGAAATGACAGTTCAAAATATTTTTTTAAATCAGCTTTTCATCATATTCCTCTGCTGACCCCCAATGATGAGCAGAAAAGACTTTTAGTCCAAAGTGGCTGGAAGATGCAGTTTATTTCATCAGCATTTAGAGAACAGAAGTTGAATGTCAGTCTATTGCAGAAAAAGACATCTGTGATCAAAAATCAAGTTTCCGTTCACAACAGTAAATAGACACAGCACTGTAGCAGTTCTAAGGTTTGGAAAAAATGTACATAATTGACTAAATTTAATTTTTTTTTTTTTTTTTTTTTTTTTTTACTCTTGAAATCATTTTCATGCACATTTCATTCTGCCGAAAGCAGTGGTATGGCGGACACGCATGTGGTCTCCTAAACTGAACGGTGCTCCAAAACTATACTTGGTAAAGGCACTGTACTTTTTACAAACTGAAAAAGCAAAAATTAAATTTAAAAAATCTTTTCTTCTTCATTTTTAAAATCAAAGCACTGGGAAGAACTTCATATCTAAGACAAAGGATAGGACTAGGGATAAGGTTATGGGTAGGCCCAACCCTAACCTTAATGATGACCATCGAGGAGACAACACCTTTTGAGAATGAAGGATCTGCAACCTGAAGGGCTCCATTTCCAAGGAATGGCCAAGCTGCAGCATCTCACAGCCAGCGCACTAAAGCCAAAATTTATTACTGCATAACTGAAAAAATGTAAAGCCGCTTCAAATAAATGCACTGGTTAAGCAAAAACATAATAATAGTTATAATAAAAGCACGTACTGTCTTAAAGCTTGAAAACTTTGTAAAAAGTAGTTTCATACAAAATATCCAAACCCCAACACTGTTCATCTACATGGCTTCATATCAGTAATATTAGACCACAGAACAATGCGACCGCTACATTTTATTTTACGTAGCTACATTGTATTTCCAACTTCAAAGAGTTTAACTCAAAGTTTTACGCAGACATATGTAATTTAACAGCGAGTTCCCGGAAATAACGTCAGACTCACATATTAGCGGCCGTATTTCTTTTCTTTCTGGCAACCGCTGGGTACCCAATAACTGCGAACGAATAACAGGCTTCATGCTGCCCACGGCAACTAACATTGTCATTAATTTGCATTGGATGGAGCGTGAAGTTTGAGTTGTGCGTGAATAAAATGTTGCATTTTCACATGGCACAAAAGTCAGCCAATAAAAGGGGAAACAAATGAATATGGAACCTGTCTTGGCCTGACTGCAATGTTCTCCCTGGGGGTTGGGTGTTATTACTGCTGCAGATGAAAAGATGCACAGAAAAGGTCTGAAACACCCGCGAGTTTGAAGGCACCAGGCCAGCCGTTCTTTACAAGTGGTCATCACCCCCCTGCTGCTGGTTACATGGGTTCTACAGTCACTCCCTGGATCTTTGCTGTGGCTGGATTCCCATCAGGCTGAGCAACCCTGCCCTCCGTTCCAGATGAATTCTCGGTACTATTTGGAGGGATGCCCTTTCTCAGGTGGCACAGACAGACCAGGGGTTGGGCCTGGCTTGAGCTTGCCTGAGCGTCATCTTTAGCAGCTGCTGGGGTGGTTTCCACAGGCCTTCTCTCCTCCTTGGGGGTCTCCTCCTTCTTCTGCACCTCACAAGGTTTTGACTTGGACTCCCTAGTCTGCTTCTCTCCCACCAGAGCCTTTGAGGGTGTCCTCAGGTTCTTGCCGACCACCTGGCCATCTGTTTGGGGAGGCATGGTGGAATGCACAAGTGTGGGGTGCTGGGAGTTTGGAGGCTTTGCGTGGACTTCATTAAATGTCTTGGCACCACCAGACTTGTCCTTCTGGTCCACATACTTCTTTGCAGGGAAAGAAGATGGGTAGTAAGCGGTGAGCTTGCGCTTGTGGCTCATGACAGAAGCACAGCAGACGATGAAGATGAGCACGATGACCAGCGAGGAGACAACAATGATCAAGAGCAGGTTCTCTTGCAGGAAGTCCACCACCTGGTTGAGAATGAAGAGCTTGATGCGAGTGACTGTGGTGACTCTTGCTGTGGTGGATATCAGGACTGGACTGCGCGTGGTGTAGGCAGCAGGGTCCAAGATCTCAGACTCGCCATCCCCGCTGCTCTCAGCAGACATGTTGAACGGCAAGGGTGTGGCCCCTGCTCTGTGACTCCAGAGCAGAGCCACACACAAGCAGGACAATGGCAGGAGAAGTGACACCCTCATGGTTCTTCTCCCAACCTGTAGCAAACAAGGGAGGTCGGTTGGTTCACCGCAGTCTGCACTTGCATGTGTGTACAGATTTAAGGTTTAGGTTTGAATGTATTTATGTAACAGTTCTAAAAATGGGGGTTAAAATTACAGTTTGGTTGCAGTATTCAGTACAACTCTCGTCCCAGAGCTTCTTTGCATATTCTTGTTCTTAAGGAACAGTTTGGCTCAATTTCACACAATCGTTTCATGAACACACTGAATGGCCAGAAGTATGTGGACACCTAGGCATCACCCTCATATTTGCTGGTTGAACATCCCATTCCAATCCAACAGGCAGTAATATGGAGTTGTTTTCCCCTTTGCTGCCATAACACCCCCAACCTTTCTTGGAAGGCTTTCCACCAGATTTTGGAGCGTGGCTGTGGGAATTTGTGTCCATACAACAACATTTATCTGTATAGCACATTTTCATACAGAACTGTAGCTCTTTGAAAGAGTAAGTTTACAACAAAACAGTAAGGTCAGATGGCCAGGAGGACAGAAAAACAAAAAAACTCCAGTTAGACTGGAGAAAAAAAAAACAAAATCTGCAAGGGTTCCAAGGCCAAAAGACTGCCCAGCCCCCACTGGGCATTCTAGCTAACAAAAAGTTTCAGCCACAAGAGCACCTGTGAGGTTGGGCGAGAAGGCCTGGCTCACATTTGGAATTCCGGTTCATCCCAAACGTGTTCAGTGGGCTTGAGATCAGGGCTCTCTGGAGCTCACTTTGTGCATTGGGGGGCACAGTCATGCTGAAATAGGAAAGGAGCTTCCTCAAGCTGTGGCCACAGTTAGAAGCACATCATTTTCTACAGTGTGTTTGTATGTTGTATGGATGCAGTTCAAACAGCTCAGCTCATTTATTAGAAGGGGGAGTTCACACACTTTTTGGCCATACGACGTAATTCTATGAACAATAAGCAGCTACATTTTACATAGAAAAGGCACCATTTTGTATGTGTGTGCATGCACTGTATATTTTATATATATATATATATATATATATATATTTATATATTGCATGTTAACAAAAAAGGATTAGGAATATGTAAGAGGAGTGGTATGATTATACCTTTACCTCAAGCAACAACATCTATTTCTCAGTGCTGCTGCTTCTCCTCTCCCAGATGACAAAAATCAATACACCAGCAATTCTTAGACAGACTACTCAGTTCTTCTGCCACTCGCCCTTTACGCGCTCATATTACAGTTTTCTCCTACATTAACGTTTAAAAGCGAAGCAGCTACAACTACAGTGGATTTTAACTTGGCCTGACGCAGACAAAACAATTGACAGCTCAGTTACAGATGAAACGCATGAAACAGCAGCCTTTCCAAAAGACCGAGTGAGAGAAAAATATGAGAATCCCCACGGTGCACCATCTGGCGAAAAATATACTTTCCATCGCGATGTACGATGCTTCGTCTTCTCACCTCATAACATCATGTTAAAAGAAATCGTGGAGCCTGGTTGGCTGATTTTGTGTTTCACGCAATGCTTTCTATGTTTGCATCAAATGTGGCTTAATAACCCGTCCTCATTTTGGGTGGGGAGCAGCAGGGTTTGCTCAGGTTTTTAATTTGCATTGCATAGGTCAGACAGCCACCACACAAAAGTCAAACCCAAACTGCACACTTGGGAGGGAGCAGCAAGGCGTGGGATCCCTGTGGCTTTTGTCGCTATATTTACACCACCCTGCAGCCAGTTAACTACACCCTGCACCAGCAAAGGGGCTTTTTCTGCAAACAAACTGTGCTTTCCTGACTACCAAGCCCGCTGAACGCTGCCGTTTAATTCATATATTAGTTTCTTTTTATCAGGCAACTCCATGTACAGCGTGGACATGTTTAATGAGTGCAACTGAGCTGCGTTTCCGTCGCTGGCACGGTTTCAGACTTGAACCAACAACCTTGCGGACACATTCAGTTCATTGACTCCTGTAGTGCCTGCTGCACAACGTGGCACCGTTCAGAGAATCTCAGCCCTGACCGAAGGAGGACGTCTAGGTCTGGGACCAACTGATCTGCTCTCTTCTTCTCTGAGGATCTCAGCTTTTGAATGAGTGCGTTTTTTACAGCGACTACAGCTCAAGGCTACATAAACCGGCAGCGCGGACAGAGCTGGAGAGCGCATTTGTGTTATGGACCAAACTGACACAAAGCAATGTTATTATGAACATTATTCATATAAATATGAACATATGAATATTAAAACTGCTGGCCTTCAAACACTCAGCTAATATATCTGAAAAATTGGCTGCTGGTACTATGGACTGAAGTTGTGCTGAATGTGTTAAAGCGCAGCAAAAAAAAATGCAGACATTTATTGTCAATGCTAATGTTAGCAAAAATCATTTGACCTCAGATTTGGAAACCGTTTGGCTGCCCTGTTATTTTTAATATTTTGACGCCATAATTCCCCAGACTACTCTCCAGCGACTCAAAGAGCGAAGCGAAACACTGTGGTTTGGAGCCAAGCTTGGAGGGCATCTTTACACAAGGGTTGGGGACCGGCCTTTAGCTGTTCCACCTCCTTCGAAAGCCAGCTGCTGACTTATTCTGTTTGGCTGAGCTCAGCTTTTTCCATGCACTGGGGACGGACCTGCAAGCTTCTTTTTAAACCAACGGCAGTGAGGAGGAGGAGGAGGAGGAGGGAGGCCAGATGTCGGTTTGGACCACACTGCCTTAGGATCATCACTGGTTGAGCAAAAGTGGTCAGCGGGGTTATGAATTTACATATTAACTCAGTTTAAATGTATATACGAGCAGAATCTCTGCATTAGCATTTATCTTAAACATCAAATACACATTGAGTCCTTCTGTAAGTAAATAAAGGATTCAAATTGGAAATTTTAAAAAATAGTGAACCAACTTCCAGCTTTGGAAAGAAAGGCTGCCAAACTAGAAAAGGTGCAACCGTGGACGGGACACACATATTCACGCACCGCACCGTCAGCATATCACTCAGCACATTTCTCTTTTATTAAGAGATATTATTATTATTATTATTATTATTATTATTGCAAGAGTGACTTTCCAGTTACAAACAAGCTTAATTACAAATGAACTTCCCATCCCAGCTGTGTTCCTAATTTGAGAAGCCAGGTTATTCGGAAATAAGTTATTTTTATTTTGCAATATTTATGCTTTCAAATCTATTCGAGTTCATTGTGTGGTGTTTGCATCATGTAAAGTACTTTATTACACTGACAAATTATCTAGCAAATATATGTGACTTTCTTGTTAGGGAAAAAGTTGTAGCTACCATTTTAAATCAGGATAAACTCATTCCACTTGCGGGGTCTGCATGAACGTACTTTACGTAAACGCTGTAGCCGTCTTGACTGTATCGGTGGGACGAACTTCGGAATAACTGTAGTGTACGGAGCGAGAGCATTTTAATGTTGTTCATTAATATTGAAAAATTATTAATTCCATCCAAACTTTTTAGCGTTCTGTTCCAGTTCCATCCACTGCACTGCCACGTTCCCTAACCAGATAACCCAGCTCCTCAACCCACAGTCTGTCAGACTGTCGGCAGGACTGATCATTAGGACACCAGAATACCCTTGACACAAGTGAGGTAAGCTAGACAAGCTCAGAAAAAAACCAAAAGATTTATCAGCTCCGCTTCACCATGCACTACGGCTCCGACAAATTTTGGAGTTTGCGAAATGAGGAGCCGCCAACGTGAGAGCTGGAAGTTATGCTGAATGTGAAAGGAAGCGCTAACCCACCTTTTTTTCTTCTTCCGAAATTTCAGTCTCATTGTCTGAAACCATTTTAAGCACCCGCTTGTTCTTAAAGAGTGCTGCGATTTAATAGATGATTTTATTTCTCTTAAAAGCCCGGCATGATTTTCTGTGCATCAACATGCTGTGGCCTGTTTGTTGCCTTTGTGAAGATAAACGCACAAAACTGCTCCTAGATGTTCTCAACCAAGGCTACATTTAAGTCTCAGCAAACTCGATGGCAACTGCCTGTCGAACATCATTTCTCCCATGCAGGTTTCATCCCTGACATCAACTGGTCAACAGTTACCACCAGCTCAGCTTTGAGTCAAATTCATCATTTAGAATAAGGAGGTTCCTGAAATTCCTTGGAAGTCGGTCAAGAGGAAAGCAGGACACCCATTAGCAAATGAATGTGTACTTACAGGCCACAGCTTGGGGATGAGTAGGCTTGACAAGAGGTCTCCTTGGCGCTACAGGTGAGGGGCAGTCAGGCAGCTGGGATGGGGGAAGGTTGGCAGCTGTTTCCCCTCTCCTAAGTGCACCACTGTACAGCCTGGAGCTCTTCTGGGTACGAGGAAAGGATCCTGTGGTGCCTGTTGTCAAGGAACAGTTCCTCCCCCTCGGATCCTCCTCCCACTTCAGCTTCTCCTCGGGTCTCTGGCCGGATTGCAGCATGGCAGTGTGGCCCCTGGCACGTGGCTGCCTTCTTCATGTGGCACTGGCATGGGCGGGGCGTTCGGTGTCCAGAAAAAAAGCAGCACATCCGAGCCCTAGAGCTTAAGAGCAACTCGGCTTCAACCTAAAAACTCACACTTTGTGTGAAAATGTTGCCTGCGGAGATCTTAACTCAGCACTAATGCATCAGCCTCGTGCTGTGCCTTGAGCAAGGCAGCGACCCTGATTTGCGTCGCCTGGCTATATAAATGGATAAATCATTGTAAGCAGCTAAACCCCAAGTCATTTCCCGGAAATGTGTCAGCTAAAAAATAAAGTTCAGTATTTTTATACAAACACAAGGTAATCTCAGCAATCCATCAAGCAGAGTAAAACATAAAACAGAGACAACCATGCCACTCCTTATATAACATTTATTTCAAAACTAAATTCTTGTATGTAGAAGTGTTCGTGATCATCACAACCACTTGTTTAACTGACCTCTTCTGCAGTTTCTCCTGAAGGACCAAACGTTTCCTCTACCAGCAGAACTACGCCCATGCCAAGGCCTGATTTTTTTTTTTTAATGTTTAGGAACCTTTTGGCATCAAAAAAACTTTTTCTTTGGCTAGGAAGGAAGGAAGGAAGGAGGAAAATCTATATGTGTTTCTGGATTTCAGAGTCAGAAGAGAACTTGTGCATTCACATATTTAAGAAATCCCTGCCACTTTTCTCTAGCATTCAGTGGGGTGAAACCATCCGACAAAAAAATGCTCTAAATTTCTGGATATTCCATCCATCCTCTTTATACTCTCCAGCCAGGTCTCAGGGGGTTCAGCTGCCACCTTCCCACTTATCAGCAGGAGGTGTTGAAATGGATGGTCAGGCAAATTTGGCAAAATGAGCATTTAATATCCCGGCAAGTGAAAGTGGACACATCAGCAAATGCTCGACTTCCTGTAGCTCCTGCAGGAAGTAGGACTGTTTGTCAACGTTTAATGCCCAAAGTAGCTGCAATGGCATCGATGTTCCTGATCGATAGCACTGGGGCTTGTGTTCCCCAACCACAACCAACCCCCAGGTTGGCTGTGGTTACCGTCTGACTTCAGATACGCAGCTGGCTGCTCCTTAAATTCATATAAACATCACACACACGTTAAACACACAGAGCGTGCGGTCCTGGGGTTCGCAGTATCCGGTGGTGCTTTGGCGCACAACACAGTCAAAGCAACAGCTGCCTGAGACCCTGGGTGGCGGCGCGTTAACAGCTGTTGGTCTTCAAGCCTTCCGCTGGACCTTGGGAAGTCATTGATGGAGATAAACAGATGGGAAACGGGTGCAGGCAGAACGAGAGCTTCCATGAAGTCAGTACGAATTAGGATAGAATTTTTCTCGCATGTTCTATATTCAGATAGCAAACAAGCTATGTTCACTAAGTATTCAATGCCGTATACTGACCAGCCAGAACTTTGCACAGCGTGCATGGGGCTCAAAACCAAACTGAACGCAACCCTGAAGGTTCAACGGTCCTCAGAACCACCATTAGTTGGGGAAGGGGGTTGTTGTTTTCTATATAACATAAAAGGCCCTGCAGTAAGAAGTTCTGATAACAAATCCTCATGTTTATGCTATGTTGTACAGCATAACATTTTACTTTATCAATGTTATGTAAATATTAAATATATTTTACTGTACAGATTCTAGAGCTTAAGTGCGAGTGTTCAGAAGCTCTTAGAGGAAAATAAGGTTTATCAATATATGTGCAAGTTATGAAGCCATTGCTAAGATTTTATGTAGGGTCCATTATCTGAAATATTGGTTTTCTTTGATTTTAGACTGAAAAATCCTTGTGATTACTTTCCAGGATGAGGAACCAAACTAGAAAAATTATTTTTTTAATTCTTAAGTTGCTCCACTGATACAGAATGCCTCTTTTGTTGGGGGAAAAATACACAAAAAAGATTTTATTTAGTGGAGTTTCCACTGCCGTAAATACAGTTAACCATTACTGAAAGAAGCAACCCAAAGAAATGACATTTAGCAGAAAACCACCAGGATTATCATGTGAAAGATATCAGAATTAACATTACTAATAAACTTGTGGCCTTGTCTCATCGATCCCTCAAGAACGTCTGCTCATCTTTCTGATGAAGATGGCTTATAAACAAGCCACCAGCTGACTGGAGAACTTTCCAGCATCCAAGTCTCATGTTCCAACACAACCTGTGCACCACCTCCCAGGCTGGGCTCTGGAGTGCTGTGCTGGAGAAAGAATTGTGGCGTAATGGAGGACCACAGGAGAAGAAACTTATTAAAAAGTGTCTCACCCTATATGACATGAACATGTTTGGTGTCTGTGGTAGCTGAAGTTTGCAGCCAAAAATCGTAGTGACAGAAATGCACTGGGTAATTTCTGCTGAAGTGTCAGATACACTAATAATAGCATAATAATTAAAAACATGCATGAAACTCGCAAGATAAATGTTTGTATATTAAGGTACCAATGATTCATGTCCAACACGTAGTGCTAACAAAAGGACTCGTACTATAAAGGGGATCCCACTGCCTACCTAACCTTCACTCCATTTTACCTTATGCTAACCCTCCACCACCACAGCAACCCCACAGTCAACCCACAGCAAGCCTATCTATCTACTATGCAACAGCTTATACCTTCCTACTAGTGATGCTAGCAAACTACAAACCTAAACATAGCATAGCGAAGTGAGGGTGCAGTATCTCATGGGGGGTTATCAAGTGGGCACCTTCCTTCATCGGTGTTTCGTCGAGTTAGGCCCACGACACCTCCTTTGAACAATGAGTATTTCATGCTCAGAGCATGACATTTAGAGAAAAATTTATTTTTGATCCATTGAATTGCAGTAGTGAACTAATATTTTGTTATGACAATGGAACATAAAAAATTGCGTACAATAATATTTCGCTGAGATCTCGAAAAATTTGGCAATACGGAAAAATCAGATAACTGCACAACCATAATTCAGACATTCATTTATCCGGACTTCAAACATTCGTACCACTTATGGTCCAGAATAACAATGCCGTGGAAAGTATGAAACTATGAAAGAATGCCTTTTTTTGAGGGTTCTTGGAGAGAGAAAGGTAACTTAGTTGGAGCTTCTCCTTCTTTGGTAGAGCTGAAGACTGTCATTCTCACCCACCTTGTTTCAGAAGTAAACATTTTTATTCACTTCTCAAGCCAACTGCTCTCCTGGTGAATTTCCAGACTATAGCAGAACTCCACCAACTCCAAGCCTGAAGGGATTCATTTCCTTTGCAGTGTGCGTAAGGATCTCCATAAAGAATATCACTGGTTAAAATCTCCTTCCTACAAGTTTGACAAAACTAATTCATGATGAGCACAAATGTGAAATTAATGAAGAGGGTTGGTGGTGTGGCAGATTCATATTTTATCTACATATGTAACGTACATCTACATGTGTCCACATACATGCTGCCTTACATCTGAAAGACATCCATGAAATGTTCCAGCAAAAGCTACACAGATGTATATTGCTTAATATTCTGTGCTGCTTCGGAGAAAAGTAAATAAATAAAAACTGGACATAGGAAGGGCAGGGAGAAGTGGAAAATTGAAGAGAAGGTTGATTACAAGCTAACAAACTCTACTTCTGTCACAAAAAGACCTCAAATCTTTGCCATAACACTTACCTCCTACCTGCCCACCCACACAAAATCCTGTCCTACATGTAGTCTTTCCCACCCAAGGTGCCAATCATGGATGGATCGGATGAGACTTGGACAAATGTCTTTTCGGTTTCTTTAGGATGTTATCTCTTATGGCTTTGTTTTCTAACTGTGGTACAGACAGATTTACGTCAAAATGGCACCTGAATGTCAATAGCCAGCTCCCTCGGTAAAATAAGATTTTGAGCTGTCAACAAGAATTAGAGTCAAGATTATAAAAGTTGTTGGAGATGTACACAAGCTATTTCACACATTAAAAAAAAATTGTGAATTTCCTCCATCCATCATCACTGACCACCGAATCAGGGTGAGTGCGATGCACACAGTCTAGTACAGCATTCACCTCATGCAACACAGCAATGTCCTGCACGCTTACTGTGCAGCTACACATTCGTAACGTTTTCACGCATTTGCATAACATTTGGCTTCTTCATCCGACGAGGGCAGACAGCCGCACGTCAAGTATGTTTGCAACCCGAGGACAGTCTGTACCTGTGAGGTTTAAACACTTAAATAATCAATAATTCAGTCATTTATTAGGCATAACTCAGCTTGGTGTGCCGAGTTAAAAATGATTTTGCTTTCCATGATGAAGCCGCTGTGGGCCGGGGTGTGGTCTGCTTCCTGGCTCCACCTCCACCGCAACCCAGCCGGCCCAGCCCCAGACCTTAATTTGGCCCTCAGGCCTGTAATCTAGTGGGTCGAGTCGCTGTGTAAAGCAGGAGACCACATTAGGTCCAAGCCCATATTTTGTGAATGTGTGTGTATGGCTACCTTACAATGGACTGACATGCTATCCAGGGTGTAACTTCTGGCCTCACGCCCAGTAATTCCAGGATAGTCTCCAGACTTCCATCGCTCTGACAAAGACACATGATTAACAGGAGTGAGCGAGCAAGAGACAGCATATCACATCTTTAAAGATACGGTGTCTAAAATCCAAAATAAATAAAAGTCAAATGAAGCCCTCAGGCTTGTGGCTCATTCAGCTGCAGATACCCAGAAGACTCAACCATAACTTTTTAACTTGTTTTTTTTTTTTTTTTTTAATGGGCATACGGCCAAGCTTGAAGGAGATGACAGTGGGGTTTGATCTTCTGAAACTCGCAGGTACAATTCGAAACCACAGCGGTGCTGATTTTGTGTTGCCCTCTAGAGGACAAGCGCTGCAACCATTCTGGACAGAGTTGAGCCTTCTCTGGAATGTTTACCTGCTCATCTCATGGGGGA
Organism: Heterotis niloticus; assembly: GCA_018136845.1. NCBI lineage: Eukaryota > Metazoa > Chordata > Actinopteri > Osteoglossiformes > Osteoglossidae > Heterotis > Heterotis niloticus. The sequence continues at coordinate 516,865 of CM030896.1, forward strand.
GGCAGAAGTTCACATCCTTAGGCATACGTCTCGTTCCTTTCGGTTTTGAATCACATGGTATGCGGTACCGAACTCATGTATCTGTCTGGATAGCATGTTACGATCCCTCAAGATTTTAGGGTGCAACTGAGAACTAGAAAGTAAACAGGTTTTTAAAAGTCTTTCTCCCGAGTTAAGAAACATATACACTCAACTGAACGGTACCATCCAAGAAAGGTGCTCAACTGCTTTTAGAATGAATGTACTTTGTTTTCCAGAAACTTCCACCCATTTGGAGTTTGACTTACACACTGTCTGGCAGCTTTTTACTTTACTGCAAGTCTCAGGGGAATTTGGTCACAAACTAAGTTTATTTTCATTTTTCTAGATGTTCAAGGAAGAAAAACAAAAAAGCAACCAAGAATGAAATATGCAGGCCTCTTTGTACCAATTTGCTCAGTCTTCTGATGCAGAGCAGAACCACACAGCTGTTGGTGCTTCACAGTTTTGAATGGACAGGTGACAACAAAATCAGGGATTCTGCAGAGCATCATTGCGTTTTTGCTTTCACTTTTCGTAGCAGAGTTACTCGTGACTCTATTGCGGCCACTGCATTCTCTTAGTAAACACTGCGGCTTTGTCGTCCTTCGGCTGTTTTTCTGATCGATTATGGGTCCCAAAAGCCAAAAAATGTCCTGGCATCAGAGAAAAACCAATCTCTGTAACTGAATTTGGCTGTTTTGCATATAAAAACACCTGTGTAGCGATGCACTTACGAAGCTTCAGAGCGCACAATTCGTGAAAATAACTGAAAAACACACATTAACACAAACCCAGCCCCAACAGTGAGATGATCCCCTTTGTCGTCACAAAGCAACACCCAGATGGAGCTCAAGACAAATGCACAGCAGTGTGCTCATGTCGTGCTTGGACTTGATTGTGATAATCCAAAAACGTGTCATCAGGCAAAGTAATGGCTGACAGTCACTATGCTGGCACCAGAAAACTGAATGGCATCTGGGCTGTACAGGGATAAGTCTCAAGCGTTGGGCAGGATAGAACCTATACATGAATATTAGCAAGCGACTTTATGCATGAGAGTGTACACTCAGGAGAAAACACGCTGGACTAAACACTTTCACCTGCAGGAGGACATGATGATCTGTCATAATGCTTTTAGACCGGAGTGCTGCGTTTGACACGGTTGACCATTCTGTTCTGCTTGGCAGACTGGAAACATTGGTTGGGTTGTCAGGAACTGCCCTAAGGTGGTTCCAGTCATACCTTTCTGAACGCAAACACAATGTATCACAGTCAGTCGACAATCGTGTGTCGGTCACATCAACTGTGCAATATGGTGTACCCCAAGGCTCAGTTCTGGGTCCGTTACTGTTCTCGATCTACATGCTACCACTGGATGATATTATTCTGAGGCATAGGGTTAGTTTCCACTCATATGCTGATGATACTCAGTTGTCTCTTTTGAGCCTGGGGACTATAAACGCCTTCTCTCGTTAATAAATAGCTTCAACATTTTAAAGGCATGGACGAGCAACAATTTCTTATCCCTAAATGCCTACAAAACGGAGGTCCTTCTGGTTGGTGCTAGCAATGCAGCCTGCAGCGAAATTGTATCTCTCTTTGAAACCCATGGCCTGAATTTTAATATCTGACTGTGTGAGGGATTTGGGAGTGCTCCTAGACACAAACATGTCATTCATGTCTCATACAACAACGGCAAGGATAGTTACAAGAACCAAAAAATACGACCACATCTCACCAGTACTCCAATCTCTGCACTGCCTACCAGTCAGACTCGGAATAGACTACAAAATCTTATTACTAACATATACGGCAGTGAAGGGGACTGGACCAGCATACCTCAAGGAAATTCTTGAGAATTACATTCCGGGTCGAAGCCTTCGATCATCGGAAGCAGGTTACCTTGCGATTCCGAGGATCAACAAAGTTACGGTAGGCGGACACGCATTTGGCCACGTGGCTCCTAAACTTTTGAATAGCCTGCTAGATGAATTACGCTCCATCACCTCACCTCTCTTTAAATCTAGTCTGAAAACCTACCTTTTCGATTTAGCATATCATGCATGATGCCTGTTGCTAAGCCCCCTGAGTATGTACCTTGCCTAATGCCCCAAGCCGTTTTTGCTTCAGGTCGCCTCACGGTGTCTGCTACGTCAGCGGACTGGATAGACCCGGGCCGGATGGGACACAGGACCGGAATATATGCGAGGGACAGGCAGAAAGCTGATCAACCTGATCACAACAAATCAGACGCTGCGGACGCGGGTGGCCGTGCCTGACTGAACCGGAACCATACGATACACTTTATACCACGGTGACAAAAATCTACAACTCTTATTAACATTGTTATGAACTAGCTATTAACTAGCCCGAGTTTTCAACTAACAAGCAGAAAGACAACTGGGAGTAAAACAGCTATTTAATATTGGAATTATTTCCTTTCAATTCTTTGAACGTAGTTATCTATAGAATGCTTAGGAGGGGTGGGCTTCCACTGGCACACGGACCCCCAAAGGTTTTATTTTTCTCCTATTGTCTAGTAGTAAGGAGTTTTTTTGTTTTCCTCTCCTGCATGGCCAGAAACCGTATGTGTATACTACCCCTGTCATGTCTGTTCAGCACTGTGTCACTGCAGTGAGAAGAGCGCTGTATAAAAATAAAATTGAATTGAACTTTCAACACTGACATGACCACAACCTTCTTGCAGATGTCACTAGGAAGTAAGGACAGAGATGCTGTCAGCTTCCTAGGACTCACTGGCCTCTAACCAGACCTGGAAATTGAGCTGCTTTTGTGAGGAAGATTGGTGTTTGGGTTCTCCACAGCTCTGGTTCTGTTGGCAGTTGTGGCTGGTAGTTGCTTTTGTTGACATAGAGGACATCTCAGACTGACATGGCCTGAAAGGTCAAAAAAGCTCAAAGGACTACAGGCATAAAGTCTTAACTAATGGACCCAAAAATAAATGGGAACTCTAGTTCTTAACAGATACAGACATTAGCAATTTCTTGTAGAAACTGGTGGGTGGTTGTTTACTCAGAAAAGTCTCATAAATCTGGAGAACTTGACACCGAAGGTAGCGCATAGCCTGAATTCCTGACCACTTACCTGCACACAACAGCAAAGCTGCACCCAGTGCCACCAACATACTTCCAAACTGGGAGGAGAGCCTTTTTTTTGCTAGAGACATCCTTACCACTCAGACAATCTGAGTATCAATAAAGAAGGTGACACCAAGATGGAGGAACAAGAAGACTTTAGTTTTTCAAATTGCTGGATTACACACTACTTGTTCGGAAATAATCAGCTCATCAGGTGACATTTACCCCTTTATTCTAAAAGGGAGAGACATTATTGGAGAAGATAAAATGTCCAGAAACCCAGGAAATTAAGGACTGAAGAATGGGCTGCAGTAAAAGATTTACTTGTATATTCTTGAGTAGCACAACCGAGTTCACGCACGGTGGTGGCTCACACGCAGAACTTGCTGAAAGACTTTGATGAGATACAAGTATGAGACAGGCTGGCTTCTTCTGAGGTGTTACCTGCCTGTACCCACACGATACTCTTAAGACAACCTTTCAGAACATCAACATGGAAGCATCAGCATATGTACAACATTTACAACTAAACAAAAAAGTTCAAACCAGCTCAATGCCCGAGTTTTCAACTAACAAGCCGAAAGACAACTGGGAGTAAAACAGCTATTTAATATCGGAATTATTTCCTTTCAATTCTTTGAACAAACACTTAGTTATCTAGGTAATGAAACTGAGAGCTCCCCATCCTGCCACATGAAAAACCTTTACAGTAATGGACTTGCATCAGCATCCTATTGTGTTTCCCTTACAGTCTGCATCACTGATGCAAAATAATCAAATTAAAATACTGATAGAGGCAAGTAAACTAAAGACGTTTAAAATTTGGCAACAGAAGTTTAAGGGGAAAAACACAACATTCATAGCAACAAAAGACAAATCTCAAAAATGGGTACATTAAACTCTGACATTTGTTTTTCTGGTTATAATTTCAAAGACTTCAGACTAGCAAATCTGAAATTTCTACCAGTTGAAAAGAATCAATTTTCCATGTCAATTTGAAATATTCACCAAAGCAATTTAAGGCTGAGACATTACACTGAGTTATCGATAATTTGATAGTTAACTACTCAAAACAAACATGGATACACTGATATTTACTCAACACAACATAAGCAAGCACAGAAATAAAGCAGAAGATTTGTGCTAAGGGAATCTTCTGTATGCAGAAACAGGCAACATGTACAGAGAAAGAGACAAGGATGAGTAACTAAGCCTTGGTCTCAGACTTAGCAAAAAGTCTGGCAATGAGAAAAACTGTCCTGAGGAAAAATATATCTTTCGGTCCCTGAAACAAATTTCCTCTGAGGTTATAACCGATCTTAAATCTATTCCACTACAGTGTCTGACTTGGGAGGATATTTGGACTTAACTATGAAAAAAGCCACTTTAGAAGTCATGTTTAGGCAAGGCTTTAAACATACTTTAATAAAGTATGCAATACAAAAATTGTACAGATATAACTGAATGCTGTCAGTGTTTTATAATACAACTGTGCACAAAATACCAAAAGCCCTGATATGTGACCTTTATTAAAATCAATGACAATATATCGATAAATCAAATGTCCCAGCCTTACGTAAGTTTGCCTTCTTTTCTTTCTCATGCAGGGAATGGAATGTGAGGGTAAGCTTTAAAAAAGTTCTTTAAGGACTTTTGCCTGGGATCACTGCTGGGGGGGCTCAAGTGGAGCTCTGTTGTGATTGGCAGTGATGGGCCCCGCCCACCTCCCAGCCAATGAGCTGTCCTTAAGAGAGGGGGGGTTGGGCTTAATTGGCGATCTTAGCCATTTGCTCCTCAAGTTTGGTGATCCGCTTCTCTTGACTATTGACAAGGGCCCTGAGAGACTTGATTTCTTTCAGAATCTCATCCAACTTGGCCTCATTTTTCTAATGGAGAGAAAGAAAGACATTCAGGCAAAGGGAAATCAGTGAATATCATCATATGATATTGACACACGGCATAATTTTAAGTTGTCTACCTTACACTTCATTGGCAGCAGTTTTTTTTATGCTGTGCAAACTAGCAGGCGTGTCAGATGCTTCTGACTTGCCATTTGTGTATGGCGAGATAGAGAAAAAGCACAACGTCTTAAGTTGTCTGTTTCAAACATTCTTCAACTTCATTCACTTCAGTTCCACCATTTCAGAGGCCTTTTCTGCAGAAGGGACACTAAGGGGGAAGCTTGGGGGGGATGCAAAATATAGCTCAGTAGAAAGAGTAAGGTTATCTAATAAAACCAGTTTGGTGTGAGTTATACCACTGGTTATTAACACCTCTGACTGTACAGTCAAAATTTTGCTAGTACCCCATGGCCATTATTTAAACCAATGGTCATTATTTTCAGGGTAATACAGAGGTCAACATACTAATTTTAACCAGAAAAGAGTCAAATTGACACCCCAGAATGACAGAATGTTTTTGATATAAGACACCGAGTGTGCAGGTCTGTCTGCAAACTGCTGCTCGGAACAATACTATATCCGTTTGAAGTGCAAGACCCCATAAGGGGCAAAAATGCTGTCGTAGGGAAAAACCTCACTGTATTGCAAACCAAGCAGTTACAGTGGTTTTTCACTGTATGAGAGTCTTGACGTAAGGGACAGGTACTTTTCTTTTGGTATTTGGCAAACTCGTAAGTCTAAATGAACTTTTAACTTTTTGTGAATAGTTATAGCATTTGCTATAAACAGTGAGTTTGGGACTTGAGGCCCCAAAGGGATGGGGGCATCCTGTCTTCTAGAGATGAGGCACAACAATAGTGGTTGACGCTGCAGCACTTACGAGAGATGGCGTGGGAGGGGAGGCCGTCTTGTGAGCAGGACTTGTGTTCTCCGTGTTTTTGCTCAGCTTGCTGTCCAGGATGTTCTTCTTAACCACCTTGAGGTCTCGGTTTTTGCCTGGCACATAGCCGTGCTTGAGAGAAATGAGGATGGGGTCGCCATTTTTGCCTTCAAACCACTCCTCTGCCTCGAGGGCGCAGTCCGGCCCTGCCGTGTCTGGGTACAAGTCGTCCTGGAAAAGGTCCGACTGGGGAGGGAGCAGAGGTAAGATTTATGGGAAAAGCCACACACTCACAACATATTCATAAAGCAAATGAAAATGATTTCATGCTATGTGTCAACAGTTTGTTTATGAGTGGGATTCTTGTACATGTGTTATTATTAATGGTAGGAAACTACAGGAGTGGGGCCTTTTTTACTCTGAAGGAACATATTCTGTTATGTGTCAGTCTCTGCAATCTTGCACGTTCTCTTGTGGCCACATGTAGACAGATCAGCTATGGTGCCACAGGCCTTAACCTACATGGTAACAATAAAGACAGTGAAAACAAAAGCACTGAGGTCTCTGGAGATGGACATGTAACCTTGAGATTGTCCAGCCATGACTACAGTCTTCCTCCTCCTCGCAGAAATTTTTGCTCAATGTTAGAGACACGGTGACACAAAACAGGAAAATGGTCCTTTTTTCCCCTCGATTCAAACTAGCTGAATGAACGATGTTAATATTACAGGCGAGTTCAATTAAAAAGCTAAGGAGAATCACCTCTTTGGAATTAAATTATTTCCAACTACTTGTAGAAAGTTGCAACTATGTCACCCAGGCCATTTCAGGATTTCCAGGGAGAATGAGGCAAGATTCTTTGTAGCACTCAGCTCTCTTTTGGTTTTGTTCCACTGCGCACCAAACAAATATATACGTGGAGTGGATGCGAAAAGACATTTTTACATTAACAATACGGCATCCTGTAGTGTCTTAAAAATTTGCAAAGATGTTAATATCTTCAGCCATGACTCTGACGAGTCTATAAGCTGCCGTAATGTGTAGAAGGTTCACCTTTCTGGGCACAGTCATGGTGATAGGTTCACACTTTCTTTCATGCAGTTTATAAAACCTGAAACAAATGGAGAACAAATATAGAATTAAGAAAAAATCTGTTCAAAGTTATAGCAAATGAACTTTTTTGTACATAAAATACATGTGCATAAAAAAAATTCTCTGAATGCACTAGTCTCAGACTTAGTACTTAATGCAAACTTGAGTCCAAGTACAAATTGTAAAAACCTATAAAATTTCGTAACATTACCTGAAACTTACACATTTACCACTGCAGTTATTTTTCAGTGAATGCTACTTCACTGTAGTAGAGTTATGAGTGTAGAATGAGCTCTCACCGGGCAATCTCGCATTTGTTGACGTCCAGACCTCTTTTCGGCATGTACCCCATGCCCCGCTGCGGCTCCTTGGTGGAAAACGTGTTCAGGTAATGGACAAAGGGGGCCTCGTCCGTGATCTCAAAATAGCGGATGCTGCTGTCACCCTTTGTCACCACAAAAAAAAAAAAAAAAAAAATCAGTTGATACAACCAAGCTTCTCCGGTGTTATCAACTACAAAGACATTTTAACACGGTATTATCATTCCCATCATAATTTTAAACATAGGGAGGGTGTCAAAACACACAAACAGAAGCAGCATACAAAACCATTAATGACAAACTGAACCATAGGACCAATGTCCTTTTTATTATTATTAAACTGTCTAAATGTTTAGCTGTCAACATCAAGCTCAAGACTCTGGTTGCTACCCACACGATGGTCAAAGGATCGGCACTCTAATACCTATTATCGCTCCTACACCCCAGCAAGAGCGCTAAAGAGGTTCAAAACAAAAAGTCTGCAATTTTCAGTTTTACCTCAGGTGGGTTGGAATAAGCTTCCTCTCTGCCTCGTAACTGCTGAATCCATTTCGGCATTCAAGACAGACCTCAAAACATCTCTTTCAGACCCACTTCTTTCCCGCTCCCCCAACAAATGTGGAATGCATTAATTTGCATCACGAGATCTGCGAGCATCAACTTTCCATTTTCTTTCAGTCCACATTCATCTTCTCATGCGCTCATGCACTGGCAAAAAACCGTGAATTTAGGCTGGCGTCTAAAAATCCTGTCTCAGAATTTAAAGCTCTTGCTTCACCAGTTGTGAAATTCACTTTTGTTTGCTCTGAAGTCTACGTCACTTTGAAGAAAATTATAAATGGCAAAAAGCAAAACCATCCCCCACTGTGTCAATGCCAAAAGTCCTACACATTAAATAATAAAGCTTTGAATAATTATCTTCACAGAACAGTTCAACACATCTTTAATGAGAACACAGGCCGAAGACACAGGTAGAGGGAAGACTCACCTTCCCACACAAGTAGACGATGCTTGTGTCTGGGTCATAGAAGGGAAGGAGAACCCCATTGCTGGTGTCCATCTCGTGAACAGAGATCGGCTCCTCCATGTTTTGCTGAGAAGGAAACACACCAGTCAGGCTATGATTTTTCTATGCAGACAGGTGTGTTATACTGAACATCAGAGTTCTGGAAACCGAACTTGCAGAAAGGGCACGGGTTCAGCGCTTTAGGATGAGTCCTCCCATTATACCTTTAACAAGCATCAGAAGTGAGCTTGGAGAAAAGCATCAATTAAATAAATTAATAAGTAAAGAAATGTTTGTCTGCTTAGCCAAAGTGCTCACTTTGGAGAGCTGCCACTGCTGCTTTCATTTTTCAACTTTAACATGTAGTTTACACCAAATGAGACAGACACAAATACACTTTCTATAAACAGGAAAAAAATAGACTGATCAGCCACAATCTTAAAACTACCTGCCTAATGTTGTGTAGGTCCCTTTCGTGCTGCCAAAACAGTTCTGACCCATCGAGGCATAAACTCTACAAGACCTCTGAAGGTGTCCTGTGGTATCTGGTAGCAAGATGTTAGCAGCAGATCCTTTAAGCCCTGAAAGTTGTGAGGTGGGGCTTCCATGGATCAGACTAGTTTTTCTAACACATCCCACAGATGCTTGATAGGATTGAGATCTGGGGAATTTGCAAGGCCAAGACAACATTTTGAACTCTTTGTCTTGTTCCTCAAACCATTCCTGAACCATTTCTGCAGGGTGGCAGGGCCACTGCCATCAGGGAATACTGTTGCCATAAAGGGGTGTATGTGGTCTGCAACAATGTTTAGGTAGGTAGTACGTGTCAAAGTAAAACCCACATGAATGTCAGAATCTACTAAAAGAAAACGCGATTCATCAAACCAGGCCACCTTCTTCCATTGCTCCATGGTCCAGTTCTGACGATCTCGTGACCATTGTAAGCGCTTTCAGTGGTGGACGGGGTCAGCATGGGCACTCTGACCGGTCTGCGGCTGCGATGTACTGTGTGTTCCGAGACCCTTCTATCATAGCCAGCAATAAGACTTTGAGCAATTTGTGCTACAGTAGCTCTTCTGTGTGATCAACACATCAACTTCAACAACTGACTGTTCACTTGCTGCCGAATGTATCCCCCCCACCCCTTTACAGGTGCCACTGTAACCAGATAATCAATGTTATGTTATTCACTTTACCTGTTGGTGGTTTTAATGTTGTGACTGATCGGTGTAAGTTGAAAACTTGGCTTTACTGTTGCAGTCTTTAGTGTCAAAGTGAGCGCAGCTCTTCCAAGTCAAGCTACATCAAAATTTGTGCCTACCAAAACTTAAGGCAATTTTTTTTTTTATAGACATCTAGCTTTCCAATTTAAAAAAAAAAAAAAAAAAAAACTTTAGAATTCAATTATACAATATCAAAATCTAGTGTAAAGTACACAAGGAAGTTCAGCATTGTTATTAATGGTTGTGCTGGCTTTGGCCCAAAAATCAATTATAAAGTTTATCATAAGGAATAATGGGGAGCGGTAGGAAAGTATACCTAGACAACTGCACAGGTCTGACAAGGCAAGGCTATGTCAATCTTTATGGAAGTTGTACAACATCTCTCTGCCTTATTCATGGTCTTTCTCATGGGATCTCACTGTGCTCTCACTCTCAGTTTCTTTGTAACAGCTTAACCCTTCCTTTAAATTGTTCTTGCATTTGTTTACAATTCTTTTCAACATCAGCAACTGTGCTCAGGCCAGCTGTTTGAAGCTGCTGTGCAATATTTCATCCTGCATTGTCACATATAATTGATGTCTTATGACACCTTTAGTTTTGTACAAAGCAAACCTTGTATGTGACAGTGGACAAAGGCATAGGTAGAATAAAGATTAATGAAAAGGAACTGATGCCAATTTGATGGACTCTATTGTCTTGACTGTGTGGGTGCAGCGCGAAACCTTTCGGTGGTCACCCACCGGATTCCAGAGACCCAACTGCCTTTCGCTCATGCGGCTGAAGCCCGTTGTAAAGATGTTGCCGTCAGCCAGAAAGATAGCCCTCATGGGTCTTGCCCCTTCATGGGCCTTGTCCTTCTCCTGCAATCCAGAACACCGTCATCAGCAGGGGACAGTAGGAGGAGAACCATAACAGAACAAAGAACCACACAAACCTTAATTTTCCCCCAGAAACTTTACACAGCAGGTATAGCCAAAATGAGACTTTGGACAGTTAATATGGGCAGGGTCGTGTGTAACCCTTACCCCTTTCACACACTATCCCCTAACAAAACTCAACTTTCAATTACAAAAAAACAATGTTAAAAAAAAATTAGGGAAAGCGCCACCTGAAGGCAGCACACTGAACAGCGGTGCACTCACAGCGATGATCTCCTCCTTGCGTGGGTCAATGACACGGACCTTCTTGTCCTTGCAGGCCGTGCAAATGAGGCTGCCATTGCGGTTCCAGCACACACTGTAGATGACGTCAGGGTGCATGTCCTCCAGGTTGATGAGCGCCTCACCTGTGCCCACGTTCCAGATGATGATCGCGTTGTCACAACCTGACAAAAGTACCAGGGCAAGCATTCAGTACACTAATGGTTCTGTGCTTACAACAGGATTCAAATTTTGACAAACCCATTTTATGTCTTTGTTGTAAGTGAAAAATCTCGATATTTTATGAACCATAAGGACATACACCTATACACTGTACCTTGGTATTCAAGCTCCCCGTTTCCTAATCTGAGCAAAATCTGAACCAGAGAAATAGTCAAAATTTGCAAGAGTACAAAGCAATGGTGCTCACTGCAATCTGTGTTGTCGGTCATCAAGTTTGCTTGACATAAGTAAACTTTAGCGGAAAACATAAATGAGGAAGATCCATTCAACAGTACACATTTGGTCAAATAATGTCAAACTGAGGTTGCAGCAGCAGAAAGAAGATGAGAAGCATGTGAACATCATGCATTCATTCGACTCACTATGTCCAGCTGAGTTAACCTACGTCAAGTTCACTTCCTGTTTGCAAAACAATCCCACCACAAAAAAATAAATAAAAATAAAAATAAAAAACTTAAGCCAACATGGTGCAGAGGTAAATTAACTGTTGTTTCCTAGATGAACCTGGAAGGAGCCATAATTTTCTTCAAAAGAAATAATGAAAATAGCTTCCTGATATTGAAGTTTGCAGTATTTTACTTCTATATTTTCACTAATTTCGCACATTATTCCTGCTAAATACAATTACATGATCCAGATATAAATAGACAGTATTATATTTTTACACAGCCCTATTATAAATCTGTTTGTGTTTTTTTTGTAAACTTTTCAGCACCACCAGAACACTTTTTAGTGACCATCTTCAAAATAAGAAAAGGGACACGTAAAAAAAGCTCAATACCATGACAGATACAAACAATAACAAATACAGCTCCTTGTCGGCAGATCAGAAAAGCAATGTTACCACACAGCAAGAACAGTTGTTAGACGTCACGTCCAAACATCAGCACTTAAAAATAACATAAAAGATGGTTGTTTTAAGACTAGGTGGTTATAAGTTGCATGTATTGTAACTCAAGAATCATTGTGGACACAAGCCATATACATGAGAGTGATGATCCACACCTGCACTGAGCAGCACGTTGCGTGCCGTAGGGTGCCACGTCACTATGCCCACTCTCTTGGAGTGGCCCTCGAGGACCACAACGGGCTCCATCAACAAACTCACCAACCCATTCTCTGGAATCTGCCACACCTGTGGGCAAAAATGTTTTGTACTGTTTATCAAGACAAAACAGCCCTCTCATAAAAACATATAAAAAGAAAAAAGTTTCATAATTAAAATGGACAAAACTAAAAATCCTGACACATTCAGCATACACGATAAAGCCAATCCACAGTAAAATGGATGCCAAGGTTCATTACTGTAATACAGCTGGTAAACCAAAAGATTAAAGTCTGCACTGAAAACAGTAAGTTTAATAAAGCAATACATATAAGAGGCACCTTATATATGGGGGGGGGGGGGTGGATTGGTGAACAAGGTGCCGACACGGCTCAGTCAGAACACCGCTACAAGGGGACTACAGCGCACTGCACCGCTTCTATTGAACTTGCAGCGGAGATGGTCATATTTATTTATTTATTTTTATTTATTTTTTTTTAAACACACACAAAAATTGTTTCAAATGTTATTTCCAGCAGTTAATGTTAATGAATAGATTATTTTATGCATTAATGAAGCTGTTTTCTCCAAAACAAACAAAAAAAAATTTGGTTAAAAATTTATATTTCCATTTCATTTTACTATAATATGTTTGTGATGGTCTGTGAAATCGAGTATGAACTGTACTTATGGACTGGCCAATAAAGTGTACGTATTCTTATGACCAAGTCTGAATGTGTTTACATGACTTTGACAGAAGGTGGTAGCACAGCACTAAACTTTGACAGAACTTAATGTTATATTGCATTCCTGTACATTACATTACTACATATGCAGGTCAATAGGGGCTCAAATCCTTTGTGTAAAGGGCAGCCTTTTGCTCAAATGACCATAGATGATGTCATCAAGACAAAAACGACATGGAGTAAAAATGGAGGCGAGGGCACAAACAAATGTACACTTTTCCAAACGACAAATTAAATCAGTTTTTTCTGTTACATTTCAATGTTCAGAATTCCAATGTTATGAATTTCATAAGGGTTATTCCTTGTTTTCCAGGTTCACGTTCAAACAGTTGGCTACTTGTAGCTCTAATCCAACATCGCCAAATATAGTCACATCAGCGTTGAGCAATTCACCACTGTAAAAGCAATGAATCATTGTGTTTGCTCTGATATTTTATCACCGCTTGATGTAGACGCCATAGTCAGAGGCTGATAACAACCCAGACAGGCACAGCCAGAGCACCAATCACAATTCAAAGGACATGGCACCAGAACCTCCGTGCAGACTGTCACCAACAAGGAGGGAAATTATCTAAAGGGAGCCGACTTCATCTGCGTGCACGTGGATGTCAGCAGTGTCAGCAGCTTACCATGACGGTGCAGTCCTCTGAGCCGCTGGCAATGACTTGATCGTTGTGTGGACACCAGTCGATGTCCAGCACCGGCCCTGTGTGTCCACATACCGTGGGGTACGACTTGTCAATACGGCCAGTCTGTGAACAGAGGAAGAAGCAGGGAGGTCAGCCAGCTGCTTCCTCATGCCAGCACCAACTTAGAGAGGCTTCCTCCCCTCCATCTGCCCTGCTCTTCCATTTGAATCCCTCTGAAGAAGCATTGGTACAAAGCAGTTACCAGAAGGAGTAACCCCGGCACCACTTATGTGCCTCACTGCAGCACGATGTGATTGGCAGTAAGCAGCAAGCCTGTAAAACACAGCATGAGCCTATATTTGCCTTCGATTCGTTCAAGCGTACCAAGCACTGCATACCAGGACATACAATTTCGTTGTCCCTGTACACCTGTTTTATAAGGCAATGTGACCAAAAAAAAAGAAAAAAAAAAAAGATTTTTTATTCTTTAATTAGATGAAATCATAAGCCACTTTGGGGAAAAAGCATCAGTTGAACGGATGAATAAATGGCAATGTAAAAACCATCTGGCTTATAAATTGGTCACTAACCTCCTTAGGGAGCCTTACGTCATTTCTTATACAACAATGGACACACTGCAACACAAACTTCACTAACCTGCTACTCTCTCTCGCATACACAGAGAGAGGAGGAGGGGGGAATTTCTAAGGCTACTAGGGGCGATGGCCTCTGACCTGTTTTTTTGGAGGGGGGTGAAGCCACACGAAGATGACACACCCGCTCTTTGTCCTGCTACTGCAGAGGCACTCCAGTGAGGAGTCACCAGGCACCAAAAACCTCCATGCCGCTTAAAATACAATTCTGGGTTCATCAGAAATTACAATAGCGACAAATGACCGATTCTTTGTTAAATTCAGGTCAGGTAATGGCCTTAAGGGTACACAGCTCATTCTTTACACGCATACTCTTTTTTCCTGAAGAGTACTTACAATTATCCATTTAGCAGATACTTTTCTCCAAGGTACAATAACCACTAACTGGTATTTACCTGACACCCTTTCCAAAGTGACTTCCAACATTGGCTTCAGTGTTCCGATTTCCCTAACATTTTACAATGAATTATTTGTACTTAGTAAATTGTTTACCAATGCCAAAAATGTCTGAAATTCGTCAAACTGTTTCCTCATAGATCCATTTATTCAAGATGGAGGACAAGACCCAGCAGGAAAACCCACATTCCAGAACTTCCACAAAAATTTATCCTAGTTTCAAACTTGCTCAACTTCAACTACTGCACCCCTGGCACTTCACAACTGTTTGCACAAATGTTACTGCATATTTCAAAGAGGACTTCAAAACCTACATCAGTTCTTTCACTACTTTACCATTTTTAAGCACAGCTCCCTAGTATGTGTTCTATGTATACACTTAAGTTCTTGTTGGATTTCAATTTAGATAGGAAAGCAATAAATTATTCAAATTCAATTTGGTTTAATGTTATTGGAACGTTGCCCATAACACTAAAACTTGGCTGAGGCTGCCAGAGAGTTGGGTTCAAGCAGAAAATTGTAATATCAGCACTGATTTACATTTAAACTCTTCTGATGTACATTTGTACTTTTCTTACAATGATCTACCCATGGATTTTTACTGTACCAATTTAAGGTGAGCACCATGTTCTATGGTAATACAGTAGGAGGTGGGATTCAAACCGGGCAGCATCTCCACCCACTACACCACCTGGTCTCCAACTTCTTCCTCGGTACGTTGTCCACAACTCAGGAGGTCTGAAAACACGCGAGAGATGATATCTTATTATTGTACACCTAGGGACACAAAGCTTAGTGTAAAGGGATTCCACATAGCAGACCCTCCTCCATTAAAGTAACTAGAAAGAGAGATGCAGGAGGGAGGTGAGGAAACAAGACTGGTTCATTGTTGCTCCAAAGTGGTTCTGTCAGTGCCCAAACCCAGGAGACAGAGAAGACGAGGTGGACCAATAGAGCTCAGATGGTGTCCACTCAGAGGAACTTCCCGAGGTTTAAAAGCTGAAAACAAGGTTTAAAGGCTGCAGCAGATTTACTGGGAAGGAAACTGGAGTGTTCCATCCTGTTGGGGGGAGACTTCAATAGCAGCACCTGCTAAAACCTGTCAACCTTTCCACAGAGTGTCAGAACTCAAAACTGGCTGCTTTGTTCTAAAGTTTCTAAAGACGGGCAAACACAATCACACACAAAACCACAACCACCAGCATTACCCAACACCACAAACAAGATTAAAAGGCTGCAAGCTGCACTCAGTGGTTGAAGACTGGACTGTACCACTGGGCTGTATTAGAAAAGCAGGGCATGCCGGGAACGATACAGAAGTCGTATGTCTGCAGAAGGTTCTTAAACATAAGATCGCAAAGTGCTAAATCCATGCGAGTTTGCTCCAGGTGCTCAAGTTTCCTCCCATAATCCAAAGACAAGTATTTCAGGCAAATTTAGGATTATAAATTGGCCGCAGAATGCATTTTCAGGGTGCACCCTGCCTCCCCCTCTATTCTTCCAGGATTGTGGACCACCATCACCCTGAAGCACATAAGCAGGTACTAATAGTGTATGTGAGTGAGTCCTAACAGTGGCATGCTGGGTACCCTACCCAAAAAA
The DNA here is from genome assembly GCA_018136845.1 of Heterotis niloticus. NCBI lineage: Eukaryota > Metazoa > Chordata > Actinopteri > Osteoglossiformes > Osteoglossidae > Heterotis > Heterotis niloticus. The sequence goes on from CM030896.1 coordinate 532,859, forward strand.
ATAGGCTGACTGTAAGGCACTTGCTAGTCAACTTCCTGCTGTGCTTTGAAGGTAAAAGTGTGATTAAGATATTCCATGAGCAGGGTCTGTGTGTGAGACTCAAGTTCAACCTCATCCTCCTTTCCTGTTGCTCAGCTGTTAAAGGCAGCAGAAGAGGAGACACCAATCCCATCTCCACCACGTAATCCCTGCAACATCTGCGGGATGGCACAGCAGTTCGAGAAGAACATTCAGCATGACAGAAAATAAAATATGCTCTAGAGCCCAGGAACATGCAGGTGGGAATGAGCAAAGTCTGAAAACCATCATAGTTAGCGACAGTTGTGATGCACCACCACACAGCCCCTCGCACATGAATGCACAGGAGAGGTGAGTCACAGGAGTGCTGTGGGGGAGGGATGAGAACCGGTAGGATCGCGTTTAACGTGTGATGACTCACAACCAAATGATTCTGTATTCCATTATGGAGCAACGGTTGGCCGGGTACTGACAAAGAACCTTGGGTGGGGATGTACATTTTTGCTGGCCAATCAAAATGCAGGACCTGACATCAGGTTTTTTTTTTTTTTTTTTTGTATTTATCTGTCCATACAACAGGTAAATTTTACCCGTGCCATAAAATTTTTACACCTGTCCAATTTCAGAAAATATCAAAAATAACAAAGATAAATGACACTAAGCAACAAGGACTTGAGACATCTTCTCATCAACAAAGAACAGTCTGAAAATGGGATTATATCTCAACTTGGAAAAGACAAAGCTCTTGACAATGGGAAAAGTGAATAACTTCACACTTGGAGAAGAAATACAAACAGTAAACCACTTCCGCTTACTGCGATCAACGATCAAAAATGAGATGACAATCGGCCAAGAAATCCAACAAAGAACTGCTCTGGGCAGAACAGCCTTGAAAAGCGTTGAACAAAATTCTTAAGAAAATGCATGGATGTAACTGTGCACAAAGATTCAACTCATCCAAGCCATAGTATTCCTAATCACATTATACAGACGTGAGAGATGGACAGTGGAAAAAAAATGGATAGGAAGAACATTGATACTTTTAAATTGTGGTGCTGGCAAAGAATTCTGTATATACCCTGGACGGCCCAGAAAACAAATGCATGGGCGTTGGGGCAAATCAAGGCAAAGATGTCACTGGAACCTCAAATGACAGACCTCGACACTGGAAAAAGATATACTCAGCAAAGTTGAAGGTCAATGCAAAAGAGGAAGACCTGCAATGCAGCGGATGGACACAGTCAACACAGCCACGGATGCTCCTTTGTCAAGTTTTAACTGACTTGCTGAAGACCGGATGATTTTCAGGATAGCTATCCATAGAGTCGCCATGAGTTGACATCGACTCAACGGCACTTAACAATATGTGACGCTACACAGAGCACCTTTCTGGGGACAAAAGCAACACTCACTGCTGAGGTACTCAAGTGCCCAGGGCCAGAATAGAATGGGTGGGGAGACATGGAGTCAGACAGACAGAACAATAAACAAGCAGACATGTCCATTTGCAAAGGCTGAAATGTGCTGTGTGAGAAGGACTTCTTTATTCAAGATACATTACGAATGTGCCCAAACTGCAACTTCACTCAATATTTCCTATCTATCTCTATCCTCATTTCTCTGTTGGCTTCCTGTAGCTGAAGAGTTATAACTCTGGTTAGGATCTACAAGATGTTCTAAAGATTTGACCCCCAATATCTACAGGACCTGATCACAACTTGGTTTTGATGTGGTGGTTTGAGTTCTCCCATCCAAATATTGCCTCAGCGAGCCCATTTCTTTCCTGATGGCTCCAAAACTTGCATCTCACCACTTCAAAAATCAGCCATATATTTCCTGTCAATTCTATTGAGATCTACAAATATAACATGGCCCGGTAAAAACAAAGGTACTGATGCTCTTCAGTAATACTTTCCCTGCATCTAAAGTTCTTCACCAGTTGGGAAAATTCACTTTTGTTTATTCTTAGGTATATGTTCCTTTGGAGAAAAATGTCTGCTACATGAATAAATGTAAATATTAGTATTAATATAGAACATATTTGTGTGTGCATAACAGTCCATTTTAAAATGCAATCTTAACCCTCACGTGTGGTGTACTGCATATGGAGAGACCAAAAGTGTTCTGCATGGAGACGGCAGCAGGAAACAGCTTGTGAGCAGAACCTCATTTCAGCTCTACAGCTGGCAGTCGCCCTAATAGTTCAGATTAGTCCACACAGCCATATGTGGAATACTGGAAACTGTTTTTTTAAAGTCCCCATTTAACCCACAGAGCAATGGAGTGGGAGACTGCATCTCCATAAAATAAGAAACTTTAGACTGTATGGAAATGAACCTGAATGGTTTGGACTAAATGGCAGAGCACAAACTTTGGCTGAAATTGCTTGTGTCTAAAACCTAATGGAGCAACCAAAAATAAAAAGTGGAGCGAAACAAATCATTTTACACAAAGTGAAATAACCAAGAATGACATCATAGCGCACCTTGCTTTCCTGCAAGACAATGTGTACAAACAATGCCCTTTCGCCAGCAGTGTAGCATCCTGAGCAGCTCAAGCAAGATTGAAGTGGTGCTGGTGGTGCAATGTGTGAGGGATGTTTTGTTGGCACCCATCAAGTTTCAGTCTCAAATGAGCATCACTTGGACACTGCAAAGCACCAAAACATTGTTGTTGACCATTTGTGTACCTTCATGACCAGTCAACCTGATAATTCACCACATGTCTTTTCAGGATGGTCCACAAACAAATAGTGCCTAACCAACCATGCCCCGGTCAAGTCAAAACAATGTAATAAAACACAATGTTAGCAGAACGAACGTGTTGGGACCAACAGTAACAAAAGTATGTACATACTATGAAACATACACACCAATAAGCTGGACACTGGATCTGGAGTAGGTCCCAGAGATCTGATAGAGGGACACTAGCCTCATTACAGTTGAACAGAATCCTACTGATCTAATGAAATAAGGACCACCAGCCTCAAGGACATCCCCCACATAGTCCTTTCACAGTCCACCTACACTGTGCATGGAGACAGAGAGGAACAGAAAATAGACAAGAATTATTTGTTCATTTAGCTCACTCTTTCCTACTGACACTGATTTACCCTTTTGGAAAGCAGGGTATTTCTACTGTATCACTTCAGGTTAAGTAACCAGTACTGAGGTAGGAAAAAAATTTGAAACTGGATTGTATAAGACCAGTAAGTGACATTATGGATAGGGCTGCTGGACTTAGGAGAATGCAGGTTCAAATGCTGCCTCTTGCTTCAGTAGCACTCAAGGTACTTTAAATAAATTGATCAAGTGTAAATAATACAGCTGTACTTACATCTATGTATATGAGAGCAAACAAGAGGACTGACAACTTTAGACAAACACATGGCAACTGTACAGACACATGGGGGAGGGGGGAGGAAGATGCCCCATGTGTACCACTGGCCATCTCCCAGCCTGCAGTGGAAATTTCCACTGACTGCGTTGTCTGCAGCCATGTCTGGGCAGCTAATGCAGACTGCAGTTGGACCTGACGTCCCTTTGTGCTGTGTGTGAACAAAGAGAGGCGAGGGGGGTTCAGCCAAGGTTTCCTGCAGAGGCTCGCACAGCTGCGGATGCAGACCACTTAGACAGGGCCAGGGTACAGCATACTCCTGGGGTTGTGGGGGTAGGATGGATGGGCAGAAGGCCAGCTCCCCTGCTGTGTGTTAGTAGCTACGTCTGCCCCGATGCCAGTCCCGGGGAAAAGGCGTGTGGCTAACAATCTCCACAAATCCCCACATCCATGCTGAACTGCAAGTGGCACCCCTCACTGGCCAGCTATGGATTTCCTAGAGTATAACAGTGCAGGACAGGTGCTGCAGTGTACAGGCAACTTTGTGTCTTTTTTTTTTTTTTTTTTTTTTAAACACCACTGTCACAGAAACATACTTCTGATTATTATATTTAAGACCACTTTTATTAAAATAATTTATCAGACATTTTTTCTCCAAAGCAATGTATGCTTTTAATTATTTACCCATTTATAGTGTCATTTTTGCTGGACCAATTCAGGTTAATTTCCTTGTAAAAGATGGGATTGTAACTTGGACCCTCTGAGTTCAAGGAAGTGGCTCTAACTTGTACATCATCTATTACTGATTTAAAACCATCCATTGCAGTGGTCTTTGCGAAAGTACAAAAGATCTCTGGGAACCGCTACAGTCAGTAAATCCTGCACCTTTACTGTACAGAAAACATAAGAAGATAGTCAGGTATTGATGTGCTGAGCCTGTCTTTTAGATAGAGACCTACATAACAATAAGTGGATTATATTTTATTAGGTAATAAATACACAAGGGACTACCAGACACATAGTATGTATGCATTTAGCACTGCAGTGCATCCAAAAATTGGTAACTAAAACATAACGTTATATGAAACATAAAAGACATAAAATGCAGTGGCACGCAAGCTTATGCAGAACCAAAATGGAAAGTGTTTTGTGTTTCAATTTCCAGCCTCTTTACCTTCCTTACCATCCCAGAATGCAACAGGCCTCAGAGCAGGAGAGAAGAGGCAGCGAGGAAGGCACCGACACTGGAAGGCCAACAGGCAGCGTGCCCAATGGCCATATATGGTAAAATCTATTGTGAGTAGGATTGAGTTGAGAGAGCAACAGCAGTGGGCTCCTTACATACAGATTGGGGGAATGGAGCACAAACCTGAGAATGAAGGATACATGCACACGTATGCAAAAATTGACAGTAACATACATATACCGGGGACAAGGCGAGTGAGACACACATACTTTTTTTTGAAGTGTATGTATTGCATCTGTGCCAGATCAGAGGACTGGAGATGGACAAATGTGGACATCAATAAAAATCTCTGTCCTTCGAAATTTCAGGACCACAGGAGACATATGCATATTGTTTGAGCTGTGGTGTTTAGCTGGTTTCTGTGCGTGTCTCCCCTCTGGATGGACACACAGATATATCAGAACAAGAAAAACAAGAAAAAGAAGAAGAAAAAAACTCTGATGAAAAGAGCATGCTGACTCATCCTTCATGGATGCTTTAACCACTTTCTAGAGAAGCAACAGCAGAGCGGCTTGTGAGAAATGCCATCTCCTGCTGCTCCATTTTCTTCACTAAGAAATTTTAGACTGTATGGAAATGAATCTGAATGGTTTGGTTTGCTAATAAAGCACAAAAAAGACATACTTTACACAGCAACAGTACTCGCCCCCCCCCCTTTTTTTTAAAAAAAATTACTCAGCCACCTGACTCCCCCCACAACAGTGTGTGTGTGCTGGGAAGAGGAAACAATAAGAGCTGAGTCACACGGATCAGCCCAAGCCTGTAGAAAGAGATAAAAGCACACCAGGGCGCTTCTGAGTCCTGTGTAGACACACTCTCACACACAACATGGCACTCCTGAACACACACCTGACAACCTGCATTTACTTACTTATTTATTTATGCAGCTTCTTTTCTCCACTGACATACAGGATGACACTACATGCAGTGATTTATCCATTTAAACAGCTGGGTAATTATTACCAGAGTAAATACCGGGTACCTTGATCCAGTATACTGCAGCAGGAGATGGGATTTCAGTCTAGGCTGAAACATGGCAGTTCTAACCACTGTACCACCCGCTGCCCTGGAACTTAGAACATGAGTCCTTCCTTGGAGCATAAAAACATACAGCACAATAGGGACAAAGGTTTAAAAAGGGCAGCAGGGTACAGTCCTGAGACAGCAAGGGGCAGAGAGCACTATGAGACAAAAGGCAACTCTGCAGGGCAGGAACCACAGTCCAGTGTGTCCCTATGTGGGGTGGGGCTTTGTGTTGAACACACCAACAACTGTAGCTGTGTGATAAAGAAGCAACCACATCCCATAAAGACAAACACTCACACACAGACTGACAATGGCTCAGCAAATATAGAAAAGTCCAGTTTGTGGTGCTTGTTTCAAATGGACATAGGAAACAGAAACCAAAGGCTCCTTGCATCTCTTAAGAGGAAAGTTAGAAAATGAACAATGATGCAACATTGCAGTACCATCTTTTCACACAACCGTCTTCTTCAACTTTAGAATGTTAAATCTGCTACTCATCATTCACAAACATTTTCATCAATGGAGTTTAGAAACATCTCTATTCTCTAAAGCAGCAATGGCAGATTACTATTAAACTTATTCATGTAGTTTATGTTTTCCTCCAAAGCAACACAGTGATTCCCCCATTTATACAGCTAGAAAATTTTACTGTATTAGTCCAGGGTAAACACCTTCATCAAGGGTACAATAGCAAAAGGTGGGATTCAAACCCAGGTCTTTTAAGTGCAAGGCAACAACACGAATCACTATGGTATCCTTAAAAAAAGAACAATAAATCTCAGGAACAGATGGGAGTATTGATTCTGTGCAGTGATTTAAGCCATGAAGAGCAGACTAGGGATCATATTTGAATGTCAAACAAGACTCAAATAACCCTGCTTCCATCTTGAATTACAAGGAGACACCCTAGCTGTGAACATCACCGTCTGACCATCACACTCAAACGCTACCTGACCTGCCACCCTTCAGGTTAAGCAGAAATCTGTTCCAAACACATTTGTTGTTTAATACACGCTAGGGTATTAACGTTCATTCTAGAGGACACCAGCAAAAGACACGGTAGCCTTCAGGGTCTTGTCAAAATTCAACTGTGGAATGAGGAAAAAAAACGTTTGTTAACATCAGAACGAAGTTGTTTACAGAAAAACCATCTCAAACCAGAAGCATTTCTGAAAAGGTCACCACAGAGCAGATAGTGTTCTGCTGCCCATATATGGAAGCCATACGATGGTAAGAATGCAGAGTGGCACATGTACAGATACATGACTAGACAAGACCACCACGGATGTGTGTGCACGCAGGGAGATAGACAGACACGATGCAAAGCCTGACTCCCCAACGCTCCATAAAAGGGGAAAACCCAAAATGTGATTTCATGTGTCAAAAGGCAAACAGTGTGTAGTGCACAACAATTTAACACCAGGCATCTCAGACACACAGTAAAACAAGGTTTCTTCCAGTTAACCACCATTTCTACTTCACTTCCTCTATTAAAACAAGACCATCTCTTCCCATCACACGTTACTCCAGAAACTTCTCCATTTACATTGAACGTTCACCAAATTTTCTCCAAAGCAGGGTATAGATATATGTGAATAGGTCTAGAATTTTAGAAACAGGACTGTCAAAGAACAGCTAGTTTGTCCAATACCTCTGTTTTTGCTGGTGTATGTTAGGAGAAGCTGCATATACAACTGTGAGGAATTGCACAGGTTTATGGTAACTGAAGGTTTGATGGAAATTTATTGCTGTGGCGAATTCAGGAGAAAAGTGGGTCAGAACTTCGAGTCCATTCTTAAATATGAAAATGGATTCAGCAGATCTGAGGGATGGAGGGAGCTTATTCCACTGTGACAGAGCTTAACATGGATACCTGCAGACTTTTGAGTCTGGACCTCTTGGGAGGTGGTCACAGGTTCCTGATGGTACAACAGACTACTCAGGTACCAATGATCAATGTCAGTGACAGGTGCCCTGCTGATGAGGGGAGATGACTACTTATCAGAGATGGAACTGTGATGCCAAGGTTTAGCACATTCAGGTTCTCTAAGCAGAACGGCTTCATGGATTGAGGAGCTCCCTGCTTTATTCACAAGTTCCCACAAAGCACAATTTGTAATTTACAACTGCTGTACATTACTCACAATTCTAAATAAAGCCATATGATACTTTAATTTCCACATTCGTACACAAACGTAGACTGATCTATATGACTCATATAAACAGGCTAATGTAAAACAGACAAGAAATAACACCATAAGAAAAAGTTTTCAAAAAATTAATTTCAAAGTAGAGCAAGAACAAAACAAATATTTTTAATTTCAATATTCCAACTATATGTAAAAATAATGCACATACGCTGCTGGTTTGCGAAAAAACCAAATGACATTGGGTATACTGACTTGGCTACCCAGACGCATGTTGGTTTGAAGTCATTTGTTTCAAAGTATAAATGTTGCTAGCAACTTGAAAATGAAATGTAACTTGTACTAACTATTAACAGAGGGCATAGAAAATATACTGGAGGCCATGTAGATATTAGACAAGACATCACTCTGATACAATATAGATGTGAAGCGGGGATTTCCATAAGTGAATTTAATAAATGAAGGCAGATGCTTGTTAATTCAGTAATGTGTCACAAAGTAGGCATTTTTTTCACAAAAAAAAAAAAAAAAAAAAAAAAAAGACAAATGGCTCCTGAAAACTTAATCGTACATTATTATATGCACAGGGACTTTTGATAGTTGTGACCAGTAAGATTTTTTTTAATCCTCTCAAATTGACCAAAATTTACTATGGACTTCCAAGGAGTTGGCCTTTTCAAGCCTCTTCCTGTGGTCCTGTCTAATCCTTTATGCTGCTACTCAGTTCAGAATTTTTTGACTCAATGTGTTTGTCCCTACGGTGGCTTTCATCTAGTTTATAACAACTATACAATTCTTACCTCACTTGGATCAGATTAAAAATAAACCATAACTGAAGCATCAAATTCTGCACTGATATTAATATCGGTTTAATTGATGCTTTTGTTGAAAGTGGCTTACGTTAAACTGTACTGTACGCCCACTACATAATTTTTCCCAGGCACATAGGCACACCTCTGCAGGTCTTCCACCACACCTTTACATACACCCTGAAAACATACAGGGAGCTCATACTTGGACTGTTCCAAGTAAACTCTAAATAGGAACTGAAAACCAGCCTCTTGTGGAGCCCTTCTCCAGATGTCAGGAGGTTCCTCAGAGTATAAAAGTGTCCATAAATAAAGTACAATTTCACTGGCCTTTTCAAAGCTTGCACCCATTTAGACAACACCTTGCAGAATAGGTCTCCATGTGCCAAAAATGCATTAGCGTGGACACAGTGTTGGCACACTAATCCTGTAAAATACAGACGCAAGCCAACCCTCAGTGAAGCACAGAAAACAAACAGATGTAAGAGGAGCAAGGCTGAAGCATTTACAATAAAGTGCAGCTAGAGATGTCTGTCTGACCACCATGTAATTTCTCAGTTCTGAAGCAGCCACCTCAGCAATAAATCGAGACATGGATGACACAAAGGGGTTACTCCCTGTGGACGGGCAGCGGTTGGTGGCCCAATCACTGCTGGAGAGCAGCTGTATTGAGGACCAAACCGCCACGCAGACAGCAGGAGGCACCACAGCTTCCCCCTATGCTCAGCGTCCCCTCTGTGGTGCAGGGTCAGTTGCCCACTTTGTGTTCATTTTTTGTGCATTAAGCACATGTATGGTTACAAAGTAGAAACACACAAAGGTGCTTGAACAAGAAAACTTGGCATAGACAGCAGCTACGTGTACGGGCAGATAAGCATACAATGTTTTACTTGCTTTGGTGTAGCTGATAGTGTACTTGTTAGAGCTGCTGCCATGCACACAGGGTCAAATCTCACCCTTGAGCAACATACTTACCAGTGAGACTGGTCAGCTCTACAAACACATAGATAATTATATGTTATTGATCCTAGAACAAACTGCTCAAGGGTATAACAACACAAATACACTGCATAGTGACAAAACACACATGTAGGGACCAAATATACAAGTAATGGCACAACACTTGGTACAGCACAGTATGAGTGGTGCAAAAAACACATAACAATGCAGTTGGAATTTTAAAAAGGGGGGATAAAACCTTGTTAAGTAGTTTAACATCCTAAGTCTCTTTGGAGAAAAGAGTTGGCCAAATAAATGCAAATAGATGTAAAATCTCTGAGCAACTACAACAGTGGGTGAAAACACAGTAGAGTCATGACCCAAAGAGGTCCCCACTGTGACACAGGGCTCCATGCTCACCTTGTGCAGAGGAAGTACCATGAAGGCCCCACCTCCGCTGGCCTCCACAATGATTGCCACAAACTTGGGGTTGACGGCACAGAATGAGCTGTCCCAGGTCACACGTGACACTCGGATGTCATCGTAGCACTGGTCGTTCTTGGCTGCTTGCCCAAAAACATGGCGAAACTTGCTCTGTCGCACGACGCGCCTCAACATGTCTAGGGAGGAAGAGGTGGAGGAGTATGGTTAGAGGTTGAGGCAGACAAGTCCTCTGTGACACTTCACAAAGCTGTCAAACAGGAAGAACAGGAATCTGGTTTCATCTGCTGCAGAGATGCCCTGACATCAGAGAACGCCGGTATGGAAAACACATGGGCCATTTTGCATAGGACTTGGGAAAACAAGAAGTGAACTTCACATCATTGGAATGAAGGTAACCATTAAATCCTGCTATCGACTGCTCAAACAGAACATCCGCATGGAAACAAGTTACTACAAACATCTTCCATAAAACAATTATACTTATATGAAATAATCTAGGATGCCTTGATGAGGTCAAGCCATTTTAAACACTTATTGGCATGAGTGCCACTGTGCAATTTTATTTAGTTTACTGGATTCAAACAGGTGCATAAATATTATTTATGCTGCAATATAACAAAGCACTAGTTGCAGCAGATAAATTGTCCTAAGATTGAAGATATGACTGAATGCAAATCAACTACAGTTCATGAGTTGCAGCTTGGGACAGGTTCAAATCCCACCTCCTGTTGTAGTATTCTTGATGATGCCACTTACTATGAATTGAAACTGTAAAAATTACTGAGCTAAATAAAAAAGTAAATCATGGAAAGTGGCTTAAATGCTGCCTTGGAGAAAAGTCAATCAATACAACCTGAACCTAAGACCAAATGCGCCATTTTTACTGTTTCACCAGGCAGGTACAGAGAACATCCATAGCAAAAAAAGATTTGACTGCTTATTGCACAAAGCTGTTATTTCTATTACATTGTTAATATGGCCTAAACATTTCTTTACTGTCACTTTACTGCTGCTGTGAGCCAAACTGCATTGTGTTCCAACAGTGAGTGGTTTGAAGGACAGAAGGAAAAGGTTTCTCATCTTCCGTTGATGTAGGCTACGACAGGAAGATCATGCAAGCATGATGGGAGGCAAATGCACATGTTTCCCTATTTGTAAATCTAAGCACTGTTTAATTCATGGAAATGCAGACAATTCAGATTGGACAGAAATAATCAAATGGTAAACAGTACTATAGCTGTGCTCAATATAAATAAAATTCCATAGCACGTACCACAATAAAACTGACCAAAATTTATTTAAATTTGTCTGACGCTTTTTCCAGTGCAACTTGCAATGTTAAAACCCTTACAAATGTACACCCAGTCACATCGTCAACACCACTGACAGGTGAAGTGAATCGCATCGATCCATCTCGATACAATAGCACCTGTCGTGGGGTGGGGGGATATATTAGGCAGCAAGCGAGCAGTTAGTTCTTCAAGTTGATGTGTTGGAAGCAGGAAAAATGGGTAAGCATAAGGATCTGAGGGTCTAATTGTGATGGCTAGACAACCAGGTCAGATCATCTCCAAAACGGTAGGCCTTGTGGGGGGTTCCCGGTATGCATTAGTTACCTAACCAAAAAGTGGTCTAAGGAAGGACAGCTGGTGAACCGGCGACAGGCTCATCAGCACATAAGACTCACTGATGCCTGTCTGGTCCGATCCCACATAAAAGCTACTGCAGCACGAATGACTGAAAACCTTAATGCTGGCCATGACAGAAAGGTGTCAGAACATACAGTGCATCACAGCTTTGCTGCATATGGGGCTGCATTGATGCAAAATAGTCAAGAGTGCCCATTCTGACCCCTGTCCACCACTGAAAGTGCCTACAATGGGCATGTGAGCATCAGAAGTGGACTATGGAGTAATAGAAGTAGGTGGCCTGGTCTGATGAATCACTTTTTTTTCTTTCTTTTTTTTTTATTAAATAAAATAGATCATGTGGACGGCCGGGTGCGTGTGCGTTATTAACCTGGGAAAGAGATGGCAGCAGGATGCATTGTGGGAAGAAGGCAAGCTGGCAGAGGCGGTGTGATGCTCTGAGCAATGTTCTGCTGGGAAACTATGGTCCTGACATTCATGGGGATGTTACTTTGACACGTACCATCAACCTAAACATTGTAGCAGACCACGTACAGCCCTTCATAGCAACGGTATTCCCTGACGGCAGTGGCCCTGCCACACTGCAAAAATTGTTCAGGAATGCTTTGAGGGACATGACAAAGAGTTCAAGGTGTTGCCTTGGCCTTCAAATTCCCCAGATCTCAATCCAATCTGGAAAAACAAGTCCAATCCACGGAGGCCCTACCACGTAACTTGCAGGACTTAAAGGATCTGCTGCTAACGTCTTGGTGCCAGATGTCACAGGACACCTTCATAGGTCTTCTGGAGTCCATGCCTCAAGGGGTCAGAGCTGTTTGGCGGCATGATGGGGACCTAACACAATATTAGGCAGGTGGTTTTAATGTCGTGGCTGATCGGTGTATATCCATTTATATAACTGAGAAATTTTTACTGGAGCTGTTCAGAGTGAGATTGGAACCTGGGTCCTTCACCTTCTGACCTCTGTTCTCACCCAAGTTCAAAATGTGAGTACCAGAGCACTAACAAAGTCATTCCACAACTGTAACCAGGACCCTTTTTTGGTGGGATAGAGCACCAGTGGACTAACAGATCGAGTGGAGAAGAAAGCCGGTGAACATCAACTTCATTTACGAAGAAACTCACTCCCTCCCAACAGAGACAAAGGCAGGGCTCCTTCAGACTGGTTATCCTGTAAACTAAGCTCCATAAACTTTTACCCATGGCAATAAACTGCATTGTCGCAAAGCGCAACAGATGTGCTGTAACAATCACTGCTCATTTGTCCCCGTGATCACTAGTCATCCTAAATGTCTTACGTTTCTTATATTGTTTTAGACATGAACAAGAGACAAACAGGAAAATTTAGCAGTGTACATACATACAGAAATTTGAACAAATATCTCCAGTGGATTTGCCCAAAGTCATTAACGCAGAGGATGATTGACTTACTGGCAGGTGGCCACTGAGGGACAACGTGGACGAGGACAAGGACTACTAGACGTACCACCAACAACAGTTCCATGCAAGAGAGGCAGTAGAGAGAGCAAAGGCAGTGAGGGAGATTTTACTACTGGACAGGATACATCTAGACCACTACTACATACCCATTCACCTTAATGTGTTTGTGTACACCAGAAGAGCGGGCTACAACAAGGAGTTATCTAAAGTAAAGTCTGAAAGTTTTATTTTAATTCAGAAACCAACTTGTCTTCCTATTAATCTCAAATAGCAACTAAATTCCATAGCATCATCCAGTACTGTGGCTACAAGTTTGTCACCAGAGGCTTTTCGGTTACTGCCAGTAACTGCCACTTCCTAGCACAAGGAAGACTGGTGAGAAACAGATAAAAGGGGGCCTTGAAGGCCCTTGACCTGACACTTGTGGCAAAACTGTCCTTTGCTTTAGCTGCCTGATAAAACTTGATGCAAGACCTCAACATCTACAGACTATCTGGCCTGAGGGAAACTGGTCTACAAACAGACCCTAAACAGGAAAAGTCTGACCTCATTTGCCCACAGACAGTAAAAGCAGGGCATTTAACCACCATATGGGGACTTCCAGCACCCTACTATCATAAGGTCACTCACAGAACATTGATCATTTATGGCACATTCACCCGTAGAAACAGACTATAGCAAAGAATCAGACAAATCGTTGGTCTAAGCCGTTGGCAACACTCAAGAGGGGACTGCAGTCAAGAGTTTGCCCCGTCACTCATTGGCTTGTTTAGTGGAGTTGAGGAGTAAACAAACCCTCAGGTTTATGAAGTGTCAGCCTGGTGATTTCTTCAAAATCCATTCCATCAACCTTCTACACAAGGACAAACAAAGGTTTGTTCTGCCTGTAAATATTTTTTTGTCTTTTGGTGTTTTAAATAGCCTTTGTTGATATTACATTGCCTAATGTATAGATGACCATGCTTTTAAGACTGAAGGTATCAATGTCTAAATCATACAATGTTACGTGTTAAACAGAGCCTAATTCTCAACCTGGGGTCTTATGAGTTAGCTGTCCCAGACACTTCCAGATCACAAGGGAGTGATTGTGAGGATCAATGCACCTTTTATTAAATAGCATCTCTTCGTGAATAGGCCCTGATGGGGAAAAAGAAAACTGATGAGTTCTTGGCTTATTGCTCAAAGGAGCAACACAGTTGGTTATTGGTCATCAGCCATTAATCTTTCAGACAAGTTACCACAATGTTGAGGAACATTCGCTGCCATTCATCAAGGTGGTGATGGGAAAGCATGGCCCGTTGTGAAATAACTAATCCTATTCGACTATAATTTCACCTTCAACACCACCAAAAACCATTCCAATCATAAGTTAACATGCAAATGAACATTCACATACAGAACATCTTTCAAATCCTGACAGGCAAAAAAAGAAAAAACCACCACACACACACAAGTATTTGTATTTAAGTTCTAAACACAGCTGCCATTATTATTCACTGTGACAGTTAAAAAGGTAAATTATAAATTAGAGACAAATATATCTTAAAAAATATGAATTTCATACATTTAATTGCAAAGACACTTGTCTTGCAGTAGGAGAATAATGTTGACTACAGGCACTGGGACTCTGAGATCACAGCTGCCACTTCCAAAAAACTGCTTTGACATTGAGGAAGTTGCAGGTTGTCTTAGTGTCTCCCAAGATATCTATACATGTAATCCTTCCATTCTGTGGAAATAAGGTGAATATTGTGGAGCCATGGAGCAGGAAGCCTAGCTTGGACCACAGTGTTGAAATGAGAATCTATGCTTTGAGAACTTTTTCCTATGGAAAAGTTGGCATACAAGACAATAGAGTAGACAGCACAGTGCAGCAAAGATCTGCTCATTGGTCTTGTGTAGTCTTCTGACTTTTTTCCAGAGTTACTTGTGCTGTCAAGCTACCTATAATGATTTACCGTTTATAGAACTGAGTCATTTATACTGCAGTAACTTCAAGTATGTTGCTCAATGGTACTACAGCAGGAAGTAGGAATCAAACCTGGATCTTTTGGGTAAAGGGCTTCATTTCTAAATGCTATGCCATCTGCAGCCCCAAAGCATTGCGTACAAAATTTGGAAAATATTTTAAATATAATACAACTGTACAACCCTTGAAAAGGACAAGTTTAAGGCCTTGAAAATTCAAAGTTGAGAATATTCTGTGGAGCACTGAACATTCAGTCTTACTGAAACTACATCATCCTCCCAAAGAAAAAAATGCAGCTGCTTAGGAAATAATGAACAAACCCATTGCTGTGGTATAACTTAGGGCAGAGATGATACTTTTAAGGCATTTAATTTCCAAAACACTCCAAAAGTCATTGGGACAGAAGTATTTTATTGCCACCACAGAAATAAACAAAAACCCTCAGGAATGGAAAACAATTAATTCAGTGCTAGAACCAATTTAGAATTTTTCCCCATGAAAAACCAAGACCATGGAGGAAGTGAAGCCCCAGGAGCTGATTCACGCTGATCGTAAAGAAGAAAAGCTTCAGAAAGGTGGAGAACATCTCTCCCCTCTGTTTTTGGCTCCAGGACACAAGATGCAAAAAAAGCCTTTATGACAGGAGTCCACAGAAGGTCACCATGGGCACTGCAAAAATTAGGTTCCATCCATCACACAAATTAAGTGACAATCTCTCAACTATGACTGTTACAAGAAGGTAAGGGTACGTCCTCTAAACGTATCCCAACACTGACAACAATTTACTAACCTTATTGCTTTTATCATAGGTATTCACTCCACGCTGAGCTCAGGAGAGTTTTAGTGAAAAACACTTTAGGGTTCAGCAACAAAAGCTGTTTTGCATTCCTTGCACATTCACTACAATGTGCCAGTGTGCCAGTAACAAAACTGGCGGGAGCTCTTCCAAAACCCACTGAACAATCCCACTGACTGTCCTGCCAAAAGCATAAAACCGTGCACACCAACAGGGAAGGCCAAACCAGGAACAAAGCCAGCAGAATATCATGCAATTACTGCAAGATGCTGCCACTGCCAAGAACTCTCCCAGTGAATCATGTCTGATAACTCTACCCATCCACTGTAGATCCGACTGTCACCCAGCTTTTTAACACTGGATCACAGCAGACTGCTCTTTTAACTTGAGGACACAGGCTGAGCCACGTCTAGACCTTTCAACGATTAAACAGATAGCAAAGCAAACATGCAGGTTCATTACAGAGAGCTTTATGAGACTCACTGCTGTGATTTTCTGGAAGACATAAACCTACAAACTAGGTAGACAAACCCTGAGGCCAGAGAGAAGGTTCTACCCTATACAGTTTCTAAATGCGTTTCCTTGTGCAGAGGGCAGGTCAAGTACATTTTATCTGATATATTTAATTTTGCATCCATCCAATTAAAAAAATAAGTAAATTTTTACTTTCACTCCACTTTCCTTCAACAGGCAGCAACTGGCCACAAAGTTCTGTTCACAAGTTCATCTATTATGTTTTTCCTTGCAAAACAGTTTTAATGCAAAAGTAAATTTCACAGAGAAAAAATTTTATTGACTATAGAAAGTACATTAAAATGAAGGACTAAAACAGATTAAATGGTACCACTACCTGCACTTCCTTAAAAGTAATCACCCAGAATAGCATGACCTAGGGGTTCTTTTTGCTTTATTTTCAGTAAAATTGGGTATTTTGCATAGCAAAAATTGAAACCAAAGCAAGGTGATCAGGGTACCTTATGAAAGGAAGTAAATTTGCAAAAAGAGTCCTGCATAAAGAAGTCACCCAAAATACCAGATATACACAAGATCAGCTGCAACATTAAAACCACCTGCCTAATATTGTGCAGGCCCCCCTTGTGCTGTCAAAACAGCTCTGACCCATCCAGGTATAGACTCCACAAGACTTCTGAAGGTGTCCTGTGGTATCCAGCAGCAAGACATTAGCAGCAGGTTCTTTAAGTCCTGTAAGTTGCAAGGTGGGGCCTTCAAGGATCAGACTAGTTTTTCCAGCACATCCCACAGATGCTTGACCGGATTGAGATCTGGGGATTTCAGAGGCCAAGACAACACCTTGAACTCTTTGTCATGTTCCTCAAACCATTCCTGAACAATTTTTGCAGTGTGGCAGGGCCACTGCTATCAGCTAATACCGTTGCCATGTAGGGGTGTACATGGTCTGCAACAATGTTTAGGTTGGTGGTACAATCCATATGAATGCCAGGATCTCAACAAAAAAGTGATTTGTCAGACCAGGCCACCTTCTTCTATTGCTCTATGGTTCAGTTCTGATGCTTACGTGCCTATTGTAGACACTTCCAGGGATGAACAGGAGTCAGCATGGGGACTCTGACCGGTCTGCAACAGCACAGCAAGCTGTGATACACTGTGTGTTCTGACACCTTTCTATCCTGACCAGCATTAAGGTTTTCAGCAATTTGTGCTACAGTAGCTCTTCTGTAGGACCAAACCAGAAAGGCTAGCTTTCGCTACCCATGCACCTTAATGAGCTTTGGGCACCCATGTCCCTGTCACCAGTTCACCAGTTGTCCTTCCTTGGACCACTTTTGGTAATGGAAGGTACTAACCACTGCATACTAGAAACCCCCCACAAGACCTGCCGTTTTGGAGATGCTCTGACCTAGTCGTCTAGCTATTACAATTTGATAAAGTTGCTCAGATCCTTACGCTTCACTATGTTTCCTGCTTCCAGCACATCAACTGACTGTTCACTTGTTGCACCTAATGTATCCACCCCCCACCCTTGACAGATGCCATTGCAACAAGAAAATGTTATTCGCTTCACCTGTCTGGTTTTAACGTTGTGGCTGATCAACATATATTAAGGCCATTTTGATTTTCTAAACTAATTTTAAGTGCTTTCTACCAAAAAAACATATTCGGAACAAAAATACAGGCGTTTTGCATTTCATTTTGCAATATTTTTAAAAAATTGATGTCCAGTTCTCCATTGGATGGGCATCACATCTATTATACTTGCCTGAGTCAGGAAACCAGTACATATTGGACCCCAGGATATGCTAGCATGTAATCAGGGTACATACAAAACTGGTGCCATGCAGATCGAAGCAGTACTTACAAACGGTGGAGTACTAATGTAAATGAATATTACACAAGCCTCTTCAAGAACCATTGGGAAGGACTTTTTGGGCCTCTCCAGCCTCATTGTCCAACACTGGAAAAAGGCACCAACTTTTTCAGATAAGCTCTTGCATGACCTATGACTTCCCACCATTTGCCAAACACAACACACTTGAGATACCTACAGACACCCATCCCAGCTTCAGTGCTTCTTTCATGCCATTAGCATTTAGCACGTGCACTAGCGTTTGTCAAATGGGCCACAACATCCTGTTAGTCTGGCAGGATGTCACAGTCTTAGTGTGAGAGGGTTTTTATCTGTAATGTGCAAGGTCACAGTTATCCTTCTTGGCACACATTGTGTGAACATCATGGAAGGAAGAGAGCCTCTCGACTCAGCTGCAATCCAAGTCCTCAGGTTAAGTATAGGTTAAGTCATTAGTATGTCTTCCTGAGAACTCAAGCACAAAAATTTCCAGAGGGGAACTCAAACACACCAAGAATTCCAAAATAAATTCATCTGTTGTGATATAAGCAGCTCCATATCAGAGTACACCCTAGACAAACTGTTTTCTGAAACTGCTAATATGAATTCTATGATATTACACTGAGTTCTCCATAATGTTCACATCTTTGAAGTTAATAAAAACAAAAGCAAATGTTATGATAAACTAAGATGAATACAACTAGAAAAGAATACAGTGCATAAATCCATAAAGAATTATCCATTTAAACCATACATTTTAAATGACTGCTTACTTTAACCACTAGGATTTGAATCCAAACCCTTAACTCACTATGCAGCTGCCCCAGTGTCATTAAATACTGTATTGGTTTGTTAAGTCAATTGTGACTGAACATTTTACTTAACATTAAGCAATTCTTGAAGAAAAAAAAAAAAGAAAAAAAAAAATCTTGCAAAGTCTTTAAGTTTTGCCATAAGTCCATCAGGGGCCTAAAAGTGAGTTGAGAAACAGAACAAGAACTTACAGGTACAACACGACAGCTTAAGTATCACATCAGCTGAAAATTTTCAACACAGAGGAATCACTTAGCATCTGGCATCACCAAGGTTGTAAGCTAACAAAACAAAAAACTGGTGGAAGGCAGACTCTTAAGGACAGGCTACCAGGATTTCCTTCTATCCTCTTCCAAGCCCAGTAAAGACATTCATTATCAGCAGGTTACAATTCTTGGGAGAAATCCACATTTTAAAGAAAAAAGAAAAAAACAATAATACAGGAAGTACCCTTCTCAAGTGTACAACAGGATAACCCTTCTTGGGATTATAAATCCATGACTTCATGATAACACACCCCCATTTATTTAATATTACCTTTAATATTTAGTTGGAAACAAAAATAAATTAAGATTCCCTAAAAGGATGCTGCATTACCCTTCAGTCCTGCAAGACACTTTAGAGAAAAGCATCAGGTTAGTGAAAAGTAAAAACTATGTCAGGCCCCTGGAATCATGTGCCTATGTGCTTCCTATTTATTTATATTTCTTAAAAGGTCTACACACCCTGGATAAGGCTTGGGGCTGAACCACGTGAGCATTAAGAGTCTCACATTAAAGTAAGGACATCCAAAAGTGTGAGTGTTGTCTGCCATGTGCTTTGTTTCTCTAACGTTGGGAGGATACTCAGCACTTGGTATAATTATATTTTTTAAGCACTATGGTGAAAACATATTACTTAAGTTCTGTCCTGCAAATCCTGAAATAAGCATGTTTAGTGAACTGTAAAGCAAGGTTTATCCAGCCTACTGCTATTGTAAATTGTACCAGCAGACAAAGATGCAAATTGTGCATCCCATATTTGACAAATATAATATACTTATGCTCTAAGGCCTTTGTATATCCAAAAGTATATTGTCTGGAAAGAGTGAAACCGAGGCATTTGGAGTAGCAACAAGGAGAATTCCAAATAAAGCGCCGTAAGGAATACAACAGAATCAAAGCAGACAGAGAAAACAACTTTCCAAGTTGCCTCATGCTGAGGCCGGTGTTTATGGCAGAAACAGGATGTCGGTGGCCACGGATAGGAGAGAACTGAAGTTATAACAGTAAGTATGATGACGGTAAAAATCATCAGGCCCACCAGATGACTGAAAGAGGACTGGAAACTGAGATCCAGAGATTTCTCTACCCTGAAGCTGGTATCTGATATGGATACTGGTATTCAGAAGTCAACCTTCCAGACTCTCCCAGAAGCTGGTTCCCGCAAGCATGTACAGGCAGACAGTTGGGCTCAGCTGGAGCCCTGCTGCCACAAGAGTTACGCCAGAAAATGAAGCAGGAAGAACAAACAGAAGCAGAATTTTACAATGCCAAAGCAGGAGGTGGGATTGAGCGTAGGTGGGTCTTGCATAACTGAAGCATTTTAGTCTGCTACACAGGCCTGGTGCAGCAATTCCAAGTCCAAGACATCGTCCTTGCGATACATGATGCATCCTGACAGTCAGCACTCAAGATTTACTGAGCCTCTTTCAAAGCTTCATGTATGCATGTTGTGGGGAACCATTTAGTCACAATTCTTACAACCATGCCTGTTGAAAGGACACGGCACCCCTCAGCAGTAGTCCTTAGATCTTTGACAATGAAACAGATGTTTCCCAAAGTCCAGCGCTAAAAATCACCAAACGCTTTACAGCCACATGAAAAAGCATCTGTCATACACAAACTTAGATGGAAACACCAGCAGGCCAACAGATGTGTACAAAGACAGAAGCACTAAGGGTAAAAGCAAAGCCGGATGCCACAGCAAAGAGCTACTTTACCAGTTACACCAGGGTTCATGGAGCAGCCGTGTAAAGAATGTTTTTAGGTACAAATGGCAGGAATTTGGTCCACTTGCCCTTTGTGCCGTTTCTTCAAATTTTTTAGACTTTGTTAGTGCTTATGGTGAACTTCTGCTCTGCCTCACGTTCCCATTTAAAGTACGTTAGCAAAGACTGCCTGCGGCTTTCCATCGAAATCCATCACAACTATTTCTCGGTATTCACATAAAAACTACCAAATTAACATTAAAGCTGCAGGAACATGACAAAGCTACAGATTAAAAGGAGAAGGTTGCCTTGATCATGTCAAAAATATTTGTCCATCAGAAATTACGATGCTCATCTTTATAGTCTAACACTGCAGAGGATGTTGGACTTTTTTTAAACAACTTCACTGACATACATTTCCTCCTGCTAGACATGGCAAAGCACACAGGCCAACACCTTGGCATGAATGAATGAATGAATTAATGAATGAAAGAAAACTACGGAACCCAAAGGTAACTGCATGGGAGTACAGCAGCACACAGTATGAACAACAGCACGGTAAGAAAGAGGCAGGGAATCAGACTACATGTAAATCACCACATTTACGCAAGCATAGAAGAATAAAAAAGAAACAAAAGGAAAAAAGAAAGCACATCACACAGAAAATGTAGGTAGACTTTCAGCCAGCTAACAATTTAATGCTGTTTATTTTTATGAAGTGTTCTTAGAGTGACGCAGCGTGCTAAAAGCCCTATAACCAATTTGAAACGGGTATATCGCTCAAAAAAGACCTGATTTTGAATGACCAAGGTCTTCTTCTGCAATTCATTTTCACATCTAACTCAGAAATCTAAAACAAATGTATGCTTAGGCATTTCGCAGCACCCCGAGGCACTGATACACAGCATGGACAACAAGCGCAGAAACTTGCAGAAAAACCAAAAGCATAACAAAGCAGGCGCCAAAGCAAGCCATGCACTGATGAGTGATACAGGGCTGAGGGTTTTGAAGCAAGGCTCCTCCGACAATGAGTACGGAGACCCCCTCCAAGCAAAACAAGCTCCCCATGTTTTACATGTTTCCATGGCAACTTGCAAAAAGCTGCTGTAACATTGCCAGTGCTGGACTGTACCACCATTTTAGATTTAGCTTCAAAAGCCAATTGCTACACCTTTCAGTGACAACTTTACATGGTTTTAAGAGTAGCAAACTAGAAGATTAGAGCCAATAGCCTGTAAGTGCAATAAATAGGTTCTCAACCCTCCAACTACTCATTACTCTAAGCAAACAGCTCTAAACAACACTAACTTAACCATAAACTCTGTAAAGCTGCACATCACAACAAAAGAAGCCACTAAACAACGCAGGGGGTATAGAACCCAGCTACAAATAAACATGATATGCATGTGACCGTGACCAACACAACACTGGGAGGGAAGTTCAGGGTCCACCAGGTCCATCTCCAAAGATGCACACCAAATCGAGGCATTTAAACAAGTGTGGGCAGCACTGCCTTGCAACACTAACAAGCACCGATGGCAGACACCTTAAAGCCAGGGTTCATCTGAGTTTAAAGTGAATTAAACATTGACAACTAAGAGTTCTTCAGTCTTTCAGAAAAGAAAAGAATTTTAATATCTCAGACTGTGTAAGGGACTTGGGAGTGCTCCTAGACACAAACATGTCATTCATGTCTCATGCAGCAGTTTTAACAAGGTCGTGCTGGCTACATTTAAGAAATATAGCTAAACTAAGGCAATTCTTGGATAGAAAGGACACCGAAAAATTGGTCTACGTCTTCATCTCAAGCGGGGTTGATTACTGTAACTCTCTTATCTGGCTGTCCCTCTCAGATCATCTCCAGGCTGCAGATAATAATGAATGCTGCAGCAAGGATAGTTACGAGAACCAAAAAATACGTCCACAATCTCTGCACTGGCTACCAGTCAGACTCAGAATAGACTACAAAATCTTATTACTAACATATAAGGCAGTGAAGGGGACTGGACCAGCATACCTCAAGGAAATTCATGAGGATTACATTCCGGGTCGAAGCCTTCGATCATCGGAAGCAGGTTACCTTGCGATTCCGAGGATCAACAAAGTTACGGTAGGCGGACACGCATTTGGCCACATGGCTCCTAAACTTTGGAATAGCCTGCCAGATGAATTATGCTCCATCGCCTCCTTACCTCTCTTTAAATCTAGTCTGAAAACCTACCTTTACGATTTAGCATATCATGCACGATGCCTGTTGCCAAGCCTCTTGAGTGTGTACCTTGCCTAATACCCCCTCTGTTTTCTGAGCCATTTGTGCTGCAGGTCGCCGCGCAGTATCTGCTATGTCAGTGGACCGAATAGACCCGGGCCAGATGTGACACAGGACCAGAACATATGAAGGGGACAGGCGGAAAGCCGATCAATCCGATTACAACGATTCTGACGCTGTGCCTGACCGTGAACTGGAACTCTAACCATATTCCATATACCACAATGACAAAAATCTATAACTCCTATTAACATTGCTATGAACTGGCTATTAACTTTGTATAGAATGCCCAGGAGGGGTGGGCTTCCACTGGCACATGGACCCTCAGAGGTTTATTTTTCTCCTATTGTCTAGTAGAAAGGAGTTTTTTTGTTTTCCTCTCCTGCATGGCCAGAAACTGTATGTGTATACTACCCCTGTCATGTCTGTTCAGGGCTCTGTGTCAGTGCAGTGAGAAGAGCGCTATATAAAAATAAAATTGAATTGAAAAGAAAATGTCTAAAGCATCAGCAGCAAGGACCCAAGTGGAATATATTTCTCAAACAAGGCCACAATCCACAGTTTATGGGTCAAAGACCTGATGCCTTTATGATACAAGTATAATTTACACATGGAAAACCAGGTCAGTTGAGGACATGCAGAAGGAATATACCTAACAAAACCAAAATGTTTTTTCCAGAATCTCCCGGAGAGCAGTTCTTCAGGACTATGGACGGCGAGCCGCAACCCAGGAGCCATACATCCTTACAGCAAAGCCAGTGTTGTCTGACATTCATTACTGTTTTTAAGTAAGTAAATATGCTAGGGGGGAACAGAGGAAATTAAGCCCTTTTTACACTACATACAAGTTATAGTTCCCATGTTTCCCTTCAGGATTCAGACCACATTCTAGATAAAAATTGTTATTTACACTTATTTAAACCAACCCCCCCCCCAAAGCTACTTACAGTGATTTACCCATTTATACAGCCACTAGCTAGTTTTTACCATTTCAATTCAGTACAAGTACCCTGCTCAAGGGTACTACAGCAGGAGATGGGATTGAACCTTGGACCACTGTGCACAATGTGCTTTTGGAGTGTTAGAAAACTTAAAATAAGCATTTAGAAAATATTTAAAGCTAGCAGTGTTTTCAGAAGAATATCCAGCTGTGCTGTACTTTCAACATAGAATTTGACAGACTGATCACAGGAGCAAGGTACTACAGGTAAAATTCAGTAAATACACAGATGAACAAATAGTTTCAAACATAAAAATATACACCTTTCTTCAGATAATCCATCCCTGCATCTTTTTCAGTACGCTCTTTTCCTGGTCAGGGTCGCAGTGTAGAGTCCATCCAAAAATGTTCCGTACTTCTCTCATACAACTCATAATCTTACCATAGCGGCTGTTCATTAGCATTTCTGCAGAGATTGGTGTGTCTATTGCTTTGAAAATAAGAAAGGAAATAACACTGTGGCATGTTTATACAGCCATCAGCAGCAGAAAACAAAAGGTTTATTTAATAACCAACTGCAATCTTTCTGCAGGAATCACTAAGCAGACAGGTTCAACAATTTAACCCCGTCATCACCATGCATGCCGGATACATGAGGCATGGTAGAAAAATACCTGTTGCCAGCATGGCGGAAGTATTTTGCATATGTGACACGTCTGCGTACGTAATGCTGAAAGCATAACTTTTGGTTATGACAGGGCTACTTGCCCATAATTTGTGCAGTGAAGTAGTTACTACACAGCAACAGTAGTAGTAAAAGTGAGTGTTCACATGCGAAGAAGTTCTGAGAAGCCATTCTTGAATGCGACAAGGAATCTCAACTCTTTAGCGACCACAATGCTGATAAAGAAGACTGAGCGTTACAGAAAGGCGTAGATGGTGACAAGCGTGCATCAAACTGCTGGCGCACAGATGCATAAGAGGTGCAAGTTTCTTGGAATGATGCTGCTAAGCAAACATCAAAAGACATACTGGACAACAGATCCTTTGTATGTAACATCAATATTTACTGCCCAAGTAAATATGGGATTGTCTGCAGTGCCCCATTTTGGACTTTGGCACACAAAACTAAAATGTAGTAGTGGGAATAGCCCTAATATTGATCCACAAAAACTGACAGTTTATTTTCGATAATAATATCGTTGTTTTGCCACATAACGTTTACTATAGCTGCCTGACTTAGGAGCCAAAAGTTGTAAGTTTTAGAGTTCTATACGCAAACACACACACAAACTTCCTTGTTCGTTTCACCTGCTAAAATGACATCTCTTTGATGAACTGGAAACTAAGTACAGTGTCTTCTTCCAGCATATTTATGCATAGCAATGCACTTCCTCCAAAGTGGCCTACCAGCTTAGAGGAAAAAGTGAATTTCAGAAAATGGAGGTAGGCAGATTAAAAAGCAGGCGGTGGTGAGGAACAAAGACACCAGAAGCCCGGCAGGGAAACGGGCCCAAAAGTGATGAGTTCTGAAATTTATCACAAATCCTGAAAGGGATTCAGCAGTTCTGAGGGTCAGAAGGAATCCATTCCACCACATCAGGGGTAAGACAGAGCTACCATGCATTAAATTATGGATGACTTTCTGAGGCAGATGAGCAGACAGCCAGAGGTGGAGACAAGACAACTATCCTTGAAGCTAGGCAAACAGTTCCAAAACACCATCCAACATCTCAGGTTGTTTACATGTAAATCGTAGCAAAAAACCATTAGAAGCAGAGCTAAGTGAACACCACACCTCTACCAGCATTTCAGAGCAATACTGCGATACATTTTGCCCATGACAACATCCACAACAGGCCCTTACAGGTATGGTCTTGCTTTTGGCTATACAGTGGAAAGCCACCCTCACAACATCAACACTGACTGTAATTCCTGCTTCCTTCACATAGAAAAGCGGTGTCAAACACAGATCAATTGTGTCATCTATTTCACAAGTTAGCAAGCTCATACAATTTCGCAAAAGCACAGAAAAAAACCTTCATATATGCAGCATCCACAACAGAAGTCAAGCCTGCCACCCTCCAGGGCCTGCCCCTGAGTTTGTCTATAGCGTCGAGTGCCACATTATTTACTGAAAAGTCAAGCTGAAGTGAATATGCATTTTCTAATAGTCTCCAGTTTATTGTTTTTCTATGAGAAGTAAAGGTGGCCAGTAAACCACTCTTGTGACTTGCTGGCAGCGCAACTGTTCAACGCGAGGCCTGGCCACACTTCAGTGTTTCCCCTGCACTTTGTGCAGCACACTAGTCGAGACTTGCTCACTGGTTCGACAATTTGAGTTATGAATGTTAAATTATACAATCATGGGCAAAAATATTGGCACCCCTGCACTTCTTTCAGAAAATGCACCACTTCTAGAAAACTGTTAAAATTACAAATGCTTTGGTATTCTCATGTTTATTTTTTTGTTTGCATTGCAACAACACAAAAAAAGAGAAAAAAGTCAAATATAACATCACTCCATAGAGAACTCCAGAAATGGACTGAACAAAACTGGCACCTTTTCAAAACTGTGCAAAATAACTGGAATTCAATCATGTGATGTTCCTTTAATTTGCATTTAAACTCACCTATCGCAAGTAACAGGTACTGGCAATATAGAAATCACACTTGCAAGCAGTTTAAATGGAGATAAGGTGACTCAATCTTTCTATTTGTGTGTACCACACTTAGCATGGAAAAAAGAAAGAGCAAAGAATTGTCAGAGGATTTGAGAACAAAAATTGTGGAAAAGCACGGACAATCTCAATTCGATAAGTCCATCTCCGGAGATCTTAATGTTCCACTGTGCACAACATCATTAAGTTTACAGCCCATGGCACTGTAGCCAACCTCTCTGCATGTGGACAGAAGAGAATAATTGAAGATTACAATGAAGGATTGTTTGAATGGTGGATAAAGCACCTCAGTCATTTTCTAAACAAATTCAAGCTGACCTGCAGTCACAGGGTACAACAGTGTCAGCTCGCACTATTCGTTGCCATGTGAATAAAATGGGACACCACTGCTGACACAGCAAGACTATAGTTTGCTAAAACTTACCTGAAGAAGCCAAAATCCTTCTGGGAGAATTTCCTGGGGACAGATGAGACCAAAATAGAGCTTTTTGGTAAAGCACATCATTGTACTGTTTACAGAAAACAAAATTAGGCCTTCAAAGCAAATAACACGATCCCTACGGTCAAACATGATAGAGGTTCACAGATATTTTGGGGTTGCTTTGCTGCTTCTGGCACTGGATGCCTTAACTGTGTGCATGGCATCATGAAATTTGAAGACTACCAAAAAATTTTAGAGCGCAATGTACTGTAGGGCCCAGTGTCAGGCAGCTAGGTCTCTGTCAGAGGTCATGGGTCTTCAACAGGACAATGACCCAAAGCATACTTCAAAAGCACCCAGAAATGGTTTAAGAAAAAGCGCTGGAGAGTTCTGAAGTGGCCAACAATAAGTCCAGATCTAAATCCCATAAGAACACCTGCGGAAAGATCTCAAAACAAAAGAGGGTGGGACAAGGTACCCTTCAACTCTGAGAGACCTGGAGCAGTTGGCAAAAGAAGAATGGAAGACACCTTTGCTGAACTCACTTCCACAATGTTTACAGCTCGTGCCTGAGTACTTGCAATCAACAACATGATGACGAACACTGCACATTTATGGAATAAAAATTTATTAAGGCCATAAATAAAATTTATACAGAAATAACCATTTAAATGAATAGAGTAAAATCTACTTAAGAGGATGCTAGATAAGTCACATAAGTGGATATGGTCTTACTTTGGTCCCATTCACTTGAAAGGGACGCAACTAAGTGGATAATTTGCTTTCTTACATAAAACTTTCCATTCTCATAGCCAATATTCCTATGTTCATGACATTGTTGAAGTAGATGAATACTATCTGTCCCTTTGGGGAGCATAAACCAGTTAAACTGGTGCACCCCCATCAGAATGACATTTCAGTTATCAGGCACACCCTGTCTGCTGTTGCTGCACTATCCACAGAGCAGAGCCTATTGCATATCATTGACAATTGCTGGTTTATGGCTTCCTCGTCACTTCAGGAGGACACGGGCCATGGTGATCCTAAAGACCTTGCCCCCTTTACTGGAGCAGCCCACTACAAGCAGTGGATGTCCTACACTATTTTATAGAAGCCAGCAGCTAAACCTCCTGTGAATATTTCTAACTTCAAAGCAAGGCAACTAAACTTGGACAGAAAAATTCTACATTCCATTGTGTAATGTTTCTGCAATGATAATGAGTTCAAAAACTTTTGAAGACTACTACATGTACATAAATAATAGTGTCGTACATAAATAATACTTTACACCTTTACATGTCTGCATATACACCTGTTTTAGCTGGTCATTCACAACATGTAAAGGACAACTGTAGTTAAGCAAATACTATGTATAACTAGATATTGCATATCCAAGCCTGAGACTATCCACTAAAGCAGACTCGATTCTACATCTCTAAGTGTTTGAATGTGACACAGTCCTTGGATTTACCAAGTTACAGACAGACTTCTTGTCCTTATTAGGTTCTTAAGTGTGAACTACAACAGTTTAAACCCATTTGTGAAGCAATTCAGTAATAGCTCATAACTAACAAGGGTATTTTAAACTTAGAAATTCTGTTTTTACCAAATTTTTTTTATTAGGAAAGTAAACCAACCAACTAAAAAGGCAACTAAGAAAGGTGAGGACTTTACAGGTAATTAAAATTTTTTAAAAATAATCAAGAGGCTACCCTGTCAAGAAGAAAAACAAAACTCATACTAACAGTTCACATCCAACAATGGTTAAGAAAGAACCTCAATGAGCAGGATCGCCCTATCTAAAATGAGGAAGAAGCTTTGCAGAAGATATTAAAATGTCAAATGAACCTTGGGCAAAAAGGAGCTGCTGCTGAGAAAGTAGGACAGTGAGCACATTGTTCATACCTGTTATTTTCAACCCAAACAATAACTTTTCTCTCCATAAGAGGAGCACTCACAGGGTATGTTTACCTGGGCATGAGCAAGTGTTATCGCTATGTTGATCCATGCAGTCCACAATGCTGTCATATCTTCACCTTGTGTGACGCTAGCTTTGGGGTGTGGTCCATACCTTCTCAACGTTAAGTGAGCTGAGTCATAGCTGGAATATTACTGATGCGCTTTCAAGAGCACATAAAAAAAAAAACATCCAAGTCCATCTAAACGTTTAAAAATGGAAGCTTCAACATGAAAAGTGATCCGTTCATATGGTCTTAATGTGAACAGTTCACAGGATCCTTACTATGAAACCAGTCCAAGAAGAAACTCTACCAGTTGGATTCCAAGACTAATAAATGGATAATAACTGCTTCTTGTTTCAAAGTGACATTTTCAGGTCCTTTTATTCAAATCCATTCACTAAAGGCACCAAGCTGCTGCTACACTACACCCTCCTGCGGCCTTTCACACTCCCCTGGACATTACACGCCTCATTTGAGCTGCCATTTGGCCCCATTATGTGCAACTATAGCAGGTGCAGCGGAATGCAGCACAGCCCAGACATGGTGGCTGCAAACCCAGCCAATAACTACAAGTTTGATATCTTAGTTGTTACACCATACATGACGGCATCAAGACAAATCCTGACCCAAAAACCCACTGGGCAAGCATTTTAATGTAAGCTCTTGACTGCTGAGGGAATATGGTGGCAGCAGGTGGCATAGTGGTCAGTTCAGCTGCCACTGACTCAAAGAACCCAGGCTGAAATGCCACCTCCTGCTGTAGTAACCTGAAGCAAGGTACTTGCCCTGAATAGAGCCGATAAAAAATACAAAGCTGTATAAATAGGTAAACCACTGTAAGCTAGTGAAAGCCATCAGCTTAATAAACAAGAAAAATCCTTACAAACACAGTGTCCATCTATCCAAAAACATGCCCCCCCTGCTTATCGGAACCATTTCCATCTGCAAGATGCACATCGGGATCACCGTGCATAAATCTGCAGCAACTCAGCCAGCACAAAAAATGTATAATGTAATTATTCCAAATTAGCTTAAAGTCTTAAACCACCCACGATCATCTAACTGATATGTCCATTTTTTTCCCCCCCACCCAGAACTTGACAGGCAAACATATGCCAGGGGTGCGGTGTCAATTGAAAGAAACACACACAAAAAGCACTGACATGACTGTGACACATTACCCAAACAGAATTTTGGGTGAGTTGAATACAAGTGATTCAGAACTTGTCACAATGGGGGGGGGGGGGGGGCAAGCGTTGAGAGACCTCATCAAGGGCTGTAGTTGAATGAAGAGAATTGTCACAATTTTCCCAGCTTGAATAAGAAACCAGATTACCCCGAAAATGAGAAATGGCACCTCCGAACAGCACAATCCGCAGCCAGGCGTCAAACAGACCAGGGCTGGAAGTGACACAGTGCAGAGGCCGGTGCGAGTGGGAAAGGACTAAGAGGTCAAGTGAGGTCACCGGCTACATTCAAAGGGCAGAAACGGCATGAGAACGATTTTGAAGGACACATTTAGGAGGCGTTTTCACAACCACAGATTTCCTGTTCCATCGGATGGGTCGCGATTGGACTCGTCTGCTCTCCGCACCTGCACGACCCCACTGCTAGGCGTCGCAAGCAAAGACGCGCTGCGCGGGCACGTAGGCGCGCTCGTGTTTGGAGCGTCCGATCCCAATTCAACTAACCCCGCCGACTGAATAATATAACAATTCGGCTTCTCCAAGCATGTTGCTGTGAACTTAACTCCGTAAGTATCTGCTACGTCTGCCATATTCATTATGAAAAACTAACCAATCGGGCCAGCTGCACGGATACCTTCCGCAAATACAGTGGCAGTACAGTACATTCGGACAGAGGGTGGCTTTCCAAAGCTGCAGAGTCAAACGAACCTTTTCGATGCCAGTCTTTCGATCACCCTAAAAATAATAAAGCAGCATTTCAGGTTACTGCTGCTAAAAATGTCTTACAGCCGAGTGTCCACAGGGGTTTACCCGATCACCGTAACAGAAACCCTGCGGGCGTGTGCACGTGCGAGCGGCCCGGAGCGCGCGCCTCCGCATCCCCCGAGCACCGCGCACCGCGCGACCGGCTTCGCCGAGAATCCATGCTCTCTTCTCAAATACATCTAATAACCAACTTAACCGTGGAGCGTCGACAATGGACTCCTCCTACCTGTTCCCTCGAAGCGTCGAAAGAGCCAAAGGGCACAACACGAACTGTGCTTTTCTTCTTCCCTCACCGAAGCCGGCTTGACGCGCGTCGCTCTCCGCTGCAGCCCAGCTAACCGCCCGCCTCGTCCGCTGCAAAATTCGTCGCCCCACTTAGCAGCCCCCCCTCCCCCGGAAGCGACGCCTTTTTCCTAACGCAATCTCGTCAGGAGCGCGATGAGAGGCGTCCAGCGCAGCCAATCCTGCTGTGGGAATTTGGGAAGGAGGCGGGCCTAAAGAGACGGAGGAGGAGGAGGAACGGGGAAGAGCGAAGAGGGGCGCGCGATCCTCTTTCAAACGCCTGGAAGTAAATCCCGGACAGGTATTTATTTTTATCTGTTTATTAATAAGCAGATGAACGCGCAGTACGCAAAAGTACATAAGTACTTGTGAAATTTAAGCCATGTTGGTCTGATTTTACTCATAAAAATGGTACCCGGCTATAGAACATCTGGAAGCGTTGGCCAAGTAACATTACAACATTTCAATTTTGTTAAACAGTTGCATAACAAGAACAATGCGTATACGCATGAATAAGGACAATTTTGATTAAGTTAAAACACAAGTTGCAGAAATGCAAAGTACAAAAGTGAAATGAATGCTGTACACGTAAAATATTGACGTCTTCAATAATTCGTCACGTCAAAAGCTCAGTGCTTCGATTCTTGTTAGCATAAACATTAGCTACAGACTTCAATTCAGCAGGTAAACAATGGATAAAATAGCGTTTTACAGGCAACATAACCAGTCGTTATGGATTGGTACACTGGGTGTTCCTCTGACAGATTTTCCAGTGCACGAACATTTTTCAGTATATTTTAATAAAACAAAACAGACGCGCTGTGACGGACAGGCATCTTGCCCACTGTAGCCTACTTGTCTTTCTATATTTGCACGGCAGGCAGCACAACAGGACGAGCGGTTGTTGAAAGTAGAATAAAGAGGCTTACAAAAATGTTTAAGTCGTTATATCTATGTGAGGCTTTTACAATATTTGTCCTATGTATAAATCGATGGATGCCTGCACTTTTGTGGATGGATTTGCAAACTGACTTCCGGTCCCAAAAGTGTTCCGGCAACTGAGGCCCCAGCGCATTTTTCTGTTTATAAGGAAAAGTACTTTCATTGCTGAACGATTCCGTTTTTGAGATGAAATGGTAGCAAAGACAAAACAGTGGGCCACAAGATGGGGCTGTTTTCCACCTTCTTTTGGTGGACTTTGCCAAAACTTTATGAACTGTTGTTTTTCTTTTCTCTAAAGTCCATCCATTATTTATCTCAACCCTGAATCTGCACAGTCAAGAGTTCCTTGGCAGTTTTTCCTTTTCAAGTTAAGTTTTTTAAATGTAGGACACAGTGGCAAAAGCCTAAAGGGGGACTGGGTTCAACATAGACTGGGTTTGTGCAGAAAATGTTATCACACAAATTCAACATTTTCTTGGAAGAAACATTGTTTTACTTCAGCTTATTCAAAATTGTGCAAATTACTGTATTAATACTGACATCTTGACTGGGGTTATGAATTAACCGATTTAATTTTTTTTTTTTTTTTTTAAGATGATATACTGAGATAAGCGATATCATGAGAAATGCTTATGTTCTGGAAGTGTAAATACAGGTCACGGCATTCTCACTGACAAAGTACCATTTGTCAAGAGGTCAAGAAGGGCATTGAATAGAAGGAAATGGGTTACCGAACCACCATTTTAAAATGTGCTTTTCATACAAGCTGCTAACAAGTGGCATTCCTAAAAAAAAAAAACAGTCAAATAAGAAATCATTACCTCTCCTGACTCTCCCAGCTGAGCAACATGTGATGGACCACATAAGCTCGTCTTTATTCACGGGGCAGATTCTTTGCAACACTAACAACTTTTTCGAGCAAGTAACTTCCAGCACAAAAATGGCTTGACAAACAAGTGTTAAAGGTTATAAAAATGTAGAATTGTAACCAATAAACAGCCCCACACAGCAATACACACTGGGAATAGCTGAAATTATGCAGCAATCAAATCAGTGCACAATACCAAACTTCTCTCCAGGGTAGACCAATGCTAGACAGAGTTTTGGGTCAAACTTAACTTCATGTGTCAGCCGTTTGTGCTGTCCAGTATACATGCAAATATGTGTAGTATGGTGAGGTTATGAAGTAGTACTTTATCTTACCCTTCTTTGGAGTAGGTTTCCTCTCGAGCACTTTTTCAGCTGACTTTTTTGGAGCATCAAAGGCCTTCAGGATTTGTGCCACCTTCACAGAATGGCCTTGCTCCAGAAGGCCATCAGCTCTGGGCTGTTTTGTCCAGTCCCTTTCCCTGGTCCTCTCCTGCATTTTCATTGTCTCCTCTATTAGTGCCGAAACAGACCTGGACTTGGTGACATTATGTTGGCTTCTATCAGAAGATGATGCTTGGTTAAGATAGCCTGCCGGTGCTGCTGACCTTGTATTACTTTCTACATCTTGCAGACCTGCACGTTTTCCTTTGGATAGCTCATTTTTATAGTGTGCATTGTCCTCTGAAAGACTTTTCCCTGTTTTCCATAGTTTTGCTTTAGTGAATGGGATTTTTACAAAGCCATCCTTTATTTCTGCAGACTCCTTAGCTAGGGCCACTGTGTGTGAAGCATCTGCAAGATGTGACCCTTCAGCTGGGAGGGTCACCTTGGTTTCTTTTTCAAACAAAAGTCCAGCTTCCTCTGGGTCATTAGTAGTGATATGCTTTGGCATTTCATCCACAGGTGTGGCTGACTTCAACATCTGCTGGTCCTTTCCATCATCTAACACAGCTAAAGGTTCCGGTGAGATGGGACTGGCCAACTCTGCTGCGGATGTGGAAGAAATTATCGGATTTGACCGAAAAGCAGATTTCTCAAAATTGCTGGGGAGGATTTCAGAACCTGTTGAGTCTGATGTTGTTCTTTCTGTCTCAGGGAGTGTTAATCGGGAACACACTACGTTTGAGGACTGCTCAGATCCTTTTTCTCCCTGCACATTCCCAGCTGAAGCTAAAGATTCCACTGGAAGGGCTTTGAGCATCTCCAAAGCATTTGTTGATGTAACAGCAGGAGTTTTCCTTTCAGGACCCCCTTTTAAAACCAATCTGTTGCCATCTAGTAGACTTATCCTTACTTTTTCTGTATCCAGTGTAGATGTAGGTCTCTTATCTGTGAAGTCAGCCTGAATCCAGGGCCCTTGAGTTTTTCCTTCATCTTGGCATAGTTCTGAGATTCCAGGTACAGAGGGGCTTGTTTCAGTTGCAGGGGCGGAACCGATTTCTTGGGTTGTTGTTTTCTCCACTGAAAATTTCACTATTGAAACTAGCAGGTCAGACATGTCTTCCTGCTTAGAGTCAGTTCCAATTCCTTTATTTATTGAAGCAGAATGCACAGCTTTAGTTGGTTTAAGTTCTGGGATATCTTCTGAAGCCAAACTATCTACAGTTAGCATATTACAGATTTCTGATTGATCTATAGCGACTTCATTTTCACTATCCTTCACTGATAACCATTCAACTTGTGAAGTTTCAGGGAAGCACATGACTTTGGCACTGTAGCCTACATTAACCTTGCTTTTTTCAGCCCCGCCTTCCCCCAAATGGTGCTGCTGGTGTTCTTCAAAAATATTTGGGG
This sequence comes from Heterotis niloticus, assembly GCA_018136845.1. Lineage (NCBI taxonomy): Eukaryota > Metazoa > Chordata > Actinopteri > Osteoglossiformes > Osteoglossidae > Heterotis > Heterotis niloticus. The sequence continues at coordinate 567,898 of CM030896.1, forward strand.
CAAGATATGTATCTGAGGAAATCTCATGTAAGGCCAGGTCATCTTTGAGGGAAAGATTTTGGACATCTTCACGGTTTGGTTCTTCCATCTGAATTTCAGCAGCACAAGCTGCTGTGTGAGAGGAATTGACTTCAGTTTTAGTTTCCTGGTAGCAATGGGGCTTAATCCCTCCTGTAGTGGGATCATCTTTTACTTCAAATGATGTTTTACAGTCTCTTAACTCTTCCGCACGTTGCAACATTCCCACAAGACCAGAAAGTCCTGGTTCGTGTTCGGAGATGGAGACAAAACCCTCAGCGGTATCCGGAAGGTCACGAAAAGACACATCAAGGTCTTCTCGGTTATGAGACAGAAGTCCGTTATCTCCCCAAGGTGGGATGTGCTCACTGTCCCTGGTTTTACTTTCCACAAGGTCAGACTCTATCACATCCTTACTCTCTACCTCAAGTAGCACAAAATCTTCAGCAGCATGTTCCACCACAGATTCACTTACACACAGAGAAGGGCCGTCTTCTGCACATGAAGAAATTCTCTCGGCATGGTTCCCCAATCCAGAATTCTGGTCTCCATCCTCATCCTGCTGCTTGTTGAAAGCTGTCCTGATTTGGTCCATCTCACTGTCTGGGTTTGTCTCGCTCTCCCTCGAAGTTGGTGTCTCCTGGTTCACGACTCCGAATGACTCGCTACTCCACCCTATCCTCTCGGTGCTCCGACTGGTCTCTGGCCACTGCGCAGGCGGCATAGCAGCTGTACCACTACTGTCTCCTCCCACCCCAGCTTCTCTCCTGACAGGGCAGCTGCCTGCTCCACAAGCATTCGCCACACTCTCCAGGTCAGCACAGGCATACTTCTCTGGCCCCTCCTCATCTCTGCAAACACCCTTCTGCCCGGGGTCTTCTCCATTTGCCACCCCATCGCCAGCTGCTTTGTCTGGGTTCTCAGGGTGAGGACAGGGGTCTGGGTTCTGGAAAGTCACGCAACCGTCAGCGTGCTCGTCCTCCGTGGCTTTGTGCAGCTTCTGTCCCATTATTATCGTCTGTGGGAAGAAAGAGTGCATCACCACTCGCTCGCACTAGAGCAGCCCACTCCCAGTGAGGCTATACAATTGGCATGTCCACCCGGCAAAGCTTATCACACAGGGCGCCCTGCACCTCCTAGCACTCTCCCCCGCCTGCTTCTCAGGCGCACTAACACTCACTCCCTTCCTGTGTCTGGAATCTAGCAAAGTCCATTTAAAAAAAAAAAACTTGTTACAATAACTTGAGTCATAATGCTAAACACTTTAGCAGATGAGAAGCTTATCTAGGAAGTTGTCAGAAAATGGCTCAACTCAAATCACAATTTGAATATGCTTTTCTGGGTAATACAGGAATGAAACAGCAGATAACTTGATTTTCCCCCTTTCTCTTAAACATTGTCCAAAAAAAAACCAAAAACGTGAGTTTGGCATGACTTTCAGCTTTTAATCATTCATATTACGTTCAGCGCATTTATTCATTGAATTAATGCTTTTCTCCAGCTTACAGTTAAGTTACTTTGTGATTTAACCTTTTATACAGCCAAGTAATTTTTATTTCATCAGTTCAAGGGTACTTCTGAGCACCTGCCCTTCTCTTTTACTCTTTTTTATACCATATCACATGGTGATGTTAACCTTCGTCAATATCATTTACATACCATATATATTGGACAGAGAGTATGACACTGTTGTATAGGATTCAGTAAAAAAAAAAAATCATTAGTTTCAGCTTGATTTTATTTAATTCTGACAACTGTATTTAGCATTAACCTGACCTTGTGCTAGCCAGAAAACAATATTTTATTCTGGATTGTCTAGTAACTTTAAAAATTTTGTACAGATAATAAAAACCACCTTTGACAACACTATCAACTAAATCAAAAAAGCTGCAAAAAATGTTTCTTCTTCAAATAAGCAGAAATATGTGCTTATGATAGAACCTAAATGTGAAACATCTAGGGAAGATGGAGCCAGGGATTTGGATGGGTACACAGGCCACGGCTGAAACCAGCCTAGAATTTACCTGTTTTGTAACCGTTAAGAAACCATTTTGAAATTTGTGTTGACAACCAATCCAATGGAAAGATGGGGGGGGGTGCTTATGAAATTGATTTTATTTCTATGAAATACTATTTTCAGTCAGATTTGGTGAACTATGGTCATAAAGGAGGGCAGGCATATTCTCAAGCACACTTTACAACAGCAGCATACATCTGCAGAGAAGTCAACGCTTTGTTGGAATTCAACACCTCTGCAGCTGACAGTTCAGCTTCTTAATAGCTCTATGTCTGATGAGGCATAAAAAGAACAAATAATTCAACTCCATGATGGTGGTAACCACCAACTTTATTTTAAAATGTCAATTTTCCCCCACATTGAAAAGTTCATGGGAAAACTCCATGAAATACACTGTTGACTAAAGGTTGTTTAAAGCATCAGATACTTGTTTAGATGATTTAGGAGAGTTTGTCTTACATTGCAGTGAATCTTTTTTAAAGTTATGAGCTCGGTGCCTACCCTGTCATTATTGTAATCCTTGAGCTCTATTTTGAATCACCTGTACCGTACCATTCATCTGACTTTGGAAGTGCAGTAGCTGCAGAACTTGTACATTTTTCCACTTTTACTGTGGTGGGAAGCCACTTTTACCATAAGCGTGAGTCATAGATGCTTCCTGTCATTGTACCTGGATGGATTCCCACAGCTGCTCCTGCTTGTACAACCCATCATGTCTAGTTGGGTGGTTCCCTCAGTGCTACACAGAAAGCAGGAATGACGGACTTTTTTTTTTTTTTTTTTTTTAAACCAAACCCCCCTGTTGCCCCTTGCTGCTTTGTTTGCTTCTCAAACATTTACCAGTAAAACTACCTTAAAAATGAGGGGTTTGTACCAGCTTAATAGATACAAATGTGACATTTTCAAAATTTCCCAAAAGTGCTACTTCAGAAAAAAACAACATGTAGTGTAGCTTTTAGCTTGGTGCAGCAGATAGGATAGCAGTTGAGGACTTGACTAGTAACCAAGACAGCAATTCATATGGCACTCTGATACACCTAGAAGAGCCTTGGTTACATGGTCAGAACTGCTGAAGCCAAACACCTCATTCATAAAGAGGTAAAATGTCATATTGTAAGTTGGATTACTGTCAGCTAAACAACAAAGTGGAATAACAACAACTGCAGGCACAGGCAAAATGTAAGTAGACAACTGGGTTAATAAAGTAAACTAAAATGGAAACAAGCAAAGCATATTTTCCAGTTGACTCCTTGGCAGACAGATGCTTACTTTTCTCCTATTTGCACCCCCTCGATTTCCCTTTTCTGTACAGCTGTTAGTCGATAAAAGGGGCAAACATGATGATCAAAAAAAATAACAGAGTTTCTACCTTCACAGGAAAAAGTGAACTCGCATGCAGCAGTTCTACAGTTTGACCTTTGTGGACTTCCTTGGAGAGAAGTTGATCCCCTTTTCCTCAGCAAAACCACTGCAGCAGCATTTCAGTGAGGAAAAACCATATAGTTTGTACCTTCACGGCCCCATTCGACCAAACTGATCTTCTAAAGTATCCCTGAGTCTGCTAAGTGCTACCAGCTCTGCTAACTGTGGTATCTTGTCCCAGGCACAACCGGCCCATTGTCCTCCTCTGGGGCTTCATCTTGCTTCAGGCCAGTCACCTGATGATCTTGTGCACCCCTTTCCACAAGCAAGTCGGGCCCAAACAACCAACGCCCACGATCCTACTCCCAGAAACCACTGGTCCCTATGCTCGCAACCATCTCCCCACCTTTCTGAGTTGGGTGGCCCCGTGCTCATGTAGATCTCCTCAGCTGCCCCGGTGGTTCTCAGAAGCACGAACCCTGCAATCCAGCAAGGCTGCTGTGAGCCACTGCTTGCTGTCCCCGGACCACAGAGCACTTTTTGTGCGCAGAGTCGTGTCCTCCGCTCCCTGACCAACGTGAGTTTCACATGCCTCCACGCTCATCCTTAATGCATGATGTCACACCTCATTTTCCTAATGCAATAATCATGCCTCTCCCTCCCAAGTCTGTCCATTAGGGCACCATTCTAGTCATTTCCATAACTGGTTAGGAGATAAGTCCTGTTTGTCTGCGTGTGTGCTGTAAACCCAAACCACCTGCAGTTGCCATATTTGTCAACTTCCAGGGAGGTGTGGAGAAGTGATCAAAATGCAGTTAATGGCTACTCATGGTCTTTCAACTTCCAAAATTAAAACTCAAAGCACAGCTACTCTTTTGCCCAGAACCTTGGTTATGGGGCAAATTTAATGGTTACTCAAAACGACATGAAGATGTGAATGCTAGCAGTCTGATCACTTGTGGTTATCTGGACAGACAGGGGCATCAGCGGTGAAGTTACTGATTCACGAGTTTATCGCCAGAAAAGTGGAATTGTCTAATCGATTAGCCTGGTCCCGGTCTACTTTACCATTTACATATTTAGAAAATTACTGTATACAACAAGTGGAGAAGCAAGTGGTTGTGGTGCTGCCTCACACAGCACAGGCTGTTCAAGCCCATCCCAGTGTGTGGACCTCGCAGGTTCTCTCTGCGTCTGCAGGAGGTTTCCTCTGGGTGCTCCAGTTTACTCCCACAGTGCACAGAGGTGTTCACAGATCAGTTGGTCACTCTGACCCCCCTCATAGTGTCCATTTGTGTGCCCACCATGCTGTGGACTGGTATCTCATAGAAGGTGTAGTTTCATAGCCTGGTGCCCAGTGACCGAAGTTTCATTTCATTTTTGCTTTACTGCTCCATTTTTTGTGTTCGTAGATCTTGTGTGTGTTCTGTTTCGGAAGATTTGTTAACTATGAAGTTTGCAATCACTATGAAGTAGCAGTTGGGCAGCCGTACGGCACTATAGACTAATTCACGAAGTAAAACTACTTTGTGTTGCGTTATTACTTAAATATTGAACATTACATATATTCATCTTCATAGGATTTGGTGACATTTTAGTACATGGATTTCAATTCTGGGACTCAGCAACACAAATTTTATCATTGAATTAATGCCAACTAGACAGACTTGTGAGAATGCGCCATTCAAAGGGTTTTTCTAAGGTATGGACACACGAGGCATTAACCTCTCCTCTACATGAGGGTCTCAATTACTGTCACAAGTTTTCAAAGAGCAGAAGCCACGCAAGATCTCCAACTTTCAGACAGGCCTGGACGATCCAAAAACTGCCCAACCTCACCTCACGCATTTGGGTTGCTGAAGCCTACGACTGTTAGATGGCACACCCTGGGGCTCAGTGTGCACATCCTTTTCAGATGATAATTCGTGAAAACGCTGTGAAACGCAGGGAGTCAACACCACGTGTGCTCCGGGGCCCGAGAAGTGAGGAATGTCTGCATCCCCTGTAAGCGCTGCTTTATTCAAAGTCGCCACAACAGCCCTGGTTTGCGCACAGAAAAGTATTTTACGGCAAAGACAAAGCAAGCGAGCGCCCAAGTGGAGACTCTTCCCTCCCACATATGAAGTAATTCTGCAAAAATGGTAAATTACTGCCTGCCAACTAAGGAGAAAAGCAGAACGCACACCCAGGCCAAGGGATCCACAGCTTTACCCCAGGTCGCCATGGCAACACAAAAACAGGATGCTCGTGTGAAGAATACAACAAAGGAAGGTTTACAGTGGCCAGAGCTTTTGTGGGAGTTGAGAGTGACAGGGTGGAGTGGGAAGGGGAACCGACAGCCTCTCACCGCTGTCCAGGGATCGTGCCTCGCTGGTCAACTGTGAGAAGGGCACCGCTGCGCAGGTTCCAACGGAAAAAACCATACGACACCCCATGGGGGGGGGGGCACACAAACACAGTTTAAGGCACAGTATGGTGCTGTTCTAAAAGCAGCCTCCATGGCTATCTGCCCAGAAGCCTGATCCAATTAGACTTAAAAGGGACGGCACCCAGCGGCCTGCCAACTATGATGGACTTCATTCTATTACATCAGCTGTTTTTCTTCTCTCCCTTCCTGGTTGTTCGACAACTGCAGGAAGTGTTGGTCTCCCATTAGGCTTCGCTCACTATTTGCAAAACAATAGTACTTACAGATCTGATTTCACATCTTGCATGACCGTCCAAAGGGCAGCGAAGCACAGCTTTTGGAATTAACCTTTTTGAGGTTTAAACTTTATGAATGCAATTGTAAAATACTGATAAAAGGGCTTATGTCTGCATACATGGCTAACAAAGCTCGATCTGAGGATACTGTTCTTGTTCTCCTACGCGTCAGGTGGGAAGTTACAGTCCAGGCAAACAATTACAGCCTAAAACCAGGTACCGATTTCACGTCCTGTCAGAGGACTGACTACCATTGCCTGTGATTTATATTTCGTGATGCTGCAGCAGATATTAGATATAAGAGTTAGGCCATCATCCAGGGCCCAAAGGAAAAAAGATAATGGAAAAGCTATATTTTTCAGACCAGTCCAGTAAGTATTTAACAGTATTGCTACAAATTTGCGACAGGTTCCAGCAGCCAAAGTGGATGCTGACCACTTCCCTAACCGAGCTCAGAACAGTCAGAGGAAATTGGTTTGGGATCGGTGGTGAGTGCACAAACACAACATTAAAGTAAATCCATGTTCCGATTTTACTTATAAATACATTTGATATCTCAGTTTACTGTGTATGTACTGTTATCATTAATCTGAAATTATAGATCATTTCCTTAAATTGCAGCTGGATTGTGGGAAGTGCTGCCCATTTCTGTCAGTTGGACATGAACGCAGTTGAACGCAGTCTTTAACAATTAAAGAAAAAAAATTGTCCGTGTTTTTGTTTATTTTAAATGTAAGACATCCTCTCCTGTTACCCACAGGCAAATGCAGTGATAAACAACTGCTAGATTTAAAACAGCAGCTGTCTAGGCCACCTAAGCAAAGAACATGCATGGATTGACAGTTGGTTGCTCATGAATGAATAAATACCGAGTACGCAAGTGTCTTCTTATAGATTAGCTTACATGTAGGACACAGCCTGGACCTTTGCAGCAGCTTTTCTGCTAAGCAGTGAAAATGTTTTTTTTTTTTTTTTTTTTCCCCCCCCCTTTATAATCGGGGCTGATTCTTCAGACTAACATGTATAGAAAAGGGTCCGAATTTGGTTGGAGGCCCCATTCCTGTCTTTGCTTAGGGCTCTGAAACCATTAAATCTGCCCCATGTTTATTTACATACTATGAAACACTTAAGTTTTCAGCTTCTCCTCTTCACATCAACTCCACCTATGCCAGTCCCAAGCCCAGATGCAAAAGGAGGAGGGTTGGGTATGGGGCTAGCCCCCTCATCCCATAAAAGCCCTACAGGCTACAGAAACATGAACAAGGAACACTTCCAACCTCTACTCTGGAGGAGAAAGGATGTTCATCAAGAAGACTTGGGTGGCAAAAACCGGGAGTCTTCGGAAGCCACGGCACCGAACACCCTTTCTCTGACAGGGAACACCACCACTGGGACCTAGGAATGCCTTCAAATCACTTTTACTACAAATTCAAGGCAACACCACCTCACTGTCAGCTCATTGGCCATTCTTTGCTTCCAGTCATCTTTCTCTTTAACCAGACACCAAAATTTTTTTACCAGCAGACTGGGTTTTTCATTTGGGGAAGTTGAGCTGAGAGCTCAGAAATAGGAAACAGCTTTGAAAAGTTTGCCAAAGGAGGGTGCACAGTCAGGTAGAGTCATGGAAAAAGTCAAGCTGTGCTGAAACTTTAAAAAATAAAAAATAAAAAAATGTTAAGTAAAAACAGCGCTCCAGAAATATGATTAAGTCTAAAGAGTGTGAAGACAAATGTCTTTACACTTTTTAATATTTGCTTAAATGCAGTATAACCATAAAGGGCTGATCAGACCTCCACCTGGGTCCAACTTTTGCTTCCTTGAACCCACAGCTCACTCCCCCGATCATCTAGACGTACTCTCCACAGCCTCAAGTATCTAAGCCTGTTTCTGACCGCCAGCATACCACAGACCCTGTGTGCAGGCTATGTCAGTGGGCACACCTTGGCCTCCAGATTATGAGCAGGACTGGTCCACCAGACTTGGTGTACGAACATCCACACTCAACCTCTGCCAGCTTCACAAGTTCCTGATACAGACAGGATAACTTGTGGTGTTAATATGAACTGCACGGCAGTAATCCAGACTGAGGTCCTTGATCTCGGTCATGATGTTCTACCACGACTGGTTTGTGTGGTGTTGAGATTCAACCGTAGGACTGGCAAGACTCCTATCCTCTCAAGCCTCTCTCAGCCACTGCATCTCCCCATCAGTGTGTTCATGTACGCATTACTGGGAGGGAATGTTTTAATACAAAAGAATAATGCCTACAAAAATAAACGACAAATGTTCCACTAGCCAGCTGTGGACTGGCTTTACTCCGTCAAGCCGATTTGGTCTGGTTTGAGGTCTAGCAAAAGCTCATTTAGGCATAAGAATAAGACAGTAGGTGGGGAAAAGCTTGAAAACATTACATAAACTTTGCTAACGTTTTAAAACGAACAGCAATTTTGCTTGAGGACAGTTTCCAGTGGGCTTTGTTAAGTCTGAGCTAACGCTGCAAGAACGTGGCCTTCTCTGCACCGAGCAAAAATGGTGCAAACAATACGAACTTAAGAGATTTTAAGGAAGGCCTTATAAAAAAAAAAGTTGGACTCACCTTTCTGTAAATATCCTGACATTGAAATTATCTGGAAAATAAAGCAAAATTTCAGTAGCGCTAATGAGGAGCTGGGCCAGTTTAGAAACACTTGGGCAATTTTAGATGTAACCCTCAAATAGGAGATTTGTTTGTTTGCTAAAGCTTCAGTGTTTTCCCAAAAACACAGGCAGAGGCACTGAAAACTCCTCGTAAAAACAAATTGCTGGCTGGTAATAAGCTCAGGAGTCACCTATATTGTAAAACCGCGCTAAAGCATTAAGCAACAAATGAACAAACAACCGCAAATCATCCGGCAAGGCTTACCTGCAAGAAATGGCAGCACAATGCAAATAGGAATGCTGGGTAGTGTAGTCTTTTATAGAGAAGCAGGGCCACTGGAACCGTTGTTTGCCAAAGGAGAGACAAATCAGTGCATTTGGAGATGGAATGCATGCTTTATTTATACAAATAAATATAAATTATTTGCAAATGTAAATAACATGAAGAAGGACTCATTAATCTGCTATTATTTTTGTGCGTATTTATAATTTGATTGCAAGCATGTGTTGAGAGAGTCTGGGGCAGGCGCTTGAGTTTTGTGAGGCAGAGGGAGGAGTCAGAGTGGGAAGAGTCTGTACTGAGATTGAAGAAGTTACTGTTCCATAGTGATTTTTCTTAAGATAGCATAACAAGGAACAGCAGAATATTGTGTTTAGTCATTATAAATGGTGTAAGTATTAAGTGCCAGAAAACAACTGGTTCCAAATGCTATGCATTTTTAAATTCCAACAAATGCAGAATTCATTGCAAAAAAATGGGGCCGAATGTCGGTGACGGTGACAGTTTGGTGGATTTTGAGACAAGCGAGATGACATGACTGTTTTTTTCCAGGCTGCCTGAACCTTTATTTAGCTGCTTTTGTTGAAAATGACACAATTTCACATTTGAAATGTTTATACAGCCAGAAACATACCGATGCTGCCAAGGTACTGTGACGAAGAAGAAGAATCAGACTTTTAAGACCAGAAGGGAGGAAAAAACCAGAATGTAAACTGAATTAATTGTTGCTGAGTGCAGGGGTGGAATTTGTGGCATCCTGGTAAGCAGCACCGTAAATGCAAGTGCATCCACCTGTCGCAGTACCTTTAGCGAAATGACTGAACCACAGATCCCAGCCTGGCTTTTAAAACCGCAACTTGCGGGTTTTGAACAATGATGTTTGCCACCTCTCGACACAAAATACTAATGTCTGCAGTTTCAAATCCTGGACGAACATCTGGCAAAGAATCCTTTGGTATGACAGACAAAAAAAAATAAAAGAAATAAAAGACAAACAACAAATCAGTTTGGAGATTGAATGATCAGTACAATGGGAAAAAAAAGTTTATTTCCATAATAAACACGTACAGTACGTAGTTTTAACAAATGTAAAAAAAAAAGTGCAATATGCATTCAAACTACAGCAAATTTACAGTACAAAAAAAAGATACTGCATACTTAAATATAAAAAAAGTGTAACAAAAACAATGAACATCCTGACAGAAGGAGATGGAGAGGGGGTCCGTGAAAGCGTGGTTCTTAGCATTTGTTTGTTTTTCGTGGACCCGCCGCCAGGTTGACGTAAGATCAGATATGACATTGTGCTGATGTCATCAGGAAGACCCCCCCACTGTTTCTGAAACACACGGTGCTCAAGACTGGATAATTTCACACGTCACTGCCTGCGCTGTTTGAAATCCTTGCTAAAATCCTCTAAAATCAGACATAAAACCTTTAGGGGAAAGAACTTTGGTTTCTCCAACATTTTACGCAGTCAAATTTTGCAACTGAAATCACTCATTTGGCAATCAGGGTTGAGAATTTTAATGAAAACTCTTTTTTTTCCTTTTACTTTAGGAACCCTAGTGAAGGACTGGGACCAGAACATCACCGATTCACTTGTCCTGGTCCCACTAACGCTCCTCTGACAAAATCTGAACAACAGACCACCAAAAGCACAGGAGTGCAGGGGTGACTTGTTCAGGCCTTAGAGGATGATGACCCACTCAGCAGCCAGCAAAATCTGCAAAGCCAGCAACTCTTTCTCTCACTCACACACACACACACACACACACGAGTCAGACAGAGTCAGAATACAATGGCCTGGGTGTCATGCATTAAGGCACTTTAAGTACAAAAAGAGCACAAAAAAATATGTGGTTCAAGTTCAGTGCAGCAGCAGCAGCAGAGATGGTGGCAGCAGACAGTGCTCTTCTGTGCTGATGGCACTGGGATGGAGGGGGTCAGGAGTGGGACACTGAACCTGCGTCACACTGCTGGTTGGCATATAAACAAATGCACCCTCTGCCAGTCAGGCTGCTTCTGGGGAACGGATGTGAGCCCACTGAGGCTGTGCTGCAGAAGCGTCTCCATCATGGAGGAAGCAAGCAGCTCAGGGTATCTAAGCACTGATGGTGCTCCTCAAGATGAAAGCCTCAGATGGCCCGACAGCAGCACGAATGACAGCACAAGCAGACGTACTGACTCGCAGCTGTACGTCTTGTACGGTTGGGTCATAATTGGTCTTCTTTAGACCTAAATCCAAATAAATGTTTCTTTCCACTCTCTCTGCCCATATGAGGATCTTTTCCACCCTGCCATCCCTTTGTCTTTCATGTACAGGCAATTCTTTTATGCCAAATTAGCCCAAAATGACAGAATCAGACTTAAACATTCTGGCTCTACTACTGAAATGTTCACACCATTTGTCCAATTTTGCCCAATTTGACATCAAGTGACCTTTCCAGCACACTGTCTCTTTCGGCTCTTCAAAAGTACTTTTCCGGTACTCGGTCACATCGTGGCAGTAGCACCCGTATCAGTATTAACAGCTTTGCCAAAAAAGATTCTGACTGTACAGTCTCACACACGCTCACGCACACTCTCTCTCGCTGCACCGTGCATCTCCAATCCAAAATATGCGAATGTACGATTATTAACCACACATACGAAACGCGCAACTGCAGACTGAATATATATTCATGTACATACTGCAGAAACCTGTATGAAATGTGCATATTCGGAAAACCAGGTATGAACCTCAGTCTCACGACACCGCATTCACACCCTGTGACCCGAATGAAACTAGTGGAGAAGAACCAGCCTGTATGTCCACATCGCGTGTCAAATCCTGCGTGCAGGACTGCCTAACTGCAGACAATGGCTCCTGCGTCGCACTGAAAATTTCAACAGTCTATTTGTTTAAATAAATAATTCACAGTAACCGTGTAATTCAAATACATAGCCTTTGCACACACTCGGCACATTCAGCTCGCACATCTGCAGGAAACACACATTTGACTGCATAGCGTGTTCGGGGAAGGGACTCAATGGTAAAATAGCGTATGGCTGCATACAAAACTCCAGACAGACTTGCATATTATGTGCTAGTAAAATAAATACAAAAACAAATAAATTAAAAGACATTGGTTGGGTCAGAAGACATAGAGCTGGGGTGACGACAGGGGATCGGGTGTCAAGAGTACAGGGGGTGACGCGGGGTCAGGGGGGTCCCCCTTACTGAGCACATCAAACAGTCAGTCCCAGTAACAATTAGATGTAAACATTTGCGAAGGAATCGATGCAATTTTTCATCCTATTAACCGACACGTTTGCAGACTTAGCTGTCCGGTGGCACCGTCCAAACAGCCGAGACCTGAGGAAAGGACTGCGGGGTCTCTTCCACCGTCGCTGTCAGGGATGCGTGGGGACAGTGATGCAAAGCGGGGCCTCTGTGCAGCAGGGTACACCAGGCCGGTAAGGTGAGCGTCGTGCCACAGCTCCCGCCGGCAACAACAACAGAATCGGGCTTCCTAGGAGTTGCGGTTCTGAACCAAAGTCCAAAGCACGCCCACGTTCACGCTTGGCTCTTTAGTATCAATGTCCACTGCGGTCCATCCGGGACAATCAAGCGGGGGTGATGTTCCAGACAAGGGGTTCGGGAGAGAAGATTACAGGTCAGACCCATCACGACTCCACGAGATCAAAGTTGCCGTCACTTCCCCTACAGTCCATCCTGCTCAACTGTACTGCATCTTCTGCACCAGCCCTGCTTTTGAAACCGTATGACCTCCAGAGCAGCACAGGGTGGCCTTCTCAACATCTCCAACCGGGAGAGCCCACGAACCAGTTCCAGTGCCAAAAATCAAAGTCACCAGCACCGGTACTGGAGGCCGGTCCAAGCGGAGCCTTGCAGCTCCGGAACCAGCGTGGAAATAAACCGCCTTGGCTTTGTGACCTCCAATGCGGGAGGCTTGGCCGTTACTCCCCCAAACCCGCACCCGGCCCTCGGTCGCACCCGTGGAGCCGACCGCTCCGCCGCGGTCTGTTCCAGCCTTTGCCTGCCCGTGTGTTTCTGAGCACATGCCAGCAGCACGAAGAATTACACATTTTACTTGGAGATACAGACCCAACTCCCCACCCCGCTGCCCCAGAGGTAGGATGGTCCTGGGAGTTGAAGGAAGTTCAGATGAAAATCGGCAGCTGCGCGAAAGGGGTGAACGTGCGGCATGGAGGAACGAGAACGGATCGACTCCTCCGCACCCCGCCGACGTCTGGAGGGAAGGTCACAATCACCACGACACAGAGGAGGACACCATGGAAACCAAGTCATATGCCCCTGGGGTAAGAAAGCCACTGTGCTCGGCGGTTTCTTCTTCCCGTTCATTTGTTCCAAATCATGAAGCGACTTCAGCGATCACAACAAGTAGCGCGGGCTCGAGTACGAATGCGTCAGAGATCTTTGCTCCTGGTCCACCTGGCTCACGGAGCAGGTTTTCCTTAAATCGCCAGCAAGCTTCACGTCAAGAGGGACAGCGGAACTGCGCAAATTATTTCGGCAGCTGAAGCGATCGACCGCTCAAGTGTTCAAGGGTTACGGAAAGCTGCACGCACAGGGCCAGGAGCGCGCACACACCTGGGCTGCAGGTGACTGGAGGTTCTATGGCTTGAAATGTGAAGGTTACGATTCTTCTCTACTTATGTTTCCATTTTAATGCAGAACTTTGCTTAGCTCGTTTCTCTAGGCACGAAAAGGAGCCGCCACACCGAGATTCTTGGCCTGGGACCTGTTTCTTCACTTGAGGACCCCGGGTAACCTTAGCCACAACTTCGGAACTCCTGGAGGGGGAAGCAACTCAAGGAACAAAGTATTCGCAAAACCAAAGAGGAGTGCACACGCACCCAACGAAACAAAAACTAAAACTAAATCTGACAGAAGAAAATAAAAGGCCTCTAAATCCTCGGAAGCGACACCGAACTCATGCCGACAATTTACAGGAGTTATTGCTTCAGCCAATTGACTAATAAACATTTACACTCGGGAGGTTTTCCCTCCTCCACAGGTTGCCGGGACGCCAATATGTTTATTCCAACAGCTGTTGCCTCATATGTTAACAGTTAAACGCGTGAAACAGTCTTTTGGGTATTTCAGGGCAATTCTGCATGCTTATGATTGCATCTAAGAGTTCAGAAGCTGGTTGGCAGAAGAGAGTAACATCGGACGCATGTTCAGTTGCAGCTCTGTAAAGACAATGCTGAAACCCAGCTCAGGCGGGGGCGTGGGGGGGGGGGGGGCGGTACAGTAGGACGTAACCAAAAAATCTCCCATTTTCTCCGGAGGAAATTTGCAGAAATAATGCTGACAAAGCCAACAGCTGTCCACGTTCGCCAAGTCGCAGAAGATTAACGCGTTGCACCTTACAGAGCGGACTAGAGGGCAGGAGGGCGAACGGCACCGCTTCGAGTGACCTGCTGAAGAGCCGTTGCTGTTATCTCGGCAAAAGCACTACGCCGGCGAAGGGGGAACGCACTGGAACGGTGACTCGGTTGCTGGAAGAGAAACTCGGACCCCTTCCTGTTGGCTACAGGTGGCTTTCCCGCAGAGGGGTTAACTTACACACATTCATAGAGCTCCACAGGAGATGAGCTGGAAACTGTACAACAATATTTGGATTCTTCTTAAATATGTTGTTTTGTTATATTAATAAACATATATTTTATATATTCTTGTGTGTATAGATATGTACATGTTACAGTGTCATTCCTTGATGATCATTCCACTCTATCGCCAGCTTCACTTTTCTGAGGAGGATGAGGAAGCGCACAGCAGGTCCGCTAGTGCTCTTCTCTGCTCAGTACAGCATCAGCTCCTTGGGCTCCCCAGGGGTGAGGTTGTTAGCGCCCTCTCCTGCACGCTGCGTTGAAGGTGCAAGGTGCCAGGCCGCTGCCACCCAGGTCTGGTGTCAGGCTCTGGGGAGAGCAGCAGGGTTCCGGCATCCGAAGAGCATGCAGAAGACAGGTCCTCCGATGAGAAGGTGAGGCAGCCCAGCTTGGCCAGCGAGTTGGAGCGCTTGAGGCGAGAGGGCAGGGTGAGGCCAGCCAGCCGCACTCGGGCCTCGATCTCCTGCGCGCGCTGACGCACGAGACCCGGCTTCCCGCGCACGCTGCGAAGGCTGTCACTGCTGGAGCTGCGGGTCAGCGTGGAGCCATGCGGTGAGCTAGATGCACTCTTCAGCAGTTCGCCAGCCAGCGGGCGGTCCACTAAGGGTGTGGAAGCTAGAGGACAAGGCTCCAACAGGAGGCCTGAGTCCACCTCCATCTCTTCCACTGGGTCCCCTGAATCCATCTGTTCCAGGGGTGTCACATCCAGGGTGAGGCCCACCAGTTTCTCCAGCTTCTCTGTGTGCTTGCGCACCAGGCCAGCCCTCTGCAGTTGTATCAAGGACTCCTGGTGCTGGGTGAGGTATCCCGGTGGTGCCGGTCTCTCGGCCACCAGGTTCAGCTTCAGCAAGGCCAGTTCTGTGATAGCACCCCCTGGTGGCCCCTGCCTTTCACCGCCGGTCTCCTGCTCCCCTTGTAGGGCTTCACTCATATTGTCCGCTTCCAGAGGGCAGGGTGCATCGCATGGTGGCACCTCCTCACAGCTCATGGGCGACGGTGGTCGTGGGTAGGGAGGGTCACCAGTAGGGCAGCGGGGTCCAGGGAGCCGCAGCACCCCAGGGGGAGGTGACCCATTTCCTGGGACGTTGGGGACAACGACAGGGTGAGCAGAATTAAGGCGAAGGCCACGGTCCACAGCCATTGGCTCACAGCACAAGCTGAGTGGGGCTTGCGTGGAAACGTACAAGGGCTTGACTTTATAAGAACTTCTGTTGCTGGCACTGTCCTGCAGAGAAACACACATTCCATAAGAAGAGTGCAGACAGGGCAAATGTGTACACTGGATCCTGACACAAACATTCTAGTTACAAATGATACACATTTACAACTTTTATTTTCATTTGCCCTTTTTTTTTTTTTTTTTAACCAGTCTTTTCAAAAATTTCTGCTTGTTGGGAGTAAAAATGTCCTCACTTTCTGTATTTAGTCGTCTGTAAAATATCCTCAAATACAATAGAAACAGAACAGTGAAGGACCACCTTCGGTCAACTCTCATACAGCGTTTACAGCTCAAAGGAAGATATTGTTCAGATTTGATTGATCATTTAATCACATAATAATTCATTATTTACTGAGCGGTGAAAATGATTTTAAAATTACAAAAGGTTACAAACAGACTTCTGTTATCAATTTTGTTTGTAGACTGAAGATCGAGCGTACATGTAAACTTAATACAAGGTGATACTTAATACAAGTGGGTCACCTTAATGTGCAACTATTGATCAATTTTAAGATGCAAATATATGCATGAGATGAAATGACGTCTCTAAACAAATTCTAATCTGCAAATATGACCTTACAGTATACAAATACAGTTCATCCTCGCATGACTGGACTAACAGGAGGTGTGATATGCAAATAAAAAATGTTTGCTTTTAGCAAAACCTCACAATATGACAAAGTAAGGCAATAATGTACCCATGCTACAGTGGTGCCACAAAACCCCAACTCTCCTTTGACTGAGGTATGGCATCTGTTCACAAATCTGGGTGGCGAAGACCAGACTTTAGTAGCTGAAGACTCAAGTTTGTGATTTTTCAACACTGCAGGACCACCTAAACTCCCACTGATAAACTCTCCTGACCCTTGACAATCTTAGAGGTTCACATATTTTTTTCAGACATGTTTTTGAAAAATAAATGGAAGGAAAAGTACTATATTTTTATTAGGTTTTCTACTCTATGCAGAAAATCCAAAAGGTTCACAAATTTTGTAGCACCACTGCATGTTGGACAATGGCACGGATTTCATGACATTTCCTTTCCATTTATAATCACTTTTTTAATAGTATTAATAACATTTTTCTGCAAGTAAATCATTTCAAATAATGAAATTAAATGAAAAATCTGGAAAAAGTACGGCATATTTAACAACAGCATTGTGATGCACCAGACTGGTCATAATATCCTGGTGACCAAGGATTAATCCTGAGGGGATGAACTGTAAGGCTGTTTAAAATGTTTCTAACACTGAATTAGATTTCGGAGATCTGCACTGAGAGGAATCAGCTTGAAGCACCAGCTGGGTCTTCACTCACATGGAAGTGGCGCTTGCAGCTCAGGCTGTTGTTGTTGTTGGCATTCTCGTTGAAGCGGTTCAACTGGCCCCCCAGAGAGAAGGTTTGTGACCCCAATGTACCCTCCTCTCCCTCGTCCTCAGGCACCCCTCCCTGTGCACTTGTGCACCCAGGCCGTGCCAGTGCCTCCATTTCTGCCTCTTCCTTCTGTGCCTCCTCCTCATCCTCCTCCTCCACGGTGCTGAACTCTAGGCGCATGCGTAGCTCCTCCAGTGGCTCAGGGCGACCGCAGGTCTGGGCAGCTGTACCTTCCCCAGGCAGGCCAAAGTGAGGCAGGGGGCATTCACGGCCCTCGAAACCACCGTCATCCAGCAGCGCATCCCGTTCCACGTCCTCAATGGCGATGAAGACGCGGTCGACATCCAGCAGAGGCGGGGCCCGCACCGGAGTAGATGGGTCACTGTCTAGTGCTGAGTCTGACAGTCTGCGAAAGTAGTAGTTGAAGTTGGGCGGGTCCAAGGGATCCACCTCCAATCCGATGGTCCTGCATGGAGAGGAGCGTGCCCCCTCGCCACCCCAAGCCTCATCACACGGTGGAAAGCCTGGTTCCGGGGTCACATCTCCGGGGCCGTCTGGTCCGCAGCAGGGGCCTGAAGCAAGCAAACCTTCGGAAAGCTCACTTTCCGGGTTGGTACGCCACAGCTTGTTGTGCCTCTGCTTACTGGGGGGAGGTCAAGGGTCGTGGGTTGAAAGACAACAGAAACTGTTCATTAGAAGGAAAAATCGCTACTGTTTTTAAAATAGAACCATCTTATGTTTTAGAAGTATTAATAGATTCTTAAGTTATTTTAAGAACACAGCATCTCTGCCAAAAGAAGCATCTACAAGAGTTGAGCACAAACTGTGGCTATGACTTGTGCATGTGTACACAAGGGAAAAGGTGGGTGTTTGCTGTCAGCAATCGTGTTCAGACGAAAAGAATACAATATCACCTACAATAACATGAATATCTTGGATAAAGACCACAACTTAAAGCTAGAAAAAATTAACTCTATTATATTTTACTTGGCTTCTTCAATAGGTCTTCAGCTTCTAAAACTAACAGAGAAGCCACATAAACTTTAGGAAAGGGATCCCAAGAATGTGCAAGTGGCACTCTTCAGGGCCTGGTCCCTTGCCCAAACTAGGACAAGCCTTTTATTTTAGAAAAAAACATTTTTAAAAAAGCAACCTGACTGTATTAATAGAGTCTTTAAAAAAAGGTAGCTGCAGCATTTCTCCTTTTTTATACTGATTTATGGCCCTTTGTGGTTCACAGAGGCTCCCACCTGGCATCTAGGATGCCCTCATACTCAGCCAGCTGCCTCATGAAACCAGCATTGGGGCGCGCAATGCTCCTCTTCTGCTTGACAAAGTTGTAGGCGGTCTCCAGTGACCAGCCATACTCCTTCATGGCGTAGGCGATGACTGTGGATGCAGAGCGGCTCACACCCATCTTGCAGTGTACCAGACACTTGGACTGATTCTTCCTACGAGATGCGAATGCAGTGGTGTTTATAGTCATGGATTCCTATTAACAAGCCTCACAGCATACTCATAGTAATGCTTAGACTGAGATATCTCCATTCATTGTATTTTTATATACACCTTTCCCAATATGCTGATTCACTTAAAACTTTCAGTATTGCAAGAAGTAGAGAGAGGTGCAGCAAGTAGAAAAAACAATAGCAGCAAAGCATGTGTAATAAATGTAGGGGGAAAGTGAAGGTAATAGAGGGGATGGAATAAAATTCCTAAGATTGATACAGGATAAAACATCTTGGTGTTAAAGGCCAACTGGCTGCACACCCCTCTTGGGCAATGCTGAAAATATATAATTAGGCAAGGATTTGGGAGAAAATAGGATTTGCAACCAATTGAGGAGAGGAAACAATACACAGCAGATGTAGTAACACCTGACAGCACTGTGCAAAAGTATTCAGACTCTTGACAAATTCTCAAACTTAACTGAATCACAAACAGCAGACTGAAATTTTCTTTTTTGTTGCACTTTATTTCAGGACACTAAAAATGTATTTTTTAAATTTTCATTGTCACCATCTGGCATAGGAAGTGCAGTGGCTCTGAGCGAGCAGAATGTAAGGGAAAACTGCCCAGTCCAACACCAAGACTTTACTGGGTACTATTCAGACCACCTCATGCCCCCTGCAACCCCTGTAATTCAAAATGCTTATTTGCACATTGCTACTTGTAGCTACTGCGAATTCCCCAAGTATTTCTCTATTTACGTAATTTATACACCAATAGTATTTCAATAGCTGTTTACTAACCGCCACTCTATTGGAGCAAAAGGTGATGCTACCATGTATTAACATGGGGACTGCAGTTATGAAAACTGGCATATTTCAGTTGTTTCTTAATATACAAAATACAGTTTGTCTTTCACTAAAATGATACACCTGCTCAGCTGCTGCCCTGAGTCAGGTTAACTACAACTGGCATGTGACTCTCATGTTCCCTGCCACACAACTATGTAGCTCTTAAGCCCATTCACACGGTTCGTTCCTCTGTTAACAGAAAATTATGGTTCTTACTTTGCCTTGACGATAAAGTTATACGTCTCATTCCAGTGGGCCAACAGGTCTGTGGCCTCTTCATCATAAACTCGGACGTTGTGATAAGCAAATGTGCCTGGGAAGAAGTTGTCGATCTCTCTCGTGACATTGAGGATGTAACCCACTCTGAAACATATTTGTTTAGAGTTTGAGTTTAAACATGTCAACTGTTATAAGCTACTGACATTTCACAGTATGTGATTATCACTTTATGCCAAACCAAGACATTTCCTTTGTTCATTCATTGCATTCAAAGATTTCAGCCATTGTAACTGAAAGGTTAAGGGGTGATAAGATTTTAAAAGGCAGTTGTTGAGATCTTGCTTGAAAGCAGGAACCAGCGACCCATCTGCTACTTCTGCAAAACTACTGTCCACTGACAGTTAACTGGTTGGCTAATTTTACAACTGCCTGGAGCTAATTCTTTTTTCAGCAACGACCCATGCCATTTACCATACTTACTTATAAATGATGCTATTTACCATGCTTTGCCCATTTATACAGCAGGGTAATTTGTTTATGGAGAAATTCAGGGCAAGTACCTTGCTCAAGGGTATTCTAGCTGGAGGTGATACCTGAAACTGTGACCTCCTCATCTAGAGGCAGCTCTAACCCTTACAAACTACCTGCTGCACCAATTTCACATGCAAAGGACTCTCTTACTTACCCCAACTCCTGGAGCTCCTCCAGGTTTGAGGCATTCCATTCAGACCCCTAGGACAGAGAAATTCATGACATAGGTCTCCACAAACCACTAAACAGAAGTATGCCTTGCCAGAAGCCCACTACCATCCTTCTCATCTTTTCCCCAGTCATCTGGACAAGGCTATTTCAAAGGAGCTTATACCACCACATCATAACTATGATATCTTGGTCAAATTTAACCTGAACAGCACAGCTGTCAGCATATGGTAATAGCCTGGATGTCTTTACCAGGTAAAGGTGGTCAAAGATGAGCGTAGCCTTGTCCATCTGGCCCAAAATGAGAAGCATCTCGTTGTCAATGAACTCCTTATATTCCTTCAGGTTGCAGTTCATGTGTTGTTCTAGCTCATTGCGAATCTGTCAAAAGAGATGTCTCGGTTTTTTCACAAAGTTTAGCAGTTTGCTGTCTAATGCTGCAACAATCAAGATCCACCAAAGTACTCAGGCCTCTGCATAAGCATGTGAGCTATGAGTCCTTCCTTTGGTTGTACAGCACAGATCTAACTGCACTGCTGCAGGGCACCACTGCTTACCTCTTTGGAGGTGACATTCTCCAGGTCTTGGAACATCATGATGCCCCTCAGTTTGGCTTTGATAAGGCACTCGGTTCGCTCCCTCTCTGTTGGCCTGCCCAGGACAGAGTTCACCGGTCAGCTGGCTGCATGTCCCACAAACGATCCTTAGACAAACTTTTTCTCACATATACGTTAAGTGGCGACCCTGCTGAAAGTTCCCCAGTTATGGTGAACAGTAACCATACATTCAAAGAGATGCTATTAAATCTCAGCTGACATCCAGGTGGAGTACTGAAATGAATTAAGTACGCCTATAGACACAGGCAATAAAAATAGCCTCTTTATGCAGTGAATTTTAAAAACTGTCAAAAGAATACTGCTGAAGTGTAGCGACTCATTTTATTTTTGCTCCATTTATAAGAATGATTGACAGAAATAAATACCACACTCAATGACTACTGAAGAAAAAAAATCTATATGCAGGCAAGTTGGCCGATTAAATACGCGCTTCAAATTTAAAAAGAATGTAAACCAGGGATGGGGAGGTTTCAATAATTTGCCTCACTAAAAAATTAAGGGTCAGAAGATCACTGCCTGTGTCTTTCACTCTGTATAGCATGTGGACACTGCTGTTAGAGATGCTGCGTACCATTAGAACAAATTATATGACATCATCTTTACTTGATCGTGACAATAAGGTTTTAGTCATCCTAGTGTAAGTATTCATGCCATGACAACTGCTGATATGATTAATAATTATATGCTTATTTCTATTAAAAACTCAAGTTTTCCTTACACTGTAGTACCACTGATCACGGTACTTTCCCACCGTCACCCATACCGTCAGCGTGATAAAAGGTATAAACTTGTGAAAATTGTACCAAGGAAAGGGTTTTTTGTCATAAGGATCCAGTTATAAGGGCTGAATGCACTTCACAAATTTAGAAAACAGTAAAATACATACTAAAAAAAAACAGTACAATAAAATGTCTTAACCAACAGCAACATGTAGTGCTAGTGCTCTCTGGGTTATAGAACACCGCGTAAGGACACGGGTCTTACTTGTCCACGAACATAGCAGGTGAGTCCGGCCGTGTGCTCTCCAGGTCCTGCATGGCATTCCATTCGTTGATGCAGCTCTGCTCAGAGGCAATGCAGCTTTCATAGTATCCCGTCCATGTGAGTGCCATACCACCCGGGTAATAGTTGTGCCTGCGTGACACCTCACATGCCTTGTGGAGGACCTGCAGCGCCGACCTGCCAAGGTAAACAGAACACTGAAGCTCAGACACACAGCAGCATGACGGTTGTGTTGGACCGGATAAACCTGGTTGCGGTCAAAGAAATAACACCTTGGATCACCCATGACAGCTAGTCCTAAACTAAACCACTGTTAAAACAGTTGAATTTCAAAGTAGTCTGAAATTACCTGGTCTCTCAAACAAATGTCAATGAGGCCAACTGTGCGTCACTAACATTTCAGCTTGCAGCATCCTGCGAATGCACCGTTTCACCAGGAGATGGTGCAGGGGCTCAGCACTAAAACACAGTCTGACAGCCAAAACGCAACTGCTGCTCTGCCTTAGTTGCGGACAAATGTTCGTCGTCACATTTTTCATTTAAGGTGGTAGAATGTGGAAGAACGGACCGATTGCTTACCACATGGCTTGTACAGAAACTGGCTTGAAGATGTGTGTACGCCCTGCTGTGGTCACACTAAAACCCCTGCAGTGAGGACACAAGATCATTTTAAGGCTCCCAACAACAAGAAGTGCCCTTAAGCAGAGCAAGAAGTGTGAATGTTAATGAAAGGCTGTGACAAATTACCTCATATAAATTTCAAAAAGTGATTTTGAAGGTCATTTTTTATATTTTAGGGAATGGGGCAAATCTCAGATTAGGAGATACAGTATTAAAAGAAACTGAAGAGGATTAAGCTGTGCTTCGGTGTGCGTGGGGATCTTGGTGTCACAATTTCACAGTAACCCATCAATTTGAGCAGTTGGACAAACTCAAAACATTCATTTTAATATTATTTTTGTGAAGGCATCTGTTGGTGAAATGCAATTTTGTTTTTTCTCTTTTGTAAATCACTTTGGTGGAGTGCTTGCTAAATGAATAAATGTTCATGTAAACTGTAACCCCATAATGGTTGTGGTGACCAAAAGGCAACAGAGGCTGTACAGACTGCCGAAACAAGGACTCACCCATCCCCATCCAGGTGGATCTTGGTGTCACTCCACAGTGGCAGAACCATCCCAATGGAGCAGCTCTTACTAAACAGCAACAACAGTCAAACCTCAGCAACTTATAAATGATCATCAATGATTTTGCTGTGTAAGCATAAACCTGGAGCTTGACAAAAATACCTGTCCTTGTTAGTAAAATCCATGCCCAGCAGGATATTCTCCTCGGTGTCCTGGCGACCGCTGGTGTAAACAACCACCATGTAACGTACCCGGTCCGTCCATGCGCTCTCCAACCGCACTGCCTGGGGGACAGGACAGGCGCATTACCAATCTGCTGTCATTCACCTGTCACACAGACAGACTTAAAACTGTTTCCATCTTCACATGTCTTAGAAAGAGATGATGTATCCACCATTGATGTGTATCAATGTCACAGTCATACACTCACACACAGCATGCATGCTCAGCACTGCTTTCCATGGTGCAGTGGAGTGTGTTCCCATATGCTAATAACCACAGTAAGCAAATGTTAAACACAGAGTAAAGGGTATACTGACAAGCTGCCCACTACTGGCTGTCAGAGTATTACTCACTGCACATGGATACTGTTTATAAGACAGCCTTTGTATACTCACTAGTTTTATTCGGTCTTCAGAGCGGAGGATATTTATCATCACCTGTAGGTGCTGCGGTAGGTCACCTAGAGAGAAACAAAGGCAAAATTCAAAAATTACTCCTGAATATTTCCATTGCAACTCTAAGAATGGGCCAAAATTCCTCCACAGCGGTAGGAGACCCTGTTTAACAGCTACAGGATACCTTTTGGAATTAGAAAGTGCCGCTGAGTTATGTCTGACTCCTACACAACCACTGGTGTGGTTTTCAAGGCAAGGAGAAACAAAAGTGGTTTGCCATTGCTTTATTCCGGCACATTTTTTCCTTAAGACAGGTGCAAATATGGAGGAGAACGTGCAAAATCCACACACCACCACCCACCACCGCCGCTGAGCTGGACTTGACCCCCACATCAGGCAAGCACCACCATACCCTGCTGTGCCATCACATCCCCCACAGGATGCCTTTAGCTGCAGTCAAAGGTGGCACACCCATATACCGACTGCAAAGGAGCAATTGCTTTTTCACACCTATTGCCGCACATGTCACCATCTTCCAACCCATGAACTCGACATGGTAGAATACTGGTGGCTTTTTTCTCCTCGTGAGACATATTGTACAATTGAAAAATTTATGATCAAATTTCGTTTTAAAAAATTGCAATAATAAATTGGAGGGGAGTAAATACTTTTTACAGCACAACAGGATTATATATGTATAAAAAATTGCTGCAGCAGCTTATGGAAATATACAACCTTTTCAATATAATGAACTTATTAAGTTGTCATTTTAACTTAAAATGCAAGTTTATGTACACTTTTTTACCCATTTATGCAGCATTTTTTTAATGATTTAATTTTTTTCAGGGTAGTAGCACAGCAGGTAGCATTGCTGCTCCACAGCACCTGGACTGGTGGGTGTAGGTTCAAATACACCTCAGTCTGTACTGTTTCCATGTTCTTCCTGTGTCTGCATGGGTTTCTCAGTTTCCTCTCATAATCGAAAAACACGTCACTGGTCGCTCTAAATTGTGTGTGTGTGTGTACTGCAGTGACAGTAGAGATTCAAAGACATACTCTTTCAGTGCACTGCTCTAACCAGTTGCACCAAGTAAAATGTATTATTTAAATTATATTAAAAAGATGTAATAACAAAAATACCCTTACAATAGCATAAATAAAGCCTTAATGCTGCAGTCAAATGAAGGTCAAATATTTATTTCCAGCACCACGTCTGTACACGCTTTCGAGAGAAACACACAGGCAGCAATGATGTGAAAATTAGTTCTTTATATCATAAACATCTGTCACAAAAGAATTAACCCTGATACGTGAAGAATGTGTGTATTTCTTTTGGTCCAACAACCGAAACAGTGGACTTGCAGTTCAGATCATCTTGCCAAATATTCCAAGCAGCACATAGCAATGTTAAGCACTGTAGGTTGGAGTTGCACCATTCAGGTCTCAGGAACGGATCTGCTCCATGAATTTGAGCCGGCACTTAAAACAGAACTGCCACAGTCAAACACACCATAAAATATTCATACTACTAATGATAATCATGGTAGAACCGTTGGGAGTATTCAGTCCATATTGTAACCGATACCACTAGACCAGCAAAGGCCAGTAAGTGACTTCACGATATGTGACAAAGGCAGCTGCCAAATATGTGTCAAGCCAAAGCGTTGCATCGGGAGAACTAAAAATGTTCTTTGCAATTGTTTTAATTACACACAAGCACAGAAAACAATGTGTGTCTTGAGCGAGGCAGATGTTTTCTGACCTTGAGCAAATTCCACCCTTGCTTTTTCTCCCCATGTTCATCATGCACCAAACAGCCCAAGGGTCTACACCGCTACTGCATGTATACCTGTTCAGGACCAAGTTCCCCGTGGAACAGAGCTGTACCCAGATGCTCACCTGGAAACTCAAAAGTTTTAAAAACACTGGTTAAGTAGCTGTCATGCAGACATCTGTCAGTAAGGGTGTGATTTATAGTCCAGGCTGTCATGAGTCACTTCCAGGGACTGCCAGTTGGACACTGTTCTTATGAACCTGTCTGCACACAGACCTTCTAGACTGATGCCATGGCGGAGTTCTTGCACAAAGAGTGAGGAGCGGGAGTCTGCCACTGCCCCAGCTCCATGTCCAAGATGAGGACATGTCCTAATACTCTGCCCAGCCAAAAAAAAAAAAAAAAAATTCACACAGTAATATTTCGTTGGACCGCCTTTAGCTTTGGTCACGGCACGCATTCGCCGTGGCATCCTTTCGATAAGCTTTATGCAATGTCACAACATTTATTCCCGTCCAGAGTTGCGTTCATTTTTCACCAAGATCTTGTACTGATGGGAGAGTTGGACCGCTGCGTAAAGTCTTCTCCGGCACATCCCAAAGATTCTCAGTGGGGTTAAGGTCTGGACTCTGTGGTGGCCAATCCATGTGTGAAAATGATGTCTCGTGCTCCCTGAAGCACTCTTTCACAGTTTGAGCCCTATGAATCCTGGCATTGTCATCTTGGAATATGAAGAAAAAATCCGTTGATAGAAAAACCTGGTCATTCAGTATATTCAGGTAGTCAGCTCACCTCATTTTTTGGGCTGAACCTAGACCTGACCAACTGAAGCAACCCCACATCAAAACACTAAGTTAAATGCACGTGGTGACTTTTTTTCCAGCAAGGCAGTGTATAATTCAAATGGGAGTGATCGTATTCACACCCAACTGATATACGGCACCTTAGGGCCAGTGCTGAAAGTACCTGGGTTCAAAGGGTTGGCACTTGTTCCAGGCTTGTTGGGTTTTGGTGATAATCTGCGATTTGATCAGGATCTTCTACAGTGTGTGTCAGAGGGACTGACTATGCCAGTATGAGGTGCCTTTAGCTTCACCATCTGAAAAATTATTTCTGGTACAAGTCAAGAGGACTTCCAAAGCTGATGATATCTGGCAGAGTACCAACCTGAAATGGATTTTGCCTCTGTACTCTTCTGAAAGAAAACTGAACAGAGTTGGCCAGAATGTACCAGAATAACACTGCATATCAGTTATAGTATAATGGAATTTGATTCCTTACATCAATTTAACAAATCAGATACTTATACATCAGGCTCTTAAATAATATTGGATTGTAACAGGATTTGCACATTTCTCAATTACATTCTTTACTAATACAAGCTTGAGAAACATTTTTACGTTCATATGATTCCTTATATGCAATGTTTTGTCTGCCTATAATTCTGATTATTAGTCACTTGTTTTGCAGTCATTTCCTTAGACCACTTTCATGTTAATAAATAGCCAAAATGTGTTCTGGATATTTCAGCCAGATATTATTATGACCCATAAAAAAAGTTGCCAGCCAGACATTTCCATTGCTGCTTCCAACACAGGACAGCCACATATAGACAATTACTCATCACACACAGAAGCAGAGAGAAGCAGCTTGTGGACATGTGGTGCAGAAGTCATAGGCAGCTTCTGATCTTCACAAACAGGCCACATATAACCTATTTTTAAACATTTAGCAGTAAATGACAAAACTGGGGAAATGGCTCCAAGACACAGTGCCGGTGAAGGCAAACAAGGGTCATCCACAAAATTGGCCATCACAACCATGGTATTTTTCTTCTCAGGGGGAACTGGGTTGGAACAGAAAGTTTTCATTCTCAGCACCTTGTCCTTTGGAGCTGAACCCACAGCCCTGCTGCCCACTGAAGAGTTCATCTCTCTAATCCCTATTCATCTCCAGCTTGCATATCATTCAGCCTTTCTGCGTCACCACAGGCTGCTACACATCTGTCCTGTGAGGATTGGCAGGACACAAACCACTCAGTTAAGGGAGAAGAACAAAACAATGACAGAAAAAAAAAACCTTAAAACCACCAGCAGGATTTAAAAAGCTCAACGTGGCCAGAGTAAAGTAAAGGAGACAGGGAAATAGCAAGCTTGAAATTGGTTTTGAGGATTGCATACTCGGCAACTTCAGAAGGCTCTTGGATTGAGACACTTGATGGTTCCCAGGTCTGACTCACCTGCATGCTTGTGGTGGGGGTGGACTTTCTGGCACTGCGGACTGCTCCCCTGCTGCAGGAAGAGGGCCGCACCCTTTACCATGAAGAAGCTCTCGCTCAGGCTAAAAGAGGAGGGATGGAGCAGATGTGTCAGGATACATAGGCATGCTGACATGGCACCCCACAGAACTGCGACCAACTCACAGCACAGTTTAAACACAAACTGCAACAAGCGCAGAGTAAATGTACTTCAAGGATGCCCTGGGACCGTCATACATAGACAAAGGTCAGCATAACACTAAAATTTACAGCAGACAGTAGTAGCGGTGGTTTGAACTGCCACATTTCAATTAAAATATCCAAGTTCAAATCCTACCTCCAACTGCAGAACCCTGGAGCAAAGTACCTACCTTAAATTGATCCAGTAAAAATGAAAAATCTATGTAAATGGGTAAATAATTGTAAATAATTAAACATTCTGTGTTGTTTTGGAGAAAAGCATCAGGAAAATAAATAAAGGTGAATGCAACAGACTAGTATCCCACACTGGGTATAATCTCCTAGCCTAGTGCTCAGTGATGATGGGATAGGCTCCAGACTGCTGCAACCCTGACCACGGCAAGCAGTTAATGATAGTGCATGGATGGAGGGACATAAGGGTGAATGTCATTCACTTCACCAATAAGAAAAAACATGAACAAACAACATCTAACAAAAAAATGCTTAGGCTGAAGCTGTTCCTCAGTCCTTCAGCAGTTTTTAAAAGATTTTGAAAGATTTAGAGAATTTGCCAGCAGTCTGCAAAACTAAAGATGTGTCATTGCTTTGCATTGGCAACAATAATTTATTGAAAGGCATTAATCACTAATGTTGTGATATTATTGCAGGCGGACCTTCAGCTTAGGCTGCTTTTTTTTTTTTGTTTTACTGAACCCCTAACCGATTTGCCCACTTTTGTGTCTATACAGCAATTTAAAAGTCCTGAACAATTCATTGTCTTATTTTGCAAAGTTCTCCCTTCTGTGACAGACGACTGCTGTTAAAAGTCTCTCCTAGACCCATTCTTGCTTACTGAGGCTTTGGAA
Organism: Heterotis niloticus; assembly: GCA_018136845.1. Taxonomy (NCBI): domain Eukaryota; kingdom Metazoa; phylum Chordata; class Actinopteri; order Osteoglossiformes; family Osteoglossidae; genus Heterotis; species Heterotis niloticus. Next base: position 596,806 of record CM030896.1, read on the forward strand.
AGGTACCCACCCAGCAGGATAATTTGCTTGGCGCTGTGTGAAAGGGAAGCAGTGGTGAAAACGGGATGGAAAGTCAGAACGGTACAAAGACGGAGCATTTCTCCCTTCCGGGCTCAGAGGTCCCGCCCCCTTCTGTTCCCCCTCCCCTATTCATGAAGGAGGACATGGCAGACCTCCAAGAAGCAGGTAAACACCTCCACTTCACCTGATAATGCCAAGTCAGAACAGACTGAGGTACATAGGACTAGTGTTTCACTGAGGGCACCAGCAGGAGGAGGTTATGTGATGAACTGGATGTCATAAAATGTGCTCCCTCTCTTGTTCAGAACTGCTGAATTGAACTGCCATTCAGCATTTAAAAAGTCTCAAAAGCCACTTTTGTCAAACCCACTCACTCAATCTTCTGACAGCTCCATAAATTTGTGTCACAAAATCTGCCACCATCACCTTTGTGCCTCCTACTCGAGGTGCTGACAAATTGACTGTGCTTCAACAATGTAAAGTTCTTTGTTTGTTGTGAAATGCACAATTCAGAGTAAACAAAAAGTACTTCGGAAAAAAGCTGAAACAATGGGCGTCTCTCGTTTGCTCAGAGCAAGCCACTACCTTGCTCGACCCAGAATCCAAAGGTAGATGAGAAGACATCACACGTGTGTGTGTGTGTGTGTGTGTGTGTGTGTGTGTGTGTGTGTGGGGGGGGTTATAACAGGCTCAGCTTTGTCCACAATAACGTCACCCTCCGCCAACACCGGGTTCCACTCGCAATGAGCTGGGCACAGGGGGCTCTTCATCTCATCAGAACATCTTTTGTTTGAAGCCATGCCTTCCCCTTCCAGCTGTTTCGCTTGTAAGATTCAGCAGCTTTCTGGTCAGGGGTGACACTTGACGCCACTAGGCCAAAACACAACAGCCAAGCAGGTTCATTCTAAACAGTTCTGATGTCTCACGACAGCCCATTCATATTACGTGCAGCTCAGCCCCACCCCCCCACACCCAACATTAATACAGAGCACAAACATGCATTTTCTGACTGTGTTTACCATTTCATGCCCCTATCCACCGTGCTACTATTACCGTTTCTTCTTTAAGGACATGAAATTCTGGTAATATTTTGCAAAAACAGATCTGTGACATTGAGGACCATCCCATGTTCACAAAGAGAAAAATGTTTATACATACAGTGGATAAAGAGAACTGGACTGAAAGCAGGAGCTAATGGCGGTGCCTGTGTGCTGTGCATTAACTGGCCTGCTGTTCCGCAGTCGCACTCCTCCGGCACCCTGTTATCAGCGTCTCCCCAAGAGCCGAGACTAAATATAATATTGGGTATCAAGGGAAATGCACCTGCCTTCAATCGGGCCTTTCAGGCACACAGATAATCCCTGTTGGATGCTACCCCACTCTCTTCGATAACACAACAATGAAAAATGGAAAAAAGGATTTAAAATAAGTAATGCATTATTAATGACCACGTGTGCTTCTGTATAACTCAGTTTAAAACATTTATTACAGGCCATGTTTCTGTACTTGTCAAGTCCCTTGTAAAAAATATCAGAACAAAGATAAAACAGTTAAATCACTAGTTGGCATCTAAGAACGTAGTCCCTTCTACAGCTGGGGCTGTCATATATTGTTTACGTTCTTACTTTAATGCAGATTAAATTGTTCTCAGTTAACTACTTGGAAAATACTGCAAAATTCATATATGCAATAAACAATGCACACGCTTGCCAGCTCAGCGAAAGTGAACAGATGTCTGTCAACAAACACAATATGGCAGACCATTCGCACCCAGGACCCTGGCACTCACATTCGGCAGATCTCAGTCTGAGTCAGCACAGCATTCTCCACAAAGTAGGGCAGCATCTTCAGCATGGTTCCCTGGGAGGGCTCTACAACCAGATGCATCCTGTTGTCCTTGGGACCCTCTTGCCCCGCTTTGTTAAGGGGGAAATTGGAAAAAAAAGCACAAGTCCACAGTCTGGTCACCCAAATCCCGGTGCAGGCATGGAGGATGGGACAACAGGACTTTCTGAGGACCGTGTGGCCTTGGTGCAGCTGCTGCAATGGCACTTCCTTCTCTCTTTGCGTAGCTGGAGGAAAGCGGACACGATCTCTTTAGGCTGCCGGTTCCTGTCTGTGGGATGCCTCCGGATAACTGTGTCTCCGTCTGCAGCCGGGAGTTGAGCAGTTGAGCACTGTACTCTCGCGCTCTCTCTTTCTCTCTCTCTCTCTCCTCCCTCAAGATCTGTTTCTCCTATACACACACATCCACGTGCTGTGACAACTCCCAGAAGCTTAACTGAAGACAACCTAATGCAGAAGGGCAGGGATTGGTGCTCTATTCTATTACATGGTTAGGCCTTCCTAGCCTCCTATTTCAATGTCCTGAATCTTCTTGTGGTGAGGATGGATTCTCCAAATTAAATGAATGCTTTATGATGTTACATTTCAGGTGTCAGTAGCTCTAAGGAAGAAACCTCCACATCCGCCTTAGAGCAAGAGAAGGAAACAGAAACGTCTTATCTCTGACCGGCAGCAACTCAAAAAAAAAAAAAAAAAAAGGTCCTTGAGAAGGAAACAAAAGGATGCCATCCTCTTCGTGCTCTGAAGCTTGCCAACACATGTCACCGCACTGCAAGTCTGATTCCACCAGCATCCTTTGCCAGGAACTCCTCATGCAGGTTGTGGGATGGCAGCAAGGAATGACAAGAAAACTCTTTCAGGAGGAGGTGGTGCAGCTCTGGTCAAATCCCATTAGGCTGGAGGGAGATCACCTTATCTCTCCTCCTAAGACCCAAGGCTGACACTGTACTGCAGCACAAAAAAAGCCCCTGGTGTTGCCTTGAATGGCAACCCCTAACATATGTGGCTCATTTCAAAGGACACCAAAGGAGAAGTTGTTTCCTAGAGATCCTGCTTTGTTGAGCACTGATGTTTTGTCCATCCTGTTGTCCTGTATCTCCAACTATGTTTTGAGAGCACTGCGTATACCCAGCTCCTCAATGGGCTCCTGGTCAGAAGCACACAGAAACTGTACAGATTAATGGGTATGGGCCCTATACTTGCAGGCTCAGATCAGAAAAAGTGAGGAGGTGGCGGTGGGGGGGGGGGATCAAGCACGTGAGAGAGAGGTACTGTAGGCAGCAAAGCATCTGAGCTACAATGGGGCCCATTCAAGGGGGGTCTCGACCAGGCATTCCAGCCAAAGGGTCAATGGAAGAGCAGCACTAGGAGTGTGTACACTTCCAAACACGATCAACATATATTCAGTTAGTATTATTCAGTTAACTCACTTAACTCACAAGTTCGAGAACAATTTTTTGTGCAAAATAAAATGTGGTCCAATGTAATGCAAGTGAAGAGAAGTATAAAACCTGGGCTTTTTTTTTTTTTAAAGGATGTGGACACTCGACAAGCAGTTTCTGGTACACGGGGACCAAGACATAAGGTGTTGCCAAGCGTTTGGCAAGTGGTAATGGGATGGAGCACCACACGTTTCACAGGAATTGGACTGCGTTTCATCTGCCGTCCTGAAAAGCGCGTGTGAATGGGGACAAATAAAAATGATACTATAACACACAGAGGCAGATTTTCTGGTGCAGTAGCCATTTAGAAGTGAGAAGCAACTGGTGCAAGGTGGAAAACAGAGCAGAGCTCAACTGGATGTGACTGCTGGAACTGAAGCCCCATGGGCACACCAGCCTTCCAGGGGACTCAGACACACCACAGGCTCAGCTGTGACATGCAAGCTGATCCTTAATCCTTCTTCATCCTGTTCCCAGGTGCCATGCATTAATCCAGAGGGCTTCCTGTCCCCTCTAGCATGTGGGAAGTGTGGAGTGCATGTGGATGGGTGAGGTGTGCAGAGGTGATGGAAGAGGTTTGTTAACTAACAGACCTTGAACTTCTGCACATGAAAGCACAAAAAAGGCTCTTCTTGGGAAAACCATAGTGTAGCTCAGCAAGTTGCCCAGGGCTCTGTGCTGACACCAATGGGGCATGGGCCAGGTGGTAAATTCCTCACGCATTCAGTCATAAGGTGATGGATTACAGGATCGGAGCTGACTGACACTCAGTATGTGACATCATGTCAGCTCTGGGGCTATTGGCACCTTCAGCACCTGGTTGGATGGTTGATGGATAGACAACACACATCGATGGAAACTCTGGTGAGTCTTACGAAATTATAAAAAGCACCACATGTTTAAAGGCCATAACAGATGGCTCGAGGCCCCAAACAGTTCATACCAGATATATGAAACAGAGCAGTACATTATGTAATGGTAAGAGGTGCAAATTCCAGTAAGAAAAGTCCAAATTACTGGCCTCCAGGAAAGGAACCCCTCAGCAGACTGAGGGCTCTTCTGTCTGCCAAATTTTTGTTTTATCAAAAAGCTTCTTATCTGTTCTTGCCCATTTTGTGAAATCATCCAGTGCTGCTTTGTTGTAAGCCAGCTAACGTTACCATGTTTACGTTGGCCTGCTCCACATGGGAACATTCTCCGCTATCATGAGCATACTAAAAGCCAACCAAGCCCTTGTTTCGACAGCAAACAAGCGTTACTGTGATATCATTCCTGAGCTCCCTGTCACAATAGTACGGTCATCCCCTGGAAATGTGCAGGAATGCAGTGTGACTCAAAGTTACAGCAACAACCAAACGTAATCCAAATTAATAAAATAAAATAAAAAAATAATAATGACGCTTTAGTAACTACCTCTCGGTCTTTATAGACAAATTGAGCCCTACACCTTTATGTCATGTGGACACAAAAAATTTCCACGCAGTTCACCTTGGGCATCCATGGCTACAAGAGGGGATCACTTACCAACACAATCCAGTAGGAAAAAACAGAAGAAAATGCATTTTTACCATGAATTAGCTGACTTTTTTCCAACACGGCTTACATTTTTATATTTGCACACTAAGCTACTTACAATAGCTTACACAATCACACAACTGTATAAATTCATGGTCGATACCTTGATCAAGCAGTAGGATTTCAACTTCTTGTGAAAGTGGAAGATGACACCTCCTACTGCCCCACACCTCAAAATACAGGTATCTCCCACATAACAATGTGCTGATCAACGATATATATGACGGTGGTTTGTAGCCTAGGAGCAATAAGCTATAACGTATACAGTACTGTGCAAAAGTTTTAGGCAGGTGTGAAAAAACGCTGTAAACTAGGAATGCTTTCAGAAATAGAAGTTTAATTCTATCAATTAACAATGCAAAATGAATGAACAGAAGAGAAATCTAAATCAAATCAATATTTGGTGTGACCACCCTTTGCCTTCCAAACAGCATCAATTCTTCCAGGTACACTAACCACTTAATCTGGGTGTTGACCAGGGTCTGGCACTGCTGCAGAGGAATTGTAGCCCATTCCTCTATCAAAACCTACTTTAGCCTGGCAGCACTTGCTGGTTTTTGAATATGAACTCTTCTTAGTCTGATCAAATCCAAATCCAATTGAGATGTTGTGGAAAGAGCAGAAAAAAATTGACAGTAGATACAAAAATAGAGAAAACGGAAATACTTTATCATACATGATGCTGCCACCACCATGCTCACTGTAAGGATGGTATTCTCAGTGTTAGGTTTGCACAAGAGTTCAATTGGTCTCATAAGAACATAGAATCTTCTTCCAAATTCAGTGATATGGATTTGGTCAAACTCCACCCAAGATGCAATAAGTTTTTTTTCTCCCAACAAAGGCTTCCTTCTTGCTGTCCTTACATACCAACCAATTTATTAAATTTGTGAGCTACTGTTTTCTCATACACAGCCATGTTTTGAAGGACTTCTTCAGAGATGCTCTAGGCCTCTTGGCACGATCCATTACTATGACTCTTCGTGCTGAGATGCTCAGTTTTTGAGGATGGGCAGTTCTGAGCAGGTTCACACTTGTTTCATTCACCTTATTAACGATGAACTTGACTTTGCTTTAAGGTATATTTCATGTCTTCAAAGTTTACTTATATCCTTGCCTTGAATGGTATAATGCAAAACACTACAGCTGCGCGCAGGTGGACTCCCAAGTACTTACACGACTTGAAGAAGAGAGCTGGTTACTTCAGAGATAATATAAGTGTGTCAAAATCATTGCATGAATACTTATTAATTTTTAAAAATTAATATAGAGAAAAAAATGCTTAAAATTATACAGTATTTTGTGTTGATAAGTTGCAAAAATTCCCAGCAAAATACATCATGATTCTTTGCAGCAAAAATACAAAATGTGAACATATTCAAGAGGGGTGAATACTTTTTAGGCATGTCTGAAAAAAGATATCAATTAAGCAACTAAAACATTAGTAAATAAGTTATAAACTAATTACAAATTCATCACATTTTTCTGTTATGTCCAGTTACCTGACAAAATGAAGTACTAACATGGTAAAACAATTTTTAGTTTACTGAGGCAGCACTAGTCACTCACATTACTGCTGAGCTCATTGTACGGAGCACACTGGAACAGGAAGTCTCTTCTGAGGACTAAACCCTCATAAATTTCTTGATTTAACACCAGGCAACACACATCAACTTCTATCACGCACAAAAAATAAAAATAAAATTAAAAGAAAGAGATGGAAAGAAGCTACAGAAATGGAAACCAGACTGCAAATCAGAGGACACTGCTAATAATAATAGTACTGAGCTGAGGAAAACAAGTTTTTACCAAACCTATGGTAACCATCATTAAACAACAAAAGTTCTTCCATGAGCCCTTTTACTTTCACATCGTGTCTTTCCATTTAACTCTGTGTTTCACAACTGATATGACTCAAGCGAATGAAATGGGCCAAGATATAGATTGTGCATAACTTGTCAACATACTTCCAGCCCATATATGACTACACTAGAGTGAAAGCTTTCCCAGGGAATGGGGGGCTTCGTCGTATAAAAAAAAATAAAATATGATCAATCCCACCTCGTACTGCAGGCCCTTTGAGCAAAGTACTTTCCTTGAACTGCCCCATTAAAAAATACCCAGTTCTATAAATGATAAAAATCATTTTAAGTTGCTTTGCATACAAACCTGACATTTTTTCTTTTTTAAAGAAAAGCATTGGATAAGTAATAGGGAGGAAGAGTAAGCTGTGCGCAGAGGGTATCTGGGGACATCATGAATCGACTGGAAGAAGCCTCAACAGCTACCAGTCTGCACCGGTAAGTATTGTTCACATGTGGATATTGATTTTTTTACATTTTCTCTCTCTTGGGCAGTATCCTGGGTAAAGCAAATACCTGGGTAAGTCAAATACATGGTTCATACACGTCCACTACACGATAGCCTTTTTCCTTCTGGCTTTTTGTTTTCCTTTACTGACCCCACACAGAAGACCTGTGATGTTATACAGTCACAAGCCACATAAAAAAGGGTCACGTATTCCACAGACCGAAAGATTAATCACGTGACCGTGGGCCTGGTGTTTAAATGGATAAAGAACTATTAATCCCAAAGGTAACTGCACAAGGGCTACAGCAGGACACATAAACAATGTAGAGCCAGAGACACTGCGATCACGCTGTAACTACATAACTACATTTTAAAAAGCAGGTGAATTCAAATAAGTGTTTCCTCTGCTGTAGCTCATATTCTTAATGTTCCACACATTAAATGACAACATATTTAGAACAAAATTCTCAAAGGGGTCAAAGCCCTGCTATTCCAGTACCCCCAAAAAAAATTAGGACACAGCATTACAGTCAAACCAGAGTTCCATAACTAGTGCTAAAGCATCCAGTCATAGGATAATAACTTTGTCCCCAATCGGTTTAATAGACGCCTCTCTGTTCCTCGGCTCAGATTAACACATTGTGATTCTGTCACTCCAGCAGTTTCATTCCACAGTGTGACAGAAGCCAGACAAAAAGGCTTTATTCTTCCTGACATGCTGCATAGCATTTTATATAACCGTACAGAAAGTGTGTCATCTGTCAGAGTGTATGCTGACATTCTGCAATGTGTACCATTAATGCAGTACAAAAGACCAAAAGGACATTCATTTCAGGTAGCAGTCTAGACAGCATTAAGAAGTGCTCACATTTGCACACACAGAATCGGCCAATATCTTTTTGCCAAATTAAAGGGAAACTTTTTTAACTCAAAGGGTAAATTCTTTAGAAGCATACCTCTGGTTTAGTCGGCGTTCGTCATCACTTCCAAAGTCCTACAGAAAAACCAAATAATAAAATGTTACCGTTAGAAACAACCGAAACAGGAAAGAATCTTAACTATCTGCTAATATTAACAGTGACGTGAATACCTCTACAGTTAGAGCTAAAAAAAAAATAAAAAATCAGTGTGAGCCAGAAGGGTGACCAAAGTATCACAAAGAAGACAACCAAAAAAACTGTATTATACAGTAACTATAACTTCTCAGGTATTCAGTTGTTAGATGGAAAGAAATTTACTTGAAAAAACAATATCCTGCATATTAAATGTTATGTTAAAACTTCATTTTTTTAAAATTAATAGGATATATTTGTACATCTAAAGAAAAACATCTGACTTGCATGTTTTTGAAGATAAATACTTTTATATGTTTACTTATTCATTTTTAATTCCATTAAAACCTTCCGTTTCCTAAAAAATTCTGCTGCAGAGTCAAATATGGTCTGTATTGCCATTCACCATCATTAGGGGAACAATATGCACTGAAATAAATAAATAAATAAGACCAGGAGCGGGCAGCTTTGCATTTTTTTATTATTGCAATATCCAAGACTTTTACAGAAACTAAGCAGTGAATAAACAGAGGTATTTTATTATTATGCTACTTTAAAAAAAACATGTTTTTGTGATGGATCAACTTTGCCTAAGTTTATCATAAGACATTTAAGGTGAAAGGCTTTTTAGTACTTTCCCCTCCCTCGATCTTCCTTCACCCTGCAGCTCACTCTCCCGCACCCGCTTATGCACAAGAGCAACTCGACGTTACAGCGCTTTCAGGTTGTGAGCATGACATTTTTTTCATTCCAACCATTTTTAAGTATCATTTCAATAATAGATAAGATAAAAAAGGTAAAAGTTAGTGGACTTAGGAACAATTTCCAGTTACGCACCAACTTCCAGTCATCAACTGCATTGATCAGTTCAAAAATAAGTCCATAAACAAAAGCACCAGGAAATGTATGTAATCCAACATGTTTGTCTTTTTTATTTAAGGGATTAATATAAACAAATACTTCAACCTTGTTAAAATTATGCTACAAAAACAGAAAGGACCTTTTTATACTGGAACTGAAACCTGACTTATCTGGTTACCTACAGAGACAAGTAGGCAGGCAAGGCAAGACTGGGGTGGGACCCAACTGCAAACCTCTTCTGAAATTCAGACTAAATCCAGAAAGTTCTAGAAAGCTTCACAAACATAACACCACTGACCCACAGACTGTGTTGCCATCAGAGGAACGGTACGGTAAGGAGAGACCAGCTGGCAGACAGACGCGCTGTGAAATCCACACCGTGTAGGTGTCAAGTGCTGTATTTAACAGGAGTTTCGGTTCCACTGCACCAGGATGTCACTGTCATTTTCTAACTTCTCACAGGGTCCTCACACAGGCAGAGGGACACATGATGGGGCCCCAACAAGAGGAGAAAAATATTCCATTTGGCATTTACATTCAACCCGCAGTTCATCCTGGCCAGGATTCATAAATAATGCACAGAATCTTAGGAATGTGTGTATGGGTAGCACAGCTGATTAATATGTACTGCAACCTAGAAAATGCAGCTAAGATTTTATAAAAATAAAAGTAATAAACAGCTCACTCACTCCAATTTATGACACCATCTGTTTTACAATAAATCCCTCAATGAGGAGTAAATGCTACATGAACCAGACAGAAGGGTAGCTAAGAGACTTCCAGCTGCTGCAGGACACCGTCAGCCAAGCTCCTACAATAATGTGCAGCTCTGTCATTTCTTTCCTTCTGCATGGGTGGCACCTCAGGTTATCCAGTGCTCACCATGAAGATTACTGCTAAGTTTGAGCATACAAACGTTTCGGAGACAACAAAACCCAAAACACTATTTACAAAGAAAAAAAAGCATTAAAAGCAACCATCCCCTCAATGAAATGTCTTAAATTGTTATACATCAAATTTGGCCTTAACAAGAATCCTTCTGGGGTGGGGCAACATCGTAAGTGTGTATAGTAACACAGTGTACATTGTCTCAAAAACTGTACCCACATTTCAATGTACTCTGTATTTACTATTCCAAAGTAATGCTGGTGAGTAGTAGCACTAGCTTTTGAGTAATATGAGTACACCATACTGCAGATATCTCAATGAGACATACTATGCAGTTGTCTCAGTAAACAGAGGACCAACACCAGTCCCCATCTAGTTCCACCATGAACAAGCATGACATCACTGCAGCAGTGTCCTCTGGGACACGGCACTCTTCCTCAGACAGACGCGTGCTGCATTGTCGATTCTCCGCAGTCGATCGTCCACGGTGGAGCCGGGAGCTGCCAGCACGGCATCAGATATTACAGGTGTGGGCTGTCAGCTGCGTGTGATGAATTCCCACCCGGATTACAATGCATTTCCATTTAAACTGCTAAACCTGACATGCAGCTAACACATCCAGAAACATTCACGTCATAATCATACATGACACCTGGAAGGACACGCAACAAAACATTTGCTCTACGTGCAGAATACTTCAGGTCCTCTTTATTTTGTCTTTTGTCCCCTTGCCTCCCTAACAGTCAGTTTCCAACATTAAATTATAACATTTAATGTTGTAATTTTGTCTTTAAAGACCTTTTGAAGCCATCTTGCAAAATACAAAAGTAACTAGAAACAAAACGTGCATGTCAGATGTCCGGTCACTGATCTACATGGCAAACTGAACATTTTGAATAACATGAAGATAAGCTGTGTGAAAATTACAGTAGCTGCTGTTGCTTCCCCCCCCCCCAAACACTGACTATGCATACAGAATATGAATTTGGCGCCTCCTTGTGGTGCCAACTCCATTCAACATTAAATATTTTTCTTTCCAGATCTATCTAAAAGCTAGGATAATTACAGCCCTGGCCAGACACATGGGAAACCAAGAATGCTTTTCAAATAATACAACATTTTATCAAGAAAACAACTGAAACTAAAACACATACACTGATCAGCCACAACATTAAAACCCCCTGCCTAATATTGTGTGGGTTCCCCTCGTGCCACCAAAACAGTTTTGACCCATCCAGGCATGGCCTCCACAAGACCTCTGAAGGTGTCCTGTGGTATCTGGGACCAAGACATTAACAGCAGATGCTTTAAGTACTGCAAGTTGCGAGGTGGGGCCTCCATGGACCGAACTTGTTTTTCCAGCACATCTCACAGACGCTCGATCGGATTGAGATCTGCAGAATTTGAAGGCCAAGAAAACACCTTGAACTCTTTGTCATGTTCCTTAAACCATTCCTGAAAATTTTTTGCAGGGTGGGAGGCCCACTGCCACCAGGGAATAGCGTTGCCGTGTAGGTGTGTACGTGGTCTGCAACAATGTTTAGGTTGGTGGTACGTGTCAAAGTAACATCCACATGAATGCCAGGACCCAATGTTTCCCAGCAGAACATTGCCCAGAGCATCGCACTGCCTTCTTCCCACAGTGCATCCTCCTGCCATCTCATCCCCAGGTAAACAACGCACACGCAACCAGACGTCCATATGATCTAAAAGAAAACGTGATTCATCAGACCAGGCCCCCTTTTTCCATTGCTCCATGGCCCAGTTCTGAAGCGCACGTGCGTATTGTAGGCACTTTCGGTGCTGGACAGGGGTCAGCATGAGCACGACCGGTCTGTGGCAATGCAGCCCCATGCGCAGCAAGCTGCTATGTACCATGTTTTCTGACACCTTTCTCTCATGGCCAGCATTAAGGTTTTCAGCAATTTCTGCTACAGTAGCTCTTGTGTGGGATCGGACCAGACGGGCTAGCTTTCGCTCCCCGTGCGCATCAAACGAGCCTTGGGAGCCCATGACCCTGTCCCCAGTTCACCGGTTGTCCTTCCTTGGACCACTTTTGGTACTGTAGGTACTAACCACTGCATACTAGAAACATCCCACAAGACCTGCCGTTTTGGAGATGCTCTGACCTAGTCGTCTAGCCATTACAATTTGATAAAGTCGCTCAGATCCTTATGCTTCACTACGTTTCCTGCTTCCAACACATCAACTTCAAGAACCGACTGTTCACTTGCTGCCGAATGTACCCCCCCCACACACACCCCTTGACAGGTGCCATTGTAACAAGATAATCAATGTTATTCACTTCACGTCTGGTTTTAATGTTGTGGCTGATAAGAATATTTTAGTACAGTCAACCTTTGAACAACACGGGTTTGGACAACGCAGGTCCACTTTTACAGATTTTTTTCTTTTTTGTACATATATTTAATTAAATATAACATGCACACGTAAACACACACACAGATCAGCTCTATATACTACATATATACGTACTATATATGGAAATATATAGTGTATAGAGCTGCTGTAGGTGACGCTGCGCTGTGATCCGTGTCAGATAAAAGTGATGAAGGATGGAAGGACTCACCGATGCCAGGTGCGGCGTAAATGAAGGACAGCACGGGCGTGGACAGAGAGAAGAGGAACAAGAGCCCAAGGAATGACCTTCTCGGAAATCGCAAATGTCTCAGCATTATAGGCAAAAAAGTGCTTTCGGCCTTTTCTTCTTTTAGCTCAGCAGGCCACCGATGCACTGACAGGTGCAATCACTGAGCACGGGTTCGAGCAGAGATGCGCATGGAGCGCGGACGGCCAGTGATGAGAAGGGATGACGATAAAGATGAAGGGGTGTGGAGTCTTACAGAGAACGAACTGGACTCTGGAATAGCCGCTGGAAAAACCCTAACATCCAACTTTTTTTTTTTAATAAGAGTTGGCGGTGGTAATGATGTCAGAGTTGAAATTTCAGCCAAACCTCACAATTATCACGGGTCAAAAGTTATATGCGAATTTTTGACTACGCAGGGGGTCTGCACCCCTAACCCCTGCTTTGTCCCAAGGGTCAACTGTATATGATTTTCTTTAGTCTGCAACGGAACACAACAAAAATTTGAACGATATATTGAATGTCAGCAGAGTCCAGAAAAAAAAAAAAAATCTAAAATGAGACCCTGACTATATTATAGGCACAATCTACAGGTAGATGGAAATAGATTTTAAGCTTAAGAAATTAATTCACTTGTGCTGAGTTACAGTATTTGCAGTTTGAACAAAGGGTTCATTCTCGCGTTTCGAGTCACTGTGTTTTAAAACACACAGAGAAAAGAAAGAAGATGAGGAGGTCAGGCACATGACTGTAGCCAGGCATGAAGACTCTCAAGGCTATATGCCCATCTCCAGAGACCTCGATGCTCCCGTTTCCACTGAACATAATGTTTAAAGCCCAAGCCACTGTAGCCAACCTGCCTGGACATGGCTGCAAGTGCAAACATTGTTAAAGATTACAGAGATTAAATGGTTGAGGAGGCAATTGGATCAACCGCCATACAGACTCAAGCTCACAATCAGACACAATGAGTCGCAAGGTATGGCAGTTTCCGCTCAGATCATCTGTCACCAAATCAGTGGAAGGGGGTTTTTTAAGGTAGGAGACCCAGGAGGGCCCACTACCGAGAGACGGGGGGAAAAAAAAAAAAAAAAGGCCCAACTGCAATTTGCCAAAACACACCTGAACATGCTGGACAAATGTCCTTTGGACAGATGAGACCAAATTATGGCTTTTTGGTAAAGCACACCCACTCTTTGTTTACAGAAAATAAAATGAAGCCTTCGGTGAAAAGAGAATCTTCCTTACAGTGGCTTATGGGCACGTTCAGTGATGTTTTAGAATTGCTTTGCTGCCTCCAGCACTGGGTGCCTTGAATGTGTGCACTGCCTTATGATATTAGGAGAATACCAAGACATTTTGGAGCAGAGTGTCAGAAAGCTGGGTCTTCACTGAGGGCTGTGGTGGTTCCAGTACAGCAATAACTCATGCAAGCACTTCAAACAGCACCCAGGCATGGTTCAAAACAGAACGCTAGATTACTGTAAGTGGCTGGCAAATGAGTCTGGATCAAAACCTTACTGAAGTTGTGGAGAAATCTGAAAAGAGCAGTTGGAAGAAGCCATCTTTCAAATCTGGGAGAGCTGGACCGGTTTGCACAACAGGAGGGGGAAAAACCTCCAATTCAGCAGTGCAGGAAGCCCATTGATGGCTGTTAGCTGCAGTCAAGTGGCTCTATTTTCATCAAAAGCTGCGCCACAAACTATTGAGCACTGGGGTGTCAGTAATTCTGATGGTGTTCTTTTCTAAGATACACTTTAGAAAAAAAAACACATCGTCCGCAATGTGAAAAGTGAATTAAAGAATTGCGGCGCCCAAATATTATTATTTCTAGAGTTTTGCAAAAAGTACAAGGATGCCAGCCTTTCTGACAACAACTGTATCCTTGCAACTAGCCGTTTTAGTCCATGGGCAAATCTGCAAATTCAAACATATTGAGGGACCAGCATGTACAGGTTTTACAAAAACCACCAGAATCTAATAACTAATAATACGCATTGCTTTTGCCCTCCACTGATTTGCGGAGATGCCAGACAGCCTTCCGGCACCTGTCCAGGTGTGCACCTTTGCGGTTCCCGCGTTTTGGCCTCTCAACCTGAATTTCCCAAGGATGCAGGTACATTTAAATCTCGGTCATTTGCCAAATTGTACATCGCTGCCACGTGCTCCGTTTTTCTGCCACACGATATCGCATGGCACCCCGCTGACAATGCCCCGTCCGAAAGGTGAGGACAGGACAGCAAACCGGCGCAAAGGCACCGAGAAAAACGCTCGCGAACGAAAAGCCGCGGAAGACCGGTCAAGTGCGGCCATCGGTGCTCCTCTTCTCGCAACTACAGCAGCTTTGTTCTGAAGGGAATGCTGACCCCCAGCCATTGACTGCATGTATGCTCAGGACCTTTGTTCTGAGCTAGAACGTCAACACCAGCTCCATCACTGTTAGTACTCGAGTATTCGCCGCACGTTTACTCCAGCTCCCATCCCGGGCCATACTTACTGCTTACGGACTGGGTGTTTACTCCAGCTTCACTGCCAGCAGTGCTAAATCATTGCTTGTACTTGTTATTAATGAATTATTAAACCAACGTTTACTCCACTTTCGTAGCCATTATTCATGGATTATTAGCCGGATGTTCACTCCCGCTTCGGCTGTCTGCAGCAGCGTCTCATCCAGGCAGCGTGAGCACGGCGCAAAGGGTGTTTTTGACACACACTCGACCACTGGGAACCTGGGCTACTCGGCTAGCCGGCTAACTGGCAGCCCGCGCGAATTGCACGTCTTGTTTTGCTCCTACTCGCTGCTGCCGCTCCTCCTTCGTGAGCCATTGTGACGACGACCGCCGCGTCCACATAAGACAAATGATGGTTACTGATGTTTATCACGTCCATGCTCCGGGAGGATCGCAGCTGCGCGCCGCGGCGCATTGTTCTGCTCAGCCCGTCACAAACAGCGGGCGCATCGGCGAGCTGCGCGGCTCCCCTCTCGGCCGTGACGCGGTGAAATGGGCTCCACCAGCGACTGTGCACGAAACGTGAGAAACGCGGCGGCTCGGTGGAGCGAAAGGACGCGCTGGCTGCGCCGGAGCCGGACGCGGGGCCTACGCGTCTCCCACATATCCTCGGCGTCTCCTACCAACGCGCCCCCCCCCCGCGCATCACCGGTGCCGCCCTCCCCTTGTGGCGGTACCGCGCCCCGCGCGCACTCACCTCCCCCGCATTCGTCGTGGCGGTGCTGGCCGTGGACGCGGCGCTGGGAGTGGGGGACCGCTGCAGGGTCACCAGAGCCATGGCTGGGTAGTCCCCTGCCGGACGAAAGCCTTGTTTTGCAGGCGAAGCGCGCTCAGACCGTGTCCCCCTCCGGTGCTTAAGCTCAACTGGGTGCGACTGCCGCCGAGTGTCCGATTTCAGCGCCCCGGCAACGCGGCATCCATCACCCGCGGCACGATGCCGCTGCCGCTGCTCTCCTTGTGCGCGTTACAGGAGGCGACATCGGAGGGTGCGCTTTCCCCCGTCGGGCGCAGTGAGTCCGCTCATTGGGCTTGAACACGCGCATACGGGCGAGCGCGAATACACCCGACGGGAAGCGCGACGCGCGGACGAAGGATGCTCCGCTCCCGACGCGCTCCCTCTGCTTAGCAACACGAGCCGTGAACTATTCGAGTCTTTTCCATGCACCTGACTGCGGCTCGTTCAAATCCGTCGGCCGTGACGCAGTTTATGAGACAAAATCAGCGAATGTATGGCTGCGTTGGGCGTGAAAGCGAGCGTCTGGGTCACGTCAGGTGCTCCGCCGCGTTCGTCTGCCCGACTGCGACGCGTGAGCGGACGAGCGTGTCCCCCCCGCGAGGTGGGACTGCATGGCAACGCGCTGCGTCCGTCAGCCATTCGTTAGAGCGCGCTGTAGTGCAGCACCGCTGTCCTCCGACATCACAGCGCCACAGTGGGAAAGCTGCCCTCCGACCGTAGTGTTTTTAACGAGATGTGCGGGCAGTTTGCGCCTGAAGGCCCGCAGGTTCTCAGTTTTGATTCCAGTATCCAGGATTGAATTCTCTGGGTCATCAATAAATACATGCCCCTGCAGCAAAAGAAACGAGAGCAATGTCTCATCTTACCCTATACTATTATATTTATATGCTATGCAAACTGGTGGAGCAAGAGTGCTTAAAGCCAAATAAAATACTGTGTAAAGTATATATCTGAGTCAAATTTTTTATGCAATTTTTTTTTTTTACACTTTTTTAACTCTTGCCAAAAAAGAGAAGGGCCTCACGATGCAAAATTGTCTGGGCCTCATGTGAGCTCTGAGGGCTGGAGCTCACCACCTGTCTCCATTTCCATCTGTATTTCCCGTCAGTTTCATATGCGGCTAAAAGTGTACATGCAAAAATAGTGGCAATGGACAGTTGTGTAACAGTAATAGACTCTTAGTAGTTGTGTCTGTTTCCTAAGCTTTTTGTTATGACTTTAACTTTTATGTAGTTGGGTTTTATGTGGCTTTGGACAGAAGAATTTACTAATTGTATACACCTAACCTAGTGAAATGTCACTGTACACCGATCAGCCACAACATTAAAACCACTTGCCTAATATTGTGTAGGTCCCCTTCGTGCCTCCAAAACAGTTCTGACACATCGAGGCATAAACTCTGCAACACTTCTGAAGGTGTCCTGTCGTATCTGGTACCAAGATGTTAGCAGCAGATCCTTTAAGTCCTGCAAGCTCCGTGGTAGGACCTCCGTGAATCGAACTTGTTTTTCAGTACGTCTCACAGATGCTCAATCGGATTGAGATCTGGGGAATTTGGAGGCCAAGGCAACACCTTGAACTCTTTGTCATGTTCCTCAAACCATTCCTGAACAATTTTTGCAGGGTTGCTGCCATCGGGGAATATCGCTGCCATGAAGGGGTGTACATGGTCTGCAGCAATGTTTAGGAAGGTAGCACGTGTTAAAAAAACATGATTTATCAGACCAGGCCACCTTCTTCCATTGATCCATAGTCCAGTTCTGATACTCACGTGTCCATTGTAAGCTGTCTGAACAGGGGTCAGCATGGGCACTCTGACCGGTCTGCGGCAACGCAGCCCCATATACAGCAAGCTGTTATGCACTATGCATTGTGACACCCTTCTGTCATGGCCAGCATTAAAGTTTTCAGCAGTTTGTGCTACAGTAGCTCTTGCATGGGATCGGACCAGACGGGCTAGCTTTCGCTCCCCTTGCACTTCAGTGAGCCTTAAGCAGTTCACCGGTTGTCCTTTCTTGGACCATTTTTGGTAGGTTCTGTACTAATCGCTGTATAGCGGGAACACCCCACAAGACCTGCCGTTTTGGAGATGCTCTAACCCAATCGTCTAGCCATCACAATTTGACAAAGTTGCTCAGATCCTTACGCTTGACTATGTTTCCTGCTTCCAACACATCAACTTCAAGAACTGACTGTTCCCTTGCTGCCAAATATATCCCCTCACCCCTTGACTGGTGCCAATGTAACCAGATAATCAATGTTATTCACTTCACATGTCTGGTTTTAACGTTGTGGCTGATCGGTGTATACATGCAGTTTAAGCTGTCAATATTCAGAATATTATTATTAATAAGCTCACATCTTTGTTAAAACAGCTTCATAATATAAACTTTATAATGATTTTGTCATTTACAGCAGAATTTATTTAACTTTAAGTTCAGATATAGGCCTGGATCACAGGTGCTCTGACAGGACTAAGATCTGAACTAACAACCTTATGGTTATAAAGTCACATTCCTAACCAGGACACTACCTGCTGTCTCTGAGCAACAGAGAGATGTGAAATTTCACCCAGGCAGTTAAACAATGACATCAGAGCTATTTTTAGTGTCTTCCTTGACCATTTCTGACTACGTAGTAATTTCAGCATAAGAGTCACAGGGCTAAGATGCAGTATTTCAAATTAGTTATTCAGGAAAATCTAAAAGTTGCCACCTCCAAGTAAAAAAACTAAATGCTGGCGTATGTGTGACCTTTATAATAATGTCGTACAATGGTTGCATCTGTTAATACTGACAGATCATTTTAATCTTACACATTTGTTGCAAAAACAGTGATTACTTGTATTTTTTCCTACTGTGTACAAATCGTGCATAAAAATAGAAAAAATTCATTGTAGAAAACTGAACAAAGCAGTTGCTGAAGACACTACAGGACTGTGTCACTCATGTCCCCCCCGTAGGTTTGCACTGGACTGGGACACATACTGAATGCTAACATCTGTGTGTTCTTGACACTCAAACTGTGCTCTTTCACAAATGTTGGTTCCTCTTAGAAGTTTCTGTGTTAATAAAAACCCCTCTCTCCCTACTTTGTTGAGGAAGTCACTGTGTACATGATTGTGAAATGTGTGTGGTTGTGTGTACACAGGCAGGGATAGCATGAACCTACAGTAGGAGGGAGGCCCAGTCCCTTATTGTCACCATTCACCAATCACTGGTTCTCTAAACAGCAAGAATAAAAGCACAGTTGTGACATGCAGCTTAAGCTGATACTCAGTCCCAATCCCTAAAAGAAGTTTGTATTCCATAGTGATTTAACAAGAGTTAAAAGTTAACACTTTATTATTATATTGAGTTAAAGGGGCCAAGTTCCTATCCCACTTTCTGTTGTAGTATCCTTGGTCAAGGTCTTTACAAGGAATTCCTCCAATTAAAATTACCCCAGTGTATAAATGGGTAAATAACTGCAAGTAGCTTAACATCAAAAGTCACTTTGAAGAAAGTTATCAGCTAAAATTATAATTATTATTATTTTTTAATGTCTTACTCCAAGCATAGCAAGTTTCTATACATAATTTATTGTTTTCTCTTATTTTCTTAACTGTTCCCCTGAATGTGTATTCCATGTTTACTTTGTTGTTGGCTATAAGGTGAAGGAAGAGTATATTTTGCTTTTATTTATTTGTTGCTTATCTGATACATTTATATGGACTTGTCTGATCGATTTGTGTAGCTGAATATTTCTAACATAGCAGTAGAGCACTTTGCTCCAGGGTACTTACAGCATTATTGTAAATGGGACCCCCTGGACCAGGTAGAGGTGTCAGATATAATCATGTAGTATAAAATAATAGTGGATATTTTATCAAACAAGAAGGTTTCCAATGTTATACAGGCTGTAGATTCACACTGGAATAATGAAAACAAATTATATGAGTACAGTACTGCCATGTTGAAAAAATGAAGTTCTAGTGCAAAAATTTGGCAGAGAACTTTCTCCATAAAATATACTCTTGACAAACTGCACATTAAAACTCCTACCGTAGCTTCTTGAGAGCCTCAGTACCATCGTTGGCTGGTAAACCTTTGCTGTAATGAATTGTTTTGAGAGAAAAAAAACAGGAAATAGGGACCTTCACCTACTTATCTCCTTTTATACAAAAGTAAAATTATGATTAAAATATTTAAAGATCCGGGGATATATATAAACAATTAGAAAAATACTATAATTTATTTAAGTTTTTTAATTTAATAAAATCTTTATTTAGTGATCAGCTACACCTGATGCAGTTCATCAAGGCTTGTTAATGAGCTAATAAATTGAATTGTGTATTAGAGCAGGGAGACATGCAGTGCTGTGACTTCCAAGACAGAGGAAAACAGCTCCAAAAAAAGCTAAATATCCTGCAGGGGTCACTGTCATGAATCATATTGTTGGTCTTCGTCAGGCCAACTATAGCTCTTCTGGAATTTACCGGGCAAAGGAAATCCAAATTTCTCCATCAGCTATAAAGAGAACAGCTAAACACTTTGAAACAACAAGTGATATTGCTAGAAGTGAAGGATCTGAGAGGCCCAAAGCCACTTCATGCTGGCATGACCTCCACTTGAAACTGATGGTACTGAAAAACAGAGAGAAAAAGCTTGCCAAGTGTCAGAAGAATTCAAGACCTCAGACATCAAGACCAGAAGAACAACTACAAGAAGGTTGTCTCTTGCTGGTTTTGTCTAGAAGATGTGGTAGAAGCCACTGTTGTCTGAGAAAAACATTAAAGACAGAATGCAATTTTTGGCAGAGCCTTGAAAGTCTGCATAGTAGTTCAGCAGAGTGGTGTAGTCTGAGGAATCATGGTTTGAGTTGTACAGTGATGTTCCGGAAAGACAAAGAAAAATATCTGAGGAATATGATAGCGAAGGCATGTCAACCACAGTTAAGCATGGAGGAAGAGGTGTCACGGTGCGGAAAACTTTCTCAGTCGTTGACGCGTCGGTTCACCGTGAAAAGTCGATTAATGCTGCCGAGTACAGGAGAATATTCCAGAAGAACCGAGAACTTGTTGATTTGAGGAACAAGGAGGAAGCGATATTTTCAATAAGACGAAGCTCCTGCCCACACTGCAAAGAGCACCGAGAAGCGGCTTAAGATTTCGGCCTGGTCAGAGTCCAGATTTGAATCCTACGGGGGATATTTGGGCTTCCATTAAATGAAAACTAGCGTGAAAACAACTACTAATGCTTGAATCCATCAAAACCAAGCAGTACAATATTGAGTCTTTCTATAAAAAGTGATCTGCTAGTTTACTCAAAAGGCTTCATTGTTTAAGGGAAAAGCTACCCCATACAAAGTTATTTGATCTATTTGTTTAAGTCTTTTTTGCCCCCAAGTGTAGATGGAGGCAAAGGATGTGCTAGAAAGCTTGTCAATTGTTAAAGTTCAGCAGGCTAAAAAACAATCTTAAAGAAATGGAAAGCGCTGAGGTAGCAAGTATAGCCAAGACAGGGGAGCATGGAAGATGCGGGCATCTGCCCTATGTGCCACTTGGCAATAATAATAATAATAATAATAAAAAGACCTCATCACATTTTAGGTCACACAAAAGGGTTTACTTTCTAGCACCACTCTAACTGATACATTTACCCCACAAGACTTCCGTTCATCACAGTCTTTGCATGGCTAAGCACTCATTTGTGAAAGCCTCCCCCCATTCCATTTCACAGATGACTTAGCAGGTTCTTCTGTGTACGTCACAAAAACAGCTACACATTTACCATACATACTCATGTTAAACAAACAGCGTTTATCTGTCCCAGCAACCGACGGCACAGCGCGAAATAGGACTCAATAGTTAAGGACTTCACTTCCCATGAACACAATTCGCTTCCTCGTGCCGCGTCCTTCTGCCGCGCGACGCTTTACGCGGGCTCACGTTATTCGGGGATTTCACGTCGACAAGGCAAAGACGTCGGGTAAGGACACGAAAATTCAACATTCACGGTATGTCTTGTGTGTTCGCTCACCTCGGGTTCTTTATTAAAAAATAGTTTTTAAAAAAGGCAGCGTGAGTTACCGCTTACTTCCTCTTTCGTTTCTCACGACCTTCTGTCACAGCCCTGTCCACGTGTGCAGCTACTGTGTTATTTTTGTTTGCATTCGTTTATGGTGACCTTGCTTTTTATAAGTGTCCAAGGTCTATCCTAGCTAACATGGAGATGTCCACACCTAAAGTTTATGCAAACTTTAGCTCGTCTTCGCCAAAATTTTCAACACTGAAAATATTTTAGGGCCCCTCAAATGTAATGCATTTTTCTTTTGTAAAGTCTTTTAAGTTTGTGGTTCGTTTATGGATTTCCAGACCCATTTGGATAGCACTGACATCCTGGTAGCAGCCACAGTCCCTGGGCCAGAGATCAACTGGTTTAGCTGTGGCAATACTTTAAATCAAATTAATGTTTTATTGATCTGTCCCAGATATGGGCTTTGAGTAAAAAGTAAAAGTAATGATTTACTACAGTTATATCTTATCTTGGTACATTTATTGTACCTATGTCAAGTGCATGCTTACAGAAGGAGCAGGTTCAAGATGTACCTGCCTACTGGCATGGTTTGTAAAATCCACCTTTCCTATCTTTGATGAGAGCTTAATATTTAATTTGGGGCTTTAACTGATGGTTAAAATCATTCACAACGGTTCTAAAGTTCACCGTGTGGCTCTATATTGTTCAGTTCACAGGCAAGCTGGACGGACCACAGAACAACTCCCAAGGTCAGTTTTTTTTTAAATTAAATGTTTTGTTTGACTTATTGCATGCTGTTGCATGCACAACCCACAGGCATATAAACAGCTTTAATAACGCAAATTTATTTATGCTACTGACACAAAAACAAGGTTTAAATTAAAAAATACAACTTAGATGGTTAATGTAACTGTAAGAAAAAAATTATATTCTCAAAAAGAAAGAAAAAACAGCTATTCCATTGCTGTTATTAAAGCTGTTTATATGCCTGTGGGTTGTGCATGCAACAGCAGCATGAGGGAAGGTGGCATGAGGAAAGCAAGGGGGAACATGAATCTGCCAGAGACAATTCAGTCATTCTTTCTGTAAAAGCTCCTCACTCTCAGATGTATTTCCAATCTGGCAGAAATAGATGCATAGATTAATGGTTAAATAAATGTGGAAACTCTTCTAGAGTGAACACCTTTGTCTTGCTGGTCTTTCAAGGTCAAGACCTGCATTAAAGTTGCAGCAACCGCTCTGCAGCCCAGTCATGCGCGTGGCAATCATCGGAGCCGGAGTCATCGGTCTCTCCACCGCCCAGTGCATCTATGAGCGTTACCACTCGGTGATCAGTCCGCTGTCTATTGAGGTGTATGCTGACCGCTTCACACCCCTCACCACCAGCGATGGGGCTGCTGGCTTATGGCAGCCATATCTCTACGATGAAGGCAACACCTTGGAGACGTGAGACTCTTTTTTGCTGCCATTTAACTAAAAACACTTACTGTTACCAGAGATGTGATTATGAAATAAACTCAGTAATTCAGCCAAAAGTTTGAGCTTTGATAGTATGACAACCTGTCAACCATGACTCTTTACCTCTATATTAAACTGATAATTTAACGTACTGATATTAGTAATATAGTATATGTCTTCCTTTTACCACTTATGGTATGTGAATGGTTTCAAAACTTTTTTAAAGTTTTAACATAGTGATTGCCATAATTTCCTTTAATCTCTGTGGCTGTTGCTGCTTTCAGGAAATGGAACAAGGAGACATTTGACTATCTCTTGAGTTTCCTCAGTTCTCCCGATTCCATCAAAATGGGGATTTTCCTCATGTCCGGCTACAACCTCTGCACTGAGCCTGCTCCGGTGAGTGTCTTGCTATCTCATTCTCCTCTGTACGCTGTGGAAAATTACAGCAGGTAGTCACACAAGGACGCCTAGTTTACTAGGTTCCCTTAATGAATGCTGTAATGGGGACTGCAGGGAAGTGCATTTTGTGTTTTGGATCAGGGTGGAAAATTTTCTTCTAGAAATAAATGCAGAAACAACCAACCATTCACCATTCCCTTATTAGTAACAGGTATGAAAGTCACTGATAGAAGGAGGACTTGCATGAGCTACGTCAGTAATTACTTTAGCATTCCATCCATTAAAAGGACTGGGAATCATTAAAAAGGCCCCCTTCTTTCATGTAGGACCCCTCGTTCAGAGACATTGTCTTGGGCTTCAGGCAACTGACCAAACGAGAACTAGATTTGTTTCCGGGGTACAGGTAAGGGATAGATATTATTATGTTATCATATTTTTCTCATCATCTAGCAATGCATTGCTGACAGACTTGCTGACTATTTATAGGTGAACACTGGCATAAAATGTATTGAATCCGGTAATTTATATGCTGTTTTCTTAATCCTTAGTTTTGGATGGTTCAATACGGCACTTATGATTGAGGGCAAGAGCTACTTACCTTGGCTTATGAGTCGGTAAGGACTGTAACTGTTGATGAGACTTTTCTTCAAAGTGTATTTTTTTTATACTGTAAATACATTTTTTGCACTATTATGAATAATTGTTTCTTTTTAATAATGAACCCACACAAAGCAGGATTCTTGGACCATAGTAACATTGTTCTGGATTGTATGAGAGGTTGGACACTAATAAGGGAGAAAAGGACCTGTACCGATTGGCTAGGCAGAGGGACCGAGCTGGGAAAGATGTGTAGCAGGTTAGGGTGATAAAGGATAGCGATGGAAACATACTTACAAGCGAAGAGAGTGTGTTGAGCAGATGGAAAGAGTACTTTGAGGGGCTGATGAATGATGAGAATGAGAGAGAGAGAAGGTTTGATGATGTAGGGATTATGAATAAGGGAGTGCAATGGATTAGCAAGGAGGAAGTTAGGACAGCTATGAAGAGGATGAAGAATGGAAAGGCTGTTGGCCCAGATGACATACTTGTGGAAGCATGGAAGTGTTTAGGAGAGATGGCAGTGGAGTTTTTGACCAGATTGTTTAATGTAATCTTGGAAAGTGAGACGATGCCTGAGGAGTGGAGAAGAAGTCTACTGGTACCAATTTTTAAGAATAAGGGTGACGTGCAGAGCTGTAGTAACTACAGAGAGATAAAATTGATCAGCTACAGCATGAAGTTATGGGAAAGAGTAGTGGAAGCTGGGTTAAGAAGGGAGGTGACGATTAGTGAGCAGCAGTATGGCTTCATGCCGAGAAGGAGTACTACAGATGCGATGTTTGCTCTGAGGGTGTTGATGGAGAAGTACCGGGAAGGTAAGAAGGAGTTGCATTGTGTCTTCGTGAACTTAGAGAAAGCAAATGACAGGGTACCTAGAGAGGAGTTGTGGTATTGCATGAGGAAGTCGGGTGTGCCAGAGAAGTATGTAACAGTGGTACAGGATATGTACAAGGACAGTGTGACAGTCGTGAGGTCTGCGGTAGGAGTGACGGATGCTTTCAAGGTGGGGGTAGAATTACATCAAGGATCAGCTTTGAGTCCTTTCTTGTTTGCAATGGTAATAGACAGGTTGACAGATGAGATCAGACAGGAGTCACCGTGGACTATGATGTTTGCGGATGACATTGTGATGTGTGGTGAGGGTAGGGAGCAGGTTGAGGAGACCCTGGAGAGGTGGAGATATGCTCTAGAGAGAAGAGGAATGAAGGTCAGTAGGACTAAGACAGAATACATGTGCATAAATGAGAGGGAGGACAGAGGAATGGTGAGGATGCATGGAGTAGAGTTGACGAAGGTGGGTGAATTTAAATACTTGGGATCAACAGTTCAGAGTAACGGGGAGTGTGGAAGAGAGGTGAAGAAGAGAGTGCAGGCAGGGTGGAGTGGGTAGAGAAGAGTGTCAGGAGTGATTTATGACAGAAGGGTACCAGCAAGAGTGAAAGGGAAGGTCTATAAGATGGTAGTGAGACCAGCTATGCTTTATGGGTTGGAGAAGGTGGCACTGACCAAAAGACAGGAGGCAGAGCTGGAAGTAGCAGAGTTAAAGATGTTAAGATGTGGTGAAAGAAGACATGCAGGTGGTGGATGTGATGGTGAAAGATGCAGAGGACAGGAAGACATGGAAACGTTTGATCTGCTGTGGCGACCCCTAACAGGAGCAGCCAAAAGATGAAGAAGAAGAAGTAACATTGTTCTGGAAAAGAGAAAAATAAATATGTCTTGCGACTGTAAATAACAGGAAAACTTTCATTTGCTTAATTTTTAATTATAAAAAAACTGGAAAGCTGTTGTTTCAGGCTTTACTTCTTGTTATTTGGCAGAATTCTCTGATTAGGTTACCTCTTCTTTCTATTACTTTCAAATATTTTGCATTTGAAAACACCAAGACTTATTTGTAAAACTTGCCCAAACACAGTTTTTGCAGTTTACCCACAAAACAATGTTTTCAGTTTAATGTGTAGTTTTTCAGCTGTGTGTATTAGTATTTGTTTTTTTCATCAGGTTAAAAGAACAGGGTGTGAAGTTTTATCAACAAAAAATTGGTTCCTTTAAAGAGGTAAGATGAAAAAATATAAACATTTCTAATGATCACTTTTGTTTAATTTGGCCTTACAGAAAGAATTAATTTGACATACAGAAAGAATACAATAAAAACCAGTAATTTGAAAGTTTATGTATTCTATATCATCCGATTTTTTTTTTTTGCTTCAAAATGTTTTTTTTTTTTTGTTTTTTTTTTTGCTTTTATTCTTGCTCTCTTGATATTGTCATCCTTCAACTGTGTACGTATCAAATGTTCTGTTAATTCTTGTCGGATTGTAGCTCACAGAATCCGGGCTGGACGTCATTATAAACTGTACCGGGGTGAGAGCTGGGGAGCTTCAGCCAGACCCAGAGCTCAAACCTGGCCGGGGCCAAATCATAAAGGTTGGACTCTGCAACTTTCTGTGTGGTCAACCCATGACATGGATAAACAATTCTTTATGTCTTACTGCTTTTTGTTTTACCAGGTTAATGCTCCATGGCTGAAACATTTTGTTCTCACTCACAATTTCAAGAAAGGAGTCTACAATTCTCCCTACATTATACCAGGGTAGAACAAAATAGTTTGTCATAGAAAAAGCAGGAAATATTAACAATACTGAAGTATGGAAACTCTGTAATTTGTATGTTATGATTTTCATGCGATTTTAGGAGTCATCTAGTTACTGTTGGTGGAATATTCCAGCTGGGGAACTGGAGTGAACAGAATAATACTACAGATCACCAGAAAATTTGGGATGAGGCCTGCAGCTTGGAGCCTAGTCTGAAGGTCAGATATTGTTTTAGCTTTTGAGGGTTTTCTGTAAAGTGGTGCCTGAAAATCTTGGCTGAAGTATACACTGACTCTTTGTTATGAATAGTCAAGTTATGTGGGCTACCTTTACTAGTGACAAAGTTGGTAATCTTTACCCAGTCCATGGGTAGAGGTCAGGTACCATGGCTATTTATAGCGTACATCAGCAGTGTGCCATTTCATCAGGATTGTGAATAGCTGTGCAGTTCTTCGTTCTTCAGCAAAAACTACCTAACCAAGAAGGAGAGTGAAGAGTGAACAATTCAAACTAATGATGTGGATTTAATCATTTAGAAAAATATTAACTTCCAGTTTTGGTACTTTATTTCATCTGATAGCTCTGAACTATGATCTGTTCTTTACATCTCTGTCCCCATCTGGTGTGGATAACTGCAGACTCTTTGTTGGTTTGTTCTCTAAGCATGCAACAATGGTGGAGGACTGGTCTGGGCTGAGGCCCGTCCGCAAAAATGTTCGCCTGGAGAGGGAGACGATGCAGTTCGGACCAACATTGTGTGAGGTGAGCATCGAAACGGAGCCAGAACATTCTGTTTCTCTCTGCCACTAAAATTTGGTTAAGCTCATCCCACTTCTCTACACACAAATAATGCTTGCTGTAGGGGTCCATAACAGCAGGATCCTGTTTTAGGTGATCCATAACTATGGGCATGGAGGCTACGGCTTGACAATCCACTGGGGTTGTGCTCTGGAAGCTGCCAGACTCTTTGGGCAGATCTTGGATCAGAAGCGCAAGGGACCTCAATCCAGCTTGTGACTGCCCTGCGAGTTGACTGTTTTTTTACAGCACCAGCCTATTTCAGAAGGGACCTGGAAATTGGAAGTCTGCTTTTAAAAGCCTTAGAGTAAATACATCTAAGTGACCTTAAATAACACTAAATCACATAATATCTATTTTTCACATGTGTATGGTATTTACTCAATAAGGTACTTGAATACATACGTAGGTTGTAATTTAGTATGAAATAATGATTTTTGAGTCATAAAAATATACAGCTAATATCAATCCCTCCATTAATTTGAAATTGCAAGAATTAATGCAAGTTCAAGTAATCCTACCATTTATTGCATTTATTTCCACAATATTTGCACAGAAGATGGTCAAATTCAGGGGAAGTATGATGAGATTGATTGATGGATGGATGGATGGATTTATTCTGCGAAACACAAATGACACAGCACATGAGAAATAAACAACCATAACACAGGCTGCTGTATCCATGTCCATTGCTGACAGTGAAAGAATTAAGATGAGGAAGAAATAATTTTCACTTTCAAGTGAATAACCACAAAAATGTCTTAATTGCCACTGCAGTTTGAAAATTTTGCTGCAAATCCAGTCATTTTGTGGTGCAATGATCACTGGATAAGCCTACAAGATTCGTGTTAGGACTGTGATACGATTTCAAATCAGCATGGTGGTCCAGCACAGTAAAGGTGGTGCTTCACAGCTTCTAAGGTGTTTGTATCAACAGAGGTTTGAACCTGGTTCAGGGTGTGTGGAGATTGTATGTGTTACCAACCCAGAGACATGTTCAGAAGAAGGCAATGGTAGAACATTTCTGTACCTTACCAGGAAAACCTTGTTCTCGCTCTGAGTCAGGTTCTATTCATCGGTGCTACCGTGGTCCTACCATGTATTCAAACTACTTAAGCAGCTAATGAGTCACAAATAATTCAAATCATAACCAATGAAAATGACACAGTGTTGTTACCATTGAGACTTGCATATCCTGCCATTGTAAATTGTCTTTTAGCCTAATAAACTCAGCCATAGCTATATTTCTGCTGTGTTTAGATGTGCTATGTGTTAAACACATTTCGCATTTTTGTGTGAAAACACGGAGTCAGCAAGAATCAGGCTCTAGTGATGGATTTTCATTTTTTTGTACAGAATTTATTAATTCATATACACATGTGCATCCAGTGCAGTGGCAAAAGTCAGTGTAGAGACACTTTTTGCAGCATTAAATTGCAAAGGCAAGCCTGTTGGTGACAGCTTAAACAACAAATTTTAGGATTTTCCACATTCCTTTACTGACTCATTCTTCCAAATTTCCCAGATCTCAATGGTGGAGGATAAACACATTAAACACCCCCATTAATGGTACTTTATAAGTGTAATCAGCTTTTTAATGATGAAAAGCTATACCGTATACAGCACGGTACATAGCCTTCAACATAGGTTTGATGTGTGTATTCATATCGGATCGGAACTGTACCTCAACCCAACTTTACCAACATTTTTTGTACTCCTTTCTCTTCAGGATTGTGGTTTACATACTAAACTGATGCAGAGTTTCTCCATTATGTTTTGTTGAAAATGGTTTATTTTCACCTGAAGACTGACTGCTTTCTGATGTTAATATTAAGTTACTCACACAACACATTTCACAGACATATATGACCGCTGTTATCAAGTGGTGGCTTGAGATGGCCAACTAATTTCTCATGTGAATGGAGAATAGCAGCCAATCATGATTAAACAATGTGATGCAGTGAGTTGTGCTGGTTGCTGGTTTTGAAAAAGCAGGAAACAAGTCTAGAAGTCATTTCAGCAATTTACAGCATTCTGGAAAACTGGGGTTTTCCCCCAATCACTCCAATTTAGCAAAAATTGGACAGTTCACAAAAAAAATGTCTGTAATGGATCCATGTGTTTGAAATAGAAGGATATTTAATAGCACGGTTGGCCGACCTTCAGCTTGCCTTTACCTCTTCTAGGCCTCGCAGTTGGCCCCGTATTAATGTCCGAATCAGCTGCGTTTCCGCTGCGGTGTGTTCAACCCCATTTCCCAGCCAGTCTTGCACCTGACTACCCTTTTCCTGGCAATAGGCTCAAAGTACGTGAGCAGTGTGTGCCACTCAGAGTTGGCAGCATCATGAGAGCAATGACTGTCTGTGATTAAAATCAAGAAAAGCTTAAATCACGCTCTGCTGGCGCTTTTAATTTTCTCCATCCTTTTGCTAATGTACACATTGGGATTGAGGCTAACACCAGTAGGGTTGTGGGAAATATAAGCATTCCCCTCTCCATCAAACCCTGACCTCACCTGGCCCGGCCTTTCTGGAGCTCCTCCTTGCCCTGCCCAGCCCTACCCCATCCCTCAGTCCTGGGATCCAGAACTGGACCGTGGAACTCTGTTGGGGCTCTGCTGAGCACATCCCATCATCTCCTGACCCCATTCCCGGTGACTGGATTCCTGAAGCCCCCGACCGGTGGTCTCAATGGGCAGGGCACAGGATGCTATGGCTGCCAGCAGGCAGCAACAGCAGTATACAGACAGCGTCAAGTAGACTGAGGATTCCAGCATCACCTGCATGCAAACACAGCGCAAACACTGGAGCATCATTCCATCAGGATGAATCGCAGGAGAGACACAATACGGGCCTTAGGCGCACAGATTTTTGTTCATCTTGGTTTCTCCTAAAGTTACATATTCACTGAGCGAGAAGATTTCCGTTACCTGCGCAACAAAAGGAGTGATGAGAGCACCAACCCTAGCCATTCCACTGCTGGTTCCCAGCCCCAGTGCTCTGGTCGCAGTAGGGTAAACCTGGACAGAACACAAAAAAACAGAAACTTTCCAAATGTTGCTACCATCTTCTCCTGGTTCGGCAGTGTCCCTGGTTCAAAGCAACCTTTCTGATCTCTGGCTATTGTAGATACTTGACACTGCCTCAGGGAGTTCAGTTAATGTTTCACATGCTGTAATTTGCTTTAAATTTTATCTAGCCCTCAATGTAATGCAACTGCAAAGTAGCCTTATCTTACTGAGCAAGGACAGAAGATTCAAAATAAGCATAAAAACTGACCTTCCTCTTACATGCTTATCCAAACTATACACAGTGTGGCAACAAAAGTATTTCCCCTGTTTTCACTTTGCCGTGTTTTTATAGCATTTTGTCATTTCTAGTTGTATATGAATTTTAATGTAAAGCTGTCCAGGTCACACATAGCTTTGTAAAAGGTAAAATCAACCATAATCCTCGATTTGACCATGGACTTAAAAATTGGCAGAACCTCTTGTCCCCACCTCTGCTCTAGCTTATTCTTCTGGCTAACGTAGATAGCGTATTTTGCCTGTGCTAAAATGAAATTTAAAAGCTGACATTTCTCTTTGGTTTTCTGTGAGTATAGAAAACCAAGTATAAAAGTGCACTTATTAAAAGTTTCCCCAAACCCGGCGAACACAACACACAGAACATCAAACAGGGGCTGAAGTCTAAAACATTCTAAAAAGCAATGAAACACTGTTTCTCGTTGCTGACAAAACAGACACATTTTCTAGCTGTACAGTATATGGATGGAGATTGGGAGAGAAAATACTGACACTGGTATTTTTTATCTCATTTCCTTGGTGTTGTATAAGATGATATGTGCAGTAGTGTAGAAACCTCAGCTAGAGGACCATCAATGCCTGCTTCCATGGAGAAGATTTAGGGCAAAGCTTTTGCATGCCTTCCACTGCAGCACTCATGGGTATGAAAAACTGGTTTCCACTTCATGGTCAGTATTTGGTTGTGCCATCTTTAGCCGCAATGATTTCAACTAAATACTTCCTATAACCATTGACAAAGGTCTCATCTTGCTGTAAAGGAATTTTTTGCAACCTTTTTCATACAGAACTGCTTTGTCTCAGCAGTATTTGCAGGTCTTCAAGCATAGCTATAACTTCTAGCTCTCTTTGGGAACCTACTGGCACTTTAATTTTCTCCGTCACCTTCTGGTTGGGAGGGTTTTGTTTTCCTCTCTTCAGTTGTCAGCTGACCTACACTTTTTATAGTTTTTATTGCCATTTACTGTACATTGTATCTGTAGGCCAATTTTATATCTGTAATATCTGCTTCTGTTGTTCACGTTTCCTTCATCATTTGTTCAGAGCTCTGCATCACTTTGTGAAAAAAGCATTTTGTGAAAATGAATTGAATTAAATAGCTTTTTTCAGGTCTTACCACAACAGATTATTTGGGTTTAGGTTGGGGCTTTCACTAGGCCATTACAAAACTGTTTTTTCAGCCCTTCTGATCTGATCTTGTCTTGTACATTAGCGATCATTTCTGAGCTACAGCTTCATATCATGGACTGATGGCCTGAGGTTGTCCTTTAGAAATTTCTTGCACAGCAAGGAATTTGTCATTCCTCCAATGACAGCAAGGCACTTAGGTCTCATGGTAGCAAAATGTCCCTAGATCATCATACTGAAATGCTGTACTGTAGAAAATTCTTATTCTGAAATGACGTATTGGACTCATAATATTTCCAGGAGTTTTGACAGACATTGCGGTGCTTTTCGGTGAAATGAAGAAAAGTTCTGTGTTTTGTTCTGAGCAGTGATGTCCACCTTGCCACTCTCCCAAGCATCCTGTTTTTGCAGTGTCTCGCTTATTGTGGAGTCGTAAACACCGACTTCCACTAAGAGTCCTGCAGTTCCCTGGATGTTGATTTTCTCCATTTGATGAGTATGATCATAACCAAGGATCATTAGAAGTTTAAAGCTCTAGAAATATCTGTATAACCCTGTGCACATTGCATTATTTTCCTCACCAGTGAAATGATACAAAGCCAATACCAGTGTCACCTTTTTTTCCTCGATGATCTTCTCACATGTTAATGGAGCTGACAAAAGATCGATCAAACTGAATGTCAAAAAACCGCAGAAACAGATGAAATTGGAAAGGGGCAAACACTTTTTTACAGCACTGTAAGCACATGGTGAATCTCACCTCTGGCGTGTACACATATGCCGCCTGAAACCCTCCAGCAATGAAGGCTCTGGCAATGAAGATCAGGACCGTGAGAGATGTCCTGTGAAGAGAGGTCAGCTGTATGTCCCACAGCAGCTACTTATTTACTTTCTCTGAGCGTTCAGCCTTCTTTAGCATTTAAAACAGGCTGACATGCTTTCCTTCCTTGTGAGCAAAGTATTATGTATAGCCAGTGTGGAACTCAGTGGTGTTCAACCCTGCATAAGTTACCAAGCAAGATAGTCTAGCTTATTTGCATGGTGGATTCATGTAGGTCCCACGACAGGTGATGTCATAACAGTGGACTCATACAGACTGCGTTGATCAGTGATGTTAACCCCCACCTGTCCTTGCCACAAGGACTCACCTCCCAACACAGGCATACAGGGGCACCATGCAGAGCGAAAATACCAGGAAGCACAGGGCCATGGTCTTCCTTCTCCCGAGCCGATCAATTGCCCAAATGGTCACCAGTAAACCTGCAGAAGGAGAATAACTATGTTGATGAATCTGCTGCAGGAGTTCACCTTGAAGAGAAGCCGAGAACATCCCACATCGCATGTACTGCTGTGTATTTTGAGTAATGCCTTAATGTAATAATTTTCTGTTTCAATCCTGAGGATCGAAGGGAATGCATATTTTGATGTATAACATCACTGAAATACAAGCTTCAACCGGTCAAGGGCTCACTACAGGTCCTGCTGGAAGCAGTTTATTGATCCTGAAGGAAACTGCAGAAGTATATAACAGCACGTATTCAATGTAGTGACAGAGACATTAGAAATATTTATATTTGGAGAAGAATATAAGAATAAAGAATTAAAAATTAATGGGAAAAATGTAAAAGTAGTAGGGAGGACTCAACCTACTATACTGTAAGTTGCTACCCCAACAGCAAGAGGACTCATGGAGCCTAATGGCGCTTGTGTTGGTAATGGGTTAAAGTGTGAAGTATGGGTATCCTTCAAGATGCTAGTCTTTGACTTGGGAGTCTTCACAGGTTCTTGTGTTTACCCTTTCCTGAGTTACAGCCAAATTCAAGGCTTATTAAGTACCAAGACGGTGACATGATGGTAATTGGACTTCCAAGATTTTACCTTGTGAGCCAATTACCAGGAACACATTATGCTTGCAAGTAGGGGATGCCTGTATCTCTGGCTGGAGCTCCAAGTGAAAAATCTTGCCTGAATTGACCCAGTCAAACAGTCAAAGATGAAAGGTATCACAAACCAGTTGTTTAACACTCACCTGGGAATTCTGACAGGGTGGTCCATAGCAGGTCCTTGTAGTCGTCTGACGTTAAGTACTTACACTCCAGGCTACACCTGGGCTCCACCTTACTGCCAGCAGACACTAGAAAAAGTATAATAACAAAAGTTGTATCTTCCCTTGAGACTTAAGCAAACTACCTTCAGGTCTCAACTTGCCCTTAACTATCAAATCTTCTGACTTAGCTGCTTTGTTTAAGACAACTCAAGGTATTTTAACTGTGGTGTAGTAAACCTGGTGAAGGAGAAAAGCCAAGCCTCTCATTAATATTTTTTCTACTGAAAATTGTGTTTGCAAGTATATGAGCAAAACAGGATGAACATCTGGTAGGGTGTTGACAGAAAGGCATCCCCACACACCTTCACATGCATCTCCTGCCTGAAACAGCTCTGTGGTCAGTAGGACCAGACCATAGTAAGAGAAGGCATTGGAGAACCTGGGGGAGATGCACAAAACATAAGGAGATTATTTTCTGATATTCATAAAGTATACACTGATCAGCCACAACATTAAAACCCCCTGCCTAATATTGTGTAGGTTCCCCTCGTGCCACCAAAACAGTTCTGACCCATCCAGGCATGGACTCCACAAGACCTCTGAAGGTGTCCTGTGGTATCTGGGACCAAGACATTAACAGCAGATCCTTTAAGTACTGCAAGTTGTGAGGTGGGGCCTCCATGGATCAAACTTGTTTTTCCAGTACATCCTATAGATGTTCAATCGGATGTTCAATCGGATTTAGATCTGGGAAACTTGGAGGCCAAGACAACACCTTGAACTCTTTTTCATGTTCCTCAAACCATTCCTGAACAATTTTTGCAGTCTGGCATGGTCGCTGCCATCGGGGAACATCGCTGCCATGAAAGGGTGTACATGGTCTGCAGCAATGTTCAGGTAGGTAGCACGTGTTAAAAACACGATTCATCAAACCAGGACACCTTCTACCATTGATCCATAGTCCAATTCCGACACTCACATGCCCATTGTAGGCACTTTTGGCGGTGGGCAGGGGTCAGCATGGGCACTCTGAGGCAACACAGCCTCATGTACAGCAAGCTGCTATGCACTGTGTATTCTGACACCTTCCTATCATGGCCAGCATTAAGGTTTTCAGCAATTTGTGCTACAGTAACTCTTCTGTGGCATCGGACCAGATGGGTTAGCCTTCGGTCCCCACGTGCATCAGTAAACCTTGGACACCCATGAGCCTGTCGTTGTTTCACTGGTTGTCCTTTCTTGGACCCCTTTTGGCAGGTACTAACCCCTGCATAGCAAGAACATCCCACAAGACCAGCTGCTTTGCAGATGCTCTGACCCAGTCATCTAGCCATCACAATTTGGCCCTCAGATCCTTACACTTGTCCATTTTTCCTGCTCCCAACACATCAACTCAAGAACTGACTGTTCCCTTGCTGCCCAATATATCCCCTCACCCCTTGACTGGTGCCAATGTAACCAGATAATCAATGTTATTCACTTCACATGTCTGGTTTTAACGTTGTGGCTGATCGGTGTATACATAATTTTCAAAGGAGATGCAAGGGACCCGTAAGTGAAGAAACTCCATGACGTATCTTCTTTACCAAGTAAATTAGTGTCAAGCAAACAATGACTATGGCTCTCGCTTACCAGATGAACCACAGCAGAACCGTAGTCCAGCGAAAGTGAGGTGAAAAGAGATCTCGGATCTTCCCTCTGTCCTCCTGGGAAGTACCATGCAGCCACAAAGAACACAGTTGAGAGGAAAAAGAGTTTTGAACACAGTATGTGTCACACTTGAAGCTAAGCTGTGTATGCTGGGTCCACAACTTATGAACACAATTGGACAAAAGTGTGCTCATAACTTCTTTTGTGTGTGAATCCCACACTCTTGTTCTGGTTCAGAGCATCTTGCTGTTAACTAATGGCAGAAGCCTGGAAATGCATAAGGGCAATGCAATTGAAAACAAATGATCTGTTAAATTGTTTGTATTTTTGAATATTCTTAACTAAAATGTTCATAACACAGGGAGCCAGTGTACACAAGCAATTCCTTTAGATGGTTGCAGGTCTGAAAAAGAACAGACATTGCAAGACATAAGACAGCATCTTAAATGGTAGGAGCCTGGGAATATCCCAGAAGTCCGCAGCTAGGGTCTTCACTAAGGTGAAGTGAGCTTAACCTGTCTGGCAACGATGAGTTTCCCCAGAGGCATTGGGGCCCCATTGTCTACGGCGATACGCTTGAGGGTGGCCAAGGCCTTCTCCTGGCTGCCTGTCAGTACATCATAGCGGGCACTCTCTGGTAGCCACTGGAGAATAAAAACACACAGTCAGATTCTCTTATCCGAGTGCTCATTTCCAAACTCTACCAGGATATTCATACTTATTTTTAATGAAATTTGTTTAAGCTTCTAAGGATTTGTACCGAAAAACTTTTATCCTTGGGAAGATTGTTAACCTGAAGCTGAGAAAGCATACAGATATTCACCAGCTCTAAAACTGTGAGTTATGTACACCCCCCACCTCCCTGGACAAAAGTACCTCTTTAGCAAATGAAATAAAATTAAAAGTAGACCACCGTGTAAATTATGTGGCACTGATTCCCTAAATCCTTTGGAAACAGAGCAATAATTTTTAGCCTCAGTCCACCCCATTTTCATATAAAACATAAGAAAACTGAAACACAAACAGCACAGTCTGAGAACACCTGGGCAACCTGGGCAATAGTTGGAGAAGATGATCTGGACAGAGTGAAAGCAAAGCAAGCAATGTTTCCTACACGTTTGGGAGTTTCCCCAGAACAGAGAGATGGACACATTGGCTCATTTACTGTTGAATCTTACAAAATGAAAAAAAAAAAAACAAAAAAAAAAAACTAAAACTTTTCAAACTTTTCATCTGCACCCAACCATAAGCTAAGGACTACCTCAGGGTCTGACATTGGGCACTACGTTGTGCCACCGATACTCACAAAGCACAAAAGGGCGAAAACAAGGAGCGGCACCGTGGAGAGGCCGAGCAGCCAGCGCCAGCCCAAGGTGGGCATCACCAGGATGGCCAGCAGCACCTCAAACACAGTGCCCAGGGCCCAGAATATCTGTAGTGATGCGGGTTGGAGAATCATAACAGAGAGAACATTGGGGTTAGAACCTACAGAAGGTAACCTGAGAAGTACAGGGACCCAGGGCACCTTGCTTCTGGTTGGAGCCTGGGCTGAGAAATGTAACAATTTTGGGGTGTACCTCAATGAGCAGGATGCAGGTGGCTCTGGACCGCATGGGGAGGAACTCTGCGTAGAGCGTCACCCTGGTGAAGTGGACAGCACAAATCCCACAATGCATTAGTGTCGTATCAGTAATTAGAACCGAGTCCACGGCTTGGAGCAGAGCCAGCGCAGTCCGACATTGGACATCTGGGCTGCAGCGCGGAACAGGCTCACCTGCAGCCCACCTTTCTGCTCAGAACAACATCATCAGCCGGGATACACGTTTTGTGAGAATTTAAATCCGCTTCGGCTGCAAGTGCAATGACACAAAGGAACCTCCTAGGATCAAATGGATTAAAAAGATGTTTTAAATGTAGATTTATTTCGAATCAATACATTTTCTTCTTGTTGTTCTCAAATGTTTTTATTATTGATATGGTCAAAGCTTTATCTACTCTTGAAATGAAAGTGCTGTCCCTTTCACGAACTCAGCGATTGCGTCTCTTCCCTACTTCCCCTAAGAGTTATAACACTAATGTAGCAAAATGTAGCATGAATTTACACTTTAGCTGTATAGTATAGTCCTTGTAATAAATTCGAGTCTGGTGTTGTAGTACTTTCCTTTTCCAGCATTGAAACAACGAAATTATTTTTATTGTCTTTTCGTAAAGGTCTCTCAATTGTCTCTCAAGAGAATTAATCAGAATTAATAATGGAAGGTAATATACTGTATGGCCAAAAGTATGTAGACCCCCCTTCTAATGACCGAGCTGAGCTGTTTCAGCCGCACCCATGCAGCATACAAACATATTGTAGACAGTGCGCTTCCAACTTTGTGGCCACAGTTTGGGGGAACTCTTTTTCTACTCAAGCATGACTGTGCCCTCATGCATAAAGCGAGGTCCATAAACACATGGTTTGCCGAGGTTGCCGTGGAAGAGCTTGAATGGCTGTGCAGAGGTTGTGGCTGACCTCGACCCCACTGAACATCTTTGGGAAAAACTGGAACGTCAACTGCGAGCCAGACCTTTTCGTCCAACCTCACGGAGGCTTGTGTGGCCGAATGGGAACAAATTCCCACAGCCATGCTTCAAATCTGGTGGAAAGCCTTCCCAGAAGGAAGAGGCTGTTAAAGTAGCAAATGGGGGAAACAACTCCATATTAATGCCCATGGATTTGGAATGGGATGTTCAGCAAGCACATATGGGTGTGATGCCCAGGTGTCCACGTACCTCTGGCCATGTAGTGTGTATGAAATTTGTATGTACAGTTCATCCTTGCATGAGTGGACTAATAACAGAGAGAGGTTTGGTCTTGTGAGTGATGGTTTATTTTATTATGTCATATTTTATCATTTTGATGTAATAATTATTCTGTATGTTAACTATTTAATTAATATTTTTTATATTGTGCATTTAGACCTATATGCTTACAAGTCACCTGAGATATCGAAATTGTTTTTGAAGCAATGTTTCATTCTGCACAGTTTCCTATCACTAGGAAGAAGCATCACAAATCTTAATGAGATGGAGGAAGCTGGTGTTAAAGATTACAATAATTTTAATTCTGTAATTTGACAAAAATGTTATGTATTGAGAGTTGGATGCTTGAATACCACTTTAAATATTTTATTTTAAAGTTTCATTTTGTTAACTAACTTACATGTGCATAAATGAGAGGGAGGACAGAGGAATGGTGAGGATGCAGGGAATAGAGTTGGCGAAGGTGGGTGAATTTAAATACTTGGGATAAACAGTTCAGAGTAACGGGGAGTGTGGAAGAGAGGTGAAGAAGAGAGTGCAGGCAGGGTGGAGTGGGTGGAGAAGAGTGTCAGGAGTGATTTGTGACAGAAGGGTATCAGCAAGAGTGAAAGGGAAGGTCTACAAGATGGTAGTGAGACCAGCTATGCTTTATGGGTTGGAGACGGTGGCACTGACCAAAAGACAGGAGGCAGAGCTGGAGGTGGCAGAGTTAAAGATGTTAAGGTTTGCGTTGGGTGTGACGAGGATGGACAGGATTAGAAATGAGTATATTAGAGGGGCAGCACAGGTTAGATGGTTTGGAGACAAAGTCAGAGAGGCGAGATTGCGTTGGTTTGGACATGTGCAGAGGAGAGATGCTGGATATATCGGGAGAAGGATGCTAGGGATGGAGCTGCCGGGCAAGAGGAAGAGAGGAAGGCCTAAGAGGAGATTTATGGATGTGGTGAAGGAGGACATGCAGGTGGTGGGTGCGACAGAGAAAGATGCAGAGGACAGGAAGAAGTGGAAACTTTTGATCCGCTGTGGCGACCCCTAATGGGAGTGGCCGAAAGAAGAAGAAGAAGATTTTAATTAACTACTCAAGAGAAAAAATTATTAGCAGTTAAGTTGACATTGCAGTTTATAACATATAAATAAATGTTATATTTAAAAAAAAAAAATATTATGATGTTATCCAGCATCCAGGCCTCTGGTGTTTGGTTACGTGCAGATGAACTGTGTTATGCAGAAGTGTGTTACATAAACACAGAAGACAAGGTGATTTGCTTGGGGGGGTTGAACTGAGTGGTGGACAGTGGGACACTTACGATTGTGGGGCTCCCCCGATTCCAAAGCCCACAAGACCACGAAGGAAGAGGATCCAGCCATACACTGGAGCAAAAGCGCTGAGGAGCCCATAGAACATGGTCCACAGGACGCTCATCTTCAGGCCCTGGGCTCAACACATACAAACATACATTCTGAGGAGACTGAAGAATGTGTTCCATAGGACATTTGTGTTGAACCTGTGCCCCCAAACAACACACACACACACACACACACACACACTCATTCTTGGCAGGCTGACTATCACCCACATCTGAATCTGTGCCACCATCTAGACAGCAGTTACACACCAACATGAGAGCACTGAAAATGCATTTACATTTATTTTGGAGTTATTTGAGCAACAGTCATTGAACAATTTGATAGACCTTTAACAGAAAGTTTGTCCCCCTTTGATCTGCACCCATAAGCTACCTTTATGAATACATGGTTGTTGCAAGACGTGAACATTATTTTACTATACGGGTTATTTCAAAACCTGTAGGATAGTTTGCACGAACTAGCAAATTAGGCCACTTTTTTGGATCTTTTTAGAGTTGTATAGCTGCCCTTGCTAATATTTTAGTTGTACTTGTACTTTACATATTTGCTTTTTGTCAGCAAAATAAGTACTCTGGCTCTATGTGGTTGTGACTCACTTCTTCTCTGCTGTCAAGCAAATGAAAAATGAAAAAGCACACAAAGAAAACACCGTTTGCAATGGGATTGCTTCTTTACGGCAAACTTTGTACTCGGCACCCCTTTCCTTTCATGCCGCTGGACTCACAGTTTTTCGTCCATACTTGTCTGATAGGTTCCCCCATAATGAGGAGCTGATCATCATCCCGATGAACACAACCTGGGAGGAAATGAGGGCGAGAAGCAGCGATCAGAGATCTGCCGGCAGAATGGTAGCAACTGAGGTTTTATGTTGTGTGCTTGATGTTTTACTAGATCAACTCAGTCTTTCTCTGTAGCAATGTATTACCATGTAGGTACAT
Organism: Heterotis niloticus; assembly: GCA_018136845.1. Lineage (NCBI taxonomy): Eukaryota > Metazoa > Chordata > Actinopteri > Osteoglossiformes > Osteoglossidae > Heterotis > Heterotis niloticus. Next base: position 637,757 of record CM030896.1, read on the forward strand.
GTGTAGTATGCATGATACTCTTTAGATATAGATGTCATCTTCCCCTGAGTCTTCCTCAACTGGTGTTCTACAGGGCTCGTTGTTTGGCTCCTTACTTTCATCAAACCTACACCTCTTGCCCTGGCTCTGCTGCTGCCTTTCACAGGTTCTCCTTAAGGTTAAGTTATTGCTGCTTTGTTGGGGGTATACAGCTCTTCCTCTCTGGTGAGTCAAGTCAAGAACCTTCTTTAAGCACAGGGTCCATCCAGATACTTAAAACTCCAACCATCAAAGATCAACTGTATACATTTGCTTTCTTTCCCATAACCTAGTGATGCAGAACCTGGGCATTAGTAGATGGTGGTGAAGGAAGTCGGTTTGTAATTCAATGTTTGCAGTTTTGAATATCTGTATGGACTCTGCGCTTAAAGGTAGTGGAATGACAGTGTCTTGATGTTGACACACCCAGTCCCAAATTTCATCCCTCCTCTTGCAGCAAAAGATGAGCTGTTTATAGTACCGATGTGAGCAGCGCCACCTCCCAGCTGGGCAGCCTCCACTCGCAGTGCAGCTGTGGAGCCAGGATGCTGAGGATCATCATCTCCATGGCATCTGCCATCTACAGGCAGGCAAGTGACAAGTCAGGAAAGAAGAATGTGCTGCACGACAACTATTCATGTACACTGTCTTGCGCAACATACTGACATGTAAAAACTTCTTTTTAAAGTAAAGCCAAGTCATTTTTCTGGTTGCTGAAGGACTGCAACATCATCTGCTTCATTGTACCAGAGGCCTGGAAGATCACATCTTTCCATTCCATCCAAGAAGCTGAACCACATTATTTATTTATTTGAAACCCTCCCCCAAAATGACCCACACCAGTATTTACAGTGTATGGATTTACACAATTTGGTCATTTTTACCAGTATATTATCTAGGTAATTACAGCAAGATCTGGGATTCAAACCAGGGTCCTTGGATCCCAGTGGCAACAGCGCTGACCACTATGCCACCTGCTGCCCTTATTACTAGTCCGGTCGCACCAAATTGCCAAAAGAGATTTGATTCCCATTGCAGTCTAGGAAAAGCTTGGTGTTTATCCCTTAAAGTACAATGTTGTATGTAGTAAATAAAAGTTTCTGTAGACCCTCTCATGCCAGGCAGCTCTGATCTGGACAATGCCCCCAAGCACCAAAGTGCTGTTCTATCTGTTTGGTAGGCCCCCTTCCCCCCCAAGCTGCTCACCCATGACAGCCCGGTGAGAATGGACAGCTTCCACTGAAACTTCCCGAAACCAATGGCTTCGACGGCATCCTCCACCATGAAGGTATCTAAGACAAGAAACACAAAGACGTCACCGGAATGGTTGTTATATAACTGTCCGTTTGATTACATCATCAGGGTCACATCTTTAGCTCCAGGTGTTTAGTAACTCAAGCGTGGGAAACATTGAACAAATGTAAATTCGGTGACAACAGCTCCACATTCACTATTAAGCTGCCCATGTTGATTTTCCCATTTACGTACACCAGTTGGGTAATTTTTACTGGCGCTGCTCAGGGTAAGAACTTTGCTCTGAGCTAAAACACTAGGAGGTGGGATTCAAACCTGGACCCATCAGGTTCAAAGAGGTCTGACCATTATACTATCTGCTCCTATGTTTGGATGTTTATGAGCAATATTAAATTAATACAAAATCTGTCTGCATCCTAGAAAGTGAGGTGCGAGGGGTTAGGCTTGTCACGCTGGAATATGAGGGACTGGGGTGGTGCAGATAAACAGCAGGACAAATTACCATCAGTGGGGTTTGCAAACTCCCGGGGTACAGCAGTACCATCTCCCAGCTCTACTGACTCAAGGTCTGTGCGCACACCCTCAATTTGAACCTCGTGCTCCCTGAATGCCCCCTCGTCCTCGGAGCGCACACTCTCGCCAGTGCGGCGGAACTTGATCACCCTGGAGAAAGAGGAACACACTTGTCAGTTAGGTAACGCCACCTCTCACCATGACTACCACCTGTGTGGTTAGTTGAATACTGTGGTGTTAAGGTGCAAAATAACCCCAGCCATCATTATCAGGCTTTGCTTTGCTTTTCCTCTCCAGTTGGCAAGCTGCTCCATTCCTCAGTTCCTTCAGTGTTTAGCTTACGTTTAAGAAAAGTCTGAGGGTAACTGGCTGACATGAGCAGCAAGCTGAATTGGTTAAGAGAGCGAGATGCTGTTGCCAAGGTGATCTGTGAACCTACTGCCTACATCATTGGTCTGCGCTACAAACAGGTTTCACAATGGTCGTGGAAAAGGTGGGTGAGGCAAATAGAAGGCCTGCCACATAAATAATCACTTTTATCACTTTTTAAAAGTACAAAACATTTAAGCGTCTTCACTCATTTTAACCGCATACTGTTATGTAAAATGCCATTTTTGAGTTTGAAACTAAATGACAAATGACAGCACCAGTATTTGTGAGTATTTGGCTCTTATTCACAGTATATTTTTCATCATTCATAACCATTTTATCCTGGTCAGGGTCATGCTAGTGTGGAACCTATGCTGGGCACAACAGATAGGAGATGCCAGTCCGGTCCAAGGTTGTTTCAGCAACATTCCCTCAAAAAACCACGCTGTTGTATTTCGAATAACAGTGGGAAAACATTTCTTTATAAGTTTCTACACATCGTTTACAATGTGTTGTTACAAGAGGATATTTATAGCTCTGCAAAAGTGTGGATAAGCCACCTTCACAGTAAAATAAAGCAAAAGTAATATTAATCTCCTGAATGTAAACAGGGGATTAGGGAAAAGGAAAGTTTAATAGAGGCCTTTGTCACAAAGTGCTCCTTTTTAACTTCCATCACAGAAATGCGCACCTTTACACCTTACACCTCACCAAAAAGTGAACTCCATGTTTATGCCTCTTGTCCTTGCACAAATGAATCAATGAACCAATAAAAAAGTGAAGATGAGGTATTTCACACCCCCGCGTCTTTTTTGCACCCCATGGGTCAAGAACCCCTGTTATTTACAATGCTGTTACATATGTACATAGAAATTAATAAAACATTTTTTCCAACACATACTTGAAACTAAATAAAAGCACAGGATTGCTTTAACTTTAACGCAAGACTACGAATATAAGCGATTTACATTTTTGCATCAAAAGATAGAGGCACTTCAGCTGCAAAAAAAATCCTGTGTCAAAAAAATTGTGGATTTTAAGGTTTTGGAATGTACCAGACATGGTTTCCAAAAATACAGCGTTCAGTGCTCGCACTGGTTTTTCACGAGATGTTTACAAACACGATTGCAGCAACTTCCAGGTTCTTTTAGTCTGTGCATCTGCTGTGCCAAAATGACATTTAAAAAAATGCTAGAATTACATTAAAACAATGATAGAACTACTCGCAAAGCATACCCCCCACAGAAAGCTATCAGCCACAAATTTCTTGAATTAAATTTTGCGGATGAAATTCAATATGCCGTACAACAGGTAGAATGAAGCACTGTTCACAGTCAAGGCTCCTGGATAAACATCAAAACCACCAAAAGCAAACATTAACCACCGCTCCCAGAATGCCATCTGTTCTCTGCGTGCAAAGCCTAACAGGGCCAATAATCGAGTCATTTCTGCCCCTGAGAAAACATTTCAGCGGAGTAACAGCAAATACATCTCATCTTTGAGGGAAAGCGGTGTCTCGGATGTGTTGTCGGAGCAGCTCTGCCTCGTGGAGGTATGCGCTCCCGTTGTCTTAAGGAGAGCAAAAAAGACTCAAGTGGGCCTCAGCGCTGTGAATCCATGTGTGAGTTTGATGCTTTAATCGCTATAATCGGCGTGCTAATTTCCAGAGAGGCCGCCTTCTCCTCTGAAAGCCAGGAAAAGACCTTGTCAACCACCAGGGTCCATGTTTATGCTCTCTCACCACCATGTGAGATTCAGTTCCCATTTATCAGCGATAGTTCTGTCCATCCATAGCCAACAAAATCAATATGAATCGATATGAAGTGACGCAAAGGTCTAATTTGATGTTGACCTCCAGGAAGTGCAGATGTGTGTGACCCCTCTTTTTCCAGTGGCCAACAGGTAGGCACGGACATCGTGTTTACAGCCATGCCGCTCTCCAATAAATGATTTTCATGCCAGGAATTAGTCGGCAGGGTGGGATGGGCGAAACACTAACGCTGTGGAATAGATACAAGAATTCTGCAGAATATGTATGTAAAGAGCCAAGTTTTTCCCCTGCTAGGCCTACTTTGTCTCACAAAATGTTGCAAACTCAGGCCAGGGCTCAGATGAAATAGAAAATGAGGTGTTCAGCTGATGATGAGAAAAAGTGTTGAATATTTTAAGTCCCGTGTTGCTGTGGACAACCCACCATCTCTGATTCTGCTTTCTTTCAAAGGGCGAACAGGCTGACAGCCGGGCCACAGCATTACAGCAGAGCACACAAGCTGTTTGCTCGGATTAACTGTTTCTTAGCCGACTCCTTTGTCCAGGGCGAATGACAATGTTGGTGAATCGGCTTTGCGGTCATTTACCCATTTATACTGCAGGGCATTTTTACTACATGAGTACAGTACATGAGTCAGATCACCTCATTTTTTGGGCACGTGATGTGGATGACCCTAGACCTGACCAACTGAAGCAACCCCACGTCATAACACTAACTAAAATCCAGGTGGTAACTTTTTTTGGCTGGGCAGTGTATATTAGTTATTGGTTGTATATATTTACAGTATATACACTGGTTTGAATCCCATTCCTGCTGCTGAACCCCTGATAGCTGCTTCATATATTTTCTCTCTCTCTCTCTTCCTCTATGTGTATATACTGTATATATGTCTATATACATACATATATATATATATATACAGAGAAAGAGAGAGAGCGATACATATATTTTTTCTGACCCTTAAATAAGTTATTTCACATAGAAAACAGGTATTGTCTGTCTGAAATAAGTTTATCGTGATTAATTTCAACTCTGACCAGTTCATTCTAGATATTAAAAAAGTATTTAGAATTCGAAGACTTCCTGAGAGTGTGCTGGAGATAAATGTACTGGAATGTAGCACCAGTGATGCTCAGTGACGGCGACAGCGAACGCGTTTGACGTGAAAGGGAAGCAGGAATTCATTCACGAAGCTCTGCGTGCAGTTCGGTGTGCTTAGTGGACCATAGGGGGTCCGTCGGAAAGGTGAGGTTATGTAACACACACACACACACACACACACTGCAGCCGTTTTACATTAAAAGCTAGGAGAACACAGTTCCCATAAAGCAGCCCGTTATTCCCTTTTCTTCTTCTTCTTCTTATTATTATTATTATTATTATTATTGCGGATCTGCCGTTAAACAGCGCGGCTGTGACGTGCACATGTGTAAACGCGCCCGTTGCTCAGCGTTTATGTCAAAGTGCAACATGTCGTCGTCGTCGTCGTCGTCGTCGTCGTCGTCAGCGCGGCTCTTGCGGGCAAAACAAAGGAGTGCCCGCAAGAGCGGGAGCGGAGATCACGCAGGGACGCGAGGAGCGCACGGCGCGCCAAGGCCCCGTCCGTGTGGCCGCACACGGGTGCGAGCAGCGGCTGTGTCGGCGGGACTCGGCACTTACGGCAGCTGCCTGAGCTGGAACAGGTCATCGTCCATCGTGGTGCTCGTTTCTCGGCGCTTCTCGTCTCATCGCCCTTACATCGTGGTGGAGAGGCGCCGTGATTTCAGCACCACGGGCTGGCGGAGAGCGACCTGCTCCGGAGGGCTGCGGCGTTGGCGGTGGACGGAAGGGGGCGCTCTCGCAAACGCCGCCTCCCCGTGGTTGTGTCTGCTGGGGGCAGTGGCTCGCTTGCAAAGGGTGGTGGGTTGCACAAGTTCGGCCATTATTTGCACTTTTTCTTTTTTTTTTTTTACCGTTTCATCACTTTCAAAAAAGGCAGTGGAATCAGAAATTGCAGTGAAATCCCACTGTCGTCTACTTCCAAGTGCGGACTTCCTTTGGGAAATGGAAATAATTTGTCCAAGGAAATCCTGGGCTCCGGAATGTAGAAAAAGGGTCACCGTTCAAACTAATGGAACGTTGTATTTTCCAGAATTTCTCAGGACCTCTGTGATGCCAGGGAAGACTGCATAGTTAGTTTCACAGAACTAGAAGAACTTAGAAGAACAGGCAGCCTTCAGGCTACTTAACCATCATGCAGCCCACACTTTATGACCATAACAGTGCTCTGCGCTGTATACTGCACAAAATAATGTTACTGTTTTGTCTCCGTAAAGATTCGGTATCTGTTTTGACAAAACATTCAAATGTTTTATCTTCTACATCACACGCTGCTAATAACGCAGCTAGACCAGGTTTTCAAATCAGTGTTGTTTTTCATTTTTTGGTGATTAGAAATGAGTATAAACATCAGTGATGAAAAAAGAAAACAGCTGAGAATGATTTTCAGAATTCAAAATGGTCAGTGCTGTGTGTGTATGTGTGTGTTGTGTGTGCAAGGCAGAGAGAGAGAGAAAGAGCGAGAAGGAGAGAGAATGTGTTATACTATTCTGCAGCATGCAGTAGGTGAGTAAATGACTGTAAGGAATTTAACACTGTAGGCCCTGACGGACAAAAGTGTCTGCTAAATACACCTCATTGTATTTCACTTTAAAGAAATGCATCTGCTAAAGGAATTTGTTAAGTTGAGAAAGTTTCAGTGGAAAAGAGGAATTCAGCACTGGTTGTGCAAATTTTCCACTGACATTTTTTAAACTTTATCATGATGGGGTTGAATATTAAAGCTGGAGTGCTGTACACAAGCCACTCATCATAGTTTCTGGCATCCATCTGTGGGTAAAAGGAGGGCAGGACAGTAATGAGACCAATGAAATGCGTTCTCCTTCATTAAGTTGATACAGAATGCACATGCCATTAAAGTCTGATCTTATGCCTATCGTGGGTCCATACCGATGTGTAATGTATTTTCCTGAACTGTTTCCGTCATGAAGTTGCTTGAGATAAGGATAACTAATGTTCACAGATATGCAAGAAAACTATACCAGTGGTTTGCTTTGGAAACATTTGCTAAGCTCTTGATGGCCTCTCCTGACACCATATCACATTAGCTGAAAACTACAGACCAGTCATTTTTACTCTTTTAACACATTCTCAATTTCTTATATAATCCTAAGCAAAATCTAGCCACATCTTACGTGTATTTGACTTATGTGATGCGAGCCCTGGGAAAACTCCAGTGAAATAATATACAAAAATAATTTTCTTACTTGTTTAACTTGTGTGAATGCACTATGGGTCAACAGAGGTAGTGAACTGCACCAGCCAACCCCATGACTTAAGACTCTCACAGAAACCTTGTCAGCATCTCAGTGACAGAAACTTTGAAAACTGTAAGGGTGTTGTTTTACACTGTAAACTGCTTTATACAACAATCAGACACAACATTAAAACCACCGACAGGTAAAGTGCATAACATTGATTATTTTGTTACAATGGCACCTGTCAAGGGGTGAGGGGATATTATCGGGCAGCGAGTAAACAGTCAGTTCTTGAAGTTGGAAGCAGGAAAAATAAGCAAGCGTAAGGATCTGAGGGCCAAATTGTGATGGCTAGATGACTGGGTCAGAGCATCTCCGAAACGGCACATCTTGTGGGGTTTTCCTGCTATGCAGCGGTTAGCGCACTACGTACCAAAAGTAGTTCAAGGAAGGACAACCGGTGACCCGGTGACAGGGTCATCGGTGCCCAAGGCTCATTAAGGTGCATGGGGAGCGAAGGCTAACCCATATGGTCCGATCCTACACGAGAGCTACTGTACCACAAATTTATGAAAACCTTAATGTTGGCCGTGATAGAAAGGTATCAGACCACACAGTGCATTGCAGCTTGCTGTGTGTGGAGCTGTGTTGCCACAGACTGGTCAGAGTCCCCATTCTGACCCCTGTCCACTGTGAAAAACGCCTACAATGGGCACGTGAGCATCAGAATTGGACCACGGAGCAATGAAAGAAAGTGGACTGGTCTGACAAATCAGGTTTTCTTTTAGATCATGTAGACGGCTGGGTGCGTATGTGTCATTTACTTGGGGAATAGATGGCAGCAGGATGCACTATGGGAAAACGGCAGTGTGATGCTCTGGGCAATGTTCTGCTTGTGTCCTGGCATTGATGTGGATGTTACTTTGACATTTACCACCTACCTAAACATTGTTGTAGACCACGTAACCCTTTCATAGCAAAGGTGTTCCCTGATGGCAGTGGTGCTACCACCCCGCAAAAATTGTTCAGGAATGGTTTGAGGAACATGACAAAGAGTTCAAGGTGTTGTCCTGCCCTCCGAATTCCCCAGATCTCAGTCCGATCAAGCATCTGTGGGATGTGCTGGAAAAACAAGTCCGATCCACGGAGGCCCCACCTCGCAACTTACAGGACTTAAATGATCTGCTGTTAACGTCTTGGTCCCAGATACCACAGGACACCTTCAGAGGTCTTGTGGAGTCCATGCCTCGACGGGTCAGGGCTGTTTTGGCAGCACAAGGGGAACCTACACGATATTGGGCAGGTGGTTTTAATGTTGTGGCTGATCTGTGTATTAACAATACAGAGAACTTATTGCAAAAATGATCATTTAGAATCTAAAGAGATCTTTCCAAAACGTTTAGGTGCATGAACAGTTGTGGAACAGCCAAAAGGGTTATAAGATTAATCTTTTACAGGTTACTAATATCACTACGTTCCATGCCGACTAACCCACCCTCGCACTGTGCAGCGATAATAATGTTCCCCGGAAGTACGTATTTTCGCCCTTTCGCTTGTGACGCCCGTGCAGAAACACGCAACCTTGCACTGAGTTCCACCCTCTCCGTCCTGGTACACAGTGCGTAGACGTTGTGCCGGCGAGGATGCCGTGGTACAGACCGGAGGACACAGACAGACTTGTGCGGGAGTTTTTAAGAAGTGGCACTACGGTGAGGTGAGGCATTAAGCGATGCTGTGCGAAAAGGATTTGAGGGAGAAGTGCGGTGTCACGGCTTTTTCCGCTCAGAGAGCTGAGATGTCCAGGCGAGCTATGGTGCGCACACAGAAACGGCGAAACGTGCACCGTAAGGACAGACCGCCGTTAAAAGTATTAAACACGATGGATCTGTTTGATAAACATTTGCAGTTGGAGGTTAGAAGGCGTTTAAAAGATGGGACTGCCGCTGTGTTTCACCGCGCCATGCCTACAGGTTGTTAGCCGATTAGCTGCAGTGGCTGAGGAAAGCAGTCAGAAAACTGACGATTAAACCTACATCTAAACTCTCTCTTGTTGTTCTCATGATAACAGTCCACATTTTAACGCAGCCGGGCAATAATATATCGTGAACTTATTGCCCTGACAGTTAGTTTATTAGGGCAAAGACGTTATGTTTGCCAGCTGTAATAACGTGAGATCACAGGTCGCAAGAAGTGAGGGCGACTTTCAGTTGATGTAGGCGGGATAAAGTAAGCAGCTGTAAAATAATAGTTTTTTCAGTTCTGGAAACGACTTTAGCTTGTGCCCCCCATGTATGCAAATGGAACTGTTCCCAAAAAACAGCCCTGTACTCTTTCCACTGTTGTCACTTTGTGCCATGTAAGAGACGACAATTTTATATAATAAAAATATTATCAGCAGTACTCAAAGGGGTCGGCAGGTGGTGCAGTGATTAGAGCTGCTGCACTGTATTCAAAAGACTGAGGTTCAAAACCAAACTTCCTGCTCAAGTCACTTATGCTAGAACTGCTCCAGTAGAAATGAACTAGCTGTATAAGCAGGAAAAATATTGATCTATAGATCAGAAAGTCATGTTGGGGAGAAAAGTGGCCTAATTTAAAAGTGATGATTTGAGAATTATTATCAACAATAATAATATTTTATTTTTATTATTATTATTATTATTATTATTGTTATAATTATAAAGTAGGTGAAACACATTAGTATTGTATGGTATTATAAACAGAAGCGGCATCACATGTGTACGGATTACTGATGCTCCGATCAGCCATCTTCTCTAAGCCAACGGTAGTCGTAGCTTAACATTACAAATGGCCTGGAAGAAAAACATCCGCTATGAAAATAAACATGATGGAGTTACTCGCAAATGCCGTGAAGACATATTAGGATGCTTTAAACATATTTGGACAGCTTATTATATTTGTGCTTGAAGTGTAGGTCACACTGATATGCTGAACGCACACTTTCTTGCCCAATACAGTGTTGGCACATTGCCATAGTTCTACCAAATGGCTTTTTCTTCTGGCTGTTGGTGTTCTGATCTGATCTATTCCGAACCCTCTTTTTATGAAGGATAAATTATGATAGCCTGCAGCTCACAGAACTGCTATAAAATGTACAGTGTTGTACAACCAATCATGTATGTATATCTTATGTGTCTGTACTATAAGCTGTCAGGTACTTATTGGCTTATGTTCCTCTAAGGAACAAGATGATGAAAAACTGGGGAGTCATTGGCGGCATAGCGGCGGCCATGGCGGCAGGAGTCTACGTTCTCTGGGGCCCAATAGCAGAAAAGAAGAAGCGAAAGAAAGGTGTGGAGTGTTGCCTTTACAGAACTGTATATTATTCACAAATGCAAAGTTATAAAGTGTTTTTTATAGCAGAGTATATAGACTGTTGTCATATATATATATATATATATATATATATATATATATATATATATATAAAATATATATATATATATATTTTGTGCAGGCATGGTGCCTGGCCTTTTGAATCTAGGGAACACCTGCTTCATGAACTCCCTGCTCCAGGGCCTGGCGGCCTGCCCGTCTTTCGTCAAGTGGCTGGAGGAACTCACGGGCAGCAGAAGCACAGAGTGGAGTCACAGTGAAAGGGAGCCCCGATTGTCCTCCACCCTCCTGCAGCTCCTTAGGGGTAGGAAAACCTGTGCTGAGCTCCATTTCCATTTTTTGTGTCCCTCTGCTTCAATTGCTGATGGATGTCATGGCCTTGTTTTCGTTGGCAGCCCTGTCAAGCCATGAACCATGTGAGGACGATGTTCTTGATGCAGGGTGCCTTCTGGATGTCCTCAGGCTCTACCGGTGGCAGATCAGCTCCTTTGAGGAGCAGGTGGGCTGGAGCCATTTCCTCTTCATGCAAGAGAGCAACTGGAGATCTTTACTGTTGTACACACAAGGGTTGTGTTTCAAGGACCTGCCAGTCTGCTGCCTTGCAGCCACTCCTTACAAGCTGTCTTTCTCTTCAGGATGCTCATGAGCTCTTCCACGTTCTGACTTCCTCTCTGGAGGAGGAACGGGACCAGCAACCCAAGGTCACCCATCTGTTTGACATGCAGTCTCTGGAGGTAAACACCCCTTATGCTACAGCATCAAGATGTGTCCCTCCTCTCCACAATTTGCCTGTCTCTATTCCTGATGGGCTATATGCATGCTGGATGTATGCCAAGCCATTGCTCCAGTTGGACTGTTCAAATTAGCGGTTAATTAATTTATACTGCATGGGTTTTTCCCAAGAGCCTTTGCAAGGAAGTACAGTGTCTCATAAATTTAGGTTGTGTCTAAGGGCCTGAGCTGTGCAATCATGAACAGAATAAATCTCAACTCAGTCTGTGTGGAGTTTGCAGCTGAGGAGTTTTTTCTATGTCTGTGTACGGTTTCCTCCCACCTTCCAAAGATGTTTATTTCAGCTGAAATGGTGACTTAATTACATATGTTTTGTGTGTGTGTGTGTGTGTGTGTGTGTGTGAGAGAGAAAGAGAGAGAGAGACTTTTCTCTGTACAAATGGGTGAGTAGTTATAGGGATTTTACCTTTGTCCATCTAACATTAGGCACTAGTGAACTTAAAGGTGTAGCTAAATGCTATTTAATTTGCATGTCATTTTGAAGAAAAGCATCTGCTAAATTAATACATATAAAATGGCCACAATATTTAATTTTACGTTGTCACTTAAATATATTTATTGTCAAGCAGTTAAGTAAAGACACTGAAACACTTATTCATACACATCATATTTACAATTGACAGTCTTGACGGTCAGGTTTGTAAGGATTCTTTGCTAAAGAATATAGTTTAGGTCCTGTAACCACTTAAACCCTAAGAATGCTGTGCATTTTGCAGTAGAAGTCTTGGTTAAAAGCTGTGTGTATTCTCAGAGTTTCCCGGAGGCTAGTGAGTGGAGCATGAGCTGCAGAAGTCGAGGTGAGTTCTTGTGCCACATCCATCAGGGGAAGGGACCACTAGCTGCACACCAGAACACCAGAAATTATACTCCCAGATGTGTTAATTGAACCAAGTGACCAGCTGACTTGCATAAGAAAAGTTAACATTTCATCTGTGATATAAGATTTAGTTATGTACAGTATTTTGGAACTTTTTAGACAGTTGTACACAACTGCAAAATAAATGTGCCCACTATTCCTTTACAGGACCCTTGCACCCACTACCCAATCCCTGGAAGTCCCACCATCCTTTTCATGGGCGCCTCACAAGCAACATGGCCTGCAAGCGCTGTGAGCAGCAGGTGACCAACAATTCAAATCAGTGTTCTTATTTTTAAGCGCAATTATTTTCCACAAACATTTACTAACTGCTTGTTTCTTTTCAGAGTCCGGTGCATTATGATTCATTTGACAGCCTATCTCTGTCCATCCCCCCTACACCTTGGGTAAGAGAATAAAACTTGAGGATGCTAAGCATGAAAAGCACCCATAAACACTAATATAATCTTATTATCAGGTGATGAACAGTCAACTTGTGCATTTTTGAAGATACAACCTTTTTTCCAGTTTATTTCCCCTGAGAAATTGTACATTTTCTTCAGGTTTCTGTTTTCCAACAGTGCTGTTTATGGTTAGTGGAGCAAAAACAACAGGAAATTTGGTTTATGTTGTCAGCAGAAAACCCAAATATAACATAAATGTGGGGCTACCTTAGTTCAGCTCACCTACACAGTATTTACAACTTGTTTCAGAACCACCTGAGTGTCGGTTATCAGTAACAGGAGGGCAATGTACAAGTTTATACAATGAATCGGCCAACAAATGGCAATGTGTACAAATTTGTAGGGGCAGTTTTCTTTTTCATTTTATAGTAGTTTTTGTTTTCAGCTCAAAGTTAATAATAAAAAAATTGCAGACTTATATTAAGTCAGACTGCATTGCAGTGCTTCATACAATGTGCAGACGGTTAGCGATCGTGAACAGTAAGCATTGCCTTAAGTTTTTCTAATGAGTGGGAAAGGTGCCAAAGAAGTAAAGAGAAGGTAAACAAGGTGTAGATAATCCTATGGCTTCTACATCTACTGTCATATTTGGCTAAAATCATTTTGAGTAACAAAGCAGCTCTTGGCCCCAATTAAGTTTGTAAGTTTGGGACCAACTGTACAGTATTTGCTTTCACTGGACCGGAAAGGTTTTGCATAGCAAGCACAGTTTTTTCGGACCATTTCACAAGCGACTTCTTTCTATCTGCTTTCCTGTAGGGCCAACCTGTCACTCTGGACCACTGTCTCCAGCATTTCATCTCCTCTGAGACTATCAAAGAGGTGGAGTGCGAGAACTGCACCAAAGTAAGTGCACATTGATGTCCACGGATGCCAGCAAGTCAGATCTCTGATGGAATCCCACCTGTCATTGACATGGTTTTGCTTGGACTATTTGAGATCCAGGCAGGAGGAAAATCCAGTGGGCAGACTGTTGAAAGCCAGAGGAGCACTTTCATCAAACAGCTTAAACTGGGCAAGGTAGGAATCTTAACTGTCCTGAAATATTTTATTTTTCCAGCACCTTTGCATCATGTTACAAACCTGCATGTTCTAATATTTCAAAGATGCAGGCTTTTCCGGTTTATTCTAAAATGTATTTCTCTTTTACCTTTTTGAATTTTGTCTGTCCGCTGAGCAACAATGCAGCATTTTAATAAATAAGTAGTGAAGGCTTCTGAATTGCTATGATAAAAACACTGCAGTGCAAAGGGCATTCCCTTAGAAAACATTGTCTGTTGCACCATGAGGACAAGGAGCTTAAGTCCATCAGTAACAGGAATTGCTTTTTTTACCCCCTCCCCCAGCTCCCGCAGTGTTTATGTATACACCTTCAAAGACTCACATGGTCCAGCGAGGGCACCCCCATCAAGAAACAAGAGCACGTCCAGTTCCCAGAGTACCTATCCATGGATTGCTATAAGCACCGCACCTCAAGCCAGAGGTCACTGCGGTCCCTTCGGACCCCCAAGGTGGTCTCCAGTGATGGTCAGGTAGAGGTTCAGGAGAAGAAGCCTCCCAATGGCACAGGTAGGGTTGTAACGATTTGACTTCCTCAAAGGCAACAAAAACCTGCATGCTCTGTGGCCTTTAAATCAAAAAGAGGAGCAGTGCTTGACTTGTGCACCAAAGCCGAATCTTCTTTAAAGCACAGTTACATTTTTTCAGCATACATGAGTACATTGTGTTAGTGATGGAAAAAACCAAAAGTAGGGACCATTTTAATTGGTACCCATGGTTTTAAATAACAACATTTGAGTTGCTACAGATAAGCTAATGTGCTTTTGTCGTTACAGACGCTGAACACTGTAACAACAACAAGCCACTGTCGAATGGAACCTGCACTTCTGTTTTTCTCCACACTTCAGCCCTAAGTCCTCCGTTCACGTTGACTTGCGACCACAGGTAAATGTGTCTGCGTGGAGATTGCATCTTCTCTGTCTTTTTCCCACAGTCCAAAGACATGTGAAATGGGGGACGCAGTGGCGTGACAGGGTAAGCTGGTGCCTCACAGCTCCTGGGCTGCTTGTCCAGCTCAGGGGTGTGTGTGGTGTTTGCATCTTCTCCTTTGTGTTTGCACCCTTCTAAGGGAAAAATATGCCCGAAGAAGGAAACGGCAAACCACTTCTGTTCCTCTTGCCTTGAAAACCATACCAGTGGTCACCTAGAATTCAGACTCGATGACACTAATCTAGTTTCACCAAATATTTTGACTTGAAGAACAGAATATACAGTAGTTTGAAAGTTAAAGTGCACGACACCTTGCACTCTAACACTGTACACAATTAAAGTACATGTTATTTGCGTGAGCATTATTTGCTTAAGGATGATCAGCTGTTTTTGTACATTAAAGGATTGCTTTTTTCATTAGCAATTTTTTAACATTTACTGCTTAAAGAGAACTAACAAATGAAAATAAAAATAAGCAAAACATTAAATACATGTGTAACTAAATTGGCATGCTAATCTATGCAAATACCTTAGTGCACAGTGTTATGGAATGCAAATGTTTGAAATGGTTGTGCAAATATGATGCCTTCAAGGCAACGTTTTAGTTCTTTTGCCCCTTGTTTCCTGGGATAGTGTGTGTGTGTGTGTGTGTGTGTGTGTGTGTGTGTGTGTGTGTGTGTGTGTGTGAGAGAGAGAGAGAGAGAGAGTGGATGGCTTCATTTTGAGACATTAGCAGTAAATGCTCAGTAAGAGCAACTTTTCCTGCCCCTTTATCTCTGCAGCTCCTCTGCATACCTCTTCCGACTGATGGCTGTGCTGGTGCACCATGGGGACATGCACTCGGGCCACTTTGTGACATACCGGCGCTGTCCCCCGTCGCCCCGCTCCACCTCGGCCTTCAGCACCCACTGGCTGTGGGTGTCAGATGACTCGGTGCGTAAGGCATCACTGCAGGAGGTACTTGCTTGCAACGCATACCTGCTATTCTATGAGCGGGTGCAACCCGCTACACCCAGGCCAGAAGGGCAGGGCGGGGCCAGCTAGGTTTCCCTGCATGTTCCGGGCAGCACAAGAGCACCTTCACCCAAAGCTCTTCAAACATGTAGAGGACCCACCGCCACCTTACCGACAGCCCCCTCCTCCTTGACCCTTTGAGCGGCACTGGGCATTGAGTCCAGACTAGGAAGGCAGGACTGCAGCTGCTGTTGGCATCTCCCAGTATTTATTACAGAGCCTTTCGATCAGAAATTTTCTCCACCAAAGTCCTTTGAGCATTTTGTGTTGGTAAGCAGTGTAAAGGTTTCCAGGTATCTTGGTGGCACAGATCATTCATGTTGGAATGTACCTGCAAGGCCTCTTACCCAGAGTGCCCACTATCAGCTGGTTACCAGTGGCAATTTATTCAGGTGTCGTACTCAGTAGAAACACACTGCGTAGGACAAGATGAATCTATGGCTACACTCTGCTGAGCAGTAAAAAAAAAGAAGAAAAGAAAACAAAAAACCTGTCAATGATCTGAACATTTAATTACTTCTGCTTTTCTTGTGATCGTTGTCACAGGTTCTTCATTCCAAAGTCAGCATGCGGGTGTGAAGGATTGTGTGCTGATTTGAACGTCAATAAAAGTGCCATGTAATACACAGTCATGCCATCGATTCCTGTTTTAAAACGTACAGATCTGTTTAAAAACAATTGTGTAACAAGTCAGACGGAAGTCATTGCTTTTATAAAGTACCTCTTTTGTCTGAGTTGCAGACAATTACTTTTTTTATGTCCAGACATATATACTGTATGTTATTCTGATTGTAATGAATAAAGGACTGTAAAAGTCAGTATTAAATTAATTTAATTGGTACTGTTCTTCAGATGAATTATGATATATTGGATATATTTTAAAACATGCTTAATATGGTATAGTTTTAGATTCATAGAATTGCTGTTTTGGATTAGTTACAGCTTATTGCTACTTTTTATGATGGCTGTGTGGAATTTTTGAATATCAAATGTGTTCGGTCTACACTAGCAGGTAGAAGCCCAGTCGTTTATCTTTTGGTAAGAAGTTGGTCTTGCTGTGATTTGCTGCTAAATGTATGGCCTAATTCTTTCACTCTTTTTTTTTTTTTTCTCATGGTAGAAATTAACCTTATGCTTCTTTGTCTGGTGAACAAAAGCCGCTGAATTTTCCTTATTCCTGTGCAAAAATGGACAGATGTGCGTGGGATCCTTGGTGTGTATGTGGAATGACAGTCGTACCTGATTAATTTAACTGTAGCAAGCGGTATGTACATTTAGCCCACTGGATCATGGACATTGGCTGCTGTCCTGTTCAACTTGTTTTTTTACTGAAAAATACAAAGTCGCGTCATATCATCATGGATCCCATTTACTTAAATGAAAAGGAGGAAAAACCGAGACTTTTGTTCCGCAAAGGACGCGTGGGTCCGAGTCCAGCTCACTTTGTGTGGAGTTCGCCTGTGTTTCCTCCAGGTGTTTCGCATTTCCCCCCTTATTCTTTATTCCTCAAAGTACCAACATCTGCACATAGAGTTGCCCTCTGTTCAACCATCACTTTGCCAAGGCCAAATCGCCCTCCCTTTTGTGACTCAGTAAACACTCATTGTATTGTCAGAGCACAAACAATTGAGTTAGGATTTTTCTGTGATCCCGCATTAAAATATATATTTTCTTAAATGTCAGTGTGGTCTATGTCTCTGCAGTGAGCTGACAGCTGCCATTAAAGTCGGTTTTATTCCGCGCAGAGCGGGATTCACCGCTGGCATCTGCTGTTCCTTGTGTTGGTGACTCTGAAAGCGCTAGGAAAACGCGGCGTCGCGTTACCATGGAGACCAAGTCGCGCAAAAAGTGAAAACTTTAACATGAGTAACTTTGCACCCTGAATCAGCCATTTTGTGCCAGGTAAAAGCTGATAAAATTTTAGAAACCACGTATACAAAGTTTATTGTAGGTATATCCTGGCCAAATATATTTTTATTCACGAAACTAAATAGATGACTTTATGAACAAAAAAGGTACAATCGGGCTCCAAATGTGTTTGGAGGGTGAAAAAAGCTGTACTGTACAACAGGCTCCAGTACAACGATTAATCTTGGTTTTACTGCAGTTGCTGAAAAAATGACTAATGTGAGTCAAGAGTAAGGCAAAATGGTGGTGATGGAGGCTGAGACAGAATTAGGAAACTTGGAAGTTCCTGCATGAACTGTGGGTTACGCGACCCATTTCAGCCATAGTCGAAAACCTTTCATTTCTTTTTACTAAGTTCTATTTGGATTAATTTCCTGTGAGGTTTACGTAAACCAGCCGAAACCTGTCGGAAAAAACCAAGCCGCTGCTGTTAAAGTGAGAGACTGCAGTACGCAGTGTCTTCCGTAGGGGGCGGCCGAGTGCGACCGGGTCGTAAACTGCGCTTGAAGCGGAAAGAGAACAAGACGAGAACCCGGAAACGAAGTCACATGACGAGCGTCGCCGGAAAGCGGAACTGTTCAAAACTCATTTCATGGCAAAATAACCTTTAAGTTAAGCATTTTTTGCAGCAAATCCATGGGCGACGCGGATGTGAGCTACTGAGAATCTGTGTGACTGAACTTCCGCCATGGCTGACGAGCCTCGGCTGTCGAGCGTGAACGTGGTGCTCGTAATGGCCTACGGGAGTCTGGTATGTGTTTATAACGCAGGGAGGAAAATGCAGCTCTTTCGTGACAAAACGTGCGATGTCGCACGGCATATAATCAGGTGTCTTTATACGTTTGAGCCCCACCTCCTGCTGTGAGGTCTTTGCTCTGCTGTGTAAACTGATCGACCGCCATGAGTTGTTTTGATGGCTGCCAGTTGATGCCAGTGGGCTGACGCGTGTGTGTCGTTGTCTGCAGGTTTTTGTCCTCCTCTTTATTTTCGTCAAGAGACAAATCATGCGGTTCGCCATGAAGTCCCGCAGAGGACCACACGTCCCTCTGGGACACAACGCACCCAAGGTGAGACTCTTACACAGAGATACACACACTTCTGTGTGTGTTACTCTGGACTTGTCTTTCTGCAAACGTTGCACTTCCCTTATGGGCCGACTGGTCTGTATTTGCCCACTAGTGGACCTTAAGTACATTTTAAATTCTTGAACTCTGGCTACTGTAGGCAAGCGGCGCGAGCCGACTTGCATTGTCACTTACTGCACCCTGGGTTATGAAATGTAGGTATGAATATTATTCTGAGTCATGGCCATGTAGTGCAGCGGGGTTTTGCTCCGAGAGCAGCTCAACCACAGAGTTTGATCAGAAAAGAGTGGAGGGGAGCTTACAGGAAGAAAAGGTTAAACAGCACATACAAGTGCCACTACTGTGTACCTGCTGCGCACTGATCCACGTAGTCGTTGCGCTTTCTGTGCGCCAACGTGCTCTGTGCTCCCCAGGGCCTCAGAGAGGAGATCGACGCACGCCTGTCAAAAGTACACGAGATCCGCTACGAACCACGGCTTCTGTCAAAGCAGGATGATCGCCTCAAACGCAGAGCCCCCAACGGTGAGAGGACCCCATACCCAACATTCTTTCAGTTTCCACCGCTTCCACTTAGAGTGAACTCATGGAAGAGCTTCCGGTTGGAATGAATTCCACCTCTTTAAAGTCATCGATAAGAATGACAGTTTGGGCAAAATATGGATGCGAGGTCCATGGCTGTGCTGATTTTACAGAATAGTAGACTCAAGAGGCATTTATTATCCGCCCATCCTTGTATCTGTTTACAGTAGGGTTGGGGGTCCATGGTGCTACATTCAGACAATTAAACAAAAGACAACATAAAGTGCCGAAAATAACGTCACAGTTCCAAAAATAACAATAAGTACAAAAGTGCACAAGGCTAGCAGCAATGTGCAGTGATTTTTTTTTCTTTTCTTTTCAGTAAACCGGTGAGTGTGGCTGTACCACCTGTGCTGATGAAGATGCTCTTTGTGCCCACAGGTTGCTATAACTACCTGTACAGGATGATGGCCCTCGACGCCATTAGAGACTCGAGTAAGAGCTGCCAGCCAATTCCTGTTGGAACAGATTGTCAGTATGATGCTGTCACAAGGTGGCTAAGGGACAATTACGGCCTCTTTTCTCTTGTTTTTCCATCACATGGAATGGCTAATATCACTAATTACCATATTGGCCTGAATATAAGATGATCCGGATTTTAAAATGACTTTTTGGTTACATTCCGTAAGCTTATGCTTCTTGACTGCTTAAGAGCTGTTTGTTGTCTTAAAACTGGCATCATAACTCCTCCTCAGTCCTTGGTCAATTTGGCCAAACTTTGAGCTCCTTTTTCCCAGACCATCTAGAGGTTTCGCCATCTTTCACGCTTGCTCCGCTGGTGCTGTACAGTATATGACCTTTGCCGGTGTAGTCCTCAACGTGAGGTCATCCCATGTTTTTTTTGGGTTTTTTTTAGATGTACTTCCAAGACAAAATACCTTCTAATATTCGGGCCAAAGTGGTACTGTCTGTACAAATTGTTTATTTTTTGTAACAAATATCTAAAATATTAAAGAATCAGCCTGGAAATGGCAGGTTTCTGTCCTGCCTGGCCTCTCTGGTAGGGGTTGCAGTGCTCATGATGAATAGATGCTTCTGTCCAGTTTGATGTTCTCACCCCCACCCTCCCTCACAGACCTTCCGTTCCCGGAGTTGGGCCGCAGTCCGAGCGCCATCACAGGCCGCAGTTTTCGCTCCTGGCTGCTTGAGCTGCGCAGCTCTCACTCGGCTTTCAAAAGCAGTCGCGGCACCTTGATAGACTCGCTGCTGGAGGGCTACGACAGCGCACGTCACGGCACAGGGGTCAGCGTTTCAGCGTGCTGCGTTTGTGTGAGCGTCATGCGATGCTGGCGGTACCGAGCGTGCCTCAGCCCAACGTCCTCTGTCTTCTTGCAGGTTTTCGGAGAGGCCGAGTTTCTCAAGTACCAGGAATCCCTGAACGAACTGTCTGCTGTGTGAGTATCAGAACTGAATGCTGCGCAACTGCAGAAGACAGTCGCTTTTATTTCAGTGCTGAAACTGTGAACTCGAACGTTCGGACAGTGAAAGAATACTTTCTTACCTGTGCAGTAGCTGGAACGTTGATATAAAAATGTTAAAATGATTTTTTTTTTTTTTTACATCAGTGTCTTCAAGGCTGTGCCTTCCAGTGAGTGCTGATGTTTTCCGTGTGGCACCAAATGGGCAGTTATGGCCCCAGTTGGTCCACTCAGTCTAGAGGGTGTGGTTTAGGGTCAGCACTCACCTGGTTGATGATGTCCTGCAGCTCGATCGCAAAAACCAACAGTAAAAGTAAATAAAACTTGTGGAAATGGGACATCCCAGCTGCAGTTTTTTTTTTTGGAAATTTTCCAAATGAGTGATGTCGTTCAAGTAATAAAAACCTAAACCTTTGTCCGAATGCCTGGCTGTTACTGGAACGTTGTTTATTTCTTTACTGTGCAGAGGCATTCCTGTTAATTCACAGTAGCAGCCAGAGGACAAACCACGTTTTTAATGAAATTGTGCTTTAATGTGGACGACCCTTATTTTATTCAGACTTGACTGAAGTTACTTTGGACCCAACTGGTTCCTTTACGTGGTCAGCACATCCTTGGTTTAGTGCAGTCATTTATTTCCAGTGTGCATTAAAATTCCCCCCACCTTCCACAGGGTGAAGGCCCATTCCAGCTCCACCAGCCTGAACCAGCAGCACCAGTCCGCAGCCAAGGATCTGACCAGCTGCCCGGCTCCGGCCGCCCCGTCCACTATCCAGGTGACCTACCTCCCCTCTGGCCAGCGCAGCAAGCGGCCCAAACACTTCCTGGAGCTCAAGAATTTTAAAGACAACTACAACACGCTAGAGAGCACCCTGTGAAGAAGGGATGTGCGGCTCGAGCCTTGTAGGGACCGCGTGCAGAAGTAGCGCGAGCGACGAGCGCACAGATGAGAAGCCTGCGAAGGTACGGGTTCCTCATCGGCTTTCGGCTCCAGCCCGTAAGTGGTGACCGGAGCCATTGTGGAGCTGACCAGTACAGAAAAGTACTCTGTAGATGAATAGCAACATTTCCAACAGCCTGTAAAAGCATCTCTCTCCCACCCACCCCCAAGCCTCATGGGGATCGATGGGCCACAGTGCAGCGCTTGTTACTCCCGCGCGGGAAGTTCTCCATTTCTGAATTAAAAAGCCTGTACAGAAATTCAGCCCAAGTGTAGCTTTGATGGTGAAAGTGTGCATTCCAATATCTTTGAGCTGTGAAAGTTTTTTTGAATGTCTTTATTAGTTGTGCACAAACTTACTAGTCACCACTAATATTTGTACAGCTTAATATTTATAGAAATATTTCCTTGTTTGTCAGACACAAAGATAGCTGAGCACTAAATGTTAAATTTAAAGCTGGATCTAATTTAAGAGCCAGTGTGTGCTGAGACTTTCGGCAGTTGTTTGTTCCGTTTAACGCCCCTCCCCGTACAGTAGTGACTTGAATGCTGCATCGCCACCTGTTTATGCTTCACACGGCCGCTAGATGGAGACATTTAGCTTTTAAACGAGTCCAAATAAAAAGATCAAGTTGAGTTTTATTGGTGATTGTTTTTCTCAAGTTGCAAAATGGGCAAATTAGATTTTTAGAGTGTTCTTCCTACACAGGGACATAGCACAGAACAAAAGACAGGGCAGAAGTAGCTACAACCCCTATCAAGACCCCAGTTAAAGGTTACCACAACTACAAAGTGGTCAGCATGTCAGAATAAGCAAGACAGTGAGACATTTTGAAATGCATTAAAATACATTTTACATTAAATAGCTTTAATTAAAAGCCAAATCATATGCACATGAGAAGTTCTGCACGAGTTATACTAAAGTACCTTTCACATTAAAACACATGACAGAGTGGTCTTCAGCTGAGCGCGATGCTTCAGGCTGCTACTCCGCAGTTACATGGCAGGGAAATAAAATGACAACATCTACAAAATAAGACACTGCTAAACAGACTCTGACCTTTACATAAACAGCATCACCTTCATGGTTGCAAAATAACAGTGTGCGTGGTGAAGAGGAGGCATCTGCGGCACTAAGACGGATTATGCGTACAGACCTTCCGACGCATAGACCGATGACGCAAAGCAAGGTGCGTCCTGTAGTCAGTCAGTATTAATGGTTTTACAAATAAGGTGGTCATTATAACCGCAACATCATCACACAGAGCAACAGACTGGTGTGACTGAACACTGCTACTTACATGGTTTACCATAGCAGTGTCTGTTCAGTGCCGTACCAAGCCGTTTCCTGGATTTGCTCCCTCCTTGGCTGAACAGCCTCATCGATCTGAAGGTAATACAGTTCACCACGTATCCAGTGGGTCGTGGTCTATCCGATGCTTTTTTCCTTATGCTTTCATACTAAATAAAATCTACTCAACACAAAAGTTGCAGTGTACTGTTTGTAAATAAAACGATGGTGAGCAAGATGTTCATACAACAACTGTGTGAGGGGGCAGGACATTTACAACCTTCAAGATGCTCTGATTTTTTTTTTTTTTTTTAAACTTGTATCTAGTCTCCAAAACATTACCTTCCTATTTGTCCATTTCACTTGTACAAATTGTCTTTTGGGGTTCAGTGTAACTCTCCATTATGTCCTTTGACTCAACAAGAAATATGACACTGCTGCTCCGTTTCCTAGCGACGCCAGTTTGACAAGAACAAACGTTACTCGAACATCCATTGTTAAGCCAAATCTGATAAATGTTAGTGGAAACTAAACCTTAGTGTCAGTGTGTACTGTACAGCGATGCATTTGTGCAGGGCTTCCATGTCGAGGGTGGACCACACACACACACACACACACACACACACACACACACACACACACACACACACAAACATACACGGTGCTCTGGGCTCACGTGTTTCTGTTCACACACTGACTTGACTGTGCTCTCTGCATTTGCTGCTCACGATTTGATTTCGATGACCTTAATGAAGGGCAGCACCTTGTTGCCGTTTGCCGAAGGTCTCAGCGGTTTGCTGTGGGCACAGTTGAGCCGCTGTTAGATACATGGGCAGGAGAACTGAGCAGAAAAGTACACACACTACAGCGCCGGAAGGCAACGTGGCCGCTCCTGGCTGACGTGGACGTTACCTGTATACGATCTGGGCATTGTGCTCTGCTGACAGGTGAGAGTTGGTTTTCTGGCTTCCAAGAAAGTAATCCACCTGGTCACGCATCTCTCTGTTCTATATGGAGCCGAGGGGACAGAGAGACACGGAGATGAGCCGGCTGACCGCAACAAAAGCGACGTAAACAGCCTGGCAGTTACAGAGTGCCACAAACCTCTGCTTCGAGGAAGGCCACCTTTTCCTCAAGCTCCCGGATGACCCGCTCTCTCTCTTGGATCACCGTCCTGGAGTTCTGGAGCTGAGCATAAATGTCAAGACTAATGAGCACCACAGAGCCCCAATACGCACATTATTACCGTTCATGTCAAGTGTTCTTACCTGCTCAATCATGTGTCGGACCTTCCTCTGCTGACTCTTCAGCATGTCATCCAAGTGGTGGATTTTCTCCTTGAGGACAGCCAGCTCCTTCTCCAGCTCCTCTGACCTGAAAGGGAGACAGTCTCAGTGCTTCCTTGATGAGCTGGGCCTGGTGCTGCAGGGGTGCCGGCCCAACCTCACCTCTGACGATCGTTGCGACCGTCCTGTCGAAGTGCACGCAGCTCCAGCAGCTCTTCCTCCCTCTCCCTCATTTCCTGGCGCAGGGTGTTACTCTCCACCTCCATGCCACTAAGCAGCCGCTGCAGGTCCTCGATGTGCTGGTCACGCTCCCCAAGGTCCTGCTCTGCCTGCCGGAGCCGCTCACCTTTCTCACTCAGCTGCTGCTTGTACTGGCCGTTCTCTGCCTGCCAAGCCCCACATCATTGTTACAGACAAGGTTTCCTCAACTGTCACATCAGATCACCATGTACTAAAATGATACGTGTTGTCATAATACTGAGATAATGTCAGAAAGTGCCATGTAAAGACCTGAATTTGTTTTGATACAAGGTACTCAGCAGTGAGATGGACTCTACCTGCAGCCTCTCCCTCTCCTCCTGGTGTTTCCTCTCGGCCTCCTGCAGCTGAGCATACAGACGCTTGCTAAGCTCCCTCATGCGTGCGCTCTCCTGCTCGTCCTCTTTCTCCCAGTCCTGAGGATGAGTGACGCAAGACAATGACGAGCGCAGAAGCACGGAGAGGACAGGCCGCAGAGTTACACAAGGCATTAAAAACACAAAAGGAAAAGTAGTTAATGACTAAAGCATGCAGTCCCATTTTTTTTGTGCAACAACTGGAACACGATGTTATGATCCTTTTTAAAAGCTTTTAATGTTAGATGACACTCCAGAGTAATACAGTTTCTGATCTGAACACAGTTTAACCAACTTTCTCAAAGGTACTGTTAATGGCACAGCGTTGTGGTGTCCTTCCTGCATTCCCTTGTTTGAACTTTGACAAAGAAATTCATCTTTTAATCACACATTGTAAGCAAAACAAGGAGGATGTGCAGATATGAAAACTGTTCATACTAGTTCACATTAATCTAAAAGATGGGTTCAGGGCAGCACATCACTGTCTGTTCCCCTTTTTTCTTCTTCAAATAAGCTGCTTGGGTTTTCAGCTGAGACCGGAGTACCGGTTTTTCCAGCTACATTTAGGCGTTATGAAGACAATGCGATCTGCATTAACAGCCCACAAATGAGGTCATTTGTAATTCTACCGAACTCATTATCTTTCATTTACATTCTTTAAAGGATTTGTAACACCTAACATTACATTTTGAAAGACTACACTTGCTAGGTTTCCGATTGCTATAAAAATGCAATACACACGGGCGGTAAATGGATTGTCTCCTTTTGGCAAATTTGTCAAAACTATGAGTGGGAGGGAAAAGGCGGATCTCAGTGAAATACAGGGGAGTAAGAAACCTCACCTGTGTTTCAGCAGTGACTCTACCATTACTGTACTTGGCAGCAGCTGATTGGCTGCTGGACAAATGGACTTTCAAGCCATTGGTTAAAACCTGGAGAAAGCACAGCAAATTGGAAGTTGACATTTTCATTCCCAAGACAAAAATCACACAACTTGGGTAGATTCAGATGTGGTCACAAACACAGAAAGGGAGAAACATGCTTACTTTCTGCTCTACTTGATTGTTATTGTTGCCATTTCTAGCTGCCATCTGTTCCCTCAAGGATTTGAGACAGTACCTCACCTAAAGAGAGACACATCCCTGTAAAACAGCAGTGGGGGATGCAAAGACGGCAAATGCGGACCACGGCCACGTGTCTGTAGCACCAACCTCCTGTATCTGCGACACTTCATCTGACAGCATCTTGAGACTCTGCTGTTTGACCTGTTCCTCTTTGCGTCCTTCCAGATACACCTTTAAGACCACAAACATTGTCGTGATGTGAATTGTCATATCAGATTTGGAGGCCAACAGCACCACACACTGAGACTTAACAAGAACTACAAATACTACTGAAGTAAGAAGACTGGAGAGGATGGCAAATTTTCAGCTACACCAGGATAATGGTAAAAATAACACTGACTCATGCTTAAATGTTCTGAAATCATGTCTTACAGACCCCATCACTTGTACCTTGATCACCTCAACTTTTTCTTCTGTGGGTTTGACTGATTCAAACAGCTGCCGCCTTTCATTGGGTGGTTGAACAAGAGCAAAAGCACGTCCTACTGGCTAGAAGGGAAAAAAAGTTAGTCACCAAAAGTATTCAAAATACACAACAAACATCATTCATTTCATTTCTGAATTCAAAATTTGAAATTTACAATTTTAAACTACTATAGTGTGTTTACTTGCCTGATTTTAAAAATATTAAATTTAAATTCAATTTACATATAGCAAAATGTTTAAAGTCCAAATTATCCTTCACATGAAGAAAAAAAATACAGTCCAGACTTCAAAGTCAAATATACCCTCAGGAACAGTAAATATACATAATACATAAATATGGTAATACTTATGTATTACCATATCATGGAGAATGATTACAGTTAACTAGTAAATCATTCAGAGTTAGAGCCTCTAACCACATTGGGCTGGAGAACTGTTATGCAACTGTTGAACACTCACACAGTCCCCCCACCCCACCCCCACCCCCACCCAGTGCCATGGAACATTCTGGTTCACTGGAAAGCGGCTCCAACACAAACCAGTGGAGAAAACTGACAGCAGTAACCATGTTTACTGTGCTAACAAAAACCTACAGAACACATTTGGCTAATTCCTGTACTTGATCATCCATCACCGGGGCTGATTATCATCTGTAAGCAAGCCACAACACAGCTAGTTTAATACAGCGAGCACCTGCCAGGCACTACACAAATGCGCAGTGTCTCAAGCCTTCCATTTCAAAGTGTTACTGCAGATTAAATAAACACGAGTGAATCTAAGTTTTTGCCACAGCTCCTGAGTGAAACTAACACACTGCCTGCAGTTGGTTACCTTGGTTCTGCGCTGCTCCAAGGTCCCAGCAGGCTGGTTCTGCTCATGCAGCCTTAGCCTGAGCCGTGTGTACTTGTCCTGTGAAACAACGGAGGAAAACAGACAAGTGTGTGTAGGAACACAAGGGCTATTATGGAAGCAAAAGCAGATGCTGGATGAAAGGGAGGGCAAAGAAGTGCAGTAAGGAGAGAGAGAGAGAAAGAGAGAGAGAAAATGCAATGAGCACTGAGGGCGGGGGACTAGGCTAAAAGGAATGAGGAGAGGAAAAACTGAGCTGGGGCCTGTATACAATAAACGGAGAGGGAATGACATTACTGAGGGGAAAAGGAAAGCGCTTATGACACACATAGAAATTTTCCATGTTTTTTAGCTGTTTTTCTTTAAAAAAATTAAAAAATAAATTACTTAATTTAAAACTTTCTCCAGCAATAGTTTACAGCTTTCTGGCAACAATCCCACCAATTTAAACCGGAATTAGAATTTTTGGAAAAGAAATTAAAGATCTGGTCGCCAAAACAGATGGTACAACCAGCACTGACTGAGTCATACTGGGAAAAACCATTTCAACCCTGCAAAGCTCAGACACAAGAATAACCTCAAGAACTTTTTCTAGTGTAAGGGAAAGGCGTTTTGGGGGGGGGGGAGATAGTTGTGGGATGGTGGCCAAATACACACTAGGAAATGAACATAGCTAAAACAATACCACATCAACCAAAAACACACAATATTTCTGTATCATTATATTACATTAAGTGCAGTAGTCAGCAGAGAAATTTACCACAGCACATGCTAGGTACAGCAGAAATGTGGGGGATTTCCATGTTAAAGACTTTGAGGATAACAGCAGCATATGCTGGTGCTGGGTGGAGGCCCATTACTGGAGTGCAGCTCCGCTCCAGGACTCCAATCCATGCAAATAGAGACACTTTGTAGAAGTAATGTCTGCAGCCACGCAGCTCAAAGAGAAAGAACAACACTGTGGAACACCACAAGTCAGTCCTTCTCTGGCTTACATCAATACTGAAGTCTTTCTTTTAATTGTTTCTCACTGTTACCAGAAGTCAGACTTCTTCCTATGGCAGCAAAATAGTGAGAAAAAATTTGTCATTCAAGAAAGAGATACAAAATGGGAGTGGTATAACACACAATGCAATTTAGAGGACTCTGGTCCAGTGTTTGCATTTCTTCAACAGAATTCATCTGGTTGCTCATATTTATCTATACTTCATTCTATCCATGTCTGCAAGACCTGCATTTAAATATTGCATAAAATTAACAGGTCCTTCTACAATATGCTCTCTAGCAAAAAGCTATTTATGTATTAAACTTTACTATGACTCAAATTTAATTTTTTGGGGAACCATCAGTAGTTCAGTTTACAGATATGTAGACTCTACAATCTTAAATACATAGTGTACAAATATGTACATTTAAGACTTAACGTATCTGCACCTCACTTTTCCCTTGTTCGTGAGTGTAAGAGGTGTGTCATTTTTATAAATCTTGGTGCCATTGTCTAAAGTGCTTACACGGGAGTGACAGAACATGTACACCATCCACATGGCAGTTTGAGATCTGTTTGTGCACTTGTAACCAAGCAAACTGGACTATTTAGAACCAAATGAGCAGACAGCAACTAGCAAACTTCAAGGTAGGAATCAAATAGATGGTATCAACAATCCAAAACCTGTGTAGCGTCCATAAAAAGTAGCCTGTGCATCTGATTTTCCCCACCTACCAAAACACTTTTAAATTCCAACAAACTGCACTGGATACATTTCATTTGAAAGGAAAAAAATCCAAATTAAACAACGGTAAAATTAATTAAAAAAAAAAAAAAAGAAAAAAAACTAAACATTTAAAAATGGCTGTTCAAAAACCTAGCCAACTTTAAAAAAAAAAAATAATAAAAAAATTTGTTTTCCTAGATTTTCTATTTTTGAGAAAATCTGTTAATCTTTGCCAGAAGATTAACAAAGCATTTATACACAGAGACAGCATGCAGACACCATGAAAGGGAAAGGAGACAGTCAGGGACATTCCTGACATACCACCACTGTCCTTGAGAAACCCTCCGACCAAAGGGGTTGCAGAAGGTGAGTTGCATGTTATTTTAACACAAACATAGGGTGAGACTGAAAACTCCGTCACTGCTGAAACTGCTGTCAACAAATGAGGCATCATTCTTATTTCCTAGGTTCACCCGAGGTAGTGGGGATGGACAGGCGCATCGCCAGTCCCCTGTACCTCCCTTGAAAGTATCTCATACATGCTATGGTCCACCTGAAGTGGAAATGTCCAGTGAATACCACTGGGTGCTTTGGTGTACTTTACTGCTCAGTTTCAGTTCTACATGTTAAATGAACACTAAAACCTATATTTAATATTCAAATCAAACACCCAAATATAGTATTAACCCATTTATAAGAACATGGTATACACTGTATAAGCCAAGGTCTAAATTAAATGGACAGAGGACATGAAATAGTCCTCCGAGGCTCAAATAGAACACCAAACAAAAAGCACGCAGACAGGAGCCCACTGTTCACATACTGTAGCTCAGGATGCCCTTTTTTTTTAAAAAAATTTCCTAAGTTCAAAGACCAAACAAAGGACATTCATCAGTGCTCATACATAACATACACAACGCTAGACACCACCTACACATCCATATCTTTCTCCAGGTGTCTCACTGTGGTTTTATCAGCTGCTGTACACATCACCAGAAGATACTCAAATTGAGCCCATGCCACAGTAGACCAAACAAAAAAAAAAAAAAAAAAAATTGTTTTTCATTTTTGTTACAGGGCTCTGAGACTATACAAGACACATTGGTGCATGCTTGTTCATGCTTGGTGCCCCGATATTTGAAAACATTGTTTGCAAGTGACATGAAATGACACGTCTACATGCAAATCTTCCATTTCCCCTCTTTTTAGTACGACCCATTGTGTGCTCATACAACGGACAAGGACGGCTGTATACCATTTAAACACAAACAACAAAAGAGTTGTATGCAGGGCATAAATCAGGCTAATGCATCATTTCACTTCATTTTACTGTGAGCACAAACATCAATTCTTAACATGCTGTCTAGGAGACAAATATTTGGGAACGGTTGGTCACTTTTCTTTACATTGTATTAACAACGCCGTAATTACACAAAAGACAGACAGCAACAGGACACCATAATATAAGAACCCTGAATACACCTCCGAATTGAACTACAAAAATCTCCCAGCAGACACGTTCAAATTTTGAAGCCCCTCAGCTAAAACCAGCGTTCTCGTTTACCTGACAACACGGTCGTGCCTTTGTCTTTTTGTGCTGCGTCCGACTCGTCTGCCTCAATCACGGGCACACCGGTGATTTTCAAGTGCGGTGAATCCCAGCTTCCCAGCCAAGCCCGACAAGTTCAGCACATGGAAACATGTTTTCTGCCACACCCTGGCCTAAGAGGAGCTGGGGATCAAGGTGCAAGGCTTCAGCAAGGCAGCAGGCACAAAGCACTGCAAAAACCATTAACTCCTAGTGATTAACTCCACCCCACATATGGCATTTCAGTTAAGTTGAACTTGAATAAATCTGACAGAGCCATGCTGGTCAGCTGTGTCCTCTGACAGTTTTGTTCCCTTTTATTTCAGTTACTTTAATGGCAGCCACATCTAGCATAATACTCTTTAACAAAAGCTCTATACAAATGTGCACAACCAAATATTCTGTGTGTATGTGTGTGAGGAAAAAAGCAACAAACTTGAGTATCTTGATGAAGAGATATCAGTGTTCTATCAGTTCATCGGCATATACTGGGTAGTCCTCAGGGCTACCATTTTCTTTTAGTAAAATGAGTTCAAGTGGAAATTAAACAGTCCAAAAGTTGTTTACATGGTTTTTATACAGGTTTTGGGTGTTATTGAAATGCCTCATGCAAATAATGGGATCATTTGGCACCGATTTAAGTAAACTCCAACATCTCCATTACATTTTTAGTTTAGTTTTCACTGTATTTGAACTGCACTCTTTATGTTCCTTGGGTAACACCTTTAACCAACCTACTTCAGAAAGCCATTTGATGTAAAAATTATAATTATTCATTTATGTCAGAAAAAGATGAATACAATAAATGCACATTTTTCCAAAGGAAAAAAAATATTCCATGTAAGCACAATTGGCTAAAAGATTATGTAAGAAGCTTCTATTTTGCAAACCAAGTCGCATGCCCAGGCAGCACAGCAGAATAAACACAGAGAAGTATAAACACAGCAGTGAAAGCAGGGAGGAGCAGTGTGCACTTGGGTCCCTTATGAGGAAAAGGTGCTGAAGCAAAAGAGGTTAGAATTACTTCAGGAATGCAAACAGGCAAATCTTTCTGCCTGTATGTGTGCGCCAGCATGTTTATTTTGGTACAACCTGTTTGGAAGCTTTTATCGGCTTTTCCAAAATATACAAGCACGTATGCATTGAATATTAGCCATTAACAGTCTGTACACATTTGCATGTTTACTTACATTACATAACAGCAAGTGTTAGAAAGTACATACATGTGCGTGTACACGTGGCCATCATTGCTAAAATGTCTCATGTGACTTTGTTGGTCTTGTAAATCAACTTGTTTGCACACGGGTAGTTCCTGCTGTGGCTGGCATTTACATTCAGCAATGAAGGATTCGGAAGGACAGAAAGGCAGCCTGAAGAGACAAAGCCCTGTGCCACACTGCACTCCATTTACAGCAGCCCCACATGATCACAGATCCATTGTCAAAAAGAAACAGATATGCAAAGGCCTGGGAAAAAAAAAAAGTGTATTACATTCATTTAAAACAGGTGCAGTGTTCTCAGATTACAGCAGCAGTACCTCAATGCATTAAATATTTCATAAACTTACTGCTCACTGTACTTAAAAAAAAATATATATAAACTGTATGCTGTTCAACCTGTTGGAGTTACATGTTACTTTCAAGTACTCCATTTAAAAGAATGTTTTTTTTTTTCTAGCAGGGAGAAGTAGCTATAACACTCAAGCATTTCCTCTCCTCCACTGTCGTGTAGACAGGAGGTTTCTTGTCTGCATGTGGGCTGCAGTACCGCTCAGACACCGAAGGAAGAGCAGAAAGACAGAGGCTGAGAGAGGAGAAAGATAGTCCTAAGTAGATTCTCACCTGTTATTTGAGGCCTACACCTTACATACTTGGCTACACCTTGTATTCACACATAAGCATACCTTCCTGACCCATCCCTATTCCACTGGCACAAATGTTCACACCCACCTTATGCATAAAACATGACACGGAGACGTGACTACTTCAGCTTGCCAACATAGAAGGCTTCTACTTCTGAGCTAGTGCTGTCCTCAAAATTTCTGGCCCGAGCTGCGAGCTAGCTTCCCAAATAAAGCCACCCCAAGCCATAACATTACTCAATAAAATAATATGTACAAATAAGAAAAAAAGCCATAAAACTGGCATCTTGCACAACTTGCTCAACATAATTCCAAAGAACAATGTATGACATATAAGCGCCACAAGCATACAAGCTGCTATTTAAAACAAATAAGTTGGGGTATGATACAAGATGGAAAGCACAGGTCAAACTGCAACTAAAATCATTACTGACAACTATAAATAATTTGTTATACATCAAACTAAACAAGTGGCCAACATGAGTCAACTCAATAGCACTTATCCTTACAGAAATGTTTAAAGCAAGGCAAATTTTAACCATTAATAAGGTAAGGAAGGAGAGCGGCCGAAAGAAGAAGAATAAGGTAAGGAAGGATCTGTAAGAAAACATGGATAAGTCTATGAAAGCGTAGACACACAAGGAAGAAGGGTACATTAAAAATCTCCCACTGAAAAAAATAACATGGTTAGGAAAGAGCTGGATGTCTCATTCAGTTCTGAGATCTGGTAAAATGGAGAAAAACCCTGTGACAGTGTCAAAACGGACAGCTCTGCTTGTGAGCATATACAACCATGAAACCAATTTGTTCCAGTAAGAAGTGTACCTTCATTTTATGGTCTATAGGGCAATAAATAAAATTATAGAAATTGACTGCTACCTTAATCCCACTCAATGTATTCAGTTGTAGCTAAAAAAAAAAAAAAAAAAAAAATACATTCAGTAAAACAGTCCCCCAAACCATATGTATGTAAAAGTAGATGTGTGCCATTTCAAGGTTTAACAGCACACCACCTTCATGCCATGAAAAAGTACTTCCTCTACCTTTAACCACACAGACATAATAACAGATAGAGGAATATCAGTTATAATAGCTCCAGGAGCAGTGGAATGAATCACCGTACACATGTGGAGTGTGTCAGTAACAGAACTCACCTTGTAAAAACACCACACTTTCACTCTAAAATGTTCACCCCGCCAACTATGTAAGTATGTAAAGCCAAAGACTAAATGGTTACTTCTCAACTACAAGTATATACATCCTGTTCTGCTCAACAGGTATTTTAGAATTATTTTACAACAACAAATTAAAAAGGCCTAAATTAACATCTATCATTATCATTCAGCAAAACATTTATTATTAATAATAATAATAATAATTTCAGCTTTAATCTCTTGAATTTAGATTTAGGAAAAAAGTCCATCGAGGGCTGCAAAAAATTATGTTTTCCCCACATAACAGCCATTAAATTATGTAAACAATAAGAACGTGTTTTCTAGGGGAGATTCTGCCACTGTATCCTGTATAACCATATATTTTGAATGTATAATACAAACTGATGTTCTGTTCCCATGTTCCCAAGCAAAATATAAAAAGTAAACCTGCATTTTAATGATTTTTACTGACTGACAACAGATCAGGTGACGAATTCAGTTTCATCACCTTGTTTCTCAGCCTCCAGGTATGGCAAAGTGATAACGGGCATGAACAGGCAGAGAGTTAAAAAATAAATAAATAAAAATGAAAAATTGAGTACAAATCTTCTCATACAGTCTCTTAAAATACTACAACCACCATACAAAGAACAACAACATGGAAACATATAATCCCATGGAAATGCCTGTTACAATAATTTATATCCTTTAATCCACTATAAGGCAGTTTATCCATTCCACAACAAAGGGGAGCGCTGGCTGATTTCACTCCATAACAATTTTGCACTTGGCGCTGGAACCGATCAGATAGGCCATAAGTAACTGCTTTCATTTCTATAATTACAAGGAAATTCTTACAAAGTGACTCTTAGCACACATTTAGCAAAGGCACATTATAACTGTATAAAGTTTACCAGGTATACTTAGTAACCATGTACGTGACAAACTCTTTTGACTCTTTGACCAGTTCATAAAAGCTGCTTTACAGCTATGCAAACTATCATTTGCAATGAGATGAAATTAAATGCCAGTGATGACTTTCCTTACAAAGCTAACAAAAGAAAGAAAAAAAAAATTCATACCCAAATAACTCTCTTTTAAGGAGTGTTTTGCTCTTTTACTTCTGCCCTAAATGACATCTCATGACAAAGTCTGCACGCAAACAATACACGCGTCGGCAACTCATGTCCAGGCTTTCATGCAGGGCAGTTTCATCACCAAGGCAGAATATGCTTTAATACAAGCTAGGATCAATGTTGTGCATACAACCTCAGAGTTAAACTGTTCTGTCTTGCTATTTTATCCATTTCAGGTTGAGTAAAGAACTAAACTTTTTATTTCTTGAAGTAAATATAAGCACCACTTTTTTTCAATACAACACTTCCTCTGGTCAGCTTCAATAACCCTACAGATCAGCACCATTTTATATCAGGCATGAACTCCTTGTCTACTGGCATAAAACGCAAGCTTCTCTGTATTTTTTCCAATAAATATTTGTTAAGATGTGCAAGTTTTTTTTTTTTTTTTTTTAAACATTTAAAGTAAGTCCAACAATGGTGACGTATGCAGTTTCGACAAATGCTCAACCGGTGCCTCAACACAATGAACACAATAAAGGCGATTCAGAATAAGGGACTCCGACGTGTAAAATGTGCAAAACGTAATTTAATGTAGTTGAAAACCAATTTTTTTAACGTTTATTTAACAAGGAAAATATTCAGTCACCCCCGCATTACAAGATGAAGTATAAACCATGAGCGTCCGAAGCAGAAATTCAGCTGTTAGAAGTTTCGCATACAACGTTCAGTTAAGAGTATAAGAAAAGAAAAACTAAAGTATAGTAGCAAAAAAAAAAAAAAAAACTAAAGTATAAAACTAAAACTTGAACGCAAACTAAACCGAGAGTTACCTCATGTTTTATGTTTTCCACAGTGCAGAGGCTCCGAGAAACGCCGTTCATCTTCACTCACTCCACTGACGGTTACAAGAAGCGAAAACCCAACTTTTGTGGCTGCTGCTCTCTAAAGCGCTTTAACCTCTTTTATTTGCCTCAGCTACCGAGGGAACTTCACCATTTCTCGGTCCCAAAGGCTAGTCGCTTCCACGGGTTATCGGATAACTCCTGGCCCCGAGCTCAAAAAACAACGGACTGAGGCAGACCGGCGAGCGACGTCGTCAGCGAACACCCGTCCTTCAGCAGCTGCCTGTAGCGTAAATGCAGTTTAACTGCAATTCGGTTTTACGTTCGGTAACTGGCACCGGCAGCAATCGGTAACCGTCGGCCACCGTTCCCCTCCGTCCCCGCATCGGCATTGGCGGGCGAGCGGCGGCCGCGAGGCCTTTCCCCCGTGACCTCACCGCCCTCCACAGGCCACGCCCCTCGCAAGCGAGCCCGCGCTCGGGCGCGCACCTGAGACCCGAGTGCGTCATCGCTCCGCAGGTGAATGGGCGCGGATTCGATAGAATGCGAAATATGCTGGAAAACACGCGTGTAAAGGTGAGGCTGCGCAGAAACGTACACAAAAAACGGAACAGCAGCGCTGAAAGTGGCGCCACAGGACAATAAAAACCATACAGATTAGCTTGATAACTGAACAAGTCTTTCGTCCACCTGTTTTATTATGGAGTCAAAAGAGAGTCAAAAGAGTTTCTTTGCCACGTACATGGTTACTGAGTATACCATGCAGTGAAATGTGCCCAGATTCAGGATGGGAGACTGTGCATAAAGGTGCATGACACCTTGAAGCCGAATGAATTAGATAAGGAAAACTGATAGAAGTTATTGGTGTCACAAGTTATTGCTATTCAAATATCAGCAGGAGGCCAATGCTCCGCAGGTGCGCACACATTTTGCTAAATGTTTCCGCTCCCTTATCATGCTCATGCTGGAAACTATTGCACTTTTAGTTTCGTTGCAACATATTTTCCGTTTGTGAAATGATTTGTGTGGGTGTGTAATCGCGTGCTTCTTTTTTTGTTGCCACTGTCCCCTGGCTGGGCTCACAGCTGATCCGCCGGCGAGTCGACAGCCGCAAATTGGATCGAGGCTTAAAGGCTCTTCGTGGGCGCTTCGGCACGGAGCAAAACAGCGTTACAAACCCAAACTACACCTGGCATGAGCTTTTAATCCAGCCCCGCAAAGTACGACTGTTACTATGTTAGTTCTTCTGAAGCAGGATTGCTGTTTGCTGCTCTTATTTATCTCAGACGAAAATAATAAAGTGTGAATTGACAGAAGCCCATTAGTACCACTAATATCCCATTTGCTCAAATCCAAAAGCCCACGGTGTTGGTCTGTCTCTCAAATACAAGGATAGCACTATATTACATTTTTATTAAGAATTTTTATTGTCCCATTACACCATTCTGACAGTCACTTTTTGGAGTATCCCTAGTTTAAAAAAAAATGGCAATAGAGGGTTGTTCTTTCTGTTTGTAGTCTGGGCTATAATCTAGTGTCATACATTTATAACATCCTTTTCTCCAAAGTAACTTCAGAATTACTTAAACCTTCATCCAGCTGGGCAATATTTACTGGAGCAGTTCAAGGTAAATACCTTGCTCAAGGGTAAGGTAAATACCTAACAAGAAGTAGAATTTGAACCTACAACCTGAGTTCAAAGGCCACGACAGCAGCAGTTCTAACCTCTACTGTTACTTTCCTTGAGTGTTGCATGAAAAATGATTTCACTGAATCCCTAAAACGGTTGTCAGTAGTAGCTGCGGTAGTCAAAAATAAGTAAATTAAGAATGCATTCCATATCACTTTCCTGCATATTTTGTCTGCTGTGAAAATAAAACATTTAAAAAGCAAATAAGTCATATTTCCCGTTATTGTGGATTTTTTAAAATTTAAAACACCATGTTTTTAAATGCTGTTAGCATTTCTTTTAAATTTTACCTGTTGGACTTGACTGTTTTCATAACACAAGCCCGCTGTTGCCCTTTGGTACAGTACTGCCAAAACTAGAATGGGAGGGAGAAATTTCTCTTCACTGTGCTGGTGAGTCAGCGCACCCTCTTTACACAGAAAAATCTCCTCTCTCATAATAAACAGCCAATAATATTCACCTTTTCAAACGCATGCCTTAAATACTGATGTTATGATACTATTCTGTGGAGTGGTGAAGTCTGTGATATCACAGTCAACATTTCTCATTTAGTTACATATACAAGGTAAGAAAGTTAATATATTAATATACACAACTTTTCTATTTAGTTTTTATGTCTATTTCATGTATATGTAAATGAAGGTATTGGCAGGGATTGTGGTCATGGTGTATCCTCTCCTCGCCTTCCTTCTCTGGAAAGTCTCCTTATCAGTGGCCACAACTGGGTAAGTGCTTACCGAAAATAGACACCTGAACCGAAATGTCCTTTCACTAAGAAGTTATTTAACCAGCGCCACCACATCTCCTATAGCTAAGGTAAAGCTTTGCTGAAGCACCCCACCTCGAAATCTAACTAAAGATTTCAAATGTACTGTATTTTACAGCTGTCTGCTTTAGCAGTTCAGTAGAAATCAGCAAATATGAACAAAAAAACCAAGGAACCATTATCCTGAACCACTTATTGCTCAGAGAAGCGGTGGTCTACAGCATATTCTGGACTAACTGGGTGCTAGACTGGAACATGACAGCCCGGATGGGATGCCAGTCATACACATTCGTACACATGGACAGAAATAGTAATGCCAAAATAACATTCACCAGAGTGAGAAGAATGATTTTACCACAATTTACTGTAGACTGTAGTGTAGCAGTGTTCACAACCAGTTAGATACAGTATGTACCATGTGCTCTACATTCCAAATCCCAAGTGTCCAGAAATGGACATTTGTAATGGCAAAAATATTTTCAGAACATTCTTTTGGACGTTTTCACCACAATATCAGTATATTGCCTGTGTCATACTGTGGTAGGTAGATGAGGAAAAACAGCTTGCACAACCAAAACACACCCTGACACCTCTGTGTTTCAACATATTCCAGTCTGTTCCAGAGATCATTAGGATTATGTCTTAATTTGTTAAACAATGTTTATTTCATCGCTCGGAATAAATGTGCCCAAAGGGTTGGTGTTTGGTTGATAGCGGCGTGTTACAGAAGATCAGAGCAAATGTAATTTTTCATATTTTGGAGCGCATCCCGCACAAACCAGGTCTCTGTCGTAGTCCAGAATGTGTAAACTGTTCAGCTCCAAGTCTATGACTGCTGGGATGCCAGTCACTGTGATCATGGTAAATTTCATGTCAGTCTTTGATGTAGCAAGGACAGTGAGAGATATAATGGAAAAAAACTGAAAGGAAATGAGTTAGATCTTGCAAATGTATTTCTATGTTTTTGTACAACAGCAAACAGGCAGAAAAACATGCCCTTACATACAATAAAAATTAAGATACAAACATCAAACTCTTAGGTTTGGTATGCGGTGATGATTACAAAATATGTCAAATTATTGCATCTTCAAAGCTGTAAGTACCACATTGTTGAGTCTTTATGAGCCTCGTGGAAGGATTTGTGTATAAAAACGGTTTTTAATATTTTTAAATGTTTCACTTGGATAACCTATCAATGCTGTAAATACTGTAAGTTCAGATTTTTTTTTAGCTGGGTTACAGAAGGACATGGACATGAATTTATTATTACATTTACATTAATCAGATTTTTTTTTCCCCAAAGCAGCTTATGGTTATGTACAAATTTATAGCAGGGCAGTTGAGGGATATACGTTGTTTAAAGGTATGACATAAGGAGCTGAGATTTCAGCCTGGGTGCTTTAGGTCCAACAGTAGCAGCTCCAAACATTAAGCTACCTGCTGCTCCTTGTTGTACCAACGTTTATGATCTAAATGTTTTGATCTCCATGGTGTTAATATTTGTGCGATAAGCTCCTTTTTTAAAGCAGTTATAAATGTTTCAGTCTTCTTTGCAATATGCTAGAATATGAGGAGCTGGAACAGCACCTCTTCATGTAATGTAAATTTAGAAATGGTTACAAAAATCACAGGTCAGTCATAGTGGTGCTCGGACCCATAGTGGTTATAATTATGTAATGGTCAAGAAGCTCGAAAACAACCTTTGTGTGTTTCGTAGAGCAGTTGCGTTGACCGAATACAGGAAGCATTGTAGAGCGTGAGCACAGTTGTCTGCATTTTCTGCAAACAGACACACACCAAAGCACACAGATGCAGCCTGATAGGAAAAATAAGCAGACACTTGTTATACTGTTCTTGCTGCCAGTTATATCAAGCATTAACCTGCTTAAGAAGTCATGGTATGAAATGTTGGAATTGTTGCTTGTCATTCAGGCCCTGTGGAAAGCGGTGTTCTGTCTTTAATAGGTAATTTGTGACTCAATGGGTAATTCAGAAGAAATGTTTGAGCACTCCTTTCAGGGGAATAAAACATACAGCGTTGCTGCCAAGCACTAGAAAGCTGTGGCCAAACTAAACTGAGCTGTAGCCAAACTACAAAGACAGCCATCAAAAGATAAAATGTTTTGCATGACGCTGTGCTGCACGGGCCAGTATTTGAATATTGTGGATGACAAGCAAAGCCTGAGAGATGAGGGTGTGTGTGTGTATGTGGGTGGACTGGACCTTAGTAAGCCTCACACACAAGTTACATCAGGCAAGCGTGCTGCCACCAGTAATGTCCATTTGCACTTGAAGTGGACAGTGAGGACGTAAAATGTTAAGATCTTTTCTCATAACTTTTTATTTTCCATATTGAATATTGAAGAAAATAAATGTCAACAAAACTATATACTGTAAACAAATTGTCACAGCTTAAGAATCTGCTGTAATCATTTTGGACCATCTTCAGCTCACAATTAAGGTACATTAATAATTGAACAATAAAAAAATACATGCACGCGAACTGGTACTACAGACAGTAAAAAAAAAAAAGCTTTCAAAGAAATCAAAATAATGCGTAACAGCTGATAACAAAAATTGTAGCAT
The DNA here is from genome assembly GCA_018136845.1 of Heterotis niloticus. Lineage (NCBI taxonomy): Eukaryota > Metazoa > Chordata > Actinopteri > Osteoglossiformes > Osteoglossidae > Heterotis > Heterotis niloticus. Next base: position 678,248 of record CM030896.1, read on the forward strand.
CCAATGACTGATTGTTCAATTTTCAGATTGTTCATTTTTATAAACTAATAATGAAGATCATTCATAATTTGGGGGGGAAAAATATATATACTTAAGGCATGAGCAAAAGTTGCAGAATGTATAGAAATAGATAAGGGAAAAAGTTAGAGATTGCTTTAAAAAAAATTGTTTTTGTGTGATGAGCTATCCATATTTTGTCAGTCAAATAATGGACATTTTTGTCCATGATGTTAAAAAAAGCTTTTAAAGATATTCTGAGTTGAACTGAGTCAAAAGTGCACATTAGATGGTTCTGTGTATCATTTGTGTTATTTGGCAGAAACTCCTAAAAATGTTGCACTGAAATCACATCATGTTACACTAAAGTGCACTGTCTGTGGAAGAATATTAAAATAGTTAATCCATATTGAGCTAAGAAGCACCAGAATTTACCAGAAGCTATTGCTGTGCTGACTCATTGCAGCCATTATAGATATTGCGGATGCTGAGCATGAGCCAGGGCCACTTAGGGAACAGATCAGAGGTTGTAATCAAACACAACACCGGATACACTTGAACGTCTCCTACGGTTGTGAGCCCCTCTGGACAGTTTCCATGCAAAACCATCTAGGCATTTGGGAAAAAGTTTCCCTCGGTGACATGGTAAAGAACGTTAAAGCCCTGTTTTCCCACACGTTCCTCTCCTTTGTTGCTCCCATTGTGTGTCATGAAAGACAACTGTCCCATTTGTACTGATCCGAGTTGTATAGCTTCCTTCCATACCTGCTTTAGTACTGTAATCCTCGGTCTCTCTGTAAACACGGTCTACTGTAGTGTCCAACGGGCTAACAAATGCTGCTGTTTGCTCTTCTTGATTTTCCAAGCACTTGTTTATCCAGCTACCCCACTCTTCAACTCCATCTGTCGTGTCCAATGTAAGTGTTACTCAAGTTCTTAGTGCAGTGTCCGGTGAAGCGATTCCTTCCCTCTCCGTGTAGTAGTACCCTGTGTAACCCTCCTCTAGCAGGAGCTAGTCTGTAAATTGCTTTCAGTCAATATGGAAGTGATGCTGGATGGATCATACAGCGCATCATCATCATCATCAGAGCTCAGCGCAGAGGAGTCCAGAACTGGCCGTTGGGACTGCTGGATCTTCCGTCTGAAACACATGACCACAAACTTATAATATGGCACTTTTTGAGAAACATCATGCTGCCTTGCTAATTTAGCAATTTTTAAAGTAAATTAAATAATCTAAAAGGACAGCTCAATTTACACTTGGTAAAACAAAAAACATACTGCAAACACTTTACCAATTTTCCTTCACTCAATAGCCTGGTTGACTTTTGACTTTTCAATACTTCACTTTTAAAAAAATCATTTAAAACATTTTATCATTCATTAGTGTATTTTTTAACATGGCTACTTATACAAGCAGCAAGCATGATATGATAACAGGAGTAATAATAAATGTCTGGCACTTGACATAATCCAATTTTTAAACTGTATACAAAGGTGGTGCTCAGCAACAAAAAGTAAACCATAAGTATTAAAGTGATCATTAAGCTCAGTACTAAACACTGGCCATTACCACCAGAGGTCAAGACGTCTTTCTTTTCATCAGCCAGGAGCCACCTGACTGGGCTTAAGGTCTTGATGGTCTGCCTGCCAAAATGACAGCTCGGCAGCACAGCGCCACCTGCTGGCCTAAAGAGCTTATATCAGTATCTGAGGTGGGGCTGAAGCTCATTCAAGGTTCACGTTATTGTTGCTCTGTACTTACACAGATGTAACTGAGAACAAAATGTAGATTCTCCTGCACTGCTGCACAATGCTTTCACACAACAAAGGACAATACAGACAAGCTGATATAGAATATAAGTATGAAGGTAAATACATATGGATAAATAAGATGATGAATAGGTAGATAAAAAAGAAAAGCGGATTAGATAAACAATGTAAGAAGTAACGTGTTGCAATGATACAGTTTTGGTGGTGCTAGTGACCAACTCCTGTGTTTCCCAGCATTCAGCAACCTGAGAGAAGCAGCTGTTCCTGAGCCTAGCTGCTTCAGACAACTCTTACCAAGTGCTTCTCAAACAGCATCAACTAATGTAATAATCCTGCTATAGAAACTCCTGCTTTCTGTCATGCTTTCAGTCATGGCTACATTCACGGGTTTAACTTTGGATGCCATCATTATGTAAGTGCTAAGTGAACCTGACAGCTTCCAGTTTATGGGGAGCAGCTTTATTGGATTACCTCAATCCGTTTTCTACACCTTTCCCATTACCAGTTCATAAACCATATAAATGAAGAGTCCAGTGTTCTGTACCAAAAATTTGTGGTGTGTGTCACATGTGTGTAATGAGCCACTCTGGGCTCAAGTGAACTGGACCAAGGGAAAGGGATGTGAAGAAAACAAATAATCCATTTGTAAACCATCTGTACCACAGGACACCCTGAGAACTGACTGCTGTCAAACTTCTAGGCAGGGAAAGTTCTGTCACATTAATACTGCACACTCTAGTCTGGATATAAAGGGTCCTGGACTGAAGCTATTGCTGTTTTTTAAACTCCTGCTGAATTTAAACATTCAATTCAAGACTACATTTGAATTTATTTCAATAGTACTGTCGTGCCTGTAAACAAATAATTCACTTTACTTGTTTTATCTGAAGACGGGGGGGGAAAAAAAAAAAAAAAAAAAAAAAAAAACTCAGTTTTAAGTGGCAGGGACTGTACATTTTGTCTGTTCCACTCCACTTTTCTGTGTCATTTTGCATTTCTTTTACTTTACTGCAGAAGGACAACTTTGTATCTTCCAGCTCCATGCTTGTGTTACATTACATAAATAAGGGGCTCACAGGGACTCTGCAGGTTTCAGAGCTGCGCATCATGGTAAAACATAGGTACCGATCCCAGATAGTTTTCCCCTTTCTTCCACAACAGATTTTTAATCCAAACCTACTCCTCATCTACTGTCTTGCTGTTGCTTCCTTAACCACCTGGACCTTGTAACAAGCGGGATGTTGATGGGTGTGGATGACAGTTAACTCACTTGAGCTCAGCCTCCAGGGCCGTGACTCGTGCCTGCAGCGCCTCCTTCAGCTCCAGCTGCTCCTCTAGGTCCCGGACTGCCTTCCTGCGTAAGCCCTCCAGCCGCTCTGTCTCACTTTCACTCTCGTCTACTTGTCGCTTCAGGGATTTCACGCGCAGGGACAGCTGCAGGGGATCAAAGTTAAGCATGGAGGGGTTGTTCATACATTGCGAGCCAGAACAGCAAAGTTGGGCAGTCTCAATACCCAGTCCCCACATCCAGCACGTTAGTGTCTTGGGTCACGGCATTTACTGACCTAACACCAGGATTTATATGTATCTCCTTGGATGTGTGTGCATCTTCATGTTCACTTGGCATGCTGATGTGTTTGTGTCTATGCATAACTGAAGTATATACTGAATCCCAGCTCATTTAAAATCAGGTTTGAAGCATGAACTATGCCCAACCTCTGTACAGTCATGTGTGTACCTGGTCTCTCTGTTCAGAGTGCTGCTGTCTCTCTTCATCCAGTGTGATGTTCAGTTCCTTCAGCTTCCTCTCCAGACGCCTTTGAGAAGCCACCATGCTGTTCTTCTCCCTAAGGCGCAACGCACAGTTCAACATGGCTGATGTATAGCACACTTTTTCCAACTGCAAGACATTGCTGTGGTCCTAATTCTGAAAACTAAACACAATTTAAAGTGTACAAAATGTATTATAATTCTGATATAAAATGTTATGACAGTGAGTGCTGGATCCCTACAACTTAATGTGTATTCAGAGCAGGATTCACAGTTGCAGTTGTATTTATTGCAATACAATACATAACACTGGTACATGGTAAATATAAATATATGTTTTTTCACTGGGTGAATCTGAAAAACTAAAAATTAAAATGGAAAAAATAAGGTGACAATTTGAGAATTATTTTCAAAACACTCTGGGTGCATCATCGCCATAATGACATTACAAAGGGGGACAAGCATGCTTTTTTAGTACTAAACTCATATCCCAGTGTTGCTGTGTAAAGGTGTCACCTTGCCCTGTGATCAGCATGCCTCCGTACCTCTCCTCGCTGTGCAGTCGTTCTTCTAACTCCTGCACCTTACTCTCCAGCTGGGAAATTCCAGCTGAGGAACGAGACTGTCCCTCCATCTCTGCCAGTCTGGACTTCAGTTCCTTGATCTGTTGGATGGAGGGGACAGGGAAGTAACCATAAAACCAGACAGAGGCAGAGCAGAAATTAATTTTAGCAAACAGGTGCACAGACTACCTGTCTCTCCAAGGCATTCTTGTCTAGCTCTAAGTCCTGTTTGGATGACCTCTCCTGCATGAGCTCTGATCGCAGCTGGTCAATCTGAGAGAAGATGTGCAAAGACCAGGAAAGAAGAGCAATCAAAGTGTGAAATAGGGTCTGCATGAATGGGTGCGGACTGAGCCTGTACAGGAAGGGAACACAGGCATGAGATCCCTGTTGCGTTTTCAGTGATGATAATCATACCTGATCTCGGCTGCGTGTGACACGGTCAGTCATTAGCTCACCACTGCTCTTCTCTTCATCCAGCTCCATCTGCAGGTGTTTTATTTTATCCTAAGACACAAACACAACACACAGAGAGACTGAGATGTTCCAGCAGACTGAAACACCCCCACATCTCAGCTCTCCCAATTTCTCACACCACCTCCACTTCCTGATCCCTCAATCATCATTACCTCCAGGATCCTGACCTCCCTGGTACGATCTGCATGGGAGCCCTTGTGGTTATCCAGCTCAGTCTCCAGATGTTTGATTCGGTTGGTCAGCATCTCTTTTTCCATCTGTACATTGTCCCTCTCCTCAGAGCATGCCAGCAACTCCTTCTTCAGACGTGTCACCTACACAGGTATATCATAGACATCCATTACAAATCTTGCATGTAGAACTAAATCAGGATCATTGACTGCATTGTATTTTTTAAGTTCACCAGTCTACAGAATTCTTCCTAAAATCATTAAACTATTAAAAATTCACTCAGTTTTCCACCTGCTGATGCACCTTATGGCTGAAAGGGTACAAACATACCATGTACACTGCGTATGGGTGTACTATAAATGTATAACAAAAAAAAAATTTCACAGAAATTAGAATAGATAAGACACACAATGAGTCACTGCTTTCACCACACTCCCCACGTCTCACCTCCTCCTGTAGGGTCCTCAGACCATCCTGTGAGCGCTCCAGCTCCATCATACGTTCCTTGCCCTGCCTCTGGGCCTCCTGCAGTTCTTTCTTAGACCGCTCCCTGTACTCTTCTAGCTGGGTTTTCAGTGATACCCCTTGCTTCTGGGACTCTAAGGACAACTGCTCGATCTAAAAAGGGGGCAGCAGCAAGAGAAGGAAAAAATGTTACTGATCTCTACATTGTTTTGATTTTAATGCCAAAATAGGGTATTCACGTATTGTAACCTAACTGTGAAGATCGAGCATAACTTATAACAATGTGGAAAACTCTCACATATAGTCAAATATCCAAACAAACTGTAACATTTCTGTAATGTTACAGAAATCACTATTACAGTTAAAATGACCGCACACCTAATAAAAAATTTCATTCCGTGTACTTTTTTTTTTTTTTTTTTGTTCTGTCTGCACAAATAAAACCATGGCAGTTTACTGGCACATTCACCTCCTTGTTGGCTTTATCCAGCGCTCTGTCCAGTACTCTCTTTTGCTCCTCGAGGTCAGTGGTGCTCTTACGCAGTGCCTCCCTCTCTCTTTCCCTGTCTTCCAGGCGCCGGGCCAAATCTTCGTTCTCCTGGCCCAGCCTAGCCTCCTTGTGGTGGGACTCCTCCAGCTGGGTGCGGAGGCTACGATTCTCCTGCTCCAGAGCTTGCTCGGCCTCTGAGTTCTGGGAAATACTGGTCTGCAGTTTGGCCTGCAGGGAGATCAAACATTTCTCACTAGGTGGAAAGGGCTATCATATCAGCTATACATGTCTTGAGAACCCTTAAGCCTGAAGGGGCCATTTTTAAAAAGGTAACACAAATACAGTCACCCCTAAATCTCCCGGTCTCTATCATGTTCATGCCAAACAAAACCGCCTAACAACACATTTCTCAGAACGTATCCCCATCATTAACTGACGCATACCTGTATTAAGAACATAACCCCATCGTAAGTTAGGGACCACCTGTACTATGTTTCTTCCTATACATACATAATTTTAGTTATAATGGTTTGAGGCCATTATTAAGTAAAATAAGGGTTACTTGAACACAAGCACTGGTATACCGTGATAGTTGATCTGAAAACCGAGACGGTTTGGTAGTGTATACAGCATGGATACGCTGGACAAAGGGATTATTCATGTCCTGGTGGGGCGGCACAAGATTTCATCACACTACTCAGAACGGGGTACAATTTAAAACTTATGAATTGTTTACTTCTGGAATTTTCCATTTAATATTTTCAGACTGCATCTGAGCGTGAATAACAAAGTGTGGAAAGCAAAACCACAGATAAGGGGGTCTATTATAAATGAAGATATTATGTACAGACAGAAGAGATTATAACTCTGTTGGACAGCTGGTAATACCACTTTTGGTTCTTGTTATATGCATTTTGATCCATCTAGGAAAAGTGTGTGAATAGTTGTTTTAATGTTTGTGGGGAGTTACATGAGAGATATTGGCCCTGACTGTGCTGACTGTTTGAGAGACTGAGGTTGGTCTGTCCTGATGCTTTGTAGACTCTGCTATGTGAGACATGTCTTTCAGAAGTAATTTTTTAGTTCTCATGGTCTCATTTTCTTTAAGTTAATGGGATTTATCTTTCCAATTTATGAATTTTTGGCTTATGACCTCAACATTTGTAGTAGTACTGTTCTAACATGACATTCTGGAAAAAAATTGATGAGAATTTCATCATTCAACTACATGAAAAGGCATGTGCATGTCTGACCTCCAGACGGGTGATTTTTTCCTTGAGCCGGGCACTGGTCTCCTGCAGATCCTGCTCAGAGTCCTTGTGCACACGCAGCTCCGCCTGTGTAGTAGCCAACTGCTCCCTGAGAGCCTGTAGCTCCTGCTCGGAAGAGGCCAGCTGTTTCTGCAGCAGCTCCACCTGGCCACGTGCTTCACGCAGCTCTTCATCCAACCCCTGTACCACAGAAGGGTCTGGTCTCTGGAGCAGAACGATGAGAGGAATGGTCAGGCAGAGAAAAAAACCACCAAAAAAGGAGGTATGAATGAGAGATCATTAAGAGTGGGGAAAAAGGAGGCAAAAGATTCAGAGATGCCAACAGAAAGTTTCATTTAACAAATTATATACACATGCAGTTCATTATAATGGTCAGGGCATTACTTAGCCCCATAACAGCATACCTGCTTTGCTTTCTCCAGCGCTTTAGCAAGATCTTCTCTGTCTTTCCGTGACTGGTCCTTCAGTCTCTCTAGCTCATACTTTTGCTCTGTTTCACGCTCTTGACTCGTTTTCTTCAGTGACAGTATCTCCATCCGTTTTTTGTCAGCCTCCATCCTTTGCTTTTCCAGTTCAAGCTTGGTATGCTTCAGTTCAGATCGACAGTTTTCCAGGTCCTGTGAGGAAGAAGTGTGTAAATCAACTTTCACTTCTTAAGAGAGGGGCACTAGAACATGCAAATGAGATCTGTGCCTTTGGATAATCTCAACTCACCAACAGAGAATGTACCAATGCAACATGAGTAATACAAATATACATACTTGTGTGAGAGTGCTGGTGTAACTGGGGTCAGGCATCTGCCCCTTCATGGCAGTCAGTCTCTCTTGAAGCTCTTTTAGCTCCTCCTCAAACTCCTCCTTTTCCAAACGGGCCTGCAGCAGCCTATAATATATACACTACTATTAGCACACATGCACGCAGCATAATTTGAATCTCAAGAAACTTTATTGAACTGCAGTTGTTTTAAGCATCTGAATGCTGAAATAGTTTGATTGACTAACATCAAGTGCAGCGAACTGAGTCACAGAAAAAAAGTCCTTAGTGCAGAAATAAAACTGGACTAAGTTTGTGTTCAAATAAAATTTGAACACAAGAAACACAAAACTTTAATCTGCAACGTAATACAGAAAACACATCTCTTTTAGACTAAGCACACAGTAACATACCAGACAGACTGCTATAACAAAGAAAAATAATAATTAATTGTTACAATTAATATAACCATAACAATAATTTTTGCATTTACAAATTAATATTATTTTGCCATTATGATTTTTTTTTTTTCCATATTTTTATCCTGCCCAAACATAAAGTGGCACTTACCTAACATACCTGAAATTTAGTTTCAAGTAAAAAAATGAAATGAAAAATTAAGTTTGCGACTTGCCAATTGTAATAGTCCATGGTCCACCTATTACTTACTGATTTTATTTAGATAAAATACAGTAATCCCTCAGTATACGAAACTAATTCATGCCTGAAAATGTATCAGCTACCAAAATTCTTTGGATACTGAATGCCTATTTCCATTATTCTATATAGAGAAAAAAAATGCAATGTTAGCTTATCTGAAAACACACTGTATATACACTATATGGCAAAAAGTAAGTGGATACCTGAGCATCACAGTCCTATGTCCTTGAACATCCAATTCCAACCCCATGGGCATTAATATGGAGTTGCTCCCCCCTTGGCTGCCATAACACCCCCCACCCTTCTGGGAAGGCTTTCCACCAGAGTTGGGGTGTGGCTACAGGAATTTGTGCCCATTCAGCCACAAGAGCATCAGTAATGCTGGCCGAGAAGGCCTGGCTCACAGTCGGAATTCCAATTCATCCCAAAAGTGTTCAGTGGGGATGAGGTCCCGGCTTTAGAATAGAATAGAATAAACCTTTATTATCCCACGAATGGGAAATTTCGGTGTAGGGTACTCAAGTTCTTCCACACCAACCTGAGCAAACCATGTGTTTATGGAACTTGCTTTGTGCGCAAGGAGCTTCCCGAAATTGTGGTCGCAAAGTTGAAAGCATACAATTGTCAAGAATATGTTTGTATGCTGTATGGGTGCAGCTTAAACAGCTTAGCTCTATCATTAGAAGGGGAGGTCCAAGTACTTTTGGCTATATAGTGTAATTATTAACTTTTGACTTCAGCATGATAAAACACCAGTTACCTAATCAGAAAAAACTTAATGTTTAAAAAAAAAAAAAAAAAAAACCCAGTATATACAGTACAGGATATTTTGTATATTGGTGCTGTCACTTGAATTTACATAAATAGCACTACTTAAAAATTAAACTTATTTAAACAAACAAGGTTCACAGCTTTTACTGGATATTCTCGAATAAAGTGAAGAAGAAGGTTGTGAGGTTTGCTGTGTGGAGAGAGGCAGCTGTGATCATAAAGGAGGGACAAATCCAGGATGGGGGAAAACAACTCAATAAGGAACTCTCTTTGCCTTCTCACAATTTTTTTTCTCCTTATAACCTGTGACAGCATCTTCACCTGTGTTGTTGAAAGCAAAGCTCCTGTTCATGTCACTATCATTTTCCATAATTAATGAGATCATTGTGTTGACTACTCTAACACTTATAGCATTCTTTTGTCCAATACAGGAAGGAATTTAGGTTTGGTGGAATCCTTCCTCACCCTCCTCTGAGGACCGATGGGCATCCAGCTGAATTATGCAGCTTAAATCACAGTAAATATAGTGACAGTGCAAATGCATTCCGACAAAGTGAGCGCAGAACTGAAAAGGAAGCTCAAAAACAGCTGATAACAGTGCGGGTGCATTTCAAACTAGATTTTTTTTTTTTTTTTTAAAACAGTACATACTTTATTATTTTTATTAAATACACTGTATGATAATGTGTGGTATTTATTTGTTGATTTTTTTATTTTTATTTCCATTTTATTTGCTTTTTTATTATAGATAAGCTTTGGATAAAAATTTGTTATGGGAAAAGTTTCTGGATACCAATATATAGTATGTATGTAGTGATCTTCAAGAGCCACTACAGCAAAAATTCAAATATAGAGAGTTTGGATATCAAGGGATGGCTGGTCTTAATCTCTGTTTGTGCAAGTTTGATTCCAAATGATTAAATCCTTAGTGTATATTATTATACATAAAAAGATAAGGTTTAAAAAAAAAAAAAAAAAAAAAAAAAAAAAAACCTGAAAATCTGAGTAATAAGTTGTGTCTACAATTACATATCTAGATAACAGTGCTGAGACAGAGGATGAGAATCCCTCACTCAGACATGGTGGTGTTGACCTGTGCCCTGGCCAAGTGACGGGCAGAACAGAACAGAGAAGAAAACACATTAAAATATTAACAAACTTGTTTGTAAAGAAAAATAAATAAATAAATATATCTATGTATGCAGTTTTGTGTAATGTGAACGTGAAAGAGAACTCACTCCTGCTTAGTGGTGCGCAGTTCATCCCTGGTGGCCTGGAACTGCTCCCTCCAGTGGCCACCATCCTCTCTGCATTCCTCCAGCTGCTGCTGAAGGGACCGCACGGTGGCATTGACACGCTGCCGCTCTGCCTCAATGCCAATTTGAGACTAGGAGAGGGCAAACACCAAATGGATACACAGCCATTTTTGCAAGTCTTTGCCTGTTTTTCTTGCAACTTACTTGACTTTCCAAAGTTACCCAATGTAAACAGTGAAAAATACCAGAGTGAAAAAAAGCATTCCTAAATATTTATTTACTTGTTTATGCCATTTGCTGATTGGCACTCTGAGCCCTGTAACCTATTACAGTCACTGTAACATTCTGTCTTTTCTTTTAGATACTTTTATGCTAAGTGTGGTAGTAATATTCACATGAATTTTTAACTATCATCTCCCAATGTTTTCTTTCCCCAGTCTCTCAATTCTGTGTGGGTGAGAGAGAGAGAGAGAGAGAGAGAGAGAGAGAGAGAGAGAGAGAGAGAGAGACATGCACGCATCTGGATGTTTTACCTGTGAGACTTGTTCCATGCTGCTCCTCAGCTTCTCCATGTCTTTGCTGTACTGCTCCCTCAAGGTCTCAATCTCCTTGTCATGTGTAGCCACCTCATCCTTCAGGGCCCCCTTCAGGGCAGTCAGTTCCCTCTCTCGCTGACGCAAGGTCTCCTCCTGCCGCTGACGGATTGTGGAAACCTCCACCAACTCTGCACGCACTGTCATCAGCTCCTATCAATTGTGTGAGTAGATGTGGAGGGAGATGGAAAGGAAGGGCTCTGGTGAAGCAAGAATTACGACACATGTGGGTCATGGAGAAATCAAATATGCAATCAGACCGGTACCGTCTGGAGTAGTTCCACCTGCCCGCTGCCCTCAGACACCTTCCTTAGCTCTTCCTGCAAGCCAGCCAGTTGGTCCTCCATGTTCCGGACCTGTGACTCTGCCACCTCCCTATCCATCCTGAGCTGAGTCAGCCTGAGGGACAGATCATTTTATACATATTAAAAATACACACACACACACACACACACAAAATAAGGACTTATGACAATAAGTATTACTGTGGTGTCTGCATGTGAATTATTATAGACAGCCCCATTTTATTAACATGCCAGTCTGTACAAATAGTTTCCCCTCTCTCACTCGGAGTGAGCCTGGTGAAGCTCTGTCTTCTTGTGGTCCAGCTGCTCCTGAAGTTGCAGGTTCTCATCTAGGCACTCCTCTAACTCTGCCTTCAGGGTCTGGTCTGCACTGCCCATCTGGGTTTTCTGTCATAAAGATTATGTTTATTCCGACATCCACTAGAAAAACAAGATGACTGTAAAAGACTGTAAAAGTCATATGGTGAGATGAGAGAGTCCCAGTCCAAGCTGTCACTTTTCAATGGCTGTATCAAACCACCTGCTTTACAGTGTCATCAAGCCATCATACATTATCATCTTTGGATGAGTGACTTAAATGAAAGTCAATTTACAGTTCATTATAGCGCATATGAATTTTGGCATTTACCTATTAGGAATGCGTACCGTATGTCAGCCCCTAAATGTCTTTCATAACTCTAAATACATGCACTTGTGTGCACCAGTGAACACTACAGAAACCTACCTGTAGGGCTCTTCTGCTTCCCCCATACAATTAATTACTCACTGCCAGCGAAGCCATAAAGAAGCTCCTGGGCTTAGGGTAGCCGAACGAGCCGTCGTCCTGAAGTATTTCCAGCACGCTTATGATAAACCATCTCAATCGTACTTTCCAATTACTCCTCCAAACACTGGAGGTCATTGCACTGCATCAGAGCGGCAGGACTCCTCATTCCACACAAGCTCAGGTAGTTAACAAAAGCTGAAAGCAACAGCACAAAGTGCAAGGTTCCAGTAGTCTGTTTCTTTTAATTAAGAATTTGAATTAGGCTTTAATTGAGGTCAAGGCAAAGTTCAGCTCAACAAAAATCGAGTCGGCAGATGCAGGAGTGGAGCAGATCCCCAGGGAACTGTCTAGGTTTGTGAGGGTTGGATCCCTGGACACACAGTACGCGGAAGAGGAGCAGACACTGAATAACCAGGAAGACTCCCAGAATGTTTTTTACATTCTGCTCTACAAGGCTGGTAACTTTAATTGGCTCTCATGTATAAATCTACCAATTGTTTATTTTACATTTTACTTACACACACACACACACACACACACACTTTCTTACATTGGCTGTCCAGTAAACAGTTCAAAAATATGTTTTTAGCCAATTGTTAATGTAAACTGCCTGTAGTATGAATGTGTGAGACTGACCTGTGATGTACTTTGCTACACATCTAATGCTTCTGGGATTGACCCTGACCCTGCTTTATGACTGATAAAGAATGACTGAATACTGCAAACTCCCCTGGGTCCATATCATGCAACCAGTCTAAAAATCCATACAAAGTAACTGCCCCAACAAACTCAACTGCAATTCCACCCGCAGTGCTAGAGACACAAAGCTGAACTGTGTTTGCCTTACTACAAAAACCTCTTGTTGAAAATAAGCAGGGCAAGACTAAGCCATCTGAATGACTGAGAAAAGACTATTCGAAGGGACCTTATACAATTTAATTTCTCAATGGGATAATTAATTCACGAGGCAACTGTTATTCCCCCTTTCCCTCCACAGGTGATGGGTGTCAGCAGGGAAATGGTTTCAGAGTACGAAAATAAATTGCTAGTCAAAAGAACTCTTTTTTAATAGCTAGATGCTGTAGTTGGGATGTCAAAGACAGACTGATGTTGTACTAATACATGCCTGAAAAGCTTTTGTGACCAAAAAAAAAAAAAAAAAAAAAAAAAAAAACCCTCTTTGCCCACATGACATTTTCAATCTGTTTACGTACAAGTGATGTTTCTTATTTGCCTGTGGAGAAAAACATTAGTGGTTTCCACCTGTGACTTTGGAGGAGGAGCATTTGGCGCTTACCTTGCGCTCCTCCAGGATAGAGGCCTCCAGCTCAGCCACTCTCCTTTCCAGGTCCCTCTTTTCCATCCTCCAAACCTCATTGGGGCTCTGGTTACAGGCACTACTGCTCTGAGACTGCTACACACACACACACACACACACACACACACACACACACACACACAAGCTGTCCTGAGACACAATTACGTGCACACTGAAGCATTCAGAATGAGCCCTGTCCCTGAGATATACACCTCACACATAGCCTAACTGCTTCTACTTAGACGCAAAATGGGTTGCACAAAAAATGGGAAACCAGGTAAGTACAGCACATACACTAAAATGTTGAAAGCAGGAAGCAACACATTAAAATTAAACTACATCTGCTACACTCTGCACTGTTTCATTAGTATAATCAAATGGCACTTAACTGCAGGTAAACCAATGAACAATACAAATGCCTGCAAGGTCCAAAGCAACAAAAACCAAATGCAAAGCAGCAAAAATTATGAGCATACCCTCAGCCCCTGAATCTTCTCAAAGATGAGGCCAACTTTACGGCTGGTGGCTGAAACACTCTCATTGTTCCTTGGGGATGGGGAAAGAAGATGGGGGGGGGAAGAGACATAAAGAGAGCTTTGATACTACTGCTGACAAACTTAAAACGTCACCTGACTACAGAACCACTTTATCAAGAATATCCATTATGGCTGTCCTCGATTTGATGGTCAGACACTGCATTGTACTGTAATCCTAGCCAGCCAATGGATAGGCCTGGATGGCTTGAAGTAGATCTCGAATTCTGGATGCGGTATGCAATTTCAATCAGCACTGCCATCTAGGGCAAAAGTGGACCTCGCTGAGAGATTAATGTTGGGGGAAGCTGCAACATTACATTCCAAACATCAGCGCTGAAACAAAATTAAAAAAATGACCATTACCCTTCTCTCAGTATGTTGTAGATCATATGTTTGGTTTGTTGCTCTTCTTTCGACAGCTCTGCACTTTGATCCTGGTCCATCAGCAGGTCAGGGGTCACCTTCACAAAGATAAAAAAAATGATAAAAACCATAGATTAAAAAATAGCAGTAATGAAATGAACCAATGAAATATAAACTCCAAAAAAACAATTTCATGAGAAATTCTGACCCCTTTGCATAAGAGAAGTAATATTCTTAATTTTATATTTAAAAACAAATCAAGATATGTAAAATTACACTCCAACTCTCTCCCCACAAATTTTATTAACATTTTAATACATGACCAACCAACCGACCAACCAACAGGATGTTCATAAGAAGAAATATGCCAATTGTACAATTATCGTCCAAAATGAAACAAAGACCAGCAAACCTAGTCCTTCAGAACTGGGGTCTAGAATTCCTATCTTTGATGTTACTAACCTGGCCTTCCATATAAGTGATCGGTCGTGTCACCCTGGAAACAGACGGCATTGCTGATTGGTTTAAGTTCGGCTTGCTGGCTGGGAGGGCTGACACTTTGGGCACAGACTCTGGGCTGAGCCGTAGGCTGCTGTAAGAGGAGGCAGTAGAGGATGGAGAGGAAGTGTAGCGATTTTGCGTGGTAGTGGGCAAGGATGGGGGTGCTGAGATTTCTGGGGCTTTCTCAGAAATGACCATGGTGTGGGAATACCTGCTTTCATCCAAGCTGTACTGTTCCTGAGTTCGAGAATGACCTCGTATTCGACGACCGGGACCACTACCACCATCAAATTTACTTATGAGTCTGTTGATGGGAGCCAGAGAGTTTGTATCCACAGTTTGGAGAGACTCTTGCTGCTGGGGAACACTTGTGGTAGAGGGGTCAGGGAAGGATTCCCTAGCGTACTGTTTTGACTCTTGTCCCAGCGCATTTAACCCAGACTGGTAGGACCCAGTCCAGTTGTTCCTTGTTGCTCTGCTTAAAATGGTTGATCGGGACTCTCCACTTTCACTTCCAATCCCAATACCTCCATCCAAATTACCATAGCTCCCTGACCAGCCATCACCAGGAGGTCTCCTCAAATGCCCATCAACATCCTCCATTGAATCCCGCTCCAGCAGGGAACCATGAGACTGTACCCGTCTGAGGGGACTCCCCTCCACTTCAGGGTAGCGTGAACTGGGACCAGGCCCTTCTTCCCTGCTTCTGGGCAGGCTGTTGTAAGATGGAGGAAAATTATACTCCCGAGGTTGAGGTTTCAACTGCACCCCATACGAGTCACCCTTCTCCCCTTCCTTCAGGACAACATAGGGCTGCCCTCCTATCCCCTGCACCCTGACCACCACCCCGTACTTGGAGGGGGGATGATTGGAAACAGGCTTGCTGCTGCTCTGCACTCTGGTAGGAGTGCCACCCCCGGTGTCATGCAGGTCCTTGATGAAGCCAATCTGCACTCCATAATTCACAGGGGTCTTTCTGTCTGATGAAGGTGCACTCATACTGGTGTAAAGGAGAGAAGAGAAGGTATTAGATATACTTTTACATTTATTCATTTAGCAAACACCTTTTCCCTCCAAATAATTTACAGTTTTACGGTAACTAACGTTATTTACCCATTTGGCAATTTAGGGTAACTTACTATGGGCTTGTAAAGCAGGAGGTGGGTTAAGAATTTACAACTTCCAAGTCCAAAGGCAGTTCTAGCTACTTTCCCACCTAGTGTAAATAACCACTGCAGTGCAAGTCTGAAAAGTCTCATCACAGAAACTAACATTAGGTATCTCATGGAAATGACTAGAAGGTTTCGCTATCACTGCAATTTGAATGTGTATTTATACAACTGAATATCCTTAGAAAGTCTACATATTCTCAATACTGGTCAGTATCAGGAAAAAGACTAAGTAAAAGTACTTCTTGTAAGGTGACACATCCAAAACACATATGGACAATTGTCACAAAATTATGACCACAGAGAACCACAATGACCTGAAGATATTTGTGTTCCTGTGTGCTGAGCTAAGAAAGCCAGAGGATCACCTGAATGAGCGTAACAAGAGACATGCACACAGAGTTATATGTATATTTATTGTAGGCCATTATTTATTTACATCTTCAACTAATACAGTAATCCCCGATATTCAAATCTAATTTGTCCTCTAAAACATGTTAGATACCAAATCCCTATTTCTCATTTTAAATGGGGAAAAATGTACTCCCATTGATTCCCAAAACACCTATATAACTATCAATCCATCACTTAAGCATGTTAAACGCTCAAAACTCCAGTTACCTCATTAGAAAACAATGTTGTCAATAATTGCTCTGCTGTGCATGCCGCTGTCAGAGTCCTCCATTCATAACCATCTGAAACACAGTTGATGTAGCTGCAGTAGATGCAGAGCTGATGCAGACTACACTGTAACAATGTAGTCGTTTCAATATTATATTTTGTCATGTGCACGTTTTGTTTTAAACAAATCTGTATATTCCTACAAATCCAATTAATTTTTTTTCCTTTTTTCATTTCAAACAGTAACTGGAAGATCAAGTAAAACATACTGTTTTATATTAACTTCACAAAAACACAATACCACATTTTACAAGACTGAATTTTCTGAAACCCAGTATTATGGCGGTGTTTCACTGCAGAAGCAAAGTACAGATCCAGATTTTTAATGTATATACTATATGTTACCCACACTCTCAAATTTGGTTAAAAATACATTGGGAGGAGACCGTGTGTTCTCATGTACACATATTACAGGTCAGTGAGTGTTTACAGTAGCACAAGCAATATGTCCTTAACATGTTGGTGTGCAGCAGTCAAGTCAAAGAGACCAAGGTGATGAAATTGAACGTATCAACACCAGCAGTGTCTCGGACAGATTTCCAAGAGAGTTTGTGCAGTGTTTTTCTCTCATGTTCCAATTTTCAATCTTTAATTTTTAATATCTGAAAGAGCCCACAGGTGAACTGATGTTCATAATAGTGAAGGCCATACAAATCAGCCCCATAACACCACTCAGAAACCATGTACAGAGAAGAAAATATATAAAGGTGTGTACAGTATCGGTGAGAATGACAATCAAGAAGTTAAAAGGCTGGAGCTCATGGTGGAGCTGCCTCACCCACACACTGGTGCGCTCCCACACAGCTTCTCTCTGTGTGTGAATCACCATGTGAGGAATGAGGAAGTTGGCAGCTCCCTCCCTGGATTATGGCTTTGTAGGTATTTAGGCTGGAGAAGTGGCCTCTCAAGCCTGCTGTGGACTTTGCTTGTGACCTTCATTAGTCATTAACTGCGTGCGCGCGCACACACACACACACACACACACACACAAACAGAGCATACATTCTCTTGTTCTCACTCTGTAGTCACAATGTCTGCCAGTACCCATGACAGTTGTAATTGGTGAAATACAATATTTGAAGAACAGTCTACTGGGAGGAACCAAACAAATCTCCTTTTAGGCTTCTCTTTACTAATGGAACTACTTCTGGTCATTCTTCCTGTACATCTAATTGCCAATCTTTTCCCCTGTCTACTTCACTTTGCATCATGATAAACTTAATTCATTCTGTCAATTCTAATTCTGAGCCAACTGTTAAAGCTGTGTAACTTGTAATATATTATGTCCCTCTTCTAGTCAGATAACTGTCTTTCACTCTGTTCTGCACAGAATTCAAACTGACAGCTTGTAACCATATGCACTCCAGTGCCAGACACTAAAAATATGCATTAAAAACTGTGCGCTTAGCAAATTCCTTCTGTCAGTATAAAAACTGAACACTGCTTCAATTACCCCAGTGCTCTTTATGATTCACAGCATCTACCCACTGACATGGTAGCACACGTCAAAGCTCATTTGAACCCTTTGAATTTGGACATCACCTGTTACACGATAACAGCAAAAAACACACGCACAGCCTCCTGCAATAAGCCGATTATACACACATTGTGCAGTCATGAATGCGGGGACTGAGCTCCGGTTCCCTTGTGTTACAGCAGCACTAAGAACCGCAGGAGCTCTGCGTTAAGTTGCACATTATAAATATATATCTTGAGAGGGTTCAGCGAGAAGCACCAACAGTGATAAATGCTACCAAGCAGCCTCATTATCTCCTGAGCCCTGTGTGGGAATGGCCCTGGAAGAAGGTACGAACACCTGGTTTGATTAACCTTGGCAAATAAAAACTGTTTATTTGCTTCACACTTGGAGTCCAGATGGATTTTTTTCCTATAAAAACAATTTGCCTAGATTGCAGTTAAAACTTTTCTCCAACGCTGGCAAATACACAGCACATATTTCAGTTTCACAGCTAGGATGTTTTCGAAGCTGAAAGGAGTGCCTTGTAACCATTAAGACTTTAATAATAACAGCGAACCCAAGTAAAAGCATTGCCGCTGCTGCTGCTGACACGACACTGTTTCGTTTCAGTGTGTCTGAATGGCACAGGTCTCCAGTAAAATACAGCACAGCAGCCTCCCATCCTCTATATGTCAGTGTGTCACTCAAGGCAGAAAAGGAGGGCTGCATCTCATTACCCCTTGGAAGGAAGGGGGAAGCATGTCCCATCCCATTGTCCAGGCGATGTGGAGCAGAAAATGAGGACAGAAGAAGGCTGGGAACTCATCCCCTCAGACTGCTGTTGTGTGAGGCCTGCATAGCTCCTACTCCAGAACTTGCCTTTAGTTCTGTAGGCAATTAGTGCAGTTTGGGGACCCTCCTGCTCATCCTTAGAGGGTTTTTCGTGGCTTGTCAGTATCTTATACTACAAAACTCTACAAAATATTTAACAACCGACCCAATAAAAGTATTAACCTCCTTGGACTTTTCATGTTTTGTTGTTTTACAATGTTGAACCACAGTAGATTTATTTTGCCTTTCTTGACACTGTCCATCAGAAAAAGATTCAAATTTCAGAGTCGGTATTTAGTAGAGGCACCTTTGGCAGCAATTATAGGTCTTCATCGACTTCACAGACCTGGGCACTGAAATTTACCCCTTTCTTCTGTGCAAAACTGCTCAAGCTCAAATCTCATGGGAACTGTGAGTGAACAAATGTTTTCAAATCCAGCCACAAATTTTCAATTTGGTTGAGGACTGGACTGTGACTTGGCCACCCTAGGACTAAGGAAATTTGCTTTTAAACAAACATTTAAGAATCTTTTATGTGATGATCAGTGCCAAAAATTCAATGTGGTAAAATAATAAAATGCAAAAAAAAATTGGCAAAGGGAAATAAATAGTTTTTATAGACACTGTAGCTTTGTAATGAAAGAATATGATTTATAGCAAAAAATTGTCAAGAGTGCCTCAGATGGCTTTCTTGGGATAGCCCACATGTGTACCGTAATTTAACCTTACAAAGAATAGAGGAGTAATGGGAGATTCACAGTGAAGTTACGCCTCCTCTACACAATGTATTCGACCATATTTGCTCCAGCAACTAAAATAAATAAATAAATAAATAAATAAACACCCGATGGATTATCCATACACTCGCAGACTACATTGCTTCAGCGAAGGTTCAGCTGCTAGCAAACGCAAAACATACACACAAAGAAAAAACATACTTTGAAGAGGCAGTTAGGAAAAAGCTGCAGAATTCACAGGATAATACAACTTGCACAGAACTTCTAAAAAACTAAATGAATGAAAGAACCTGACATTAAACTTGAAGGAAATGAACACAAACGCATCTGCAAAAAGACATACTGCATGGGACAAAATGATACCAGACTTGAAAATGACCTTCAGTCTGTCTGTCACTAACTGTGTGACTGAGGCAGGGGGATGTCCCCTTCAAAGTTCAAACAAGCGCTTCTGCCCCCCAACCCCAGCGTCTGTGTATAACTTCACTGACTGCTGCTTATGTCTTTTGGTCCCCCAGCATTTGTTCAATTGTTATGACAACACTCTTTAAAACCTTTTGCCCCCAGTGTTCCCAGGTACTTAACACCACTTCCTGTTTAAATTTGACAGAAAAAAGAAAGACTTAGTTTAATATGGAAACAGTGGAGGGCAGAAAGAAAGGTAGTGGTTAGAACTGCCACCTTGCATTTAAAGAAACCAGGTTTCAATCCCATCAAATGCTGAAATACTCTTGAACAAGGTATTTACCCTGAATTTCTCCAGTAAAAACAATTCAAAGCTGTCTAAGTCGGTAAATAATTGTATTTAGCTTAACACCGTAAGCTTGGGTGAAAAGTGTCAGCTACAGAAATAGTGTAAGTACAGCTTTCATTATAATTACAGGAGATTACGATCCCAAAGAAGACACCCGGTAGCGTCCATTCACCATGTGCACGGACTCATGCTGAGCTCCCTGAGATGTGAAAGTAGCCATGGACCAGCAGTTATGAACACCAGGGCGGGCCATGATGCACTGCGGTGACTCAGAGGTGTTAAAAACTGGATCAGCCGGGTGGTGATATAATTGAACCTCAACACAATGTCACCGTGTCACTCATACGGTCAGCTACCTTTGTAGAGGCCTGCAAACTGGAATACCGACAGCTTTAACCAGTCCTCACAACACAAACTCCCATCCAAAGGTTCAATATGAAACTGTCATTCAACAGCAATATGAGCATAATACAGTGCACTGAAACAAATTATGAATATTAAAAAATAATTTATGCAGGTTATATAAATCAAAACAATTTCATAATAGGCATAACCATTGACTGCTAAGTGCCAAGTCTAACCAAATCATTGCTCTAGCACAGTACTTTATTTTATAACTAACAGAAAGAGGGCATGTGGATCAACTAATGTGATCTACAGAATTACAGCCTGTTGGATTGTTTATTTATTACAATATATGTATAGCATATGTTTCCTGTAAAAAAAAAAAAAACCTTTAATCAAATATGACACAAGAGAAATTTAGACACAATGGTGATCATTTTAAAATTAAACGTCAACTAAAACTAAAGGCAGTAAGAAATTGGCTGCAGATATCGTGAAAGTTAAGGACAAGGTAATTTAACCTCACGGTGACCAGTTTTGACCCTACATTTGTTACTGCTGTTGCACCCTTGAACAAGGCACTTAACTGAGTTCCCTCGTGGAGAAATTGAGGGTATTTAACACTTTGAAACACTACATCATATTCTCCAAATTAATAAACTCAGAAATATACAGAGATGGAGAAACCCTTGTTGCTGACATGCAATGTGCAATTCTGCCAGGCTGCAGCAGGTAGTGTATCGGTAAGGGCTGTCGTCATGTAACCAAATTCACAAACACACCAAGATGTGTTTAACTGTCAGTATGTGCCAATGACTTCTCGAAAAAATAGTTCCGATTGGTACTAAGAACACAAGGATGAGTTTCAAAGCAGCTGTACATCCAGCTCTGAAGCACCTTTGTTTTTGAACTTCCAGATCATTCAAATTTTCCTTTGGTTTATCAGAATATTTTCCTCCACGGTCTCCCCAGGGTGCTTTCCACTTCTTGCCCCCTCACGCTCCCTCTTTTGCCCGCTTTCACACTGAAACAATCACGCGCTTATTTCTCACTCTAATTCAAATGTGCCTCATTGGCATAACAAAAAAGAGCTCCAGTGAACCATATAGAGAAGCATAATGCACTCTTACAATTCCACTCGGTCATTTTTTTTGTCACCATCGCCAACAGGGAACCATTCTCATACTTGCAAGCTGTGTGTTTGTGTGTAAATTTGCAACACTTTCAATAAAATAAAAATCCATCCTTTCTGAGTTCTGCTCCCGGCATATCCCACTTACCTGCAGCCATCGTAGTGCTGACACCAACACAAGCAAGCCAGAGATTTGGCCATAAAAGTGGCCCGGAAAGTAATGAAGCGTATGTGAGAATTGTGTGAAAACAACACAGGAAATGACACTGTCGCCAAGCAGTTTTACTGTAGCATTTAAATCAAGTTGTCAAACATATTTCACAGACTGTTTCCCATGAAAGAAACTGTTACCCACCCAAATTCTTCAGCCATTACAACAGAACGAGCTTGTTGCACTTTATGGACTGGAGTGGATCTCATACTGTCTGTGAGCTCGCTATATAATATTCCTGGACAGTTAAAATACAGTAAAACACTTTCATACACTTTTGTTCATTATTACAAATTTCCTGCGAACACCTAATCTGGGAGTTACAGCAGTGTTTGGACACCGTACAAAACTTCGAATGAAACACTGCGCGCTTTGTTCAACGGTACGGGGCTCAACCCCACAACCTTCAGGGTTCCAGGTCTTGTATCGAGAGAGCGGCAGAGCGGCGCGCGCTGCTCCCGAGCCACAGAGGAGCGGGTCGGCGGGAGCGCGCGAGCGACGCACGAGAACACCAGCCGTTCCCAGGCGCGGCACCGACACCACCTCGGTTTTCTTGTCTTTTCTGACAAGAAAAGTCACACAACTTGGTCATAAAGGGCTACAGCGCTTCAAAGTAGTCGCACGTCTCCATTACTCGCTTCAGCGTCAGCGCTTCGTCAGGGTGAAGTGCAGGCACGTGTACGTGTACGTGTGTACGTGTACGTGTGTGCGCGCTCACGTCCTTCTCGTTAACACACGCCAGCCAACTTAAAACTCGCTTCAGTCGTCACTAACTGTTGCTATTCTTTACTGGCAAAACTTGTGACGACCGCTCACTTTCAGTCGCAAGACACCTAACCAGCAGCTAACTAGCCGTGTACCTAGCAGATCGCCCCCATTCACCTACTAGTACACTCCGGAGAATCCAGTCTCACATACAGAGTGAACGCCAGTAACGTACTATGATTACCAGGTTGATTTCGAAACAGCCGAGTGGCCGGTTACTCGACACTCGTTAGCTGGGTTACCAGGTTAACCTTACCAACTCAGGTCACCAAACGTAATGTGACACAAGTACTGACTTCTTACTGTACCTGTTGCTGTCTCAGTGAGAAGCCTTGTTCTTGAACAAATGTTGAGCCTCTTTGGTGAAGTCGAATGTTATAAATTCGAATTTTACCAAAGTCCACGTTATCGTAGACGTGTCGTAGAGTTAGAATAAATAAAACGCGAATTTCCCTCTTGGCCAAAGGCACCGAACCGTTTTGCTACAACCTGTTACCTTTGGAATCGATAAG
Organism: Heterotis niloticus; assembly: GCA_018136845.1. Lineage (NCBI taxonomy): Eukaryota > Metazoa > Chordata > Actinopteri > Osteoglossiformes > Osteoglossidae > Heterotis > Heterotis niloticus. The sequence continues at coordinate 701,643 of CM030896.1, forward strand.
TTATCCCGCCCAGTGTGCCCGCCCCTCTGAGCTACCCCATTGGCTGAGCACAGGGAAGTGGGTGGTATGTGTGGAGACATAAGTCGCTTTCCCATTGGGGAAAATCGACGTCAATCTTGCAAAGGTGCTGGGAAGGATGGTTCCCCTGTTGGTTTCCACGCTTTCAATCATGAGGTTTGGACATTGTAGCCACATACGTTGCACAATTTTCAAAAATTGTAATTTTATACATTTTAAAAATCCGATAAAAAAAAAAAAAACAAACATTTTTAATGGTTAGGAGAATTTTTTTCTCTTGTGTTTCCATTACGCTGTACTTTTGTAGAGCGTAGACTGTTTCTGGTTTAATCGGTTTACAGATTTTCATATTTTACGTATTTTGCATATTTTTGTATTTTTTCTTTTTATTACAGTCCACGAGGCATATAATATATATGTAAAGATTGAAATCAGTTACACTTTTCTGCTATAAGACATCCCAGGACTTTGTCATTTGTCCCTCGGCACCAACTCCGTCCTCCTGCTTTATTCATTTTGTTCTTCAGCTTCACTGGAATGCTCTGTGCATTGCTGTCAACACCCCTCATTTCGTAGTTTTCGAAAGTGTTCAACTGCAAAACCCTACGTGAATATTTGTTCAACTTAAGCCACAAAGACGCAGCATTTTATGATACTGGTGACATTTGTTTGGCGTATTATTTGAAATGACACTAAAACGCAATGAACGGAACCTGAAATCAGATAAAATATGTTAACAAAAGCTTTCGTTTTTTTCCTTATTTACGTATAAAATGTATAAACAGACAAGAATTTGTATTTTCGTGTATATTTACGAGGCTCATCGTCCTGGATTCTTTTTCTATTCCATTCTTGAAATGTTCTCCAAAATAACCTGGAGCTCCTTTATTCTATAAAATCATTGACTGCTGTTCATTGACTACAGTTTAGCTTTCAACACCATTGTCCCCCATAGATTGTTCACTAAACTGAATGACTTGGGACTGAACCGCAACCTATATGCCTGGGTTCTCAGTTTCCTCACAGGCAGATCACAGGTGGTGAGAATCGGTGGCTGCACCTCCGGCATCATCACACTCAACACAGGAGCTCCACAAGGTTGTGTACTTAGCCCTCTGCTCTATGCCCTCTACACTCACGACTGTGTGGCCAAGCACACTTCCAACTCCATCATCAAATTTGCTGACAACACAGTGGTGCTGGGCTTCATCTCCAACAACAATGAGACAGAATACTTGGAGGAGGTGGAGAACTTGGCTTCATGGTGCCAAGATAATTGCCTCCACCTGAATGTAGGTAAAACTAAAGAGATGGTGGTGGACTTTGGTAGGCGACAGCAGCGGTCCTACACCCCCATTACACTCAACGGGACTGCAGTGGGGAGGGTGAGCAGCTTCAAATACCTGGGCGTTCATTTCACTGAGGACTTGACATGGACCGTACACATCCGAGCTCAGGCCAGTAGAGCAAAGCAGCGGCTCCACCACCTCAGACAGCTGAAGAAGCTCCAGGTCTCTTCGTCGATCCTTAAAACGTTCTACTCTGGTGCTATACAATCTGTTCTGACTCAGAACATCATCTCCTGGTTTGGGAATAGCTGTGCTCGTAACATCAAGGCACTGCACAGAGTGATCCGGGCAGCGGAACGCTGCACCAGATCTGTTCTGCCATCCCTACAGGACATCTACACCAGTAGATGCTGGACCAGAGCGACTACGATCATTGGTGACCTGTCTCACCCCAGCAATCATCTGTTCAACCTGCTGAAATCAGGCAAACCATTCGGGAGCATTATGGCAAAAACGGAGAGACTTAAGAGAAGCTTCTATCCACAGGCCATAAGGCTCTTGAACCTACCACTATCCTTAAAACCATACACAGTGTCCTGTCGATTCAGATAGCATTTCACTGTATGGCATACCTGGTTACCATGTATGTGACAAATAAATCTCTTTGAATCTTTGAATCACAGACACCCTGAACTCCTTATTATTCAGTAGAACGTTTGCTATTTTAACTAAGTTGTTTCTCCTAAACAGACATGGAGTTGCGGACCAAACCTGAGATTTAATGCAGATGCATAAGAGCCATGAAAGATAAGATTTATTGTCATTAACTCTATGACCAGTATCTGCAATACACCTGACCTGTTTAGTATGATGTTTACCAAATGATGTCTACCAAACCACTATTTTATATTTCACTTAAAAGTGCACATTATGCTTAATATGACTGAAATACCTTTTGTAGCCATATGGTAGATGTTGTCATTAATCCAAGCTGCTTCTGTACTACTTTTGCACAACCTTGATAGCACATATGTTTAAGACAATGATTCATTCATGATAGAAAATGTCATAGAGAAGAATGGAAAAAAAATTGGGCTATTGCCTAAAGTCCCCACGAGAGGGAACCAGAACACAGTACAATATTATCTTCCAAAAATACATATTTTAAGGACAATGAGCTCTTCCAAAGCCTATCGGAAATAAATCTAAATATACTCATACATCAAGATGTTGCGCAAAATTCAAACATTTCATTATCATTCATAAAACAAATCAGTGCATCTGTCACACAAGATCTTCTGAAGTATGTGCTAAAATGCGTTTTCACAAAAAATACAGGAGCTGAATGCCTTTTTTGGTTTTGCCACCTTTTCTTCACTTCCTGTGCACGTCAAAGAATATGAACAAGATACGTTTATGGTCAAACCTGTTCAGTCACAGAGAAAGAAACTGAGAGTTTTAATAAACATTTAAGAAACACCCGACCTTGTGGGATTTTTACACTCCACAGTTCTACAAACATTACAATTCATCCCCCCATCATCAGTACCTTACTTTACTATAGTATCCTGTACAGTCCCATCTCTCAAGCCAATGGAGCATCTTTGGGATGAGCTGGAATGTGATATAGACAGCATAAAGGTCATAAAATCTGCAGAAACAGCGAAGCTGAGAAACCACAATGGATGAAGGACACTGTGGAAATGAGTCCAGCACTTTGTTGCCGAATCCACGCTCTTCTGGAGTGAAAAGAGGACCCTAACATGCAGGTGTACTTAATAATGTGGCCATAGAGTTCACAAGATATGTATTCTGTGTGTCGAACCTTGATGAACTGTATTATGCTGCACGTAAATAATGCAACATTTTGACATCTTAATTTCTCTCCGACTTCTCCCTGTCCGATGTTCAGAAAATGTTGCCACTTTGAATGACTCCGGTTGGCCTTTGCATTTGCTCATCGGCACCCAGCTGATCCCACTGTGTTTTTCTTCATTCTGCCTCTTTGCTGCAGTGCCTTAGCCCTGAGGGACGATGTCACCACTCACCTCAAGTTCACGCTGGATGTGTGTCGCTAAAGTGATAAGCAGTCTTACTACTGACAGAAGGAAATAAGGCACTTTTATGTATTTCAGTTTTAGGGAAGTGAAAATATTTTTTCTGATTAAAATCCTAGGAAACATCATAGCGCCTGCAGTGGTTGTCACGTCTGTGGCTGCTACAAAACCATCACCTTTGCGGTCTTTCCACCCCCGCCCTTGAACTGAGCACTAATTGGCGTAGGAACCAATGATGGACCACATATAAGACTCACCCGCACTTCCAGCCAGCGCTCGGTCTTCCGATGATCCCCACCAGAGTTCCTTGAGCTGGCAACTCAAGCAACTCAACTAAGTTCCCTGAGTCTCTTGACTCTTTGACTGTGTATTTGTGACCCGCCTTCCCGCGGCGAATATCTTGGTGTGCTCCCGCTAGTCTTTTGCAACGGTTCTGTGTCTCACTCCGTGTTTTCACTGTCTCTGCTTTTTGTTGAGGTGTGACTTGCTGATACTAAGTGCAGGCTCCTGTATGTGGAGCACATATTTTGTGGAATTAATTCTAAGTAAACATCCAGTGACTTAAAGACCAGTGTGTTCCGCAAGTGCTTCCACCACCTTACTTCGAAAGACTGAGCCAGAAATGGAAGCAGCGGACTTAATGCAGTTGCATGAGGTGCTAGTGCAACAACAACAGGTCTTCACGCAGCACCAAGCCCAGCTCGTGCGGTTGACCTAAAGTGTTCTGCAGCTTGATGTGACTTTTTGCCCAGCTCACCTCCTCACTGGACAGCCTCGTTTGCCCCCAAGCGCCGCCCCTCGTGGTACAATCTCCGTCTTTTGCTGCCAGTGCCCCCCCAAATCCTCAGCTCCACTGCCGTTCCAGCCGCTGTCTGTGTGGTCACGGAGGGGAGAAAGGCAAGTGTGCTCCTTTTCTGCTCCAGTGTGAAAATTACTTTCTGACTTCCCCTGCAGAGTTTAGCGCTGATTCTAGTAAAGTGTTTGTTTTTTCTCTCCTTACGGAGCGAGCTTTGGCCTGGATGACTCCCCTCCTCCAACGGCAGGCACCTGTGACACGTACCTGGTCTGCCTTAGCTTCTGAGATGCGCTGTATCTTCGACCAGCTGGTCACAGGATGAGAGGTGGCCTCTCAGCTCGTTCAACTCAAGCAAGGGTGACACCCTGTCTCCAAATATGTCTTGGAGTTCCGGACCTTGGCCTCTGCATCTGGCTGGAATGAGGAGGTCTTACTTACAAACCTTCCTCTGATTTGTCGGATGACATGAAGGATGAACTGGCTGCCCGAGATCTCACCTCCAACCTGGAGTAAACCATCTCCCTTGCTATTAGAATCAGCAACCGCCTCCGAGAATGGCGGCGGTCTCACCTGCCTCAGTCGTCTCTCTGCCTCAACTCAACGTTTCTTGCACCCACCAGGAGAGCCTTCCCAGGTTGTGGGTAAACCCATCCAGCTAGGGCGCACCAGACGCTCCTTGCAGGAGAAGAATAGGAGAAGACGTCTGGGTCTATGTCTCTATTGTGCCTCATCCACTCACCTGTGGGAGGTATGTCCTGACCTGCTGGGAAAAGAAGAGGCCCCCTTAGTCATCCAGGGTGCACAGAAAAACCCGACTTCTGCACATCCTCAGGCCTCACAGCTGCAGCTTTCTGTTACTCTTACCATTGGGGTCCATTCTGTCAGTGCTGGTTGACTCCAGGGCCACAGACTTCTTTATGGACTACGGCTTCACCTGACGTCTCCTCCTGCCACTGCTGCCCTGCACCACTCCACCAAGGGTACAAGCTCTGGACAGCCAGCCCTTGGGTTCCAACAAAGTGATGCAGTGCACCCCTGATCTTCACATGAAGATAGCACCTGCAAACTCTGAGTCCCTCACTCTTCTTCTCATCTCATGACCAGAGATGCCCTTCATCCTAGGCTTCTCTTGCTGTTACAAGGAAAGCATACACCCCCCTCTGCTACCTACCTCTGAGGACCCCTTCTCTGGACAAATTCCCACCTTGGGCCGTCTCCCCCAGGAATACTTTGACCTCAGAAGTAGGCAGCAAGGGCAGGGCATCTGAGCTTCTGCCCCACCGCGCTTATGATTGTAATATTGACCTGCTCCCAGGAGCAACCCCCTTGCGGGGCATGCTCTTCACCCTCTCACCACAGGAGCAGAAAGCCATGGATGCCTACATCCAGGAGGCACTGCACCTGGGGTTTATCCTCCCATCATCCCCAGCTAGCGTAGGATTTTTCTTTGTCAAGAAGAAAGATGGGTTCCTTTGCCCCTGCATCGATTACTGAGCCCTGAACAAGGTGACGGTTAAGAACCACTACCCCCTGCCACTCCTCCCCGCTGCCTTTGATCACCTTAAGGATGCCACCATTTTTACCAAATTGGACCTTAGGAGTGCTTACAATTTGGTGTGGATATGACGGGGATGAGTGGAAGACCGCCTTCAACACCCCTGGGGCCATTATGAATATTTCGTTATGCTTTTTGGGCTGACCAATGTCCCACCAGTCTTCTAGTGCCTGGTGAATGATGTCTTGCGCCCCTTTGTAGAGAGGTTCATTTTAGTCTATCTGGACAATATCCTAATATTCTCCCGTGATTTACAGGAGCACATCCAACATGTTCGACAGGTGCTCCAAACCGTCCTTGAGAAGCATTTCTTCATTAAACTCAAAGCCTGACTTCCACACCTCCACTGTATCCTTTTTGGGCTTCGTAGTCTCAGCGTCTGGAATAGCCATGGACTCTGCCAAGGTCAAGGCGGTACTTAACCGGCCGGTACCCGCTAACATTAAACAGGTCCAATTGTTCCTGGGCTTCACCAAGTTCTACAGGTGCTTTATCAGGGGTTTTGGGAAGGTGGCTGCTCCTCTCTATGCCCACACTCGCAAAGCCTCTATGCCTTTTCACTGGTCCCCTGCAGCAGAGATGATCTTCCAGCATCTCAAGGCCATATTCACTGAGGCCCCCATCTTCCAACATCCAGATCCATCTCACCAATTCCTGGTTGAAGTGGACATGTCCAACGGGGAAGCTGGGGCAGTCTTGTCCCACCATTCTGCGGACAGCAAGGTCCATCCCTGCGCCTACTTCTCCTGCTGCTTCTCCCCAACAGAGTGGAATTTTGATGTTGGGGATTGAGAACTACTTGCGGTCAAGTGGGCCTTGGAAGCATGTAGCCATTGGCTGGAGGGGGCCCACCAGCCCTTCGTTGTCTGGACAGACCATAAGAACTTGACCTACCTCCAAACTGCTAAGTGACTGAATGCCAGACAGGCCCGTTGGTCCCTCTTTTTCACCCGCTTTGACTTCACTCTCTCCTATCAGCCAGGCACTAAAAACATTAAACCCGATGGCCTCTCACGGCAATTTGAAGAGTCTGTCATACCCATCACACCACAAACCGTCATTCCTCATTCACGAATCATGGCTCCGGTAATCTTGTGGCTTGAGCAGGACATTCAGCAAGCGCACAGTCAGCACGCTCCTCCTCCTGAGACTCCTCCAGGCCGCCTCTACGTACCCAAGGCCTTCCATTCCCAGGCTCTCCGACGGGCCCGTTCCTCTTGACTGGCTGGTCCTCTGGGTGTGCTATGCACCCAAGAGCTCCTGCATCGTTGCTTCTGGTGGCCAACCTCCAAGCAGGACATGCAACAGTTTGTCCCGGACTGCCCCATTTGTGCCCACAACAAAAGCCTCAACCAGCCTCCTCTCGGTCAGCTGCTACCCTTACCAGTTCTTCCGTGCCCTTGGGCTTACATCGCTGTTGAATTGTGATTGGTCTATCCCCTTCAGATGGATTTAATTGTGTGATGGTGGTTGTAGACTGTTTCAGCAAGATGGCTCATTTCATTTTGCTTCTATCCTTGCCCACAGCAAAACAGACAGCAGAAGCATTTCCCTATCATGTACTTCAGCTTCACAGTGTCCCACAGGAAGTCCTCTCCAACTGCAGCTCCCAGTTAACCTCATGGTTTTGGGCTGCTTTTTGCAAACTGCTTGGGGTCAAGGTCAAGCTCACTTTTGGCTATCACCCCCAGAACAATGGCCTGGTGGAACAAACCAATCAGGAGCTGGGTAAATACCTGCACTGCTTTTCCACATCCTACCCCAGCTCCTGGAGCTTCCACTTGACATGGGTCAAATTGGCCCACAACACCCTTTTACAACTCCTTCCTGAGCATGTCCTCTTTTGAAGTCCAGTCTAGCTCCCCCCCCACACCTCCTGTCTGGCCAGTCTGTGGATTCCTTAGTCCCTTCTGCCCAGGCCTTTTGTCACCCACTGCAAGTGGACCTGGGAGGTTGCCCGGAAACACCTTCAGAGGACCTCCAGCTCCATGCAACGGATAGCCAACCGCAGGCACCAACACACTCGTCTGTTCCACCCTGGCAATAAAGTCTGGGTCTGTGCCCAGGACCTGCCTCTCAAGACCTTCTGTAGGAAGCTCTCGCTTCGCTTTGTTGGACCCTATAAGGTCTGCTCCTGTGTCAACCCGATCAACTATCGGCTCTTTCTTCCCCCTGCTTGGCACATCCATCCCACTTTCCATGTGTCTCAGTTGAAGCCCTTCGTCACCTTGCCCCCCTCCCCCCATCTGGGCCCTCCATCGCCTCATCTCGTCAATGGGGGCCCTGTTTACACTGACTCCCGCCTCTGTGACTCCTGCCCCATTGTGGGTGGGGCATGCAGTACCTTGTGGACTGAGAGGGTTACAGCCTGGAGGAATGCTCCTGGATCCTGACGTCATTCATCCTAGACAAGTCACTCATCTGGCATTTCCATCAACAACACCTTGAGGCTCCTGGACTGTCCGGAACCGGTGACAATGAGGAAGGGGGGTACTGTCACGTCTGTGGCTGCTACAAGACCGCCACATGTGCGGTCTCTTCACCCATGCCCTTGGTCTAAGTGCTGATTGGCGTAGGAATCAATAATGGACCACATGTAAGATTCACCCAGACTTCCAGCCAGCGCTCAGTCTTCCTATGATCCCCACCAGAGTTCCTTGAGCCAGCAACTTGAGCGACTCAGCTAAGGTCCCTGAGACTCTTGACTCTTTGACTGTGTGTTTGTGACCCGCCTTCCCACGGCAAATATCTTGGTGTGCTCCCGCTAGTCTTTTGCAATGGTTTTATGTCTCGCCCCATGTTTTCACTGTCCCCTCTTTTTGTTGAGGTGTGACTTGCTGATACTAAGATCCCGGATGTGGAGCACATATTTTGTGGAATTAATTCTAAGTAAATGTCCAGTAACTTAAAGACCAGTGTGTTCCGCAAGTGCTTCTACCACTTTACCTTGTAACAGTGGTGCAGTAGCTAAACAGATAAAATTATAAACAAATCATCTAAAAATCTAACTGTATACATCAGTTTGATGCCTTAGCTCTGCATTAGATATGTGATTATTGGCAGTGGATTCATGGATTATTACTGTGGCCAAAAAGCTGGCCATAGCATATAATGATAATAATAACAACAATATTACAGAGACACCTTATTAAACCTTCTTTTAATATCAATACCTTTTCTCAGCTGAAGGTACATTTTAAAGCTGTAAGCAAATGCTTTTTTTCACCCATACAGCAAGAATCTAACTTTACTACCCAATGAATTTTCAGAACTTAATTTTTTTGCCCTTTGTTCTGTTTTCCTATATTTTTATATTCAATTTGAAGACAGGCAGCCAGAGTATTGAATTTTTCTGATAAGGTTTTTTGTGTTTCTCTCTCCTCTGAATCTATGAATCAGCTCAGCAAATATTATTTTTCTGAAGTAACATTATTTCTGCAGTCTTTATGATGAACGACAGACATATAAAAAAGTGGCAATCTTGCAAGAAAACTACAGAAAAGAAAGTTTTTTAAACTGAACTGTCTGTGTTGAATTACATACAGGGCATTCCATGCAACTACAGGGAAACTGGAAACAACTACAGTATTGACCATTTGACCGAAAGAACATTTAAGTTGCCAAAAGTTCACAAGTTCACTGGTGTGGTACAGTTTTTTCAGGATGAATAAAATACACCTTTACCAGTCTGACTAGGAAAAATACACCATATAAAAAACTACTCCTAAATTCTCAATGATCAGGGCTTTATTTACTCTTAATTTACAACATCTTTTTTATTTTGAAAAAGAAAAAATCTCATTATAAGTTACAAATCTGACTTCGTTCCTAACAGTAAGGTAAATTATGGTATGGCAATCTGGAGCAAGGACCCACGATGAAAGCTAAATAAAAGAAGACTTTACTGCTCAAAGCTGAAATCCAAATTACCTGGAATCTATGTACCTTGTCACTAAGACTTATGCAAAATGATAAACTAAATGCTAGAACTGCTCACATGGCTACGAACAGGCACATTACCAGCATCTCTAAGTACGGCCCATTATAATATAAATATATTACATTTAATATTAATTTTCATGCAGCTCTGAGCATCTTCAAATGAATAATTCAGTGCAGAACAATGATACGTAGATTAGTACTGCAGATTTACAGATAGATAGATAGATAGATAGACACAAGTCACTGCTATGTAAGATAGTACAATGTCAGCAGTGGGTGTTGGGGAATGAAAACATGCATGTCTAGAGTATATTCTTGAAAATAATTTCCAGCATAGCGTGAAAACTGTAAAAATAAAGACGAATCACAATTGTAAGCTGGACATTTCGCATTATTTCAGGGCTTCCAAACACTGACTGCAGCTGAGCTGCCAGTTGAACAGCTGTAACTCGCAAAACAGCCAGACCGACTTTGTTGGACTGTGGTTAAAGGCCATTACTGCGGGCACCCAAGGGTCATGTATATGAGCGAAGAATCTCCGACGTTTCCGTCTGGTTTTCGCCTCCCGTTCCGAACCTGAGCGCACGCACAGATTTGGCAAAAAGATGCGACAAACCGATCAAAGCGACGACCCCGACTGCATAACCCGAATTATTCTCAGATCTGGGATCGGCATCCTTCAGATTTCCTCCGAACCAAGTGGATCAGTTTAGCAAGCGCCGAGCAAAGTCGAAATGCGCAAAGACTGGCGCAAGAGAGAGCGCCGCTGTTGGAAAGGACTTTTCTAAGTCGGATTGTTTGTTATTCCACACAAAATGCATTTGCCTCCTTACACAGCAAATTGTACGTTCCGACCACGAAGACTTAACGTCTATTCCTAGTGACAGCTGGAGCTGTACCCGCTGGCTACCTGTTGCTTTAAACTGCCACTATGGCAGCTTCTCCCGTCACTGTAAAGACACCCTCCTCCCCCCCTTGAAATATCAAAAACCCCCACCCAACCCCCCCACCCCCATCGGTGTGCGCCTCGGACCCCGGACCCAGAGCGGCTCAATCTCAGCAGGGCAGTCGCTTCGTGTGGACGCTCCGGGAATGGGATCTTCCGTGAGAATCAAGAAAAACTACAAATTTTTCCGCGTTCTCCCCTTACAAAAGCAGCTCTTTATTCTACGAGAATAGTCTTTGAAAGAAAGAAAAAAGAAAGAAAGAAAGAAAGAAAGAAAGAAAGAAATGAGAGAGAACTCCAGCGAGGTAAGAGCTGCGGGTGCAAAAGACCAGTAGCGGAAGACAAAAGCTGTATATGGAGAGGAACTGTGGGGAATACAGTTCGAGCTCTGCGGAAAATATGTTGTTTTATCTGCACATTTCCTAATATTTTTAGAGATTAGCAAATACAGTAAGCAAACGTGGAAGGGCAACGAAGTAAAAGTCATCTTAAATAAATGAGGGCAGCAGCGTAAAATGCTGTAGGTACTGACAAAAGTGCAGCACTGAAGGGTTATTGTAGGGAAAAGGCTCGGCCATAATAAACTGAACAAATTCAGCCTCGCTGGCGCACAGGGACGTTCATCTCCGAGCGGAGTGTCGGCGGGTGCATGGCGTTGGGAGCCTCCGTTCGCTCGTAGTGCCCCGTCCCGTCGAAAGCAGCCGCAGTCGCAGCCATGGCTAAGTGGTTCAAAGACTTCCCCATCAACCTGAAGAACGGCACCGACAGGATCCGTTCTTCGTCCGAATCGGGCTACCAGAGCCGCACGAAGCCCGGGCTGGCCGCCGGTAACGGGTCCCGAGCCGGGGGCCAAAAGGGGACCCTGCGCAAAAATTCGGAAACGGAGGGCGGGGGCGCCAAGGTGGGATCGCTGCTCTCCGGGAGGAATCGAAAAAATTCTGCCATAGAATTGGGTCGGAACGGTACCGGCGGGTCCGTCAAAGACGGGAGGGTTTGGGAGAGCCTAATCCCGGGGAAAAGTCGCAAGAACTCCAAGGTGGAGCCGGGATCCGAGGAGCCGCGGCCGCTCAAGGGTTCCGCGCTGGCGAACACCTACATGAGCAGGTTGATCAAGGTCGACAAGCAGGAGAAGAACATGAGCTACAGCAGCGATGCCAGCAGCCCCGGGGCCACGGAGCCGGAGAAGGAGAAGACCCCGAACAAAACAGAAACGGTGGGTATCCCGGGTGTCGCTCCTCGCTGCAGCACCCCCCCCCCCCACCCCATGACCTACAGCTGGAACACCTGAGAACAATCCGGTGTGACCAAGTGGTACCCGGCAAACTGGGCAAACTGGGCAAACTGGGCAAACAATTTAGCAGGACGTGCAAAAAAGTGACGCACAGCTCTCGCACACGCCGCACTTTTAGTTTGATGTGTACCTCCTCAGAAAGTTACACCCAAAAAGTGACAAGTAGGCTTGCTTTAAGCAAATAAACGAATTCATTCAAAGTCATTAACTTCTATACAATCTCCATTCTGCTCTTTAGATATTCTTTATATTTTAAGAGGAAGTCTTTAAACAAATAACCTTTTTCCCATAAAAAAGAACAAAAAAAAAACAACCAAAGAACCTTTTTGTACAATGCGTGCTTCGTATTTTTCACTTTTATTTCTACTGGAGAGCAATATGTAGTCCCCTGTCCTCAGCAGAACTTGGCTGCTGGTTCATGTTGTCTCAGTTTACTACCTTTCTTCTCCTGGTGCAGCTCCCGTTTGACATGAGCACATTTTACAGATATGAACATACACGCTGCACCAGCAGAACTAGACATGAGAGGATTTTTTTTCCCATTCTGTAATCCCATTAATATGCTTGCTTGACAAAGTAAATATCTGATATACATGTTGCCTTTGTAAGGTGAAGAATGAGCTGAGGCTATGAAAGCTGATATTGCAGCTGGAGAGCCCCTCCCCTCCCCTTTGTCTGTTCTTCATTGTCCAGTACCCTGCCTTTGCCTGTCTGTCTCCATCGTTCACCCTCTTTGCCTGGTTTCCCCCTTCGGTGTGGACGGGGGGCCAGTTGCCCTTGGTCTGACACAAGTAAGAATGCTCTGAGCATTAGCCCCCTTTTTCCCTCCCTCTCCTGTCTCCCTTCCTGTCCCTGTGTCATCCTGCTCCACCCTCCCATGGGCTCACTCCCTTCCTCTTTCTCCCCTTCTCTTTTTCAGTCACTGAGCAAACGCTATCAGGTTGTTTAAAGGACCGTGTCACTCGACACTTACGTGCAAATCTCCTCTCGGGAGGGTTGCCCCTCTGGCTACGCTTTGATAGTACAAAAATAATAGAGGCAGAATGTGAGTGTGAGACGGCGGAAGAGAGCGAGGCGAATAACACGAGCTGGGGATATAGCAAAGGAGTGGCCGATATTCATATGTCCACAGTGTTTGCCTTTCTCATTGTGGTGTGATGTTTCGGTGTTGCTCGCGGATCTTTGATGCCACGACTAATCCATACCTCCAGACTCAACATGGTCGCATCAGCGCAGACTACTTTGTCACCATTCATTTCAGGTGCCACATTACCGGCAAACTTCTGCTTTACGGCAGCGATCGGTCCCAAACCGTTGAACTTTGCCGCCAGTTCTCCTGCGTGAAGCGAGGGATCTGCACACGTGCGACTTTGCGCCACTTTTCCCCCAAGCACATTCTGATTCCATCAAAACATTTCTCGCACCTGGAGCCGGCCTGATTTGATGCAGGTTTAACAGCTCTGACACTAAGTTCTGCATTAACACCCTAGTGGCCCACTGGTATTTAAAGATGTAACTTCTTGCTTTTCCAGCTGATCATTCTGGAGGACTACGCAGACCCTTTTGACGCACAAAAAACCAGAGAGCAGAGAGAGGCAGAGAACCGCGGGGAGAACGATGGCTACATGGAGCCCTACGATGCCCAGCAGATGATCACAGGTACACATTTCCGTCCGCAGGCACCTTGGTCCATTCAACTGAAAATGTGCTCAGATATAGCTGGACACGATAGGGGGCCTGGCTGTCTTAATATTCCTTTTTTTTCTACTTTAGCCTACCTGTATTATATATAGATTTTCAGACTACATTTCTTTTGTTTTGGCTAAAGGCACCATCAAGGCTCCTGGTAATATTAAAACATACACAGACAAAGGGACTGAAGAGCAATTATTGGAAGCATTGTGAGCGAGGGAGGTTCACAGAAAGAAAAAGCTGAATTTAAACGTTCTCACTGGTCTGCTTCCCCAAGCGGTTGCCCTGGCAATGATGTTGTACTGGGACAATGGGCGCAGTTTCCTGTGTCTACTTCCGGTTTCCTGTCTCTGTTTCCTGGTCCCATTCTCTGAATAGGAAGTTGCCCCCTGCTGAACCCCCCTGTGTTTTACGTACACCCCCCCAATCTGAGAAAGTCCACCCCCTGCCTTCTCCCAATCACTTCCAAGAATTTAGGAAAATTGCTATTCCGTCAGCAAATCACGTGCTCCCGTGACCTTTCAACTCATCACTCTATTGTTTTGCTCAGAGAATTGACACAATGGCCCTGGTCAGTAACTTTATGAGGTTACAACAACAGAGCGTGCCAGATATTAAATGTGCTTAAATAAATCCAGAGACTTTTCGCAAGACTTTATGTGACCCGATCATGCATCTAAATAAAAGTTAAAGTCTACAGAACACAGCAGAATGTACGCTCATTTTCTAAATATTTATTAAAAACTGCGGTAAGTAGTGCAGTAAGACGTTTGCCGTGGTACAGCGGATTGGGCAGAGTAAACACGGCAGATCAACGTAGAGATCCATTTATAACTCTTCAGACTTTGAGATCTTGCGTATGTTGAGCCCATCGAAATGACCAACATTTCCTGAGCAGACACGTAACAAAGCTGAGATTTGTGACTCCAGGAACGCAATAAAGGAAGCTGAGCACAGCCACCATCATAGATGTCTGCAGTTATCGTCGCTTCTCCGGAAGTTCACACTGTCACTTTCTCGCTATTACCTATGTGGGGAAGTTATTTTATTGGTAAAAAAAAAAAAACAGCAAGCAATCCATCAGGTTACTGGTTAACCCGGGACTATCTGAGACTATCAAAGGCGTTGTCTCCCGACCATGCTTTTCAAAATAAAGAAACCACACAAGACAAAACTTTCACTCAGCACAAGCTTTCATGTAGCTGTGCAGGTACTAAGGAACACAGCCCAATGTGGTGGCTCTGATGTGGCTCTGTGTTCCTCCAAGTTACAAAGGAACATGGCTTCAAAGCGGTAGCTTTTCGCTAACGTGTTTCTCACGCTTGTAACTGAGAAGCTGTCTGCTGCCTGGGGGCAGCAGGTAGTGTGGTAGTGAACACCACTGCTACTGCAGCTAAAGTTCACAACATTTAGACCCCTCTTACTCCTGCAGGGCCCCTGAGCAGGGAGCTTACTCTGAACTGCTACAGTAAAAACTACCAGGCTGTATAAATGGGTAAATCACTGCAAGCTGCTTCAGAGAACAGCAGACACGTGTTTACTTAAAGCAAACATTTCACTCGGTTCTGAAAACAAGTTCTTCCAAACTAAGATCTCAACCATGGGTTTAAGAATTTCTTATCAGCACATAGGTGCCTGTGACAGTTTTCTGGAGTTGTATTTCTTTTGAAATGATGAGGGACATTCAATAATTTGAACTAAGGAATATGTTCTCTCAGAACTGTACTCGCTGAAAGTCTGGCTTAAGCAAATAGCAGGGAGGCCAGGGTTCCAGATCCGTACCACAACAGCATTTTCGAAAGGAGTATACGGTATTACCCAACTGTGCACAAGTTCCTAAAAAAGTATTCACTCCTCCTGGGATTTTTCACATTTTGCTAGTTTACATCATGGAAGCACAAAATGTTTAACTGGGAATTTCTATCGCCCGCGAACGCGATGTCAGAGTGTCTGTAATGTGTACAACGTCAAAGTACTTAAGATATTCATCTCGCTGTGTGAGATATTAGGTGGGCGCGTGCTCCAGAGTCTGATGCTCTTTATATAGAGGATGACAGCCAAATTGTCATCACGCCAGACATGTTCTGACTGCTACAGCTTTCATCTCCTGCCTCCATTTTGCTGCCGGAGGCTGCCAATGACTGTTTCGATTCCAGGGTGCAGAGCCCTTAACCACCTGGCTCCTTCAAGCATCCTCAATGCCTCCTGCACCCCTGCACATGTTTCCCTCAGTTTCGCACACTGAAGATTCACCAAGGATTCCTTGCTGGCGTTTCCTCGTTGTGAAACTGCGCTGTAGGGGTGTAGCGGTCAGGCATGGATTTAGCACGGCTGTGGAAAAAGCTAGAATTTGGAGACTGCGTTTAAGAAACGCAAACAGTTGCCTGTTCGGATTTTCTAAAAGCCACAAAAGCAGCGGTTCCAGCTCCTCCTTTTTCCTGACTGTGGCCTTCAGCTGGGCCTGGTTGCCTGAACTGTGTATGAGGTCACTTATGGCCGTTGGTGCTGAAAGCATTGAAAAGCTTTTAACAGCCTAGCTGCTGCGCTCATTTTCCCATCACTGCTTCCTGCACTCTGTTAATATCGCAGAAATACGCCGGAGGGGATCGAAGGACCTGCTGAAGATGTGTGCTCTCCTGGAGGGAGGAGAGGAAATGGCAGAGGAAGGCAGACCCCCACCCCCACAGATATACGACACCCCGTATGAGGGCGGCATCGACATGGAGGGTGGCGGGGTTCGGATTCCGGCAAGCCGGCCCGATCTGGACCCCCGACCCCCTGCCGAGTACGAGCAGCCCTGGGAGTGGAAGAAGGAGCAGATCGTGAAGGCCCTGTCAGGTAGCAGAAGTCTGTTTCCTAGTAAACCCAGTAAACCAAACACCCAAGCACAAATGTCCTAAACACATCCACACCTGTGGGGGGGTTGTGGACCAACAAAGCTTTTATGGTGTGCAAGAAACCTGAAATGGAAAAATGTTAAACAGAATGTATAATTTTCCGCAGACACTTTGGTGCACCCTATAATCTTTTTTCCTGATGTGATATCCAATTTTGCACTGTTAGATACTGCAAGCACATACATGTCCAGTAGAGTTCACAGAGCCCCCCCCACCGCTCCCTCCGCCTCCGTGTCCTCCCTTCGCAGTTCAGTTCGAGGCGGCTGAGCGCTCGTCCCCCACCAAAGATGAGACCTCCCATGGTGTACGGCAGCAGCACCTGCGTCAGAAAAGCTGGAGCCAGAAGATCCTCAAATCGTCATCGCCCCCACCCTCCTCCCCCGGGCCTCTGTCAGAGGCTGACACCGCCAGAGTCGACCCAATGCTGCCCCTCGAGAAACAGAGGTAGGACGGGCCCTGTGGAGGAGCAGCGAGTCCAGTCCACGGCAGTCTCCCGCTTGCTAGCAGATTTGCGTGTTTATCCTAAATCCCTCCTTGTTCGCTTTTCATCTGCAATGTGCTCCTTCCACCTTGAATTTACTGCATCGGTAAACAGCGTGCACTTGACCCAAAGGGTTAGTGCACCGCAGACATATTTTTGCTTCTTTACACACATTCTGCTAGGAATTACTGTGTCATTTTTGTTGCCGAAGCTGAACTGTGAATAATCTTGGTTGAAAGCACTTAGCGTCCATTATGCTAAGCTAAAAGGCTGGGGTTCCGAGAAAGTGACAATATTGCTTTTACACGTCATACAGTATATTCCAGTGCTTTGTGTTTTATATGTTAAAGATGTTTTACATGTTTTATAAGTCTCACTTCCGTAAGCGAGTGCATTTACAGCAAAGTCCTCCCATCCTTCTCCCTTGCCTCCTCCTAACTCACCTGCTCCTTCCTCACCAGCTGGTACCATGGTTGCGTGAGCCGCCAAGAGGCCGAGGCACAGCTGCAGTCCTGCAAGGAAGCCAGCTTCCTGGTGAGGAACAGTGAGTCGGGCACCAGCAAGTACTCCATTGCTCTCAAGTAAGTGCCACTGCTGTGTTTTTGTCACTGCTGAGCAAACGCATAGCCTTTTATTTAAGGAACTGCCTTTCAGAGACATCACTTAAAAAGTGATGATAATAATAATAATAATAATAATAATGATAATAATAATAATAATAATCAAGCACAATGGCACTTTGGAGGTAAATTCTGAATGGACTTGAGGTAATAAACCAGCTGGGGTGTAGTGGCTAAGGGTATAAACTTGCTGAAGGTTGCTGAAGGATTTTTGGCCCTGTTGTGACTGCCTAAGAGAAAACAGTGATTTATTTGAAACATTTACTATTATTATTAGCTCGTCTTTTTTCCACTGTAAACCAAATTTTTTACTTAATATACAGTTGGTCTTTTCCCTGAATAAAGACGATTAAAGCACCCTGGCTGGTGGGTGAGTGTGGTGAATTTGAGGTCAGAGTCTGTTTACAGTAATGAAAGTGAGACCAAAAACACTGTATTTATTTACATTTTTTCATTCATTAGAGACTTTTCTCCATAATAAAGAGCTACTAAGTGGTATTTAGCTGACACCTTTATCCAAGGTGACTTGCGATGAATTGCACTGAACTTCTTGTAACCGATTTATACAGCAGAACAAGATAACACACACATACACACGCGCACACACACACGCTCACACACTACGGAGAACTTGTAACTCCACAGAGACGATCTTCAAGCCCATGTCCAAACTTTTAGGTGATGTGCTGCCCACCTCACCACTGCGCCGCCCACACAAAAAGCACTGTGGTCTGGAATCTTAAAAATTACTCAAACGCGGCAGGATTCTATCAGCTCCATTAGTAGGAGGCCATGAGCCGACATTCCACGACATCATTCCCCGTCGCCTTCTGTTTCAAGTCAACACTATCGGGCTGGGGTGCAGCTGGTGTGTGCGGAAGCCATGGTTTGAGGGGGAGTCCTGCTGTAGTTGAGGTTCAGCATAGACATTATGAACACCAAAACATCAAAATGCTCATGGGCTGCAGTTCACCATCTTTTTCTCATCAGCTGTGTTTGTCGCAGTCCACTTTGTTGTTCTTGTTGATAAGCAACAAAGTGCCAATGTTGACTCGTGGCCACTTTTCCCTGAATTGTGTTTGGTCTTCAGCCAAACAGCTGATCTTTGATAGAGGTGCAGCCATAGCTGCGTACAAGTTGCTTATTTAGTAGCCACAATCATTCCTCAGCAGGGCAGAAGGTGTCAGAGAAGTTGCCTGTCCAGCGCCGCCTTGTCTTGTGCCAGCATTCCCACTTTCATACCGACAGGTGCCTTCTGACTTAAATCAGCAACCTTCTGTGTATTTAACCACAATGCCACAACTGTATACAACTATCCACGTGAATGTGAGATTGCAAGTTCAGCGAGGGCTTGTTGAACCCCTTGGTGAACACTAACATGTCCTCACCTCTGCTCCCAGGACCAGTCAGGGCTGCGTTCATATCATCGTGGCTCAGACCAAGGAGAATGGCTACACGCTGGACCAGAGCAGCTGTGTGTTTCCCAGCATACCTGAGGTGGTGCATCATTACTGCACCCAGCGACTGCCCTTCACCGGAGCAGAGCACATGACCCTGCAGCACCCGGTGCCCCGACCCCACTGACTGCCACTCCGACAGCGTTCAGCTCCCCTCCACCTGATTCGGGACCTGGTATAATTTATCTTACCCATCGAATGTAAGTTTCCTGACAAGCCACACATTCTCCTGAAAAGTACTCTTGTCCACGTTCTCGCCTCCTCTTACTGCCCTGCCATGTAAAGCTGATAGTGGGTTGTAATACGATTTGAGCGTCAAATCCAAACAATAAAAATCAATTTTGTACATGTAAAGTGTTGGGAAAAAGTAACAAAAAATCATTTCTACCAATATGGTATGTTATCAGCACTGCATAAATGTAATTATAAGTTTTTCTTCTCTTTTTCTCTCTCTTTGATTTTCAAAAATGAGCAAATATTTAACACCAGATTTGGACAAAGATGTTCATTCTCGCGAGTAAAATTGACCCGCCCCCTCGTGGCGGTGATGCAGAACTACAACTACCGTCTCGTAGGTCGGGGGCGGGGGTGGCAGTAGAGAAATGAAGGCTATTTTCTCACTCCTTTGAATTAAAACGTATTTTATACTCCAAATACTATAATTTGACATTATTAAGCGACTGTGCCTTGGAGAAAAGAAACCCATTTTTCTTTATTTCCTCTTCCCTTTTTCATTCTCTTGTGGTAATAAATTTAATTTTGCCAGTCTATGTCTATTGCATTGTGAGCTGCAGAGTGACTCAACCCAGTACAATGTGATTGAATTTTCAATAATAAAGCAGTTCAGCCCTGTGTAAATGTGTTGTGCTTAATACTGACATCTTTATCTGGAAGAATGTGGGATTATATTAACGCCGGAGATTAATTATGTACCCACAGGTTATTTCAGCCGTTTCTGTTGCCGAGAGAGTCCAACCAAAGTTATTGTTTGCTCTGAGCGAAATTGGTAGCCGTTCTCATTTTCATCAAAATATGATCAAACTCAACAAATTCGTTAATGTCAGGTTAAAATTGGGGTGCTACGTTGGGTGTCTGAAAACGCTTTGTTTTTTGTACAGACGTGCTGAATACTGTGTCTACTGATGCCATTCATTTTGTTATTGGTAGAATTAATAAAGATGCTTTCACTAATAATTTGGCCATAATTTTGTCTGACTATGGGAGCGTAGACATTGTAATAAGTCTATTAAAACGCTAAAATAGGACTAATGAACTAACTAGATTTCATTTTGAATAATGGATTGCACCCTCAGACTTGCTTCTGGTTTATTTCGTTTTCCCATGTTTTACACTGCAGGTGAACATGCTTGCGCAATATTAGCCGACTCATATTTGTTGGTAACACGGGCGGTAAAAGATTCAGTATGCAAGCTGCAGGGCACTTTTGCTGTGTATATAAGATATAAAACAATGCTCTTCTGTGGGAATGTTCACCAGTAAGTTTGTGTTAAACACCGTGTTGTGTCCTTGTGCATCCCTTTCAACTCCTGGCCTTGCACTTTTGCTGCTAGAGGAGGCATTATCGAGTTGCCATGGCAATTAGCACACACAAAGCAGGGCCATTTCTACAGGGAGCTAAAAGAGAGACGAACTGCAAAACAAAAATTAAGTCTGTGGAAGAACTGCTGACAAACGCAAACACACACTTTATAATGAAAGTACACGTACGGCACAAATTCCCAGCCTTCAGCAGACATCTGTTCTCAGCATGAAAACAGCTTGCATGTTGAACCTTATTAAAACGGACTACTGTATATGTACAGTACATTTATATTTATATATAAAAAAAATACAGGAATCCCGTATGCTTGTTCCAATTAGTTATTTGTTTTTTTCCAATTTACCTCTCATTTTCTTCCTGCTCGCCTCTTCATATACATTTAACCTTTCTTAAGTACACCCATGAATTGGTCACCATGAGGTGAGGTTTATAATGCACGTAAGGCTAGGAAACACAGTGTATATTTGTTGTCAGCTGACAGATGAATGAGGCACCGCACCTGCCACTGTGAAGGTCAGTCAGTCAGAGTGTGTTTGGTTCAGTCACAAACACCCAGCATGTCACCCTACTGCGATGATCTATCCATCCACAATGTCTGCATAAGAGGGTATTAAACCTGAAAATGAACTGGACACTTAACAGTTATAAAACAAAACGCAGCAAAAATCCGAGTCTTCTGGCATCTTCGGTGCTCTGTCGAAGGACAACCGTCTACCATTTACGCTAAAATAAAAAATTTCTTTATCCGAAACCATTCACCTATGAGCAAAATAACACTTTTGTATAATAGACAGTCTGTTATGATAACTAAAGGGTGTAGAATACCCCGGAGCGGAAACATCTTCCTTCTTATATTTTATATGTAGTGTATAAAGAAAAATATTAATTTTGGCAATTTTTATTTATGAAATTGTAATACCAGAGATTGTCCCCATGTTTACCAACCGTGTGCGGTGAAAGTGTGCAGATGGTGTGCACTGCAGTAAGTTCTAAGTAAACAAGTTTATGTGGGTGCATTTAATACAGTCCCAAAATTGAAATGACCAGGTCAGTCTGGGCACCAGACAATCGGTAAAATCACCAGTGAAATACGAAGAGAGAAGGAGGGAAGAAAGAGAGGTGCGTGTGGGTGATGTACTCGGGAGGGTCCCAGCTCATGAAAAATCCATACGCTTGCAGAACCATGTTTAGAGGACGTGCAGTAAGAGGGCAACTCATTCACCACAGTGAGGGGGCAAGGACGCCTAAAAGAAGGCGACAAAATGACAGGAAGATGGAAGAATCCTCGGTCACCATCCGTGTTGTTTTTCACAGTCACCTGACCTTATTTTAGAAAACAACAATTTATTCTTAACTGAACTGCTTTACTGTCTCTGTGACCTCATCTTACCATGGTTTTACGCCTAACATTGATCAGCTGTGTACAGGAAGGGGAAGCATAAAAGGTTATTCAGAAGCTTTCTGTAAGGTTATAAAAGATGTAAATATGTACATAAACATATAAAACATGACCTTGATACTGTATGGAGCCAGCTGAGTGCCTGACAGGTTCTGCCCGGTCCAGCAACCTGTGTGTCTGCAGCTCAGACACCTTTGTTGTCTCCCAGACACCTTATGGATCTCGTTCCTATGATCGGGGGGTTGCGGGAGGAGGTGCATGACTGTTGGGTCTCCAGATGCAGACAACAGGATTTCTCTGCAGTTTGCTGCTAAGCTGTGAGGCGCAGTACAGAGCATCCTGCGTTCAAGGTCATTGCTCTTTTCTGTGAGATATTTTACTCCTTTGGAAACACGCATGTGCAGGCCAGGCTTCAGATACGAGGCCCTTATTACCAAAGTAAGTTTGTCAGACTGCATCAGACTCTCTCGCTGGTTGTGGCCCGTCTGCCATTGCTTTTCGCACCAAACTGCCTTTTCGTTTTGCTCTCATCTCACCTTCCTTGTACATTGAAGGCACCGGAGGTCAATTACGTACGAAAAAAAAGTCTGACATAAATGTAGAATGAAGGAGCACAGTTAATCGTGCCATTGCTTTTGAATCATTTAACCGATGTTTGTCCTCCAAAGCAAACTACGGCAATTTTCTGGTTTCAAAGTCAGCTCTTATGTTCTATAAGTTCAGAGAAAGAACCAACAGGGGGAGAAGAACCATTCCGGGTCCACTGAACCCAAAGGGGGGCGGTTCTGCTTGAATTCAGACTCGGCAAGAAGGGTTCGATCATACCGATAGCCATCAGTCTCCACAATGCCATACAAGGGCCCGTAAACAATTAGACTGCATTTGCTACTGCCATTTGTTGGATCCTTATTTATCGCAGCAAAGTCTTTTCCCATCTTAGTCTATTCTGTCTATGCCACCTGCTGCCCTGAAGATGCTGAGGTCCCACCGTATTCCGTGTCACCGTAATGCAGGAGAAGAGCGGGCAGGGGCAAGCGGGGTTGAAGCAAAAGGTACGAGATGGAGCAAGAGGCAGACGGAAGCTGACACAGGAACGTGGGGGGATGACAGAGCGAGATGGCAACTGTGACTAAATCCCCTGCCCCCCCACACGCAAACCCATCCTACGCAACATGCACGCATTATTAGCAACGCAAAAAACAGATAAACACAGAGGCTGCAGAACTCAGTCCGGACCGTTTTGGCGGGGCGTCCTGGATCTACGAATCTGTCGGATTGGGTGTCAGGAACATACGCTACTATGCTGTATTAAAAGCAAAACAACGTATATGTACTTATTCGCTTATACTTTGACAATAAGCATGTTAAAATGAAAAAAATAAATAAATAGTTGCTTTCTATTCTGCTGACTTGCAAAATTTTGCCCAGGTTCAAGGATTTTGCAGCAGCTGACCATAGAGTGACCTTCATGTGCACGTTTCTTGTAGACAGATGGAGATGGCACAGCATCCAACTTCTGCTTCTGTTATATAATTATCCCCCCCCCCCGCCCCACCGCTGTCTTCTTCTGAAGGACAGTCGTTATTTTGCAAAGGTGGAGGCACCCCGTGGTGCAGGTCACACAGGTTCTCGGGACCCCACGATTTGTAGGGGAAAGCCAGCAAATGAATACTAACGCAATATGACGCACAAATTCGATTATTCGGGCGGAGACGTGGACTCGACCCCCCCCCCCCCTCTCCCCAGTCCAGCCTCTGCCCGAGCAGCTCCGCCTCACCTGGACTTGAGCGCAGCGCGGAGCGGGAACGTGGCGGCCGAGCGGTGGCGTGACGGTGCCACGGAGCCACTAAGCATGCGAGCGCACAGAAGGGGCTGCACTGCGCGTGTGTGACGGGCTCCATTCCTCGTCGTCGTCGCCGCCGTCGTCGTTGTCGCCGTCCCGCTGCTGCCTTTCCCGCCGCTCCGGCTCGCGCTGCCATGGGTCGCGCGCGGCGGCCGTCGCCGCCGCCGCTGCTGCTGCTGCTGCTGCTCGCCATGGCGTCCAGTGAGTAACTTCGGCCGCAGGGAAGGACTGAGGCAAAATCTCAAACAAATACGCTTGGCGTGTATTTGAGCGGCGCACACGAACGGGCGAGAAGCGCTGCTTGTCTTCATGACGGTTGCATAACGCGGCTTTCCTTCGTCAGACGGCCGTTCGCGCTTCGTGCAGAATACAGGCGGCATCCCGGGCGAGGCGACGGCGCCGAGCCTGAAACTGCAGCAACGATGGTGGTGAAGGATGGGAGTTCGGAGATCATCCCGTTCACAGGAAACCAGCTGATGTGGCTTTTGTTTGTAAAGAATATGCTTGTGTCTGAGGATCGATTCGTTATTTTAAAACCGTTGTTGTGGGGCGAGATTAGTGCCGCGATGCAGCGGGTTGCTGCGTATTAAATATTACGATACGACAGGGAGACAAACGGGTCTGCTGGGGTGATGCGAGACGCCGGTCAGTCCCGGTCCTGCCTTCCATTTGTCAGGGACCGGGCCGGAATAGAGCAACTGAATGAGCGGGACCAAATTTTAAAGGAGGGACACCCCAGGACCCCCAGGGATGTGCACTTTGGGCTACTTGAACACCAACGCACCTCTTCTACAGTCACGTCATTGGTCCGGTCCTGGTTCGGGGGTAGGGTTGCGGTTAAGGACTGGGGTTTAGTTTTAGGGATGAGATTTAGGGTCAGGGATGGGGATTAGGGTCAGGGTTAGGAATGGGGTTTATGGGTTAGGGATGGAGATTTGGGTTAGGGTTAGGTCTAGGGGTTGGATTAATGGTTAGGGTTAAGGGAACACACACAAGTTTTTCTCATTTGAAATTCTAATATCTTGTAATGCACACAGAAAAAGAACCCATCTTCAGATTAATACAGGTTAAAGGAAGACAGTGGGAGTCCACACACATTTTTAACCCATTTTGTGAAACAGCTTAATAAGATTCTTAGTGAAAGAGGTCAGCAGGTTCTGGACAGAGTGCACAATATACAGTATATAGAGTATATGCAAAAATCTGAGTAATATATATGACTTTTTGCACACCAGAGCACCAGACACACATTCGCTAAAAGAACTTTCAAGGATGTTTCAGCACAGTAGATTTTGACCAGTGAGGTCTGATCTAGTGGATGTCTCTTCTTGACTGCTCTGTGCATTACAAAAATCTGAGTAAAAAATTGCCATATTTATATGTGTGTCTATATGTGTTTTTTTTTTAGCTTTTTTCCTACAACTCCTCAGTATGGCTGTGATTTATAAGCTGCCATTACCACGATTAACTGTCATTTTAAAGCAGATGCATTTTGGGCTTACTTTGGATTTATACGCAATGAGTTTTTTTTTTGCATTTCCTGTTACTTTTTACATCTCTGTTTGTCCAAATTTTTTAAGCAAGTTATGTATTTTTCAAACAGAAGTCATTTCATTCCCTTAATGACAAATCCACAAATAGGCCATTAGTATGAAATATGCATACTACATTATGTTCTGTGTGCTTCTGTTAGAAATGAGACTGAAAGTCATAAAAAGGAAGGGAGACGCTGCAGCCACATTACATTAGGAGGGCGGTGACATTAGGCCCCCGCATTCCCTGTACTGTCATCGCAACATGATGGGCTCAGATGGATGATATCTCGCTCATGTGTATCATGTTGGAGCGGCACGCCACACACTGCTTTTACTCACATGCCCATATTTAGGTTGAAGTGAACACACACACCACAGCATCAGTGGTGACATTTCCAAAAGGCATTATTGATGGTCCAGTCGGCAATAGAGGGAAGCAGCAATAACAGTTCCGTTCATGTTAGTGACAGATGGCGATAGAGAGAAAGACGAGGGAGGGAAAGATTTTACGGGGCAAGATTAGAGTCTTCATTGATCCACTCTGTGAAGCCATCATTCCTGTCAGCTCAACAGAGGCAGGTTGAGCGAGAGAGAGAGCGAGAGAACATGAAAGAGAGCGAGAAAGAGAAGGCAAACAGAGGGCGAGTAAGGGATGGTGAAGGGGGGTCACCTTCCTCTGTTACATCTTCTCTGTAATGACAGGTTCATTTCAGCAGGTACTTGTTCTGTGCTCATGATGAACGGTGGTGCCGATGACGTTGACATCACAAATGTTGCTCTGATTTGGGAACTCACCTGCGCACTGTGCTTCTTCTGTGTGATGTTGTGTGCTCAATATTTCACAGACTGTTTACATGAACAAAGGGGGCAAATGCAATATATTTGAGTCAATACGCTGTATGAGCTGTGTAGGTTCATTTTGAAGACGTGGGAGTGAACTGGTGGTGAATGATAAGAAATCACAGCTGCGTTCTCAAAATGATGATCAAAATGGTATTGCCTGTAAGGTTGGTGCTGAGTGTTTGCATTATTTTTTGTAGACCTTGCAGTTGTACATGCTGATGTCCAAAAAGGGGCCTTTTTGGACATTTGTCTGTGTTTGCAGGCAACTATGCAGCAGACACCGAGGAGCGGCTGGTGGAGCACCTTTTAAACCCTGCCCATTACAATAAATTGATCCGCCCAGCGACCAATGGCTCTGAGCCGGTAACTGTGCAACTCATGGTGTCCTTGGCACAGCTGATCAGTGTGGTAAGTGACTGACTAATCTTCCTTTTACCTCCACCCTGCCCTGTCAGCAGTTTGCTTTAGGGTCGCCGTAGCAAGAAAACTGCAAGGTTGTGCTCCTCTGCAGCAGTGAACCATGCTGATCCTTTCTGTGGGGCAGCAGGTGATGAGTTCACATCTCACATCTCATCTTCCACAGTAATACCCTTAAGCAAGGTGGATAACCTGAATTGCTCCAGTAAAAAATACCCTACTGGGTACAAATTTAACCTTGCAAGCTGCTACAGAGAAAAGTGTCAGCTAAATGAATTAATATCTAAATAAAAATCCTGGTCACATACATTGTTATCATTATTCTACACCAGCAGTTCTCAGATATTGTCCCAGGAGACTGGTGTAGGTACAAGTTGTCTAGTTCTGAAATACGAGTTAACCACCTTAGCACTAGAACAGAACACTGAGTTAGTTACATGATGGTCCATTAATTCAGTCAATAGATTCAGTTACACTGGTGATGCTAGTTTGAAATCTCCTCTCTGAGAGAAGCCTGCAGAAAAAGTGTCCTATACTAAAATTCAAATATAGAACATTTTTATTTGTGTGTGCTTTCATGTGATGATCAGTAAGATGTTTTTGGTTTTCTGTCTCTTGCAGCATGAGAGAGAACAGATAATGACCACTAATGTGTGGTTGACACAGGTGAGTTTCTCCCTTTTTCCAGGTTCTCCCTCACTGTCTGGCTCCCCCTTTCTGTCCACAACGTAGATAAGCACTAAAGCCGCGAGCAGCGCAACACACTGTCAACCTGCTGTGCGTTACAGCACAGCCCTGCACTCAACACCGCATTAAACACAGCCTAGTTACACATGGATGGGTCCTGCTGTTGAGCTCTGCTATCCTGTGCAGGCAAACTCTATGTCTTCTAGGGACGATATTGGAATAATATCCTATCAGCTGGTAATTGTTTAAATTAATTTTTATCAGCAACGAGCCAATGCTTACATTTTACCAGTAATTCAAACCGATATATGAAGATGCAGTCGTTGTGTTCCAGAAGAGCAAAATGCTGCGGCTGCGTTGCAAAATGGTGTGGACGTTTTTAAGCAACAGAGGCTGGCTAGGGTCAACAGTGAGAGATTCTTCAGTGCAGCTTTGAATGTGGTCAAAGAGAGACACAGAATTTTTTGCAACAAGGCAGAGGTGCACTCTTTAGTTAAGAAAAACATGCAGCTTGTGTTAATAAAGAGAACGAAGCACTTCCAGAAAAAGTTATTATTGTATTGTTTTACTCTTTTTTTGTGTCACTATTTCAATTGTGACTGTTTCTCCATCAGAAAGATAAAAAGAGTGTTATGTAGCATTTAGGACAACTTGCTAAACCATTCCCCGTTTAAGGATCAGATAGGCATCCAAGTCTTGCTCAGTCAGTTATTTTAATGATTGTGCATGGACTGCAAAACTGATGTTACATTTGTTTGTATTTCCCATCCAGGTAGGCCTAATCCCATTTTTCCCTCTATTTTATGTGTTTGTATCAGCATCGGCTAGGTACGAAGAAAAAAATAAGACATTGGCATCGGCATAGAATTTTCATATCGACATCTCTAATCTTCACAGAGAAATGACAATGTGGACCCATTCCTGCAAGTTTTTTGAAACACATGCGCTAACTAGAGCTACTGGGTGTTTCCTGGTGTGTGCAACAAAAAGGTCAATGGCGATATAATAATGTGTTTACTAGCGGGAAGAGGGCATGTAAGCTGTGGGGCCTTCAGTTGAAACTGGATTTTACAGTAGGACTTTTCTTTTGGTGTCTCTGTGTGTGTATGGAAAGGAGGAAGCTATAAGCTGTTTTCTCTAGTGCACGGACTGCCATTTTCCTCCTGCAACATCCAATGAATTTCCCAGGGAGGGAAACAGTTTGCCCTAACAGAGGGTTCTGCTCCAGACGGCTGGAGCAGATGTCAGGTTAGGGGATAAAATGGAGGCTGCAGAGCAGACACACACAGGGTAAACACACATAACACTCGCGCAGACGTTGACATCCCAGCACTACGATCAGGGAGAATGCGCTCATGGTTGCAAGACTGCAGTCAGCGCAGCTGCTTGTTACGGTTCGAGCCGCAGTGGTTATGATTCACCCCCGTGACTGTGGCTCATGCTCAGGAATGGCAAGACTACCGGCTGACGTGGGTCCCAGAGGAGTTCGACGGGATGGTGAAGGTCAGACTGCCCTCCAAACACATCTGGCTACCCGACGTAGTGCTCTACAACAAGTGAGTGTGCTGAGAAGCATTGCCGGCCCTCTCGGCCCCTGTCTGAGCCATGCTCTTATTTTTCATTCTCCTCCTTTTAATAGTAGCAAAATATGAATAATTTGTGTAAAAATATGTCTTCTCTGGTTGCCTCCTTAGGTTGTATAGAATGTAGTGGGAGAAGAACGTGCAGTGGGTTAAGGAAAGGGCTTGTATTTGGGGGAAAAAATGAGGTTGTCTGCTTTTGTACTGTAAAATGTGTCTGTACTACACCAACTTTAGGAACATATGAGTTAACGAATTTCAAAGATAGAAACGTGCTGTGGATATATTTGTTTTTATTTACATTTTTTGCCGTTTTTTGTAATTTCTGACCTGTATTTGCACAACTACTAGTTGACAGTAAAGGTCACCAAGATGGAATAGGACCATGGAGCCACATTTATTCCAACAATGCTTCCACAGTTTTTACAGCTGGGGTTTCGTGTTGCTGAATGCAGGTGATTAATATCAAGATGATGAACGGTCCACTTGTTAAAGGAAAGATACAAGAAACAATAGGGATTGAACTGGAGTTTGTGGAGAAGGCTTTTTTTGTTTTCAGGTATTTAAAATTGTTGAAACATAAAGCACGAAAGTCTTCAGACTGTGGGAGGAAACCCACACAAACACAGAGCAAACATGCAAACTCCACACTCATGAGCCCTGTAGATACTTCCTCAGTTGACCAGCAGAGGTCCCTCCAACAAGTACTCCAGCAGGGTTGTACACATTTGTCTCTCTGCATTGGTCATTACCTCAGCCTTTCAAAGAAGGCGATTCACTCCCTGCTCATGGACTCTCAGACACTGATCTTGGCCTTTCCTTGCTATCCTGCTTGAGTTTGTTTTGCGACCCACTACCCCATGTCTGCTCTCAAGGTTACTCCTGTTCCCTGTGTGGAACCAGCTACCTACCAGTTCCCCGAGTCTTCTGCCCTCAACATCTCTGGATATCCAACTCTCCCGTTCACCAAGCCGTTCGCTCATTGTGTCTTAAGTCTTCTGTTTGTCATCTCAGTAACGTTCTCCAGTCTTCGTAATACCTATTAGATGCTCGTTGTACTTATTCACTACATACATCCACCAGCTGCAACATTAAGACCAGACAGGTGAAGTGAATAACATTTTCTCATTACAGTGGCACCTGTGAAGGGGTGGGGGGAGATATTAAGCAGCAAGTGAACAGTCAGTTGATGTGTTGGAAGCAGAGTAAGGATCTGAGCGACTTTGACAAATTGTGATGGCTAGACAACTGGGTCAGAACATCTCCAAAATGGCAGGTCTTGTGGGGTGTTTCTGGTATGCAGTGGTTAGTGCAGTACATACCAAAAGTGGTCCAAGGAAGGACAACCGGTGAACTGGGGACAGGGTCATGGGCTCCCAAGGCTCGTTTGATGCGCACGGGGAGCGAAAGCTAGCCCGTCTGGTCCGATCCCACACGAGAGCTACTGTAGCAGAAATTGCTGAAAACCTTAATGCGGGCCATGATAGAAAGGTGTCAGAACACAGTGCACAACAACTTGCTGCATATGGGGCTGTGTTGCTGCAGACCGGTCAAAGAGCCCATGCTAATCCCTGTCCACTGTTAAAAGTGTCTACAATGGGCACATGAGCATGAGAACTGTACCGTGGAACACTGGAAGAAGATGGCCCGGTGTGACAAATCACGTTTTCTTTTAGATCACGTGGACGACCATGACAAAGAGTTCAAGGTGTTGTCTTGGCCTCCAAATTCACCAAATCTCAATCCAATCGAGCATCTATGAGAAGTGCTGGAAAAGCAAGTTCGATCCACGGTGGTGCCACCTCGCACCTTAGAGGACTTAAAGGATCTGCTGCTAACATCTTGGTACCAGATACCACAGGACACCTTCAGAGGTCTTGTGGAGTCCACGCCTCGACGGGTTAGAGCTTTTGTGTAGGGGACCTACACAACATTAGGGTAATATATCCCACCCCATGACAGGTACCATTGCAACAAGATAATCAATGTTATTCACATCACCTGTCAGTGGTTTTAATATTGTGGCTGATCAGTGTACTTCTCTTCTGAGCTCCTGACAGCTCCATTCATTTGCATCCCACCATCTGTCACAATTGCCTTTCTATTTCCTTTCAAGCTCAGTTATGTAGGCAGCAAGTTTTGGAACGTGTGCCAAAAAAAGGCTGGGATTGGACACACTAAACACGCAGTTGTGTCTGCATCCATTACAGTTTGCCTGCCGTCCTTTGTTTCCACTGAGCTTTACTGATCACTTTACGGATAAGCGTCTGCCAAATGAATAAATGTAAATGTAAATGAAAGTGACCAGAAGCTGATAAACACTGTGGTATGGTTATGAGATGAACTGGTCAACAATCTAAATTGGAGATGTCATTTTTTTTAAACATTTTTTTTCAGCTTTAGTTTCAAGGTTGTTAAAATAAATTAATCATAATAAAAAAAATAGTGTTATAGTACTTTTAGGTAGCTTTTAGGATGTTTCTACACAGTCTATAAAAATAAATGAAGGGATGTTTGAATTATATGCACTGAGTTCCATTAATTGTAACAAAGAGGTGAAGTTGTCAGATTCACTAAGAGTTGTGAACATAATTTGGATCCCAGATGTTCAGTTCAATTCAGTTTATTTTTATATAGCGGACTTCTCACTGCAGTGACACAGAGCACTGAACAGACATGACAAGGTGTGTTCATAAAATGCACAGCAAATTTGTCTAGATGTATAAAAGGAGAAAATTAAAATCTTTACCCATTTGCTTTGAATAACATCTGTTGGGCAGCTTCAAGTACATAATGAACCACAGAAGGTGTTGAAGGTGAAGGTTACAGTTTTTAACTGCAGGAAGGGGATTAATCGTTCAGCATTCAGCGAAAAGCGAAAAGCTGACTTGCGCATTTATACATCTGCTTTTTTCAGTCTTTTCATCATTTTCCTGTGGCTCATAAGATAGTATCTAATGTTGATCCACAGAGTTCTTCAACCTTCACGCCTTGTGTGACCCACTCATATCAGAACATAACAGAATACTCGTAAATGTTAAAAACATTTCAAATTTGTTATAAATTTCTGTGAAAGTAACTGAAGGTAAAAGGGTCGTATGTACCTGCACCACTTGTCTCTCCATCTCTGATTGTTGCAGTGCTGATGGGATGTATGAAGTTTCCTTCTACTCCAATGCACTGGTTTCCTACGACGGCAGCATCTTCTGGCTCCCGCCTGCCATCTACAAGAGCGCCTGCAAGATTGAGGTCAAGCACTTCCCCTTCGACCAGCAGAATTGCACCATGCGCTTCCGTTCCTGGACCTATGACCGCACAGAGATCGACCTGGTGTTGAAGACTGATGTAGCCAGCATGGATGACTTCACACCCAGTGGGGAGTGGGACATCATCGCACTTCCCGGGCGCCGCAACGAGAACCCCACCGACTCTACTTACGTGGACATCACTTACGACTTCATCATCCGCCGCAAGCCCCTCTTTTACACCATCAACCTCATCATCCCCTGTGTGCTTATCACCTCGCTGGCCATATTGGTCTTCTACCTGCCTTCGGACTGTGGCGAGAAGATGACTCTTTGCATTTCAGTTCTGCTTGCCCTTACTGTCTTCCTGCTGCTCATCTCCAAGATTGTGCCTCCAACCTCTCTGGACGTTCCGCTGGTGGGCAAGTACTTAATGTTCACCATGGTGCTGGTGACCTTCTCCATTGTAACCAGTGTGTGTGTCCTCAATGTGCACCATCGCTCACCCACCACGCACACCATGCCTCCTTGGGTCAGGCTGGTGTTTCTAGACAAGCTTCCTGCCCTCCTCTTCATGCGGCAGCCCAGGAATCACTGCGAGCGTCAGAGGCTGAGGCAGAAACGAAGGGTCAAGGAGCAGATGGAGGGAGGGCGCGGCGGGGTAGTAGCAAGCCTGGGACAGAGCCCTTCCGCCGGGGGAACGCCCAGCGACAGCAACGAGCCTTGCACCTGCTATGTGAACCGCGCCTCGGTAAAGCGGTTCGGGGAAGAGCTGGCGGTGGGTGGAGACGGGCTCAACGGACTGAGGGAGGGGAGGGATGCCGGCGCCACACCTCTGCAGTCCTCCAGCCTGGGCCCCACCCTCACTCAAGCCCTCCTGGGCCAGGCGTGTCCTGGGTTCGAGGAAGCGGTGGAGGGAGTGCGGTTCATTGCCAACCATATGAAAAGCGAGGATGACGACCAAAGTGTGAGTCTTTCTCATTTTACCTTAGAGTGCACATGGATACGTCCCAGGCTGAACCCCTTCTGCTTCTTGTTGAGATGTCTCTACATTTAGGGCCCCAGGGCGAATGATATTTGTCTGTTATATAAAGAATGACTCAGCACTGGGGCCTACTAACTTTTGTAATCTCTAAGGGTGTAATAAGACACACAAATTTGGATTTTGTAAAAATAACGTTTTGAGGGGGAGGGGTATATAAACAACTCTAGCCGTCACTCATGGACGAGATCTATGAGCACTAATCTTCACGCCCATTTCAGCAACCTGCTACGCCATCACCGATTCTGCTTCTCTTATCCAACAAGGGATCTGAGCAGTCTCACCCCAAGGCAGGTGTGAACCCTCCACCTGGCTCTCAGCCATAGACCCTGAGCATTCGCTCAGACGCAGGTCCGATACCTCTTACTACTCAAGTGCGGTTGCGTTGCTAAAGGTGGGCCCGTTTTCGCAATCCTGCCTTTGACCGAAAATCCAGTCTGTCTCCTTGGCAACACAAAACCCCTCACCTGCCGTCATTAGCCGGGCTGTGGTGTCAGTCCCTGTGTCAGACTTCATTAGCAACGGGGCACATTCAGTCTCTGCACATATTAACCTTCTCTTTCACCCCTGCCCAGGTGAGCGAGGATTGGAAGTATGTTGCCATGGTGATCGACCGCCTTTTCCTGTGGATTTTTGTTATTGTCTGTGTCTTTGGCACAGTGGGCATGTTCCTACAGCCCCTCTTCCAGAACTACACTGCTAAAACCATCAACCACACGCCTGGCTGACCCGTCCACAGTTCCTGCCGCGCAGGCGGACATTTTCTCCGACCGACACCTGACAGACTTTGACGGAGGGCAGAGGGAGGGACCTGCATACCTGCATAAAGGAATTTTTACTCACCTGCTGGACTGGATGGACCGACAGCCACGCCCACCAAGGTTTATACAATTGCAACATCAAATTGACAAGAGCAAGAAATGCTTTCCGTAAGTTCTTCCAGTTCTCTTCCTCCTCCTTTCTTTCAAGTGACAACAGCACAAGCGAATCACAGAGAGCACAGTTTTCTTTTTTCTTTTTTAAACCTTAGTGACTGCTCTTTTCTCCACGCATCATACCAGAACACAAACCCATACGTTCATCTCCAGCTGCTGCAGCGCTTTCGGAACACCTCGAGGAAAATACACTTTGCTGCTAAACCTTTCAAAAAGAGAGGGGAAAATCACCTTGTTTTCCTCAGTTTGCTTACTGCAGAAGAAAGTATTGTTTAATGTTGGACAGCAAACCATCTTTATCATGCGGCCACAAGAATGCAGTGAGTTAGAACATTTTTCTGCGTTTGCAAGTTCCTGGTGGGAAGGATAACAGTCGGACTGGGCTGAATGGGGGGGAAATGTGATTATCAGCGCAATGCCCTCAAGCACAACATTTATTTTTTTAGAGGGAGTGGACGCATGCGCAAATGCTGGCATTCAGTTGTGGACGCGCTGGCAAAGCGGTAAATGTTTACGTATTCCTTCAGCGCAGTCGAACATCAGTTGATTTTGTCTGAAAGGAGCAGTTTGTTCTCTCAACAGGCAGATGCGGCGGTGTTACTGCAGCAGAGACACCTTCGGGCCCCGCGGACGTCCTCGGCTCTGTTTATCGCTTGACCTTTGAGATTTCATTCAGCCAAAACTGAAGCAAATCGTAACTTTTCGTAAAGACAAACCAGATTGTGTCAGGAAACCCGGGAGGTGCAGCCACATGGAAGGAACGTTCGCCGCTCCTCGTACACGGCATGGAGACGCGCGCTTTTACTGCCCCTCCACAACCGCACACACTCTGTCCCGTGCGCTGCGTCTAATCTGGAGCCCCCAGCAGTTATGCAACAAAATTAACCAGGACAGTCATTACATTTTAGATGCTTTTGCTCCAGTTCTGGGCTCTTATTACTGTCTACACTCATATATCAAGCGGCTTTATATTCTCTGTCTTGAGTTCTCTGCTCCTTTTCCACACCGAACCCCCTTGCTTTTCCAAATTTCAATATAAACTCTACTGTGTATAGAATCTGCTGCTTTCTCACAATATTCTTTCTCCAACATCCCTAATGCCTGAAGCCCACCACCTGCTTGTCATTGTTCCCTCTCTGGTTCAACCCATCAGTGTGCTTCCCAGCTCCTCTGCCAGATGTTGTCTCTCTCCTCCGCGTTGTTGGATGTTTGTCGTTTCTCCCAGGACCGCATTCACTGTTTCGGTTCTCCAGCACCTCTGGAACATCTCTTTTGTCCTCCTCACAGCAACACTGAAATAAAGGTTATAGTTTCCAGCTCAACTGCGGTGTCTGTGCAGTCGGTGCTTTGCGAAGGGGTGGGGAGTTCGCACAGCTCAGATTTGTGTCTCCCATAGATGTGTGGATAGAAGGGTATCTGCTTGTTAACTGTAGGCTTAAGGTTTGAAGCTACTGTCTGAACTTTCAACAACTGGAAACAATTCTGTTCTATCAGGCAGATTCCTTTACTGGGGAGATCAGTCTAAATAATAATAATAATAATAATAATAATGTAAAATTGTCCCACACAGATTTTAGTTCTGTCCCCCCTACAGTCCATACATGCATAAACACTTCCTGGGCCCCCTTGCAAACAGAACTGGCTGCAAGATGCCAGGTTGCAAATGGGTCTCGATCCCAGTTCGGGGCAACTGTGCATTAAAATTACGATAAAAATGTTAATGACTTAAGGAAATGCAGTTTCTGGGACAATGCTTCAATGTCAGTTCTTGTCATAAATGTAAAATTATTGATCACTCAAACTCAGAAATGCCAAACCTGAGTTGTAGACACTGGCAGTGAGGTGAATCGAGGTGGTTTCACTCATATTCCACCTGGGTGCAGTTTGCTGCAAAGTAAAGGCTGGGTGTGTAAACTTCTGCTTGCGACAGACAGAAAAGTTAGACCATGGATGGCGAAAGAAAATGCAATTAGATAAATTAAAATGTTTAAAAATTCATAACTGGGCCCTTGTTTATAGCACAGCTCGATCGTTTTGTGATACTTTGACCTCCCAGTACTGTCAGATACTGAAGTCTGAATAAATGTTCACATAGACCAAGAGATGCGAGGGATGCCGATGAGCAAAATTTCACATGAAAAACTGCCCCCAACCCTAAAACAAACCCTATTAAAAAGTTTGCCAAATATTGATGGGGTTGATATTCTGTGGGTTACAAACGTTCTGAAAAGAATGAAGACGGCGACACAATTAGGTGATTCAATTCCATTTATTTCAACGAAGAGGAAATGTTTAAAACGTGAGGTCTTAAATTGAATTAAGTGAGGCGGAAAACATTCCCGTTCATCCAAGAAAGCATTTGTGGTGAACGTTGATATTTTCTCCCAATTTACGGTTGCTGTTCTTAGAATAAAATTCAGTTCTCCTCCTCTCTGCTTTTAAGAATTAAAACATTGCAAGACGGACTCAGTGGTGGCTGCAATAGAATTAAGAACTTATAAAATATAAAGAGATATAAAACATTCCTCCACTACTAGTTAGGTGAGAGAGAGAGAGTGTGTGTGTGTTGTGTGTGTGTGTAGGTGGCCCGTCTTCCCAAACCCTCTGTTCCTCCTAATCACCCTTCATCGCTGCATCTACAGAGTGGTGGGCTGGGACACAGACCCTCAATCCTTCTTCTCGCAAGGCTTCTTGTCATCCTTGTTGTATTCCAGGAAGAAATCGTTGCAGGCCACCGTCAGGGCACCCACCAGAATGATGAACTCGGTGAAGTCCACCTCGCCGTCATTGTTGGAGTCCAGATCGTTCATAACTTTGTCGACAGCGTCCTTGTCCTGGGCGTTCTGTGGGGTCAATTCAGGGGATGGCATTTGACACAGTTAGGTCGCATCCCAGTGGGCTCCTAACATCTCATTTTAATGCCTCTTGTGCATTACATCAAGGTGGGAGATTAAATTTACAGAAGAGCGGTGGAACACACGCATTTGTGCAAGAGATCCCCAGAACAAACTCTCCAAAATGCTGGAGTACATGCGTGCGTGTGTGTGTGTGTGTGTGTGTGTGTGTGTGACAGCTCACCCCCAGATAGTTTCCAAGCTCCTGCGTCAACATCTCCTTGAGCTCCGCTCGGCTCAGGGTGAACTTGTCCCCTTCCTTCCCAGAGTACTTGTGAAACGTCTGGATCATCAGCTGCATGGCTTTCTCCAGGTTGGTGTCATTCTCTGGGTTCGTGTTCGTCATGCTGAGGGGCAGCAGCGGGGAGCGGAGAGGAGGAAGTGGGACACAGAAGGGCGGAGAGAATGAGAAACTCAAGGACCAAAAACAGCGAAAGGCGATGCAGGTGGGTGTGCATGTCAAGCAGCTGGCAGAAGAGACAGCAGGTAAAGGAGAAGGTAACCCGAGACCAAGCAGCCAAGGATACTGCAAGCTGCTGCCCGGTGACATGACACATGGAAGAATTTGTGTTTACCTGATGTTACATGAATTATACAAATGGCAGCAACACCTGTGCCCAGTTGGAGCATCACCTGACAGGACGTTTTGTAGCGCTGCCAGGGTCGACTCCGTGAGCGTGAGAGGTGGAGCCGGGTTTCGAGTCCGCTGGAGAATTCATGTGCCGCGGTGTGGGACGCTCGTGCTAAATTTGGACGGATTTCTAAGTAACGCCATACCGCCCTCGTAGTAAAGAACTCACAAACCTGGTAAAATTGGAAGTAAAGGGAAGAGCAGAACAAGAAGAAGCTAACAGGTGAGCCACCCCGTGGTGGTGCAGCAAGAAGAAACGGCCAAAATGAGCCTTTGTTCATTCTGAGCAAAGCTGAGCATCTGCGGCCAGCGTCCAAAAATAGCAAAACCACAGCGGGGGCAGCAGGTAGCCTTGGAAACCAAATGCGGGGACAGGGGTGAAAGGAGTGGATGCACTGAGACTGGCAGGCCGGTCTCTTCCGCAGCATCAGCACGCTGTTGAAAACAACCTCCTTTCTCCGTTTGTGAGCATTGCTCCGTAATTTCGTGCCATTATCAAAGCAGACAGAAGAGAACCCCCGCAGGCGAGCACTCACCTTTGCTTAAGGTAACGCGAAGCAGATGCAGAGGAGATAAAGTACAGAGCACGCGCAAAGCTTTAAAAATGCTGTGGAGAAGCACACAAAACCTTGAATACTGCTGCCCCCATAACCTTGTTTATTTTGAAAAATGAATCCTAAGTTACCATTTTAAAAAATGTAATGTTTCCTTTTTTTTCCCAGTTGTATATGTGTTATCCATAAAGCCCAAAAAGCGGACAGTTTTCTGCTTTCTCTGGTTTATTCGCTATTACTGAATGTAAAAATAATCTATTTTGCATTATGTCTTGGAACGCAATTTGTGCAATTTACTGCATTTCTGCCCGATCGCAGCACGAATCGAGGCACTACTGCAACATTGGCATGCAAAGCCACCCGGGCATCGCAGCAGGAGAAGAGGACGCCACCTCTGCAATGAGGCCCACCTTACCTGTCAGGTACAGAAGCGGTGCCCCGACTTTCCCGAAAAAGGAGCGAGAGTGATGAGGGCAGAGAGCTTGTGGTTCCCTTAAATATCTTTCCCCCCTCCTTCCATTCTCCGGTGTCCTCTGCTCCTGTTTCACCTGGTGGGCCCCCCCCCCAGCTCACACAACCTACTAATGTCACTCATTCAGACACACAGGAGGTACTGCTGTTACAAGAACCACCATCAAATAACCATTCGGTGTCCATTTAAGCGTTTATTAGCAGGCATTAAGGCACGCGTCTCCAAAGCACAATGACGGTTGGTCACACAGACGCACAAATGTAGCTGCAGTGGCACCTGAACCTGCGGGTTGGCCGGAGTGAAAGTGGCTGCCGGCCATTGTGTCGAATCTGACAGGTGGCACGGATCCAAATGGCGGAGCGGGAGACAGTGCGGCTGGCACGGGGACAGATAAACGGAGAGAGCGCTTCGGCCCTCCCGACCGCAGCACCCTGTAGGTCTACGAGGAGGTGTTGTGTTCGTAAAGCGCTTTGCCACTAAATACCACACACAGCTATCAAGTAGTTAGTGAGAAAATGGCGGAAGATTCCAGCTGCGGTTGCCCTCCGCTGTTAAAAACACTCGGTAAGAGGTGGTGTCTGTATGTGCGCCGTGCCCGCGTTTGGTTACGATTCTGAATTTGGCACAGTTGTCAGTAACGAAAGCCTGAAATGTTGTGCAGATCTGGTGTCGTGGTCGTGCCATAGACTTGGCTGCAGACGCTCCTGACCATGGAGCACAGGGTGCTGTGTTAGATTCACTGTCGTGCCTCTGCTGCTCTGCCTTGCAATGCGGTGCTGAACTGGGGCTCTGGAACTGAGCTCAGCTCAGCTGGGTAGGACAGGGGTGGAGAAGGACGTGGATCCCACTGAGTAAACATTACTGTAGTGCATGTAGCGTGCAGCAGCGTCGTGGTGGAGAGGAAAGTCTACGCTCCCTCCTCCTCCTTCTTCTTCTCCTGCGGCTCCGTGGACTGAGCGCCACTGGTGGATGTCACTTGTTCATCCAGCGAGGTGGCCAGATAGCCTATGAGGGTCATGTACTCCGGGAAGCTGACCTTGTTGTCCTGGTTGTCGTCCAGGCCCCGGCGCATCTCTGCCACCGCAGTCGTACTGTCTGTATCCTGAAGGAGGAGCAGAGGTCGGTGCGGCACCGTTAATGCGGACCGTGAGGTGGAGCGCGAGACCTGCATGCGTCGCCATAAAGGCTGACGTCCGTTCAAGAGCACAGACGTGAAACAATGAAGCACGGTAAAGAACGTGCGGTACCCCAGAGTGAACCTTCCCTGCAGCTCAAAAATCACCACAAGCAGAGAGCAAGAGAACATGAGCGTAGAATCTAACCGCCATGATGTTGTGCAGCTTCTTCTCCACAAGCTTCTGGAAGTCTTTTGCTCCCAGGTCGTCTTTACCCCTGGCGGCTTTCAGGTAAACTTCGACGATGGTCTTGACGGCGCCCTCCATCTCGCTCACAGGTTCAATGCTGAACAGGAGAAAGCAGACAAATGCAGGAGAAGAAATGAGAAATCGGTCATTTCGGAGGCGACTTTCAAAAACATTCATTTCGAACAAAGAAAGCCAAGCAAATCCTGACTGTGGGAGATAAATTATAGAGCAAATAATGGATAATCGGGAAAAGGTTTCGGCATGATCCGGGACGAGGACGGATAGGCGACGCCAGAATAATAAAGTGAGAGAGAAGCTGCCAGCCACGCCAACATTGGACAGAACAATGGAACTTCTGATCTTTGATGGTTATTTGATACACCAGGTTCACCAGAAGGTTTATGGTTTAAATTACTTGAGGGATTGCCTGCTATGTGTCTGTTATTCTCTATTACACACACACACATGCAAACACACAGTCAAACTGGGCAAACAAAACTGAGGCCAAAACCTGTGGGCAGATGTTTGATCAAAATATCGGTAAACGCTTCGTGAGAAATGACGTTAAACGCTGCAAAACCTTTGATGTTCCTTATCGCCCGACCTCACGCAAAGGCCTGCTTCTGTCTTCCCGCTTTCGCTTATAGGCGTTAATGCGAGAGAAGACATTTTAGAAGTCGAAGTCTAGCCGGAAATAACGGAAAAACGAGACAGGAAACGAAAGCTGGAGCAGGACGGAAAATGCGTGGATGCGGGCGGCCAAGATAATGGACCGGATTAGGAGGGAAGGTGAGGAGGGGAGGCCCGGCGGGGGTAACCAGAGAAGGCATTTCTTCAGGCAGATCTCCCATCTGACATAAATG
Source organism: Heterotis niloticus (assembly GCA_018136845.1). Classification (NCBI taxonomy): domain Eukaryota; kingdom Metazoa; phylum Chordata; class Actinopteri; order Osteoglossiformes; family Osteoglossidae; genus Heterotis; species Heterotis niloticus. Next base: position 742,549 of record CM030896.1, read on the forward strand.
TGTCACACAGCAGCTCCCCTTCTCCCGCTGCAGCTCACAGCCTACAAGAGCGTAAAACTGCCTCCGCCAAATAACCACCGAGGCTGTTAACCTAATTACCCGCTAAATAAATGAACCGACGCAGACAAGACATCCTGCATGTCAAAAGAATCGACCCTATACTCAGTGCGCAGGGCAGTAACTAAACTGCACGGCAGACATGGGGGGCTCGAGTCGTAAACTTGCCCGCTTGGCACTTGCTCCATGATCATGAACTTTAGACTTGGAAGGACTTTGCGTTTTTTCGTCATAAAAACAAAATATGTTTATTTTTCGCTCTTTTAAAACCGAACGCTAGTTCTTTTTATGCGATAAAAGACTCTTTCTTCCTTGTTACCGTTTGTCGAAACGGGACTGGGTGACGAAACACAGCAGCAGACAATCGGACCGACGGAGAGAACCGTCACTACGGAAGGCGCCGTTCCGAGGGTCGAGTCGTTCGGATTCACGCGATATGTCGTACGTCAAAGTACAAAAAAACGAACTGCGGCGTGCAAAGTTCGCGGCTCCGGAATCGGCGACGCTGCCGCAGCAACGTCCGACTTCATTGGGCATTTCAGATACCGTGAAGAAAGTTAACGTTGTTTTTTCTTTTTCTTTTTCACACACTTGTTAACCAACTAAGCTAATCTAGAGCATAGACGTTACTAAAATAGGTTTCTGCAATTGTATCGCAGCCCAGTTAAAGTAAACTTGCTTCTGAAGGCGTAGAACAAAATCGGCGTCCGCCAAATTCCTACATTAAATGTGGGCGCTAGAATTCACTGACTTGACTTGGCTCGCTTGACTCCACGCAGGGACTCGACTCGACTTGCTCGATTCTAAACAACTCGGGACTCGACTTGGAATTTGAAGGTTAAGACTTGAGACTTACTTGTGACTTCCTCCCACCACTGCTGCACAGATACACTTAGAGGAACACAATATTACCGTGTTGGCCTGAATATAGACGTTCTTTTCTTGGGAATGATATCTAAAAAAAAATGGGGTCACCCCACATTCCACTAAACCTGCAAAGGTCATATACTTTATAACACCAGCAGGTGGCGTCGATTTTCCAAAGGCGTCAATTATCCATAGAAATGATCAGCTGGAGCCAGCAAGTGTGCAAGATGGCAAAATCTCGAGACGGTCTGGGGAAAAAAGGAGCTCAAAGTTTGGCCAAATTGACCAAGGACTGAGGAGGAGTTATGATGCCTTGTTGTCTTATATTTGTTGTCTTATATTTATATAAGAAGGGGTTGTCTTATATTTGGGCCAATGGTGTATTCATTTTTTATTAGTCCTGAAAATAGAGGTCTCCCCAAAATACGAGCGTTGGATTTGCGTGTTTTCCCATATACAAGCGAATTAAATTAATATCCTTTTACTGAGCTACAACCAAACACAAGGCTGATTTTTCACACTTATGAGCAACAATAGCTTAGCAAAGGGGAATTTTCAAAGCTTGCACCGGTGCCACAGCAACGCACCCATTACTCGAGCTCACGATTGTCAAATTCCCGAGAAAAAAAGTTTATATGAATATCTGGGCTGGTATCAAAGTCGAGAAATCCCACCGTAATGAGTTCTGTTCAAACGACAGACAGATGGCAATGCTGTGCCTGGTATCGACCTTCTCAGCCTTTGCCTCGTGTGGCCCGGGGTTCAGACACAGTTTGGTTTTCATTCTCTTCCGTTCAGTCAGTGAGCACTGCCCCCATCAGCCTATTACGGTACGGCCCATTACAGTGGGTACATTTTATGCCTTTTCTATTTTATATTGCTTTAATATGAATTTTTTTTATTATATTACATTATTGATTATTCTGTCAAATTTCTGGGAAGAATAAGATACATATTTGTTACTGTTACTAGTAACAAGTAAAGAAACAATATTGAATAAAAAAGTAACTGCGGTAACTGGATACACGGCATTTAAGGTGTTGTTTGTCACGGTTAAATAGGTAGTTTAGAGATATTTTGGGGAAATTAATGTGAGTTTCCTAGACAAACCTGGCGAATCATATTGTCCTTGTGAGAAGTAATGGCCTTGATATTCAAGTCATTTTTATGAAGCCTTTCCACTCTGATACTGCAGCACAGGTGCGTATGACTGACTGGTTTCTGCGCGAGCGTCACCTGGTCCTGCCTGGACGTATGTATACATGCGCGTGTGCGGTTGCCCCCTTCAGAGTTCGGTCGAGGCTGTTTTGCAAACACCGCCCAACCCTCCGACCTTCTTTTCCCACCGTGAGCTTTCTACAAGGATGCAGCAGCAGCCACCCTGTCTGCAGTCACCGTCTCCGCACTTTCGTTTCCAGTTGTGCTCGGCGAGTCTCGTACGCCATCCTGTACTCTTACCGCGGTTTATCCGGTGCATCTATATTATTATTATTATTACTACATTATTGTAATGTGTGTTTTTTAATAGGAAAACAGTGCTGAGGTGTCCTGGCATGCCGTACGTAGTTCTGCGTGCCCAAAAGGGCTTTGTTGCGATCGGATTTTATTGCGTTTATACTGGCAACACCTGGAGAATTTTGGCGGCGGCAGTAAAGTTCTGCCTGCCAGAGAAGGGCGTTACCCTTTGGGGGGGCAAGTCATGCGTTTTTATTTATTGTGTTGATGTGCCGCTGCCTCTTGTCTCCGTAAAGTCAATCCTTTGGGCCTGGGCGCCATTAATAAAGAGCAGTTTCCCTTCCCAACTCCAGAACCTACACGGTGGCGCTACGATACGATCGATCCGTTTTGGTGCGGCTTCGAGGGCCTGGGAACACTTAAATCTTCCCATTGAAACTGAAGGTGAATGCATCTCCGATTTGAGATTCGCCCTCGCCACCTCCTGCCCCCTGGCAGCCATTTTTGTGGCAAATACAGGGCGAGTCAACACGAAGGGGCCGCTTTCAGAAAAGTTTTACGCAGTAACCAACACGCGGTTTAAAGCGGCTGCTTCGAAGTGCCATCCACGGCCACCCGAGCAACTCCGTAACAAAGTTAGAAAAGCGCTCGGTTCCTCTTTTCGCAAATCGTCCTGCAGTCCTGGCAGCTCAGCCATTATGCGCACGGGCTCCTCTCGCGTCCACCAGCCATTATTATTATTATTATTATTATTGTTATTATTTGGAGCGATTAGCAGAGATTTCTCCGTTTATACCCCAGGGGCTTCTTGCTGTGTCTGGGGTTCAACCCAGCGCCCTTCCCGTTCCGAGGTTCCGGTTTCCCGGCGGCAGAACACAATACCTGTACCGTACTGTACGCCCGGCGCGCGCTCGTGAAATATTCAGCACTACGTTTCCTCGCCGCGGTCACGTGACGCCGCCGCCGCCGCCGCCTCGCGCATCCACACCCCGGGCGTTTAAAAATGGCGCTTCGACGGCGCGCCCCGACGCCACGACTTGAGGACGAGCCCGGACGAGCTCGGCAACAGTTGTTCCGGCATATTCGCGCTTCGGCAGTCCTGCGCTTATTTTTTTTACACACATTTACCGCGGTTTACGTTTGGTCAACTTTTAAAGTACCGAAACAAAGAATGGCAGACATAAAGTGCGCTACTAAGCGCTTTTGAAAACTTTACCGACAAGCAGCGGTTTTCTGCCGTGGACTCTCTCTCTTTCTCTCTATATATATATATATATAGAAACCTGCCATAAAAACCAGGTTTTTTTAAAATATATATATATATATAGAAAAGCACTCAGTTCCTTTCTTTGTAAATCGCCCTGTCAGCTCAGCCATTAGGAATACACCTCGTGTGTACTTTTCCAACACTTATTTTGCCGGAGGAGGCTTACCTCGAAACAGGCTTTCCAGAGTACAGGCTGTAAGTGCGGTGTCTGCGGCAGAGCTGAGGAGGCTGTGCCGAGTGGCCCCGTGGGTGTTGCACAGGGCGTGGGCTGCAGGGCGGCGGCCACGCTGAGTACTGGCACACGTAAAATAGTGTGCGTTTTGCAAGTCTTTGGCCTTTGTCGAAACTCTGCGTGTGTGGGACAGTGGCAAACCCTCGGCAGACCTTCGCCCACCCCGCAGCCTCGTCGGTCCCTGACCCCCCCGTCCCTCCCGACATTTTGCCACGTTTGTCGTGTCTTGACAGCGAGTTGCGGTTCTGCTGCAGCCGCACACGAAAGCTTTGCATGCAGAGAACCAAGCTGGGAATGAAGGGCTGTGGCGGTTGCAACGCAAATAAAACAACACAAAGTACGTCGGTTTAATAAACTCTATACTTGTGCCCACAGCAAAACAGACACAATTTCTTTGCTTTTGCGCCACAACTTGAGCAAAAGGCGAGCAGTTCGTCGCTTTTTAAACGTCGTCTTGCGCGGTTCTATTGGTGGAACCCACACTGCTGGAGGGCCAGTGTGCCAATCAGCTGCCAGAACTCGACAAACGTCAGCTGTCCGTCATTGTTCTTGTCCAGTGAGCCCATAAGCTCGTCGGCCACGCAGGGGTCGCTGCCGTTCTACATCAGATCAATATACAAATATTTTTTAATAATCAATACAATAGCAGTGAGCTGTACAGTTTACAGTGAGGTGTGAAAAGCAACGTGCTGGAACAGTGCCATCTCCTGGGGGAAAATATTATCGCAATACGGTATGGCACACTGAGCACAGAATATTGCCAAAAAGAATGATTATGCTGTACATTTGAATACCTATTTATTCATGACAGCATGAGTTATTATATTGCTTGTAAGCTAGCAAAGTCCAATAAACCTGCACAAATTATAACAATACATGTATGTAACTGTATGTAGTATGAGCTGGTAAGGTATTGATTCAGACCACAGCCCACCTAGCGCCTGTGCACCACAGAGTTCTCAGTTCAAATCTGGGCACGAGGATGGCCTACCGGAACAAAGTTGGGCAGCTGAGAGGCCACCAGGCTGCAGAACTCCTCCTTGCTTAGGGTGTCACAGGATCCATCTTTCCCAGCAAAGGTTTTGAACTGGGAGATCAGGGCTTTGATGGCAGGTTCCATTTCAAGCAGACAGAGGAGGACGGAGAGCGACAGGGCGCAAAAGGGCCTGGGAACAGCGTAATCTGTTGAAGACAAAGTAAGTTTTTCCTTGCATTTACGAGTTTAAATTACACATCTTAATGAATAAAAAAAGTTTTGGCAACAATGTGCTCAGTGTTACAGTTGGCATGCACTTTATAGCAGAAAAAGTGACTCGGTAATTTCAGTGGAAAGGTTCTGATGATACACAGAATATCAGGCTAAAATATTGCTCCATAAAATCGGGAGAGGGACAGGCTGATAGCAGAAATAAATCGCAAACTAGAGAGCAGAGAGAGAACAATCACTCTTCTCAGGAGGCATTAACTTAAAATGATTGCTTCAGACAAAAGCCTGAGAAAAGAACGGTCATAAAAAGAAATTTATCAGCACAGTGAAAAGGAGGCCTGTGGAGAGAGTTATTCCTCTTACCTGATGGCACCAACTGTGCTGCAGCAGCAGTAGCAACAGGTGGACTCAGCTGTGTCCCCTTCATTTTCACTCTTCTCTTATACTGGCCACCTTCCTGCCAGAACTGCTGAGGTCAGCGGAAAACTGATCATTCATCTGATTCCCCTCATTCCTTCACACATTTTCCCCTTTTTAATCTGCGGTTTTAAAAATTTCCATAACAAAAGTTGCTGAAGTACTCAATTTTTCCAAGACAAAGGTACACTGGGAAATTAAATATGGCCTCATATTAACAGCAAAGGGACAATCAATCAATAGCCACTCAACTACCTATTGAATATGTTGGTCTGCTGTTTACAGCAGTAGTTAAAACTCGCACGATCAGAATTAAAAGTATGGATGTCCTAAAGCTCTGTTTTTTTCGACTTAGCAAAGAGAACAAGCGTGCAAGTGTTAAAAGAAGATATAAACGGCTCTTTGGATTGGACTTAAAACTCTTTTCAAGCACTGCTCCTCAGAGCAGCTCCAAAAGCTGCTCATCAATAGTCAGTGGTGCCGTGCCCATCTGTTTGCGGCTGCATCCGTGGACCACAAATGAGTGACTGCAACTGATCAGTTATGCTTTCCACTGCGTCAGACTGCCAGGTGAAACTGCAATTAAAACTAAGCTGTCCCAGAGCACAGAATGAAGAAACCCAATAGTCCGGACTCCGCTTTCTCCATAGAAATCTTCATTTCCAAATGAGAGCCATCGTTCATTGTTTAATCAACATACATACGCGTTCATTTTTTTGCCCTAAAAATGGAAAGTCTTCGCTAACAGATACATATCAGTCCCTCAGCCATGTGCAACCACAATAACACCACATGTACACGCATGCGTGCACACACCGACATCAGTCCAGTAAACATCTTACCGTTCAGCAAGGAACTGTCCCGTCAGCAGGAACTCGCCAACTGCCAAAGCTGACAAGAGAGATTTTGGAAAAAGATTCTTAATACTGAAGGTCAGCTGAAACACACAAACATTTAAGGGGTTTTTACGCGTCATGTGAAATTTCTTTATCAATGGAATCTCTCGTAACAACGCACATCAAGCCAAAGATATGTTATAGCACAGCAATAAATGAAACCATTTTCTTGGACAGTCAGCGTAATATTATAGTCATACCAAATTGCTGGTATAAATTACAAGGTCAGAACGGCAGTAGATATGCATCTCAGATAACATCAATCACACAAATGCACAACTTATTCCTTGTTGCAAATTTGTGCACTTTTGTGGAACATCTACATGTAATCCTTCACAAATTAATGATAAATGCAGACACGCAAAACAAGAACATATAAGACAGCAGCACACATAAAAATGAATCTGCATTATAAGCCATCATCTAAATGAATAAATTAAACCGTTTGCTTATAAAGTTGCGATAAGATGTAAAAATTACTGGAGTTGTGTATTTCAATAATATTTCAGGAGAAACAGACTCAATATTTAGGCACTAATTTCTTGCCACTAAGCAAATGGCGATGTGGAATAATAAGCGCACGCACGCACACACACACACACACACAAAAGCAGGATATTAGGATCAGGTTATGCTTGTGCACACAAGGGCAGAGTCCACACTTGTTCACATAGCACACAGGATGAGTGTTACCCTCACCCACACAGAAATTTTGCCAGGATTACTGTGGTATGACTAAAGCGCAAAAGAAACTTTCCCATGAAACAGGCCTGCAACTTAAACTCAGTTTTTCAATCATGAATTATGAAACATTTATGATTCATTCATTCTACTGTGTAATGCCAACAGCTCATTTTTCTTTAGTCATTATATATTTCAATAAAGTGACAAAATCCTCAGACATCTAAGTGGGAACAGGTGTGGCTGCAGGACTGAGAACCTGATTCATAAAATGTGCATTACAAAACTCAGGATGATATGGTTGCACACACCCACACCCCAGTGTGTACACAAAACCTCACATTGCCTCTGTGCTCCCAAGTGTGACTTTTACTGCTGCACAGTGTGACACTATAGAAGCACTGTAGGCACCTGAACAAGTCCCTCCCCGTGCGCACGTCCTTCCCCATTGTCTGTCCAACATAAATTTTTGGCAAGCGGCAAGTTTAGCAATTTAACAAGGTTATGTACAGTATGTATATATTATAATGTATGTATACTTACTAAATTCCAGCTAACAATCTGGCAAGAAACTGCACATTTGCTGTTTTTGAAGGGTTATTAATGCACATAGAAACACACAGATCTCTTCTCAGACAAAACAGGTTTTTCTTGCAAAGTCATTTTACTGCAAAATTATAAGAACTAAAAATAAGACTTACAACTGCACTTCATGCAGCAGACAGTTAACGTGGGTGAATGAGACTTCAACTGCAGTAGATGGATGTGGGCAGATAGAGGACATTAGCTTCCATCACACTGTAAACATAGCACAAGAGACCATTGTTGCTGCGAGTGACAGCATGATGGAGTACAATTGGACAGACGATGACACATATTATGCATGGCAAATGGTGAGAGGTGAGGTTGGTGGCTTTTGGGGGAAACAGCATGGTGGGAAATCCTTCCTGCCACAGCATGTGGCAAGATAATGCATTGAGACTCTACTCACACACCATTTGCCATGCTGTAGCTACGTAATGTGCAAATAAAAACGTGTGCCTACTTACAAATATGATCTAAGATTTGGGCTTCTCGATCTTCCTTTATTCAGTTCAGGTGCGATGGGGGTTTTCTTCATTGTTCTGACTGGTGTGCTATGGGATCTGTCACCCACAGTTCACCTGCACTGCTGTTTGGGACAATTGTGTCAAAGTTGTCTTTCCATTGACCCTTTTTTGTCACAAGTTCCTGTTCACCCAGCCCAGGGAAACCTGTAAGCATTCATGGGTGAAGCAGGAACCCAGGCCAGCGATAGCCAAACATTATGGAGAGAAGTAAGCATTCTTCAACAGAGAAGGATCAAGCTGAAGCACTCACTCAATTCACTGTGCAAGGATTCAAGCCAAATACACAAATCACCATGAAAGCATAAAAGTTTTGAGAAATTAAAAATTTAATATAGCATTTGATAAACCTATGTAATATACATAAGTGCCTATGGTCAATTTTGGTGTTTTGAAATATGAAAATATCTTCTAAGTTTCTGTTTACAAATGTACCACACCCAAAATAACCAAACTCCAAACAGAAGAAATATTAACCCTACAGGCAAAAAACACAAATTATTTAATCTAACACATTCCAGTAAAAGAAAAAAGTAATATCCTTTAAAAAGCTCCAAATACATCATGCTTCTCGTGAATATAAGAAACCACAAAACAGCGCGCGCACACGCGCGCACACACACACACACACACTTGCATTGTTGAATAAAGATACACTCCGAAATAAAAGACTTAGTATTTAACCAAAAGATCCATATTGAAAACAGCAGGTAGTTATACATTACTTAGTATAAATTAAATCTGTGAAAGTGTTGTGCTATCAGCGTTCACAATATGTAGCAAGTGCAGAAAAAAGGTGAAGAAAAAACAAAAATGTAAAATTCAACTTAAAAAATAAAGGCCAGCTACAATCACTGAAGTAATATCAGTGTTCAGTGTATATTTTTGTACCTTTTTTAGTTCATGAAATTGATTTATCCTTGGCAACTTCACTGGAAAAAAGTGACACCTTAAGGCAGTCTACGTACACAATGCGTCACCTCCAGTTCTCCACTCCGCTACCAAATGACATCACAGATGCTCTCCGCGTTTTAAACGCCGTTATGTTCACAGAACGACAAAGCCTTGAACCCCTGGAGAGCTGCTCTCCAGCAGTGTTCCAAATGTCTCGAGAGTTGTCAGAGGCACACACTCGGAAACTAAATTTTGGTTTAAATTGGCAACGTGCTGTGCAGCTAAACTGAAAACAGTTGAACCTTCACAGCAAGTTAAAAAGAATCCAAAATGCAGAAAACTGGTACAGCAATATTAAAGTATAACTCACTACTTAAGTTGGTGCGAGCTGCATTACAAAAGGATGGTGAGAAGCTGCTCTACTGTACCTGTCTGTTACAGTCAGCTGCTCTCCCTTTGTCATCATTTCTTGCTTTTCAGGCCCTCACCCTACCATTCCCTTTCTTCCAATCTCCACGCTTCTCCTCTCCACCCTCTAACGTAAACTTCTGCAAAGCCTCCCTCTCAAACAGCTCCATCTCTTCCTCGAGCTCACTGCTCCCTCCTGCTTCCACTATATCCTCCAAAATGTCAGCTAGGTCCTCCACAAAGTCCCGGAAAGAGATCCTGTCGTGGCTGAATGTGCCGTCCACAAAGAAGTCTCTGACCAGTGTGCCGATTTCCTCCTTGCTCCTGGCCTCAGCCTCCCCCTCCCCCAGCTTTCCCAGGTAGGTGGCAAGGAGATGCTCAAAGTCAGTGAGCTGCACTGGCATCAGACCCTCCAGCTTGGCACACTCTGTGACATCATTGCAGTTGGCTGGGGGGCGGTAGTAGTGCTGCAGTTTCTGCTTCTTCCCTTTCCAGTAGTCGTTGTGCTCGTGGTGTCGGTGCGCTGCATCTAGTGGCTTCTTTTCTGCTGTGCTCTTCCAGTGCCTCTCCTTCTTGCCTTCTTCTTTGAAGTCCTTTTCATGCCTCACCCCACCATGTCTTTCATGGCTCTCATGGCTCTCACCATGCTTTGGCCACTCTCTTCCTTTGTGATACTCTTCACTGCTCTTCCACTCTCCATTTTTCATTTCCTCCTTCCAACCATCTCTCCTTGTGTCTCCATCTTTGGACCCCTCTTTCTTTTTCTCCTCCCACTGCTTTCTGCCATTTTTCTCCTTCCGTACTCTGTCTCTCTCCCCATAACCCCTTTGTTTCCAGTCTTTATCTTCTCTCCATTCCTTGCTCTCCACCTTCTCCTTCCATTCACTCCTGTTATCTCTCTCACCATCTTGTCCCTTTTTCCATTCCTTTTCTTCTTTCCACTTTTTTGTTTCAGCTTTATCCTCCCACTGTCTGTCGGTGTCCTTTCTGCCTTCTCTGCCCTTTTTCCACTCCTTCCCACCTCTCCTCTCCTCTCCTCCCTGCCACTCTTTGCCATTAGGACCCCAAACATCTTTCTCTCTTTTGGCATCTCTGCCTTCCTTCAACTCTTTCCTGTCTTCTCTTCCCCATTTCTTCTCCATGTTTGTGTCCCCTGGGCCCTCCCACTTTTTCCCTCCATGTCCCTCCTTCTTCCTTGCTTCTCTCCTCTGTCCCAGCTTGGCCACTTCCTCGCTGAGCCTCCTCTCCACCTCAACCAGGCCTTCTCTCACACCCTTCTTCCCTCTACCTTCCACTTTCATCCCTTCCAGACGTATCCTGCTTTCCTGCAGCAACACCTTCTGTCGCTCCAGCTCTTCTGTCAGTTTGTCACTCTGCTGGTCTTTTCCCTCTTCCATGTTTGCTGCTTCCTCCCCCATAGTGCTCTGGTTGCTGCTATAATTCTGGCCAGAGGAGGGCGATACAAATGCGGTGGCAGGAAACTGTGTGGCATCTTTGTTGGCTGGAGAAGCAACAATGCAGAAATAACAACTGATAAAGTGGACATAAGAGCGGAATAAGGTTTTCAATAAAAAGAAAAGAAAACCAGGTTACTGTCCAGATGAGACAACAAGGTATTAACTCCATTTCTCAGACTCCTAATACCTGTGATCTGTGTAAGTTCTGTCACTCTGGCCCTCAAAGCTTCCAGTTCTTTTTGAAGGTTGGGCAGAGAAGACAACTCCAATCGCATCCTCTCATTCTCTTTCTCCAGCTCTTCTTTTCTCACCAACTCCTTGCCCCCCTGTTCAGCCCGCTGCAGCGCCAGGTTCAACTCCTCTGTCTGCGCCTGATGATGGAGAAGCAAGAAGCTCAAAAAAGATGCTTAGTGTTCTGTGTTTGAGGTTTTTTTTTTAACAAATGACTGGACATACTTTGTGCATTTTAGTCAATTTGTCTAGAATCAGAAACCTGTAGCTGTGCCCGCTTAACAATAGCATGTCCCCCATCAAATCCCCATAATGGGGAAAGTAATTTTGAGAGACATCTGGAGTACTGATGAACAACAAGGAGGACAAGTCACACAGGGAGGGCGATGCAATGCCTGACAACCTTACCTGCAACTGTGCCTGGAGCTCTGCGATCTGCTGGTTCTCCTGCGTAAGTTTATCCAACAGTTCTGCCATCTCCTGGACCCTCGTGGCCTCCATTTCCCGATTCAGCCAGTCCTGTGCCGCAGGAGGGAACAAAGACACGCATGTACACTTACACCAACGTCATTTTGTTGGTAACAGAACGACCGCAGGGCAGTGATGACTAGCTGTAACTCAAGTAGCCTCAGGAAAGTGCTCACCTGGTTCAGTGGTACCTCTGGGTCCTTCAGTTCTCTCACTTCAACATCTTCCTCTGACAGTCGTGGTAAACAAATACGCAGCAGATCATTATATGATTCAGCTGATGTGTCACAACATTGCCCTTTTAAATGCTATGTTCTCAAACCGGTGTAAACATGCTGGCAGTAACAGTAATGATACCACACTAACACCAAATACAGTCACACGGCACATCGAGAAGAATGCATCACAAACACAGGTGTAAGTAAAGTGTTACATGCTGTTGGGCAACATTAAACACATCACAGTATATCCTCGATTTAGAAGACTGCTAGTCTTCTAAATCTGGACCCCCCCCCTCCCCACATAAGGCACATGTGCATTAAATAAAAATTTCTGCTAAACAGCATCTACATGAATGTCCACGAAGTCCATTAAATAAATTACACATTTGGAAGTACATTTTGAACATCTCAATTTTCTGCTGATTCAGGGTCTGTTAAATCGAGAATTTGCTGTAGTAATGTCATTAATGATGAGCTTTTACGACACTGCAGTCTCATTTAAAACCATCATCGCAGACCATTTCACATTACGACTGATTCTGCCATGCGATATGTTGACACAGGTGGACAATGGAAAGAACAGGATTACTTGGTGAACAAAGCATTTGGAGGCTGAAAAATGAAGGATGGCATAAACTTTAAGGTTTAGTGGAAAACTTAGCACTAAGTGAAAGCTCTCACATTAAAAGTACATCTGCCTAATTACGACAATGAAAACTGCCAATTTTAATGGCACTGCTAGCTGACAGTTTATCGACCACCAAATGTCCCAAGATGCAGTACATGAGCATGCAATGAGGAGGGCTTTCAGTGTCTAACAGGGCTGTGAAGGTTAATGTCAAAGCACAGCCCTCGTCTGGGTACCCACCATCCTCCAGGTCCACGAAGACACCTGCAGGTACAGTGCACGTTAGAACCAAAGATCACACATGAACTGCTAATGGCAGCACTGCATCACCTCCTAGTGTTCACTAAACAAAACTGGAAGTGGGAGTATTTCAAACTGGCTAAAACAAGCAAACAAAACCCTAATAAATACTGTAAACCAATGTTTTGGTGATTCTTAACTCTATCAAGCAATTAGTAAACCTTATTGTGAGGAGATTGTACAATCATAACCGTTATCATTTGGAAAGAGGTAAATTATACCTGCTAAGCTGGCCAAATTGCTCGGGTATGGCATCTGTTCTCATACTTACAGATGTTACATTAAATAAAAATCAGAAACTATTCATATTCTTTCTTTTCTTACTCTGAGGGAATAACTGTAAGACCTGCAAGACTTTCCAGCTGAAGTCTGTATCTCACCTGAAAATAAAATGGTTCCCAAGCCCAGCAGGATGAGGGCTCCCAAGATGCACTTGTTCAGAGAGAACCCTCCATGCTCGTCCTCTCGTTGGATGTGCCTGTATTCCTGTTCCTCATCTTCCTCCTCATCTGCCTGCTTCTCAGCTTTGTCCAGGGGGCCGAGGGGATGCACTTTCCTCTTACGCAGCTGGTCGCCCTCAGTCCCTTTCACCTCTCCCAACTCGGAGTCAAAAGGGGAATCTGGATAAAGAACATGCAAGGGAGTAACAGAAGAATTGGACCATTAATGTACCGCAGTGGCATTACCACACCAGTTAACATCAGGATTGAAAACCACTGCTTTTAACTAATGTCAACTGTATTAGCTGGTCTGTCTGTAGAATAAGCGGGTGCTGATGTAAATGGCATGCTTGGGAAAGGAAGCCCTGCAGATAACGCTCTGCTGAATTTTAAATAAACACACTAAATCAGGATATGGACAGCTTGGCAGGCTGTGCGTGTGTTAAACTACTCAGACTTCTGTCTAGAAGCTGCAGGATTTATAAACACACAACATTCCATTGACACAGGCAGGGATGGCCACTCTCTGTCGCTTCTCACTGCATACAGGAAACACAGGTGAACACATTCCCAATTCTTCCAAAAGCGCACAGTAACACACTGACACAGGCTGCCATAAACAAACTTGTCCAAGCACGCCGTCTGCCACACTGCTGGTTTGTTCTGCTACGGTCTGTTCACGGAGACATCCTGCTCCCAAAAAGTCTGACGCAGTTGGGAACCAAACCTTCAATTTAAGCATGAAAATGGCTTAAATACTTCTGATATCCCTGGTAAGTGATATTTCATTTATGCTGAAAGAACTCAACGAAAGAAGCCAAAACACGTGGTCAGAAAAGTAAACCTGAAAGCTAGAGGAATTAAGAGCAACAGACAACATAGAAAGGAATTCAGGCACCGATATTTACTGTGTGCATTGCATCAGCACAGGCACCAAAATGCCAGAAATGAAGGCAAAAGGCTGGGTTTTAAAATAAACCAAAACAAGCAGATAGCATCCTTTCATTTGCCACAGAAAACGACTCGTCATGCAGTCAGGTTCTCTCTCCCGGTCTACATGCCCTCATCAGGTGTAGGTGCCATACCAGAGACTCGCAGTCTCCTCATCCTTCGTCCCCAGACTTGGAACAAGTCAGTGACCAGATGATCCAGCAATTGCACTTTAACATAAACATACGGGGTCGAACAAACTTGAAAAGCCAATGACAGTACAAGACTCAAAGGAAGTTACAATTAAGGTACATGAACAGTCATCAAATTAACACAAAAAGGAGTTCCTGACAGGCACATACCTGTGGAACAAAGCTCAAGATCTTGATCAAGAAACACAGTTTAAATCCATGGGAAAGCTATCCTGTCCATATTCATGTTGATCAAAAATTACAACTTATTACTCTTCACCCTCACCTGCTTGCTTTCCAATTTCTGTCACTTTCTTAGCCAGCTCAGGCTGCTCTTTTTGGCTACCTCCTTCCTCTTCGTCTACAGGAGCAGGGACTGAGATGCTGGATTCAGGCTGGGGGCCAACAGGAAATTTGCTCTCAAGTGGGGTAATGTGGGTGTACGCATCAGCGTACGTGTCCACGGCAGGACTCGGATGTATCTCGCCCTCAGTTTGAAGACTGGAACCTGTGTGGGGGTCTGGTTCTGCACTGGCCAAGCTGTAGCTCTCAAGGCTGGAGAGTAGAGGAACATGGCTGGTGGGTGAGGGGCTCAGAAGAGTGGGGCTGGGAGGGGTGAAGCCCTGGCCACTCTCAGCCATCGTTTCCTGGCACACCTAGGAATCAGACGAGAGAGAAGAGATGAAGACAAGGACAAAACCGTCACTAAAATCTGATCCTTTCAGTTGCTTCAGAAATAGTACAATAGTGGAGGACATAGATTTGTTACTGCAGCTATAGAAATTGATTAGATACTGCAAGCGGTTTACAAAGCATCAGTGATGAAACAAATAACCTGGCAATTCCCTGTTCCCTGGCAATCTCATTTTGAGCACATACTACCCAAGGTTTAAAAACTTATAGGCACACAGATAAGCCCCATTATGTATTCCTAAGTGGACACTGACGGCGAACTAGACAAGGAGTGAATGGGACACGTGAACAAGCCGACCTGGAGACCCTCTTCAGAGCGCAAGCCGTCCACCGACGCATCTCCGACACTCACGCCAGACTCTGTTATGCTCCCTGTCACACAAGGACACAGTTAACACCAAGCATAAACACCCCACAAGACAGTACTCACACTGCACTAAACTTTCTCCATGTCAGCCATGTTGCAGTCCGGTTTGTAAACCTGCAATATCACAGCAATTCTCTTCCCCTGCTGTCTGACATGCAGAAAGTAAATCAACAGCCACACCAGGAATCCAACCCTAACCCACACACAAAACAACTCCCATAAGCCACAATGCATCAATGCAGAGGTTTACCTGCTGCCTTCTCTGAGTGCTTAGGCACGTTGGCCAGATTTCCATTCCCGTCATCCACAGGGCCCACATTTTCAACTGCTGCTGCCTGGAATGCAGAGCAAGTTATTCCAACAATCTCTAACGCCACACACATCACATATAGAACCCCCCCCCTTTTCCTTCGTATTACAAGAGATATTTACACTGGAGTCCGGAGCCAGAACGGTCCAGCTATTGCTGGAGCCGCTACTGCTAGAAGTGCTCATGCTGTTGTCAGACATCGCCCTCTAGTGGCCGAGAGCCGCACCTGCGGACGACAGACAACACGTGGACGACACTGTTTACATTATCAAAAAACACCATTACACGCATCCTAAAAGAAGGTAAGAATTACTTAGTATTTGCGATCTATTCTAAGGTGTTTATGTACACGCGGGATTCATAAGTGGGCATGAAAATGAGAAATGAATACCTTTTAAGTGAACAAAAAAGGTGGAATGAGGGTCGACACCCGCTTAAATTTACAAGGTTTGGGCGAAGGTTGGTGTTTTTCTCCCCCCGCCATTTATGTATTTTATTTGATTTGTTGACATGCATTCAGCGCTCCATTAGTAGTTAAACCGCGTTGTCTTTCACCCTCCCATCCTTCTTTTCCCGAAATTCTTTGGCAGAGAGTACGGTTACCAAGGATGTGAATGTCAATGAGGGATTCAGTTAAACCAAAGGAGTTAGTTCTGTATTCCGAGCGCTAAAACATTTTTTGACATTTCGCGCAACGTTTGAAATGTAGGCTCTGAATCCAGCGTGTTTTTGCATGCAACGAACGAGCGAGTTTCTGAGGCTCCTCGGCGTTGTTCACACGGGCTGCGGCAACGCTGTGCGCTCAGCGTCACTTGGATCGTTTCCGCCTCCGGTTTTTTTGTCATTTATCACTTTAAGCCACCTGCTCCGGGGGTTCTGTGAAATGCCCCTTCTCCCTCGATTCAGAAATGACCAAAAAAGGGCAGAAAAGTGGCGAGGCACGGCCTGCGCGGCCCACTCCATCCCGCACTTGAGCGCCGAGAACCGCGGGCACCCGACTCGGTTCCTCCCGCGCCGACTACGCGCACGCTGTGCACGATTTATCGTCGTTTCTCAGACGCCCTTCTTAAGGCGCACTGTCCAACGAAAGGCGCAGTTTTAGTTCAACATGTATGCTTTTAACTCACCACTAGTGCGCAAAGGTGACGATAACTTCCCCGCTCATTTTGACAGCTGTCGTGCTAACGCGCAACCCTCATGAACCGGAAATGCAAATTTCAAAGTTGGCTATGTTATTGCTAGCTTGCCAATCAGTTGTTTTTTTTTCCAGTGAACAGCTGTGTAGTTTACTGTAAAACATTTGCCAATATATGTTACAGCATTACTGTGCTTACCGAGCGCGGTAAATGTGCCTTCAGAACTCGTACGCAGATTGCAGCTCCTACCGTCTGTTGTCTTTTCGCGAATATATGGGCCGGGACACTCTGGCGGCTGGGCTGGTTGGTTTTGCCTCTTGTCCAATAGAACTGCTGAAGCAATTCAGGCCCCACCTCCTACCGAAGCATCAGCCAATAGCACTTAAGCGTCGTGTCGCTCAGTATGCAAACTGTATGGTTGATTGACAGATGCAGGTGTGCGTGAGTGAGCGTCGAATGACAGCAGGGGGGTGCGGGGAGGTGGGGGGCACGCAGGAAAGTGAGCTCGCACGACACGCGTCCCCCCCACTCTCTGTGCGACACGTTAGCGTTTCTATATTTGTAGGGACTTGCCGTGATTATTTTCAATCGCACTTGAACTCGTGGGACATGAGGTCGGAAACTATCCTGCTCGCTGCTTATGGAACAAGTTTTTTTTTTCTTCTTAAAACCCGCTGGAATTTAATATAGCCGAACTATTCACGTTACTACTCGCTTTATCTGTTCATTTGCATGTAATACTTAAAACGTTTGCAGGTTGCGCAAAACTTCAAGGCGCCGTTATACAACACAGCCCAGTTTCCATCAACTTCTACTGCGGAAGGTCGCGAAGTATAAACATTGTAAACGAATATGTAAATATTTTAACCACCCACTTCATCTCCCTGAACGAAATCAGAGCAACATATACATAAATAGTAAGAACAGTAATATTTTAAGATGCATTTGAATAAAACAGCTGAACTACATTTTAAAACTAAATATTTGACCCACTACATTTTGTAGAGCATGAAAACGGGCCATTGTGATGCCATATGAGTTAATTCTGTATGTACAGAACTCTATTTGGGAAAACAAGGGAATTCAATCTTATTTTAATCTGTTCTAACCATATATACTGTATATACACACACGTACATTTTTAGCTGTTGTATGTAGTTTTCAATGGTAATGTGTCAGCACCACAGAAAAAGAAAACCCTTCATGATGGAACTTTTGAGCAACAGCCACCGCTGAAGTTGAATATTAATATTAGTTAACAAAAGACTTGACTGGGGTTGCCTATGCTCAGAAATGTATAACTTGAAATTTAGATAAATATTACAGAAATGACCAAAATTACTTGAATCAGGCAACCACAGAGTCATCCTAATAAGGTTGCTTATATAGCCAAATACTTTTTTCCAGTAAAACTTGGACAAATGTGTAGTAAAAGGGCTCACAGATAACTGCTAACAACTTCAACACCTGGCCAAGTGCAGAAGGTGTATTAACATTTTTAACCATCATTAATTTGGAAATGCTGGCAAATAAATATAAAGCAGCAGTCACAGACAGATGGAGAGTTGAGTATTACGGAATCAAGGCTTTTTCATGTTTTGTAATACACTCTCACCAGCACATGCACAAAGAGACAACGCAAAAATCAACATTTAAAATACAATGAATTATATTTAAATCAAAATCACCAAGGATGACTACTGATATATGTATATTTATATATTTATGCAATTCCAATCTATAGACAGAATTGTAAACATGTATTTTCCCAAAAAATTAAAATAAGGCCAATAAACCAAAACAAGCTGTATAAAACTTTGGTTTGCCCCAAAAAAAAAAAAACAAAAACAAAAAACTATAGATCTAGATAGAATTTACATGCAGTGAAGGCAGCTGTGATGGAGAAAGATTAAAACAATAAGGAGGGAAGATGTGTTCTTTTCTGCATGTAATAGAACAGCAAGTGCCACTGGTTTCCATACACAGGACCAGCACTTACACTTTGCTCTTTCAAAACGGCTGCCCAGAAAACCACCAGTTAGACCCAAGGGGTGTCTACAAGGTGCCTGAGCAAAATTAGACAAAATCAACCCTCCTCGTGCAATAAAAGTCAAACATATCAAACTTAAAGTAATACAGTATACAAACAGGCACACAATATATACATTAATAACATTACTGCAATTGTACTGATGAGGAATTCCATAAAGAGAAAGGAAACTCGTGTCAACAAAGAATCATCATAAGTTATGTCAACTGATCAATTAGGCTGAAACCATCTGAACATTTAGGTCACTGATAGAATCATGTTCTGTTGTCCCTATAAAGCAGAAGAAATTTTTTTTTTTTTTTTTTTTTTTTTTTTTTTAACTTTCCCATTTCCAAAAGTGATTGAGTTAACCAAGATTTGGAGTTCATATTTACAGTTCTTTATCAGTCAGTGTCGCTAACTGCAGTAGACTAGAAGTTGTATAACTTAATTTCCAAAAAACTGAACTCTGTGCATTAATGTTTAATGAAACAGAGTATTGGGTTTACTGATGCATGTTGTCCATCACACCCAATGACTATGACTGCTTCTGATTGATATGGCTGGACTTATAAAACACATTACTGAGAGAATATGAAAAATAGGATGGAAACCTCTTGCTCGTTCCCTCCACCCAGACTACATATTCAAGGGAAACTTTCCAGACTCAAGGTCTGGCATCAAACTGCTTTCCTGCCAGACAGATCTAAAACTCATACATAAATTTAAAGTGACTTTGCCTGGGGTGACATTATTTACCTTCAAGCATTTTACTGACAATTAAATATAAACATCCTGTAAAAATAAAGTTACTTTTAATGGTACACTTCATCTGCAGTTGTAACTGCTGTGTTTAACTATGAGAGGAGTTCTCAAAGTGAGCTGTTCCTACGCATTTGTTACAAGGTGTTTCTTCACTGACTCGGGCCCTGTTCACGTCACCTGTGCATTTAAAGTGATCGACCTGCCTCATCTTGCCAGCGTGGTAATACGTAAACAGTCTAGATGCTAAAACAATTGAAAGATTGTCACTGCAGACCGAAATCCGGTTTTGCATTCTCATACGGCACAAAACTATTTTAAGATATGCATAATGTATTCTAGATACTGACATCCATTACAGAGAAGTTTTAGAAACAGCACATGGACAAATCAGGAGTCTACCAATTAAAAGCAACAAGTATCCGATTACCCTGAGGGTCAAATTTGTGTCCTCAAATGCATGGATAGAGACTGAAAGCAGGGCAGTGTACCATGCAGCAGAACTTTCCACTGTCTGTGCCATGCAGTAAGGTTCTCCGCCATAACTGCAGCTATGACACATTGCATGGATACCCACATACCAAATCGCAGATCTACAGGGGATCCCCAATCGCTGTGTCAAATCTGACGTTTACAGGTCCAGCTTTCCTCCCTTTTCCTCCTCTCCATTTCAGAAATGCACAACATTTGTGCATCACTAAAAACCACACAATTCACAATCAGAATCTTACGCTGAGACTGCGACTGTCCAGTTTTTCCTCATTTATGCTGCAATTTATCATTTTCAACCTGAAACCTGCAACTAAAGGCTAGCAGCTGCAGACATTCAGATAAAGATCCTTGAAATCCTGGTGAAGGAGCCTGCAGTTCTATCTCTGCTATGTCTCCAAGCTGAACCAGGTTGTTGTAGAACACGCACAGAACCCTCCTACATATACAAATGTATGGCTCAAAATATCTCAGAAGTCCAGTCCATAGGGTCAGTCTTAGACCACTTCAAAAATTAGTGTTTCATTCCAAAGCAAGAAAGGCAACCTGGTTAAGAGGAGAGAAAACAGTACTTAAAAGTGGATGCAGGCATCCATTATAGTCCAGCGTAGAAGACTTTTTCAATACAAACTGCTCAACTGCTGAGATCCCTTTTTTGTCACTAACATTATGATCAATTGCTTTTGGCATATTTCCATGCAAAAGTTTGGGTTGACTAGTCATGATATGGCACTGTAACCACTTCTTTATAATTACATAGTTGGATACTTTTTCAAGGCACCAGCAGATTTTATGTACTCGATGGCTTCAAGAGCTCAAGATGTTAAAGGGAAGCCATGAGGCGCCATAAGCCTCATCTTCATGTTGGTAAAAACTGCATACGTAAGTGTGCACCCTCCAATGTTATATCTCATGGGGGTGTTCTGCCCTGAATTTGTTTAACTTAAGGATATGGTTCACATTTACTACATTATTCTGTTGTTTTCCCTCAACTATTATTACGCCGACAGACGTTTTGTCTTTGGAGTGTTATCACTGCATTCTGCAAGCGTGATGAAATGCATAAAAATTATAGTTTCGTTTTGATATATATACTGTACATATGCCTTTGGAATCAAATCCACAAATGCACAACAGAATTGCATTGCTACTCAGATAAGTAAAAAATTCTTGCCCATTCCCTGCTCATCCAAAGTAGCACAGAAAAAATTTCCATGAAGTGCAAAGACCTCAATGTGCTTGTTTCCAGTCCTGTTACGGCAAGCTTTCCCAAGTCATTTTGTGACACTGCAATATCAGTTGGGCAAGAACAATTTTCATGTGCTGCCTTGTTCAGAATTCAAGGAATATAATTTTTGTCACGTCATGAATTCAAGTAAATCATGTTACAATGACACAGGACATGTTTACCTCCCAAATGTAGAAAGGACTAGAATGATTTGTTATTAGTGATCTGGTAGCTGATTTAATATGACTCCATGATACAAAACAGAAGGACGCTTGGCATGTAGTCAGGGTCAGGCCCTGCGTTCCACCGGCTGCTGCAGACACACCTCGCTCCCAGCAGACAGGATGGGCAGCCGGTTGTCCATGTGATAGCTGATCAGGTGACTTACACTCTCAAATCGGTGATCTTTGGTACGAACCTGCAGGTGAAGTAGGGAAGACCGAGACAATAAAGTGAAACCAGGATTAACTTTGTTGCAAAACTGATATATAGGGCTAACACACATCGTAACCAAAGTCAAATTTTATCTTATGGCAAATGATGACCTGACTTTGTAATCTCAAGTACCTCCACAAAAACTTTGTGTTACTAATTTAACAATGCTACTTTGTTACCATTATAACAATGCCTACACCATTGTTTTGGTTATCTGTATGGGAAATTTAAAATTTTTCAGATTACCAGTAAAGTGCAACCCCTAAAAAACCCTTCTGCCTGGGGGCTCTCCCACTCACCACTCCTTCTGGATCCACAAGCAGCAGATGTTTGGGCTGCCCACCCTGTTGGCCAGTGAGGACATACTGTCCAAGGGTGGTGCCTGACTCTCGCACTAGGAAGTCTCCGTCTTTTGTCAACAAGCGCTCCGCCTGCCTCCTGCTCAGGCTGCCGTGGAACCAGGGCTCATGCTGCAGCTGTTCAGCCAGAGGGGGCGCTGCAGCACCAGATACACCTAGTGCATCATCAAATGGCTCTGCAACAGGAGTAGGAATTTTACTGTGTGGTAGACGAAACAGAATGAATGGTGCAGCAGAAAGTGGATTCAGACAGTAAAAGATAAATACAAATTCTTACTCATGTCGAAAGCATCTCTGTGAGCATTGCCATTGGGTGCGGCGGCGGCTGGGCGTGGCTTATCCACATTAACATAAGATGGATCATCAAATAGACTGCCTTCCTTTACTCCCACTTAGAGAGAGATAGAATATTAATAAAGTACAGCACTGACTTTAAGATTTTGATATACATGCTTTCTCCGACTTACGATCACAAGTGAGAATAAAACTGAATTAATCTAATTTGTCCCCCCCAATTTACCCCATCACAATTAGTAAAAGCTTAATAATATAGATGTCCCTCAATTGATTCACAGCTTATGATCATAAGAAAAAGTATAGCTGTAATGAGTGAAAATTTCAAGTCTGTAATATTTCATTAGCTTTGAGCAAAATTGAACTAAAATAACTGAAAGTACAAATATTTTTTCTTCACTGTGTTGTCTCCTTTTATTACATTGTTATTGCTCACCAAACATGCTGTAAATACCAGGACAGTAAGATGATCCCACACAATTATTCTGTTCATCTTAATTTTTGCGAATTATAATGCTAAACAGTTTGGGTTCTCTCCATTACAAGCAGAAATTTCAGAAAATGTGAGGAAATTGCTGTAACATAAAAATGTCATCTTCAAAGATTGTCATTGCAGACCAGAATCCGGTTCTGCATTCTCATACTGCACAAAACTATTTTAAGATATGCATAACGTATGACTGCGAGGATTCAACGTCAGACATGGTTAGCGTGTCATACGTGTAAATAAGCAACATAGCATTTAAAAGACTAAGTTCAAGTGAGTGAGGATGAGGACAAACCTGGGAGAGGTGGCAGAGGTTGTTTGTGCACATCATTCTGTCCTGGCTGTCCGTAGGGCTGAAAACATACCATTCGTATGGTGTCAGCTGACAGTAACTATAAACACAGTAATGCACAAGTGCCCCATAGTAGGTGAAATAGGGAAACTGCTTCTCACATCAAGGGAGGACTGGAAGGTTAAAAGAACACAGTGGTTCAGGGAGCTGGGATTAATAGCCCAGAGATGACCACTGCTTTTTGTGGTCTCCCTGCTCTCTCACCAGCGTGGCTCCTGTGGTGTGACCTGGCCGGTTCCTCATGTCCACGAGGCCACCGGGCGGAGGTTGCTTTCCAGGGAAATTGTTGTAGTATGGCACCTCGGGGGGAGGGGGGCCCTCATCCTCCTCTTCCTCCCATGCAGACCCGTCAAATGGAGCCATCCTGCCCACAGGGTTGGGGTCAGACCACAGTCATCTTCAGCATAATCAATCACTTGTGATAGCTGATCAATAAACTTACCTGTCATGAGGAGTGACAAGCTTGGGGGGGTTCTTCAGGTACTGTTTGAAGCGCAGCTCGAAAGCCTGACCAATGGTGCTGATGACTTCTTGAGCCAAGCCCTCAGGACACTCCAAGATGTGACAGGCTATACAGACAGTGTAAAGCATAGTGACTGGTAACAAACTTTACCTTTGAAAATACTTAAATCAATAGCAGACAATTGTGTTAAAGAGACAACTAACCATCAGAACTACTACAAGCTTTAGTACTTTAACACAGTATACTTGCTGATCACATTTTTTTATGCTTATCAGGCAAGTCAGAACAATATGCTTTTATAATTTGTTTTTATACAGGATAAAATATTACGTCTCACCTCTCTGGTTGACTGGGTCTTTGGCAACATAGGCTACATACTCTGCTGTGTCCTGGAGGTCAGAGAGGGTAGAGGAGTTTGGGGGGTGGGGCAGATGTATAGGGAATAGAGAAGCACAGGAAAGGGAATGGCAAGAAGTTAAATAGTTGCAAACAAGGAGGTAGAAAGAAGCAGAAGAGAAGAGTTTTACTTAAAGGAATCATACACAAAAAAGCTGAAAAGGGAACAATTTGAAAACAGCAAGTGGAAATTCATGAACATACAAAGAAAGAGCAACATAGTAAGCAAAGGCAGGAAACAATGCAAGTGTCATAGGCACCTGTACCTGAGTGAAAGAATGAGACAGTCACACAGCCAGAAGTGAAGGGACTGAGACAAACACACTAGTTTGAGTGAGTTAAGAAAGACAAAAAAGGGACTGAAAGGAGTGATATAAACAACTTAACCATGGAGAAAAGGAGAGGATGAGAAAAAACAGAGTGAGGGAGAGAAATTAGAGGTGGATGTGAGACTAAACTGAGACATGACTCACTGGGTCTCCTCCAGAAGCAAAAGAGATGGACTGCATGTGATGGTTGGCGATGATCTGTGGGGGAAAAATGGGGATGGACAGTGAGAAGAACAGAAAGAAAGATGGGAGGAACAGATGTGGGGATGACAAAAAACACATGGAGGAAATGAAAGACAAATAAGAAGAAACAAATTGTGGAAATTTACAGTTACTTTAATTTGTAAATTGTATTTGCAGTTTCAAAGACCATCGCAAAGTGACATCTAAATTTTATTTTACGATCCCATACAAATAGACTTCCAACTTATTAACAAAACTGTCACAGTCAGGAGACAGAACCCATCAAACACTCTCCTGCCCACACACTGCTGCTAAAGTTTCACTTTTGGTGCCAGTGCTTCCAGTGATGCAGTAAAGCTAAAAAATTGCTATGCTTCCACCCACCTGTTTGCAATCTGCAGCCAGCAGGTTGAGGCTGCTGGTGGACACTGTAAGTGTGATTGTCATTCCAGCAAACTGGAGGTTGCTCTTCCCTAAGATGGAGGCAAGGCAGCGAGCAGAGGGCTGGGGATAGATGGAAAAAAAGAAAAGGCTAAGACAACTGATGCAATTTCACCTGCAGTACTGGTCACAACTTCACCAGTAAAGTTAATGTAGTTCAGACAATCTAAAATGTTGAAATACATAACTTTTGCACAGAAAGCAAAATGAAAAGCAGCTACACAAATAAAATAAAAAATATGAAATGCAGTACACAGTGTGACTTAAACAGGACACCAGCAAGATCTGAGGAGAGAATTAAAATTTAAGGAAAAAAAAAAAGAAAAATAATAAAAATCACATGATATTTAATCTGCCAGAATAACCAATCCTGAGCAGGCAGAGCCAGGGCACGAGAGACAGAGAGAGAGACAGAGGATCTAGCAGCAGAAAGGCAGAGCAGAATGCAAACTATGCTTTAAAAAAAAAAAAAAAAAAAAATTCTTAACTAGGTTCCTACAGTCAGAAATCCTCTTCATCCAGGCACCACTACATGCTGACAAGAGCCCAAAAGCTGAATATTTCAGCAGTTTCGACATCTTGAGCAAGACAGGCTATGCTACAGGCTAATTATGCTGCAGGAGCTCCCAGCCTGGTGAAGCAGCAGCACTGTACCACGGAAGGCATAACGCTTTCTCCGCTCCGTGGCTGAAGATTACATAAAAAGTAATGCGCAAGGACGGGTTGCCTTAAGAATACGTCTGCTAAGCAAATAAAGGTGTGTGAGTGTAGGGGTGTGTGTAGGTGTACTGCAGAGTACTGTGTTTTATTTTGGGAGAAGGCAGCATTTGTGTCATATAAAAAAAAGCCTGTTTTGGGTAATACTGATTTAAAGTGGATGGAATGTGGAAGAATGAGGAATGGGATGGTGTACAGAAGATGGGCAAAGTATAAGTAAAGTGATAACAAAAAGCAGACAGATTAGACACAAGGTGGTCAGACAGTCGAAGGCTGCAAGAGAATGAAACATGGAGGAAGGACAGAACTACTGAAGCAGGGAGGATAGATAATGTAGGAAGAGAAGGAAGGAAGTTAAAACATTGAAAGAGGGATTAATAGAGAATAAATGGACACCTTTCTCCTGCGCTGAGCCCCTTTGGCACCAGGCACCGCCTCGCACACCACAGAGACGGCTTCCCTGCAAGAACAATTAATAGCACTGGTAAACATGCGCTGCTCTTACACAAAGATCACATACCTGTACGTAATCCTTATGCATAACCCTTTACATGCAATATTCAAAACACTACGAAGCTTGGAAACCTCTCTACATTTCAATACATGCATGCTGCAATTTACACTTCACAATTCTCACATTTAATTGTCATCCTGAACAAAAGCACTTTGTCGCTTTGACCTCAAAACCACATACACAATGAGTCATTTTCATGAAGCCTTCAGTACTACTCTCAGTTGACACACTTTCTGCAAAAAACACATAGAGGAAACAACTCAGATTCCCCCCATTCTAAATTAAGAGCTACTAAACCATAGCATTCCATTTGTGCACAAACAGCGCTACATGACACACCCTTACACAACAACGATGCAAACAGTTACTGCAAATTAAGTGGCAAGACGATGGTGAAAAGGAAACCTGGTTTGAAACTGCATGAGAGGAGCTAAGCGGTCAAGAGGTGGCGTAAGAGATGAAAGGGACACACGGCACTGTGGTTAGCGCTCTACTGTCTGCTTAACAGCAGCCCTCCTGTCTCCGCCCCCACCCAGGCTGACCACAGCCGGAGACAGCGAGAACATGCTTGCCAGAGAACCAGATAAATATTTAATGCTGGGAGGGGCTCTTGACCACAGAAACAAGGAGAGAGCACCAGGAAAAGCCTTGTTTGTCCTGACAGAGATATAAGCATATATTACACATTTATTTACAAAATCAAATTTGTATACCAAGAACAGTTAATAAGAACGTGATGAGGCAGATAAAATGCACAGAAAAAAACTTCTCAGTCTTATCATCAACAAAGGTAGACTCTCGAGACCAAATTTCCAGCATCATGCCTCCACATTCTCAGCAAATACCCTCACGCAGTCAAATGGAAAAAGACATGAAAATGTGCAGATTTACCTTGTGACCTGAGTTCTAGTGTTGAAGTCCAGAGCTCGCATCGACTGTAATACCTCCACACATCCCATATACTAAAAACAGAATATCAACATGTTAACACAAGTGTCCTATTATAAAGGTTACATTTCCTCTTAAATGATGAGCATCAAGAGCAACATAAAGAATTCTTATCCTTTAAACTCATTCTTAGCACCTCCATTTGCTAAGCTGATTTTCATTTCACTATTACAAAAAAAAAACTCCAGGGCCCACAAACATGACTTATTATATAAATTACTGTATTATCAGTAGTTAGTAAGCAAACCAGCTACTACACAGTAATAAGACAGAGATTATTGCAAAGAAATGCAGCGCAGGAAGAGCTTCCAAAACTGATTATCAAAATCATTTCTTCACAGAAATAAAGATATACGTACCCGCACAGTGTAGGAAACCCCTGTTGTGCTCACTACGTTGTCTGAATGGAGCCAGCCACGGGTTGGCTTGTTCACGAAGGATCCATGGCGCGTCCACTCGTCCCCTCCGAGCTGCCCCCCCTCCACCCTGGCCCGTCGTGAGGCCCCACCGAGCCGGTTCATGTCCTGTGAGGGACGGGGAGGGGGAGACGGAGCTGTTACTGGGGGTGCCATCTCCACCATGGGCTCCCCTGGGGACTCTTCCAGGGCCTGAGTGTTCTGTGGCCTATTTCCGGCCTTTAGACTTGGGAGTAGAGTCGCAGAAACACCCAACCGCAGAGAACCCATGCGAGGGAAAAAAGAGCACAGTGTTGTGGGGCTGTTCTCAGCAGGGCGTGGTGAAGGAGGAGGGAGGATAGGAGTGAGAGAAGTGGAGGAAAGGGAGGACGGTAATCCTGGTGGTGTAAGAGGGGTCAAGGGGGCAGAAGGAGGCAAGGAAGGGTTTGAGTTGGTATCATCTGTGGAGCTCAGAGATTCACTGCGGAAGTGGGTGTACTTTGTTTTAGGGGCCAACTCCATTTTTGATCTTCAATATGGAATTCTTTATAAGTTTTATATCCTCCAGCCACACTTTGTCGTTTTGTGGGTCAGTTAAGTTCTCTCATTGAATTTAGAAGTCTTTCTCTTGTCCGATTTCTTGTTGTGTTTCCACCGTCTGCAAGTCTTCGTAGCTTCTTGTATTGCCTGCATCACTGGACGATGGAGAATGGTGCAAAGGCAGCACACTGTAACACATGTTTGTCCCTTCAGCTCGCTGTGGATCAACAAGACATTGTCTACATGACCATCATCACACTGCTATATGATCCTGAGTGTCTGGCAGTCTATTTCATAGGTCAGCTCCAAACTCAGATTTTTTTGTTTTTAAAAATATATTTAAAAAAAGAAAAGAAAAAAAAAAGAAAAAAAAAAGCACCTTTGAAAACAAAGTGTCACAATGCATTGACCTACAAGACGTCTGTGTGCATAAATTTTTGTCTACATGTCTGAGCCAGAATGTTTATGGCTGTTTCCTGGCCAGCTAGCTAGCCAGCCTGTCTGCCTTTCTCAGGCCACTTCGGCTTCGTGTCTGGGTGTGTGCGTCTCCACCCTGTCTGTGGGTGCATGTGGCCCAAATCAAGGTGTTCAGAAAGCCCTTGTCTGAGAGCACCACGGCAGGAAGCAGACTTGCACCAGAAAACTCTGTAGATTTGGTCATCAATGGAGGCTACGACTCTGTGCTGGCAAGCAGCAGACAGATCAATACTGTGGGAGAGGCTAGTGGAGAGTAAAGAGAATAACTCAATACAGGATGGAGACGTGCTGCACAGTGAAACTGCAAGACAGCACTTGACACTGCCAAGTTTCTCCTGACAGACTGAACCTCAGTTGTTACTCTCAAAAAAAAAACAAAAACAAAAAAAACAACAAAATACAAATTTCAGCTACTCTGCCCCGCTTGTGCTCTCTGTACTCCTTGAGATGATTGTCTAATGCACACTTTACTCCCTCTCCCTCTTCCTCCATATAGTCTCGTGCCCTCTCTCAACGGCCCGGGGTCTTTCCCTCTCCCGGTCCTCCTCCCCCTCTCTCTTCCTCCACACCACCTCTGGCTCTTGCTCCTGCCCTGGCCTTCTGTCCTCTCTCAGGCTCTCCTCCTTGACAGTCTTTTCCTTAAATCCCTCTCTTCTCCTCCAGACAATGTACTCCTTCTGCGGTTCCGGCACTTCCTTAGCCTTCTCCACCACACCCTCCCTCCTCTTCCAGATGATCTCTGGCTCCCCCTCTCCCCCTCCCTTGCCACCGTTACCGTTCTCCAGGCTGTCCTTATTGAGGGTCTCTATTTTCTGCTTTAATTTCAACACCCCCCCTCAGCCACCCTCCCTAAGACCCTGCACCCCAGCCCAACTCTACTTCACACCAACTTGCAAAGTTTTTTAGAAGCAGATACACAGAATGGTTTCAGAGAAAACTATCGAGGAAAAAACAACCAAAGTTTAAAAAGACACATCGAGAACAAGTAAGAAAGTGGGTCTCTAGATCAGTGTCTATAAGCCCAGCCCTGACAGTGTTTGGTAGGATGGTTCTGGCTGTGTTGCTTAAAACACTATAGACAGTCCAGTACTTATTTACACATGTTACCAGAGAAATGTAGTCCTTGGATATCTGTTGAAGCACAACACTTACACGAGAGCTTGAAATTCAAGAGAAGCCTTCTTGTGATTCAACTCTCCCCATGTTTCAATGAATAAAATCCCAAAAAGGGATTTCTGAACATTAAGCCTGATGTCTATATTAATCACATATGCACTCTTTAAAGCACTTCCTTCTTAGTGCAGGGTGCCACACCATGCAAGTTGATGAACAAAGTGAGTCTGAAAAGGATTTCCTGAGTGACCACTGCTTCTGCCTAGTAAAATCACAGCTGGGTTTTTATGACATCATAAGAGTTCAGCAGGATGACACCGTTACCATGCTATTAACCCACAGAGTGCAGATCAACCTTCAGACATACCGCAAGGACAAAAATGAACTTGCGTTGAGGAGGAAAATGCTCCACATGATTCAGTGTTACAACTAAGCAAATCATACAGTAAGCAGTGGAGTCTATTATATTTTACACACTGTAACTGACATCAACAATAACAGCTGTTTATGTACAGTACACCCGATGAGGGCTTATCAGTGGTTCGTCAATGGTTTTATGACCACACTGATATTGTGCACCTTTTGAGATGAGCGCTATGAGGCAAGTATGTCAACTGCACCACAGCACAGCATGCTTCCATTCAGCATGCAGCACAGAAAATGTACCGTAGAGAGCATAGGAACAAAGTAAGTGCATAAAGTAGAACTGTGTTGGTCAGCAGAGCACCAAAGGCTAAAGGTCACTGAACCAGTGGTAGCACCGGGCTATGTAGCACCTGGCAGCACCGACCATCAGTACAGCACCACGTGGGACTTCACACGCAACATACCACCTGGCCAGGGCCAGGGCCAAGGCCAGGGCCAAGGCCAAGACAGTGGATGCAGCACAGTGGATTAACAGTCCAGTGCTGATGACTGCAAGTGTAGAGTGAAGCCAGTCTGCAAAGGCATGAGTGAGCAGAGGAACATATTGTCACAAACTGTTGCCAAGCAGTACTGAACTGATACGTGAATATTAGCAGCACTCTGTATTACACTGGCAGTACCTGCAGTACAGCATTGCAAAGATGTCCAAGTCTGTCACTGCAATACTGATGTACAAGAAGCAAAGGAGTGGTGTAATAGATCCACATGCAGCAAAGGTCACACCGCAACTACATGAATTTGTATGTGACAAATGCACAAAAGCAGTGTGAGCCACACAAGTCTAGCACAGCACGGACCTGCAAAACACACCGCAAGATGTGTGTAGCATAGTATAATGTAGAGTTAATGTAAAGTTAATAAGTGCCCTGGCTGTGGGAACAGCACTGGTTAGTGCAGAGGGTACGGCACAGTGTGGGTCAGACCGTGTGGCAGAGAAGCCCCTTAACATGGAGCAAACCCTGAGTCTGTACAGTCCGAAATGTCACAACTGTCTATGAAGTGAGTACAACATTGTCTTATTGTCCACTATAGCAGCTGTGGACTGTTTCGGCACCCGACAGGAGCTCCACGCGGCATGGTTGCGCGCTACCAGGATCAAAGGCGCCACTCCTGAGACCAAGCTCCGGTCTGACTGCTCCAGTGGGACCGGCACTGCCCGGTCAACGTGGAGATTGAAAAGTCTAGTTTGCGCTGTCTAACTCCTTTCATATAACATACATGTTGAACACCGATCAGCACGGCAACAGAAAGATCAGCTCCCGATAGCACCAGTAATCAGAATTAAAGACTAGAGAGGAAATTACATTTGGCAACTGAAAGCTATGATTGCATAACCCCAAAAAAATAATTAAAAATCACTATGACGACAATATAATCTTTGTGACAGCCCCACAAATACAACCACTTAAAAGTATCACTAGCACAGATTAGTATAAAATCGTGACACTTATTACCTGTACAGACCATCAATATTACTAATGCTACTACTATCAACTGTTACGATGTGCAGGTACCAATACTCATTTAGTATGGCTTTTACCAACTTTTGGGTCTATGGGGAACATGACTATATTGTGGATTCCAGTTTGCATTGATGGAACATCCAATAATTTACACTATATTGTCATACAAAGCATGAAGTGTATGTACATAACAGTATATATCTATAGGAAATGATTAAAAACAGACTTTCATACGCACTGTATATTCTTGGCTAAATAGCAGTCAACAATTTAGAAAGGTAAGGCTACAAAAAAAAATGAATGCCCGAAAAAAATGAAAATCATGTTGAAAATGTCCATATAAAAAAAATGACAACATATTAAAATGTAATATAAGGAAAAGACTCAAATTCTATAGGTTACTTTTTAATCCATCAGCCCTCATTCATTTTCCAGTGTTAAATAAAGAAAAATAAACATCCCTTTCTCATATAAAAGTATGAATCAAAGTATCCAGATTTGGCTATTTACACACACAAGTCTAAATAATGTAAGTATCAATCAGACCAGACGGTCTCTCGCTGTCCTACTCTCCCGGTCCCCTCCCTGGAAAAAATGTGCTTGCTTCTTCTGTCGCCTCTCGCTTGCTTTAGCAAAAAAAAAAAAAAAAAAAAAAAAAAAAAAACCAACAACGAAAAAAAAAAAATCACCAAGTCATGGCCGGCTTGCTAGTTCACTTTGCACATCTTTCCTGTTTGTCGGCGAACGATGAAACAAAGGAGTAATGGGGGGAAAAAAGCAAAAGGCTCCCTTTGTTTTCTCTTCCTCCTGCGTTCCCTGGGCCCCTCTTTCGTCTCAGCTTTCATGGCATGTTGCAGGGATGTTGTGCTCAGCTTTGCTCCCGTCTGCTCCAGCGGTGCCCTCTCCTTCTCACTGTCTCATTGCGTGTGTGTGTGTGTGTGTGTGTGTGTGTGTATGTATGTGGGAATGTGAGCACTCAACAGAGCACACCGTTCTATCAGCCTCCACTGTGCCTGCCTCTTGTGCTGCCAGTCAGCTGGGCGTATGTGTGTGCTCACAGCCCTGTCTGCCACACACAATGTACACACACACACACACACACACACACACACACACACAGGAAGGCGGAAGAATAAAACATGTGAGTGGCTTTGCCCTTAATGCTGCTTGGCAACCTACAGAGAGCGAGAGAGAGAGAAAGAGAAAGAGAACGAGAGAGCGAGAGAGAGAGCACGCAGAGGGGGAGGGAGGAGCAAGATAGGAAGAGAGGGAGGGGGGAAAAAAGACTGTTTCCTTCCCGTCTCTCCTTTTCGCCAGGCCTCCTGGCTTGACACAAATGCAGGATAAATTATGCACCACATTTTCCATCAATAATCTAGTAAAACATGGCATGACTTTTGGCCCAGTACATCAACATGCCATTGTTTAATCTGTTTCGCATTCCTACCAAACACCATTATTGTGCATTATATAACAAAAATAAAAGTAGCAACATTGGCTTTGTTTTCCAACACATTTCACAATGAATCCAAGGGCTTAACAGGCACAGCTTTGGAGAAGAGAAAAAAAAAAAAAAAAAAAAAAACAGAATAAATGACACATTTTCTGGAACTTTCTTTGATGCAGTAATTTATAACAAATCCTGACTGCTGAGTCAACAATGACTATGCAAAAGCCAGTGACTTCTGCATGAGTCGCTGAGCAACAGTCCATGGTAATACATATGCAATAGCATGCTAGAAGGAATATGTACAGTCTGCATCAGTAAAAGGTGAGTCACTATGTCCCATGTTGACCACTGACATCCAAGTCAACTGTATTAGCGCAAAAAATGTAGTATATTAAGCTGCGAAATGCTAAACACAAATTTGTTAACTAATTAGACACCAAAAATCCGAGCACAGCATTGCCCAGCTTGACTTTTAAACTGGAAAACAGAAATGCACTGAGACCAAAAAATGGCAGACGGGGAGAGAACCCAAGAGAAACCCATTAAGATGAGAAACTGGGAACAGAGAGCAGAGGGAGGAGAAGAGCAATACTGGCACAAGCCATGTGCACCAGGAAGCACATCCCCACACCTGGCCCTTCACCAATGAAGTGTCAACACCTTGGCATAGGGGTTGCTAGTCATACCTCACAACAGGGCAAAAGACAGAGCAACTGGCACTGACTGCTCTGCTGACCGTCACAAAGCAGACAAAAATTACTGTATAAAAACGTGGTATAATACCCTGTTGCAGCCAACCCTAAATATGTGTGCCACACGTACCTCCAAGATACAGGATGCAAATGCAAAAAAGCTGTTGCATATATACAGATATGTATAGCTACTTACAAATGAGCATTGGTGACTTTAGCTACTTCCAGTCTGTGGTAACCAATGTAATGAAAAAAAATACAATACAGTGCGTTTGTCAGCTGTAAATGGTGCCACTAAAAGAATTTGTTTTCTCTGTACCCAACTAGAGACAAATGATACGCAATTCCAACAGTCATTCACTGAATAATTCACTTGTGCACTTGATTTTTTTTTATTGTTTTCATCAGTACCGAGATATAATATTGATAGTATTTTGAGCTGTATAGGGTATTTAAAAAAAAAAAAATTCAAACTGTTGCCTGGCATGCTAATATCAGCTGAAGATACTGCAAAATGCACCCTTAATATGCATCACAGGGATGCTGTCAACTATTTCTCTGATGCTGATCTGTCTTTGTCATCTGGTATAAAGGTTGTAAAAGCTGACAAACCACAAAAAGCATGAGAAAGATAAACGTGCCTTTGATCTTCCATGGAATCAGGCATTGTATACCAAGTAGTGTAACTTCACTTGTACTTATTTGCTTCTGTGCCTTGCTAACCATGGTTTTAACCTTCTCTTACTTTTGGAAAGAGTGAGGTAATGATTAATGGAAAGTGCAACCACTATCCCTTAGTGCTTTTGTGCAAATCTCCAGGGCTTACCACATACTCCATCAGGCAACAGGCCGTGTGTGTGCGTCTGTAACCCTAAAAACAGCACAAAGGGCATGAACACACAAAGCAGGCCTATACAACTCACATTCTGGGCTCCTAGAAAGAAGAATATTAGGGACAGCCTTTGTAATGCATGATTGCTCCATAAGAGTTGGCCGAACCACACATTTGCGTGCACGTACACACACACACACACACACACAAAATTACACGGGGCTGTGAGAAACGTCACACAGTACACCCTTCTCTTTCAGAGACCATCAGAGGTCGTGCTCAGGCACACGGCAAGGAATGAGAGGAATTACCCAGAGAGGGAGGTGTGTGTGCGTGTCTCAGCTTGGCCTCCTTGTGCGCCACATCCACCCTGCAATGCAGAAGCACGCTTTCACTGTGCCCACTGTTACTGGTGTAGGTTGGAACTGGATTTTTCTAGCTCAAGGCAATTTGCTTTAAAATTTTTTAAGTCAGCCAGCGACTGTTTCACGCATACAACAGCATGTGGCTTTGCGAATCTCACCTCCGAGAACCCTAAAAGGCCACTTACAAAACAACAAGCACCAGCTTCGTTCAGCCTTTCTAGACTGGAATAAATGATTCTCAAATCTTGGACTGACTGCAGAGCTACATTCTGGGAAGTCCAACATAAAAATATTGGCTGCTGAGGGACAACATTTTAACATTTAGTTGCCTTCCCTGCTCCAAAGGCACAGTGTAGAAAGTCAGTGTGGTTCAATATATGTCATGCCTTGCCATAAAAACTTTAATGTACCATTTGTTCCAAAAGTAGTTATTCCTGATGAAAAAAGATAAATTAAATAAACAACTAAAAAAAAAAATGTTCAAATTTAAACGGTGCACTGATTTTCAGCACTCTGGTCTAATTCCCATTTAAGCCTGACCATCTGCTCACTTCTCCATAGACATGAACAGCCTGGCAGCTGAAAGGCACAGCTACAGATTAGTCATCACATCACTCCATTACATTTTGTTCCAGGCAGAACTGACTTGTGTACATTTCATTCTTTAGAATTTGTGAAAAACTGTTCTAGAACGAAAGCAAAAACCAAAGATTTGCACAATAATTATGCTCTACAAGTACAGCGGTGTGAGAACTTACTGAACAAGCAAATAAATAACGCTGAACGGGTGAGATTTACATCTCTCATAAAATATCTGGATCAGGGTAACAGCTACGCAAACTGGGACAACAAAACGGACTGCAATTTATACCCGAAATGAGCACTACGCTGTCAGCATTACTCTGTTGAATATCCCCCTTACATATGAACCCGAGACATCTACATAGAGGCAGACCTTCCAGAGAAGTAAACTTAAGATTCAGTATAAGACTAATACGTATGAAAATCTGCACACTATTTCAGACTGAGCTGCTAAATTTATTAGTCAAGTGTTTAGCAAACATACATTTCTCTCGTGATGGGGTAATGGAGGATAATCGGCAATGTTACAATGACAACGTGTCAGAAAGAGCAACTGAGCGCAATGCAGTTTAAATTCATAGGGTACATATGGAGTGCAAGAATATGTAAAAAAATAATAATAATAAAATAAAATAAATAAACACCATGTAAAAATGAGGCTAAATTCAACTGTGTAACCACTTAACTGTGTAAATTCACAAAAATTAATGCCTGGCAAAAAGCAAAACAATTGTATTTGAATCTAATCAGTGTAGTTGAATTGTGCCTATAAAACCCAACTGGCAGAGTGCAAACATGTGAGCTTTCTATTCTGGGCTTCTCTCCCTCCCTCGCGAGCTTGTTCGTTCATTCTTTTGCCTTTCTCTCTGCGCTCACCCACATGTAGAGACTCAGACAAACCGTGCATGGGCCTAAGCTTCTCCTGCTGCTCTCCTGTGCAGGCCTGGAGCTCATTCAATCCTAACACAGTCAGTTTGGCTGCAGCAGCACTATGAACAGCTGAAAAAGCTCAGACCAACAAAGCTCCATGTTATAACAGGGTGATTCCGCCATCCTCTGAAAGTTTCACTTAGACCACGCTAAAGAACACAAACTGATCAAACATCTCGTGCGACTGGCTCCCGCAGCGAAGATCTGCTGATCAATTATCAAATCCTCACTTTCTCACGCGGTACTTTGTACTAACTGCAAAACTGTGTTGATACATATTCTCTGTATAGAGAGATGTTATGAGAGAAAAGCAGCCCAGTGGTGAACCTCAGCAACCACAAGCAGTTCCCAAATCTGCACTC
Organism: Heterotis niloticus; assembly: GCA_018136845.1. Taxonomy (NCBI): domain Eukaryota; kingdom Metazoa; phylum Chordata; class Actinopteri; order Osteoglossiformes; family Osteoglossidae; genus Heterotis; species Heterotis niloticus. Next base: position 779,461 of record CM030896.1, read on the forward strand.
CTTGTATTGTCACCCATAACAAATGTGAACATTCATAATATACGAATGGAATCGAGAAGTTTCTCTCTAGCTGTTGGAGAGATTTGTTCAGTGAACGGACTAATGCCAGGGCAAAGAATGTGAACAGCACTGTACACTTTTTCCTCCATCACATGCAGCACTCACAGCAACTTAGAAAAATGCTCATTTTTTAGACTATGCAATGTGGTGGGTGCATGCGATAAACAAACAGCCTGTTGCAACAGGTCGCTGTAGTGCGGGAAGTGGGGCAAGGTCAGTGCAGCAAGCCCCCCTGGTTGAGTAAGGAGAGAGAAGTGTTAACCACAGGCTGACTGAACAGCCCAGATAACAGTCCATACAAGACACAAAATGCCAGTGAGTTAAAAGTAGATGCTGAAAGCTGCTGTCTGCCTGTCCCACAGCCACACACGGTACCCAACAAAAAGCAACCGCTGCAGTCATTTTCTGTTGAAGCAACCTCTACCTGGAAGCCTGTCACCTAACAGGACAATGTGACACACAAACAAACATGCAGAGACATATGGACAATGAGGGGGCTGCACCTGTGCAGAGACCTCTCCGAGGGGTGGGCGCAGTAAATGTTTGCTCTGTCCTGTCACAAGAGCTGGAGGCAAAGGAGAACATGTCTGGCACACAGACAGCTGGGAAAACCTTGGCAAGGAAGGGAAAAAATGTACATTAACAATATTTCTGTCTACCTTTTTATTTCTAGATTCTCTGATGGTAACTTAGAGAGGGTAAGCATCTACTCCTTTTACGCTGTTTCACTAGTTGCCATTCCACAAGTGGAAAGTTTCCAAGGATGTTCACCTGTGTCCATGTTTAACTGATGTTGTGTTACATGCATTGGCATGTCGATCACAGGCAGCTCTTCTTCTCTGGTAAACACTTACAGATGCAACGTGGTCATACTATCAAGCGCACCAGCAACGCTGGCAATGTTCTGGCTTTACTCAGCATTCAAGCAGCACAACACATACAATACCCTGCATTCAACTGCCATGCTGTTGTTGCCGATCCAAAAAACGATTACCCCCAACCTTACTAAATCAAGACGACAGCATGTGGCGTAACCAGCTGCTTTATGAATAACGTCTGCTGGTGCCTGGCTGGTCATGGTTGGATCTTTGTCCAGGATTTGATCCAAGTCTGCTACTTTCTGATGCATGACAGACTTTGTGCCCTACAGTCTTGACTACAAGCAATCTGTCATTCGGTCCAGCTTTGATTCATCTGCTTCGAGATGGTGGGTGCACCCTGAGCTAAACGCAGGAAGACTCGGCCATAAGGACAGTAGCTGGTAGCATCCTGAATGTGATGGGGAGACCTTTCTCCACTAGATTTAGCGATAACCATGCTGCTTTCTCATCTAAAGGTGCCATTCTGGGCACTGCATGAACATCTCTGGCTACTCATACATATCAATAACGGGACAGTGACCTACGGGCAGTCAAACTATTGGCCACAAAATAATTTCTACTATTGTCGATACGGCATTTGCCAAATTAGTTTCAACACAACGAAATAAATCTTTGATATCCAACCAGCCTCACGTGCTAAGAACAGTATTTCCACCAAACCAATAAAAACCCTACAGAAACGCGATCGAGTAAATAATGTAGTTATATTTAGTATTTTTTTTATTATTATTATAAATCAACAGGTATTAATCCTTCCACCATTGTTTGTGCAATTACGAATCCATTACAATTTGAAATTTGAATTTTTTTTAGTGCTTTCAAGTTCTTGGTCAACACATGGCAATGTTTATTGCGGGTCCTTGCAACGACACTAAGACACCGAATAATAAAGTGACAGTTTTCTCTCTGCCAAAAGCAGATGCATCCACCTCATTGCCCACTGTTTTTACCAATAAGACAAAGTAGTGAGACAGCAGTGCTCTACCAGATCAGGAAATGCAAGCACAGTCTTACCATCACCAGATGTAATCTATGAATTTTGGAGCAGAAACTCGCCATTCTCTGAAGGGACACAAAAATGGCAACCGCCTTATCATGAAAAGAAAGCCAAAGTAAAATTTTTTTTTTACCTTAATGGGCAGGTCATCATTGTGTATAAATTAAAACACAAAATGCCTTTAGATGTTCATTTATTCATCTCATCTGCATAGGAATAAATAATAGCATCAAAGGAACTAATAACAAGGAAGGTATTTTTTATGCATCGGTCATCTAATAAAAGTAAATATGAGAGAAACAGCCCAAGTTTAAACCCTTTGAGAGGCATTGTTTTTAAAGCCCTTGGCCTTGCACTAGATGTGACACAGACGAGCGTCCACATGTGTTGTTTGAACGTAGTATCTAAGGCATTCATTTTGCGCCTGAATTGGGGAAAAATGCTTTGATAGCACATTTCAGTGCGACTTAACTTGGCGGGGAAACGAACCGAGCCATGAAAGCCTGGCCACAGCGACAGCACCCTCACTTCACAGCCAGCGTGGCTCGGAAGGCGGCTCGCAGCACAAACGAGCACTTCCACTCAAGGCACTTTTCGGCGTTCTGCCACCCAGACGGAAAAGTGGACGAAGCCAAGGGGCGACTTTGCCCACTTCTGGCCCGCAGCCTCTCCGAAGACACTCGTGTCAACGCCGCGCTTCCACTCCTCGCACTCGCGCTATTTCGCTCAGCAACGCCCGCCGCGCACAAGCACGGTGGAAACACGCTCAAGTAAACGGGCCGCGTACGCCGTGCCTCCGAGCGGCTCCTCCATGTTCGCTGTCGCTGAGGCGGGCAACTCGAGCCCCACGGCCCCACGCGGTCACGCCTCTGTGCGACTCACCAGCTCGGGCGCGCTTCGTCCTCTCCGTTCCCCACGTAAAGATGTGGAATTTTCTTCAGTCAAGTTACAAACGGTTGTGGACGGTGTCACGGGCTCCGAACGCCTTGGGCGACGGAGAGAGAGAGAGACAGGGGGGCGTCTGGAAACTTTTTTCTTCTTCTTCTTCTTCTTCGCTTCTCTTCTCTTCCTCTGCGTTCCCCCTCCTCCTCCCAACCGCTACGGTCACGAAAAGCTACTTCCGCGAGCGGAGTCGCTACGTCACACGGCTTGGCGTCCGCACCTGGCCGGTGCGCACGGCGCCCGGTTGCGCCACGAAAAGTAATAAAAGCGAGCTGTGCTGCCATTTTTCGCCATCCTTACTGCCCTGCGCTTGCTCGGCTTGCTGTGCTTGCTGGCTGCAATGGTGGCCGTGCTAATGGTCAACGCAGTGGTGTTACCTGACTAAAACGTGTTCCCAAAAACCTCTAACTGACGTGTTTGGCACGCAATAAATACCAATAACTGCTAAGAAAAGACACTCCATTTTAATGTTCTTATGTTACCACGTATAATGGTCTCTAATTTTTTCTCAGAAATGTCCCATAACTTATTTTTTTATTATATTTAGATAAAATGTACAATAAACAACGCGCTAAGTATATAACATTTCATTTCCCTTTCAAAATCCTAATCCTCCACTAAGAACCTAAATCTAATTTTATATGAATGGTGCTCAAACTGCTGATTATTCATATAAAACGTGCAGATAGATATGCTTATTGTTGACCTTTGTTTTATATATAGGTAGTTTTCCCAATACTAACATTTCATATAGCGATGTACCGAAACGCTTTCTGCATTTGCGACAGATATTCCGTAACTCATGTTCTGTGTTAAATTCCTGGTCGAGTCAAACGAATGTTTTAATCTATTTATAACTTTGTTCTAACCAAACTGAAACCAAAGCGGAAGGAACTCATATGTTTAGTGGATGACAAAATTCACCCGAAACACACAGTGAGCACGGGAGGAGAATGCGGGAGTCCGATCGAAGTGACCTGTATAGTTTGTCCTTCTCTTTCCACATCCTGTTTTTGCAGATAACCTCAGCAGCCCTCCCCCGTCCTCTCTAGGTATCAGCAGAGACAAAGAGAGGCAGAATGAATAAGACCAGATCAAGCGATTTGGAGAAAAAAAAAAGCTGAAAACTGATTTCCGAAAAGGTGAAAAATTGCTTTTAAATGACAATTTTTCTGATGAAAAATATTTCCAGTTCAGAAAGGTTTGGCTCACATCAGAAGCTATTACAGACGTATATTGCATAAATGCTCTTGGAATTGAACACGACGCTGGATCTGTCATGAAGTCAGCAACGTTAAATACTTAAAATCCCATTTAAGGTGTAGATGTGCTCCATATTAATTGTCCGTGCGACTTTCCCAAATTTACTCAGGATGTGCTGATGTCAAGACGCGACTATTTTCGTAGTTCATGCCGAGGTCTATACAGCGGCCACGACAGTTAGTAATAAAAAGTATACTGCATACCGACTTTCGGCTGCTCCCCTCAGGGGTCGCCACAGCGGATCGGCTCGGCCGCATATAAAAATAACAGTTTAACGGTACTTTTGTCCTCCCTGCTTTGTGCGCCCGCGCCTCCTGCTGGTACGACTTTCACCAAGTCGTACAGAAAGCAAGTTTTCTGATTCGAATAGATAGCGCCACGTTAACGTTGTGATAAATATTAAAAAGACCGATAATACTTTTATGCTATGATTAATGTTTGCACGAAATAGTTATGTTTGTATACAGACGCTTTGATTCATAAAATTATGTGAATTCGTTGACGCTTGTAGACAGCGTTACGTCGCTAGAATATTTCACTTGCTTGCTGCGTTTCCCCGCTACTGTTTGTTGTTTAACTGCTTTTCTGCGTTTTATGTACATAACCAGAGGTATTTTGACGAGGGACCGCTTAGCAGCGGACTGCCATGCTGACCCGGCGCGGAGAGCAGCGGGGTTGCATTTCAGTGCGACACAGAGCCCAGTTGGTCCGACTTCCGCGGTTGGTGCGCCGCAGGCCCTGTCCCCGCCTTCCTACAACGCCATTGGCTTCTTATGTGCAGAATGGCGTTATGTACTCTTTGATTGGTCGCCTGGTGTCACCGGGCGCTTGAGCGACGCTCAGCAGAGACGACTCAGGAGGGCAGCGGTCGAGGTACCGGAAGGTAAAGGAAGTCGCCGGTCGCTCGGTCGCTCCTTCTTTATCGGTAATCCCAACTGCCGTTTGTAAGACTCAAGATCCCGGTAACGTCATTCCACTCGGATAAATCCATTCCGCATTAGGCGGCCCGTTGTCGCCCTCGCTCAATGCGCCAGCGGAAAATTGTTGAACCGCGGCGAAGTGACACGGGTTGTGACATCTGCAGGTTAATCTCACAGCCGCTCTTGTTCGAAAGAACATGACTTTATTTTTAATAGCGGGCTGAAAAGTCATACGTTTAGCTACGCTGACGCTAATGATTGTTGAACTGAGCAATTTGAAGGCTGGTGGCCGTCGTGCAGCTCCATACGAAGTTATGAACACGAACGAAAGTGTTGTGCGTTCACTTTTCACCGTGACTGAGGGATTTTGAGAGGCGCTCCCTCAGACCGTTTGAACTGAACGTCCCGTTCAACGTTGTCTCCTGTCTGCCAGTCGAAGCCCGGCCCGGTCCTTCCTCTGGACTGGATGCTGCACGCGCTGCCTCGAACCCTGAGAGCGGCTGAGCGCGTGAGGCGAGTGGCAGCCCAGGTCACAGTCATGTCGCAAAACCACGTGAACTGCAGTGCCTCCTCCCAGGCTGAAGGAGGCGCCGTCACCGCTGCTATTATCATTATTGGAGACGAGATTCTCAAGGTCAGGAGAGAGAATTTTTTCCTTTCTTTCTGTAAAACTAAAACAACAGTTTGCTGCACTTCTGCGGTGTTTTCTTTTTTATCATCATCTTCACTCTTTGCTAATCATTTTAGCACTTTAACAACCCTTGCAATATTTCACCTCCTTCCTAGCAGAGTTCCCTAAAAAAAACAATGAGCTGATACTTCCTTTTGGAAGTCAAGCTGCTCATCTCTTGGCGGGAACCCACATTAAGCTCTCCAAAAAGCAGCATTTCAGCACAGCTTTAACGTGCACAGATTCCAGTGACATTGATTTTAAAATAACTACAGTGTTACTGTTTTAGCATAAACTGAACAGCTGTGCAACAAAAAAGCTACCACATTTACATTTTGTATACCTGTATTTCTCAGATGCTTTCCTCCAAAGTGACAAACAACTAAAAGTAAAAATGTGCACAAAAGTGCAAGACAGGGCTTAGATGCTTACAAAATTGAACCTTTTTCATTCAGTATCACTGTTGCTATAGTGCATGCATTCAAGCAGCTATCGATTAACATAAAATGTGAATAGGAAATACACGGATAAAAAATAGCAGGTGGTGAAGGAATAACTTGGGTTTCGTGAGCTTGGGAAGCAAATGGATCTGAAAAGATCTTTCTTGAGTGCTGGAATGGAATCAACAGTTCTAAAGGATAGAGGAACTTAATTCCATCACTTTGGGACCAAGGATGAGAATTGATAGTCATTAGATTTTGGACCCCTTGTGACGGACAAACAGGTGGCCAGAGATGGAGGAGAGTGTAATGTTCCTGCTGGGGTGACCTTCTTGATATCTATAACCAGAGGTCTGAACTTGATATGGGCAGATACAAGTCAATGGAGAGAAACAAGATGGGAAACAAATGGGAATGCTTGGGTAGGTGAAACAGCTTGTGTTACACTATTCTGTAATAGTTGAGCAGGGCTGATGGTAGAGCCTGGAAGATGAGACACGGTGGAGTTGCAGTAAAGTGAAACGTGAGGTTCCGGTGAATGTGACAATTGTTAAAGAGTATATGTGTGTAAGAGCAGCTTATGGCTTCAACTTGTTAGAAGAAGCAAAGACTAGAGTCAATTGTTACAACCACGCTTTTGACTTCCGGGGAGGATGACCTGAGAGAGTTGTGTAGTGAGAAGGAGCTCTTGATGGGGGAAAGGCCAGCAGCGAGGTAGAGAATTTCATTCTTGGAGAACTTGCGGGTGGTGATCAGTCACCCAAGCAGATATGTCAGAAAGAGTCCTAGATAAACCATTTGATAGTAAAAACACCACTGCACAATTCAAAATAAAACTGATAATCAGCTTCATTTGTTCACAGAAGAAAAATGCTTTTTAGGTAGCTCACTTTTTATGCTCAGTTTAAATTTATGAAGCATTGTTTACAGGAGGCTAGATAGTCTCCTTGCGTATTGGCTTTGAATATAAAACTGCTTATTACAGCAAAAGTCCACTTTAACGTGATAAGTGGAGTCCAGGAAATTCAGTGGCATAAAATGCAGGGTCACCTTAGTGTGAGGTTAATGAAAAACAGTATTTTTTGAGTCATATTTCTGCTCTGTGGAAAGAAATAAAAATTTCATTTATTTGTTTTCATTTACTAGACAGGTAGGAAATGGACTGAGTATTCCCAACAATCCATCCTCATGACAAATATAATATGTGCTAATACTAGTAGACTAATAACACTCTAACATCCCACTTTGACTACGAAGTGTGCAGTATTATTGAAGGACCAACAATCCTAATTATATTAATAAAAAATTGTACACAAACATATATCATCTTCTGTAAACCCTGTACATTCGTCGCTATCAGAAGAAGGTACTGGTGATTGGAAAGGGAGCAGGAGGACTGAAGCCAATCTTCATTCATGTTGTATCCAAATTCGTTGTATCGTGTGGCATGTTATTACAGAGTTTGACTGTACGTGGCCATTATTGTGTTAATTAAGAAAAGCTAATGGTAAAATTGTAGGGACACCAGCGGAGAAAAGTGATGTGTTGGATTTATGCAGACTTATGTTGAGTTAAGTCCAAGAGCTAAAGACAAACGGAAGTTTTTCCTCATCTACTCACAGGATGTTGTCCATCAGCAGATCAAAATAACATCCATCCACCCATCATCAGTCATCATTTGTCCTTATCCAGGGTCACAGTGGTCTTGAGTTTATAGGGGAAGCATAGGGTGTGAGGGACGAAACAACCTGGATGGGACACCAGTCCATCGCAAGGCAATTATAGGTGCAAATTTACTTACGATGCACACACCACAAGCAATTTAAAGTCACCAAATCCACAGAAACAGATCTTTGGACTGTGGGATGAAATCAGAGCCCCCGGAAGAAACCCGCTGAAGCACGGGGAGAATATGCAAACCTCATATAGAATGAACTGGACTCCAAACCACATCTATAACAACAGCCCAGGAGCTCCACACCCCAGGTCCTATTCTTTGCGCCACTTTTCCATCCTAGCAGCCTAAAATGGAAACAGCAAGAAAAATAATTAATCTTCTCTTTGTCCATTTCTCTCGCCTTAGAGGTGCTGTAATTGGATTTAATGTATTGCATTTAACAGTGGGTCTGCATTCAGAGCATTCATTACTTTGTGGGATTTGTGATATTAACATGAAGACACTGAGCACGTGTGCAAGAAAGATCCAACCCGTCTTCCCAGAGCGTTAAGATTTACCACCATCCCATCTACCCAGTGGGCCTGAACACAAGCCAGACCAGGTCCACATCTGTCTACATTTAAGCTCAGAATGCCTGTTTGCTGGGTGTGGAACCACATTCCACTATGAATAGATGTTTGGATGTTGGAGAGGTGGAGACTGTGCTGGTCCTGTGGTCTATCTTTCCTCTGCAGTGAGAGACCCAGAGTGCTAGCTGACTCCTGGGAGGACCAATGTTTGTCCTGTCGACCTGCTGGGCCCTAGGGTTGGCAGCCATCCAAAGCTATGAATAGTGCGGCTGTGCCATGTTGCCCAGCGATAGTGATGCTCTTGCTCCCTCTGTAGCCAGAACTCCAGCAAAGGGTAGCAGGGGACTGAAAGCATTGCATATGTAATATAGGCAACATGTGCCACAGACAGATGGGTTGTTTTTTTCAACAGTACATCAGCAGCACTAAGAAGTTTGACTATGGACCGAAAAAAATCAGGATTTACAAGGGAAATATTTTCTGTGTATCACTTTTTCATTTAGTGCAGGCATCCTTCTTTACCCGAATATAATTTGTTCCTGAAAACATGTCGCAACGCAAAACTTTGGATAGTGGGACCCTATATTCCCTTATTTTAAATGGGAAATATAATAATGCATTTCCAGCACATCCCGAAACCCCAACCAATTTCCCCAACTATCACTAAAACACTCTTAAAAACCCATATATCAGTCCACCCAAGGATTTATTTACAAGCTTTTCCACTTTTTTAGCATATATTTTCACTTAGTGATGTGGGGACAATGCTAGCAGTAATCAGAAGACATTTAGAAAATGCGAGCACGAGACAAAATCGTGTTTGAGAAAGCAGCTGAGGTGTATGCAGTGCACTTTTACTTTTTCCGGTCAGAAATCCCATTGGAATTGTGTGCTTAAAAACTCCAGGGCCACAGTCACTGCTCCCGGGTAGCTGTTACTTTTAACTTGATCAGGTCTCTCGAGGATGTCATAACTGCACTTTCTGTTAAATGCATACATACATAACTTTTACCACCAGTTCCTTTTCATTGAATTAACCAACACACCCAAAATGGCCAACATTTCTTCTCTGGATTTACATTTACTTCCCATAATGCTCCACTCTCTTAAAGCACAGTCCTATCGCTATGCATCCTCTCACCCACCCCGGCACACAACTTCATTTTCGCTAGCACATGCTTTGAAATTTTTTTAAATGCAGTTTTGTTATAGTTTTTTTAAAATTTTTTTATATTGGGATAGGGAATTTTGGGCACAAAGTCGTGCAGTTTGTTACTGCAAATATTGAGGTAGCAAAAGTTTGGATTCAGGGATACCTGTATTTACTCTATGTTTTAAAAAAACTTATTTCCTTAGCATTGTCTCTGACTAATGTTGTCCTTTTGTACCCATAGGGCCATACACAGGACACCAACAGTAACTTCCTGTGCCGCGCGCTGCGTAACCTGGGGGTGTGTGTGCAGCGAATTGTCGTGGTGCCTGACCAGCAGGATGTCATCGCCAGGGAGGTGGCTGCACTCTCGCCCCTCTGCACCCATCTGATCACCTCTGGGGGCATTGGCCCCACCCATGATGATGTCACCTTTGAAGGCGTAGCAATGGCCTTTGGTGAAAAGCTCCAGTCTCACCCGGAGCTCTTGAAACTGGCGAAGGAGTTCTTTGGGACAGTAGACCCAGGAAGTGCTGCCATGAAGCTGGCACTGGTGCCAGAGAGCTCCACGTTGAACTACGGCACGGATCCACAGACAGGAAAGCCGCTGCGTTACCCGCTGATCAGTGTGCGCAATGTCTACATCTTCCCTGGCATCCCCTCCCTCTTGGAAAGGGCCTTCAACGGACTCAAGCACCTATTTGCCAGCTCTGGCATCACATTCCACACCCGGGAGGTTTTTGTCGATGCAGATGAGGCGGAGCTTGCACCGGTCCTGACCAAGCTTCAGGCAGTGTGGGGGAAGAAGGTTTCTCTGGGCTCCTACCCGGACTGGCTGAGTAACTATCACCGGGTCCGCTTGGTTCTGGACTCGGACAGCGCGGAAGAAGTGGAGGTGGCCCGGAGTCAGCTGGTAGAGGAGCTGCCAAAGGGCAGCGTGGTGCCGCTGGTAACGGACCCAGTCTCACTGGCCATGGCAGAGGTGTACAGGCTGGCTAATACGGGTGAGACTGACCACAAGAAGAATTCGTCTACATTAAATGTAAAGCGCGCTGAGTGTGGAACATAAGTATTTAGGAAGAGGGGAAGTGAGGAAAGATGAAATAAGTGAATGGGAAGATAAGGCAAGAGCGGAGCAGAATGAAGGGTTTGAGTAGGGCAGATGGAAGTAGGGAAAAATGAAAGAGGATAAAAATAGAAAATGAGGTACAGTCATTCATCTGGCTCACTCAAGTTTCCTCATGTTGAAGAGTTCAGATAGAATAGTGGGGTAAGGCAGCTACAAGAAAGTGCAAATGTTTTGCTACAGTAAACACTGCAGCAAGAGGCAGCAACAGAAAATGGTGAATTTGGGAAAGGGAAAAGAATACAGGTACCAAACTGGGAATAAAAAACAGTCCTGTGAGAAGAGCTCAGACACCACTTATCACTCCCTTGGCTTCCACAGGTACGCCATTGGGCCAGAAAGTGAAGTCTGCCTTGAGGGTGATCGAGATGGCGCTGCAGCAGTACTCTGTGGAAGAGATCTGTGTGGGCTTTAATGGAGGCAAAGACTGCACAGTATTGCTGCACCTGTACTACGCTGCACTTAGAAGGTGAGGGGAAAGTTGCAAGTAGGAAGGTCAGTTTAACCTATACCTGCTTATCGCTGCCTCCAGAAAACTCATTTTAATTTGGTATGGCATGAATGATAAGGAGCAGAGATGTGCTATCTCTCTCTCTCTCTCGCCATCTCACTCTGTATTACTTAATAGTTGTATCCTTTACACTTAACGCTCACCCATGCTGAATAAGCAGTGAGCCGTGGTGTGTGGGTGATGTCATTTGTTCATCTGTGTGGGTGAAAAGTAAATTTTTTATTTATGAAACACAGGGGCGGGCGTTGCTCCTGAATCCGCTGATTCTGAGGATAGCGTGATTTTTTATACATTTATTTATTTTTTTGGTGCAATTAACAATAAATTAATACAGTGGCTAAAAATGTTTTTGCGGGACGTTTTCTTTCTTAGGAAATACCCGGAGGGGAAGGACCGCGTTAAAGCGCTCTACATCCGCATCGTGTCCCCATTTCCTGAGATGGAGAGATTTCTGCAGGACACTGCAAAGAGGTGGGGTGACCTCTTCTCTGGCGTATGCTGGCTCCTCTTCACCTTTCCCTCTGTGATGCATCCGGGTGCCGCCGCCTGACAGTTGTTCACCTGCATTTACTACAGTTTTAACTGCCCTCCGCATGGCAACTACCGGTTGCTGGGGAACTGCAGTAACCCTGCTGTAGATCTTTCTGCTGAGTGAACAAGTTAGGTGGTGGCAAAGTAAAAATGGGGATAAGCACATTTTAGGCTGAGTGGAAAAACAGTGTATAAGCAGCTTATTCCCATGTGCTTCAGATGTTGAAACAGGCAACATAGTGACAGTAATGATTATAAGATCTCTTATCCTTGTCCTTCCAAATATAGTCAAGTCTGTTAATTCAGTTTGTTTACATTTATTGGTCTGGCAGTTGCTTTTCCCAAAATCGATGTACAACTCGGTACATAAAAATTCATTTCACGCAAAGATCTTAATATACAGGTATAGGATTGTCAAGACAGTTTCTATGTCACCTTTTTTGCTGGCACACATAACTAGAGGAAGATAGGACATAAGAAGATGATCTTGACAGACGTTGTGATGCAAATATTTCTGGCTGTCAGTAGATCAGGTTAGTATGGAGGACAAGGAATGGATAGCACCACACTCTGGACCTGGAGCGGTGTAGAGTTGTCCTGGGAGATATTGGTGGATTTTGCCAATGTTATAAAGGAGGTATCTGCGGGATTGTGGTGTGGCTTCATTTTCCTGATAGACGAGAGTTAGCTGGATGAGATGAACGAATGCCTAGTTCAGCTGCGCTCCAGACAGTTGGCTGGACCTTTCAGGAAATGGAGGCACTTAAGTCTCGGAGCGTTGTAGGTGGTAGATCATAGGCAAAATGTTGGAGAGATAAATTACAGTATGAGAGGATGCATGTTGTGTAGGGGAAAAGAGTGAAAGAGCTGAATATGAGTAGCAGTGACGGGAGAACCTGTGAGAGGCATCAGAGGTAGTCCAGATGGAGAAGAGGAAGAGACCCAGCACTGAGCCCTTAAGAACACCAGTTGAGAGGGACTCAGTGGAAGCCATGAAAGCAAAACCAAACACTGAATTGAAAGCGTAAATGCACATTTTTCACAGCAGCAGCACGAGTAAATATGTGTAGAAATACTTTAGTTTCTGCTTTCAAGGACAAGGGAAACTACACAGATCAGCCACAACTTTAAAACCACTTGCCTAATATTGCATAGGTCCCCCTCGTGCCGCCAAAACGGCTCTAACCCATCGAGGTATGGACTCCACAAGACCTCTGAAGGTGCCCTGTGGTATCCGGCACCAAGATGTTAGCGGCAGCTCCTTCAAGTCCTGCAAGTTGTGAAGTGGGGCCTACATGGATCAAACTTGTTTTTCCAGCACGTCTCACAGATGCTCGATCAGATTGAGATCTGGGGAATTTGGAGACAACACCTTGAACTCTTTGTCACGGCCGTCCACGTGATATAAAAGAAAACGTGATTTGTCACACCGGGTCATCTTCCTGCATTGTTCCACGGTCCAGTTCTTACGCTCACGTGCCCATTGTAGGCGTTTTTGGCAGTGGATAAGGGGTCCAAATGGGCACTCTGACCAGTCTGCGGCAACGCAGCCCCGTACGCAGCAAACTGTTGTGCACTGTGTGTTCTGACACCTTTCTATCATGGCCAGCATTAAGGTTTTCAGCAATTTCTGCTACGGTAGCTCTTGGGTGGGATCGGACCAGACGGGCTAGCTTTCGCTCCCCTTGCACTTCAGTGAGCCTTAAGCGGTTCACCGGTTTTCCTTTCTTGGACCATTTTTGGTAGGTTCTGTACTAATCGCTGTATAGCGGGAACACCCCACAAGACCTGCCGTTTTGGAGATGCTCTAACCCAGTCGTCTAGCCATCACAATTTGACAAAGTTGCTCAGATCCTTACGCTTGACTATGTTTCCTGCTTCCAACACATCAACTTCAAGAACTGACTGTTCCCTTGCTGCCAAATATATCCCCTCACCCCTTGACTGGTGCCAATGTAACCAGATAATCAATGTTATTCACTTCACATGTCTGGTTTTAACGTTGTGGCTGATCGGTGTATAATATACCCGTTTTGTTTAAAATTAATTTTGCTTAGGTATATTTACCTTTCCTACTGTATACTTAACCGAAAGACACCGAAAGTTCCTAGCAGTGTTACTAGCCTGTTGTCCCTGGATGGACATCAAGGACAGATTTATATGTTGTTGCCTTGTCTAGACTTTAAATGTGTTAAGGACCCAAAATTGTTGCCTGTGACCTTCACCCCACCAACCCATACTGCAGTGCTAGGCAAAGCTTTACCATGTTCTCTTTAAATGTGCAGATATGACTTGGAGCTGTTCTCAGTTGAGGGCAGTATCCGCCAGGCGCTGAGCGAAGTCAGGGAACGGAGACCAGAGCTGAGAGCGGTGCTCATGGGAACCCGGCGGACAGACCCGTACTCTCACACCCTTACCCCGCTGTGCCCCACTGACCCCGACTGGCCAGAGTACATGCGTGTCAACCCACTCCTGGTGAGAATCACCTTTGGGATTTACATGGAGACCACTTTGGTTTAAGTCTTCTCTTTTCAAAAGTGACTTGTTGAAAAATATAGTACGAAAGCTTTTCCTTAAGCAGTTTTCTTGGCGCCGAAACAATTTATTTATTTTAATCCAGTTATTAGCCTTACGTCAGGTGAAGTTTTCGAAGGTACGACTAATGATGCAAGATTATCGAAAACAAAATGGAGTTCATTACTGCGGTCCCTTTGAGCCTGAAATTTGAATTATCCTGCTCCTCTCCTGTAATGCAAAGTGATCACATTTATTAACACGCAACGCTGCCACTCGAACAGCGCTTTAAGTGGATAACACGCACAAGAGCTGCGGACTCTCTGCGGTCGTCCACAACAATGCCCGCACGCTTGTTTTATTTTAATGATTTGGTTTGTTGCCCGTGTGCTACGAGACGGTTTACATCCAGTTAACAGTCCTGTCTCGGTTTCTCTTAGGACTGGAGCTACCACGATGTCTGGTCATTCCTGAGGACTCTGTATGTCCCCTACTGCATTCTCTATGATAAAGGGTGAGGATGCTCTTCTTTCTGTGTTGTTTGTCTTCTGCTGTCTTCTCCACTTTTCCATACTTGGCACGCATCCCTCTTCAGCTGCCGCCGCAGGATCCGGGTCGGCTATTGTCCTTAGGCCGTAGCGCCGAGATGTTTCGCGCCAACGTCGAGTGTCTTTTTCTATCCCAGCTACACCTCTCTGGGCAGCATGGACGACACCACGAGGAACCCTGCACTGAAAGCGGTCGACGAAAGGGGCATAACCCGATACAAACGCGCCTACCAGCTGGAGAACGCCGAGGAGGAGCGCAACCCTCGTGTTTGATGTCGCGCCGACGCCTTCGAATCTGCCCCGCGGATGCCGACAGGGTCCACGTTTCTTTTGTAAAGGCAGAAGGAAGAACAAAGGCACGAGCCAATAAAAAAGCTCCTTGTGGGAATGAATCCAGTCCATCACTGTGCCTGCGTGGCGTTCCGAAGTCATGTGGGTTTCGTAAGTACGGTATTTGCAGGCACGGGGTCCGGTGGGGTAATGCGGTCTCGCCTCTGTAGTCCTCTTGAGCGCAGAGGTGGCTGCGACTCACCTGTTAGGAAGGAAAAGGGAACAAGGCTCCGTACCACCCGGGCCCGCGGGAGCCTGCGTCTTCGGTCACGCCGGCAACCGGGAGTTCAGAACCTCCATTCCCTGTGGCCCGTAGTCAAGTGTTGGTGTCTCTTTTAGGCAGAACGCTTGCTTGAATTCTGCAGCCTGCTGGAACGCGTGGAGGCAACGCGAGTGAAGTGCGGTGAAAACTGCGGTGCGAAGAGGATGTTTGCGCGTTTGCGCGTTCCCGGTCGCGGAAAACGAACGCGGTTCAAAACGGTCCGATTCGCATCAATTCCTGCACAAGTCGTTTCATCCATTTGTGGCCACAAAATGAGACATGGATGAACGAGCGAATTCGCTGTACACTCGAACCTCCGTGTCACCGCGTCGCCCTCCTTGCTTTGGCGCTGCCATTAAAATCGCGTCGTTCGCCTCAGGAGCGACAGGGAACTTGACGCCAAGATGGCGCGCCAGCCTGCAGTTCCCCGGCCGGGCCGGCCGCAAGGGTGCGCTGTGCCCCCGCGATTACAGCCGTTTACTCCGCCACGTTGAATGCCGCTCGATCGATGGATCGATGGATCGATCGATCTCTGCTCTCCGCCTGGAAATGAGTCAACGCCTCGGCAACGGGGATCGATGCGGGCCGATCTAATAAAGCGCCGCGCTGTTACGCCTCCAATTGCCGGGCCGCCCCCCGGCGCGTCGCGACGCCCTTATTCGAAGCGACAGAAACACGGGCCCCGGTGCCTTAGAGTCACTATTATTAGCATTTCTATTATTACTATTATTACTATTATTATTGCTGTTATCAGCAGGGGAAGCAGGTGGTTGCAGTTGCCATTCGGCGCACCTGCGCTCGAATCCCACCTTCTGCTGCCGTGCCCTACCGACCTCGACCTGCTCCAGGTAAAAATGTAAGAAAATGGCTTTTATATATATATATATATATATATATATAGTTTTTGTTTTTTTGTTTTTATTATTTATACTTACATTCATGATGTCTGCATCTATCTTGGGGGAGGGAGGACAGAGAGGATTTTTGGTGCAAAGTTATTCTGCGCGTGAATTTCCCTAAAGCAGGAAATCTGAAGTTATGGTCGATTTTGTGACGTTCTTGTCCCACGTTTTGTTTTCGCCAACCCTCTGCACATTGAAGGGATGTTGACATCCTTCAATGGTTTAAAAAAGAGCAAATTAAAGCTAAAAAGTTCCATTAGCAAAGATTAAAAAAAGAAAAAAATTGATGGAAAATAAACTTAAGCGGCAGCAAATTTGCCTGAAGCGAAATCAAATAGCTGAATTGACAGTCAACTTTTAGTTGAAATTATTATTATCAACAATAAACATGCACAGTTCTTCCTTTTAAAGATGTGGAAGATGCCCGGGTGTGTAGCACTTGCAGACGCCGCTCTCCCGTAAGCGTGTTGCTGCGCTCCGGTTCCCCTGCCTCAGCGTGTGACCGTCCGCAGCCGCCTGCCTCTCGGTTCCCGGAGGTGCGAGCGGGCAGCTTTCGCTCTTCTTCCCGTTCCTCTTAATCACTTCATTGGCCTCGATGAAGTTTGATGTTGTCAGCCGTCCGGTCCCGGTCATATTCCGGTCCCGGTCCCGGTCTTGGTCCTGGTCCTGCAGCACCATTCTGTGAGTTAGCGTTACAGCACTTAAGCACTTGATTGAAGTAATTGTTTCTATAAATGAACCGATTTGGCCTTCGCGCTCTGTGTTGAGATCGGGAGCTGGAGATCCTGCAGATGATGCGGACCAGAAGGGCCACACAGGACGCCCGTCCCCTGTCCGCCGCATTATTTCTTCGAATACCTACAGACTTTGGCTTCACCCGTTTCCTATTAGTAAAATCACAATGAACTAATAACCAGAGTAGTTAACACCAGGGGTGGGCATCGGGTTCGTGCGGAGCTGGCATGTTCTCCCCCTTGGTGTGCCAGTTTGCTCCCACAGTCCTAAGAGGCGTGTTTCGTGTAAACCGAGCCATGGACCGCTTTCCCGCTCAGCGCACCCAGGGACCTTGTGGCAAAGGAAACTGGATGGACAGAAGGTCAGCAACTGTGAAGATGAGATTACCCAAAACACATTAAAACCTCCATTACGGGTACCTCGTACAGCACTGTTTCATAGCATCGCTCTAGTTTCAGTCCTTTGAGTAATTCATTACAACAATTTGCCGTATTTTGAAATATTTTCAGTGTTTGTTTGCTATTAATAAAGGTATGACTGATCTATTTAGCCTTATGTTGCGCACGTGCAGTTTCCAAGCCCCATTTATGGTATTTGCTGAGCTAACAGCTCCATTCCTACAGCGCGGGTTTTGGCAAATATGTGTAGCGTGCAGTACAGGGTACCTCGGTGTGGTGTAAAACGGGGTACTGTTTTTTTCCAGGGTTTATAATGTTTGCATGGATTCTCCAGTCTTTGCAACACACACACACACACACACACACATTACACAACCCTATCACACACACTGGGGTGAGAAAAATTGCCTTAAGGCAAAAATTCAGTTCACACACTTTTCGGTTGAATTGGGAACTTCAAATTGCCTATAAAATACAAGTATTACCACTACTACTACTAATAATAATTCACTGCTCTATAAGAGATTATTATTATTAGTAGTAGCAGCAATAATAATTTATTATTATTACTGTTGTTGTTAAAGTGGTCTATAAGAGGCCATTGTTATTATTATAGTTGTTGTTATTTACCTGGCATCAAAGTAGTTTACAAGGATTGACTGTTATAAGGTAAAAAGTGCTTAAAAGTTACTGGCACAGAGCTACTGTGCAGAGGTAAGTAAATATGCAAATCCATGCAATTCGGTTGTCTGCCATAAAAAAACTGGCCTTGTGACGATAGCTCTTCTCACAGTTGTCAGAAATTTATACTGTAGAAGAAAAAAATATCAGATCGACACAATTTTTTCATTGTGAAAAATCCAGTGAAAGCTGAACTGAAAATATCTTTAAAAATGTTTTGCCTTCAAATAAAACCGTAATCCGGAAAGGCAAAATGGACCCAGCTGTTGATCGATGGGCATTACACCTTATTAAGTGGTCAAAATCTTGGTTTCAAAAGATCGTTGAATTTCAGCGTTTGTCATTTTGGTGTGAAATAATATTAAAGGAAAATACAGTGGCTGCTCACTGAAGGCCATCGTTCCCTGGGTGTTTATTGGGTTAAATTTACGTGGAAACGTGGAAACGGGCCTTGGTGGCGGGGAAGCTATTTCACCGCCAGGTTCTGTTCGTCCATCACCTGTTCATGAGGGCATAGAGCAGGTGTATGCAAATGAGCACTTAGCTTGTTCATTTTCTGCCTGCATATCTATTTAACAGGGTATGGTATATGTATGGTTTTTTACCCATAAGCCCATTGTCATTTTCCAGCTTATGCACCTTTTTTTTATGTCATCTCCTTACCTGAATCTAGTCTGTTCCCGAAAACAGGGATTGAGAATTGATGATTAGCGGAGCCAGGTTTCCATTATTTTAAATGGGAAAAATGATTCCAAAAGCGCCAACCAAATTCCCCAGATGTCACAAAAACACTTCAACACCTAAACAGTCTGCCAAGGATCTATGCATAATATAAAGCATTTAAAGCATCAATTGCATGATTATTGGATGCTTGATGGACTTGGTGTGCTTGCGTGCAGGACGGCGTCCTTCTGTACTGGAGTGAACGCATGTTTTGTTGTACTGTAAACAAAACACACTGAATTGGTAAACCTTAGAGCTGAATAAAACAAAAAAAGGCATGTTTACTTTTCTCGTGGCACACTTTATCCCCTTCCTATAATATATAGGCTTCTCTAGCCCTCTCTGGCTCATCTAAACTATTTAAAGGCATTTTCACTTGATAATGGGGCAAAAATAATGGTGAAAAACGTGTGGCCTTTTTAAATAGTGGGGGCATGAGATGCGACCCTGTGAACAATTGCGCCTCACTTGTGCAGTTCAAATGAGTTTCACCGAAGTGCAATTTGACCTCTTTTGGGTGCGGATGCAGGTAAGCGGGCTTTCAAGTTGGATGGTAAATTTTGGTGTGGAGAGATTATGGAAAGCATGGAATAGCTGTAATGTGCTTGAGCGGCCACAAGGGGCTGTAGTGGGTAGGGTTGGCGTCCCTCAGTTCCTGGGCTGTGTGGTCGGCTGTGGGTTAGAATCCGGTTCAGTATGTGTATAGTTTGCATGTTTGCAAAGATACAGCTGAGCCGGTGAGTCTAAATCACAGTAGATAGATAGATAGATAGATAGATAGATAGATATTCCCCTGGCATGGACAGTTGTACCCCTGTACTTGTAGCCAGGCCTTCTGGAAAAGACTGTGGACCACTATGACCCTGTACTGATCTAACGGTTAATAAACTGAAGTTGCATGATGTAAACATAATTCTTATTCTTATTATTCTTCTTCTTATTCTTATTCTTGATGTTATTATTACTACTACTACTGGGGGCACTCGACTTAAGGCTGCAGGCCAAGCAGGGGGGAAGGGGGGTTACTCACAGCCAAGACCTTTCATGTAGTTCCCAGAATTCGGCAGTCAGTAAGCAAGGCCGCTGCGTGTGTCTGACTTTTTAAAACATCCTTTGTTTTCTTTTCCGAAAGTAAGAGAATTTTTAAACCAAGCTGAGCTGCAATTCAATTCACGAAACTTGTTTCGTGCGTGTGGCTGTGCAATACGATTTATATTATATATGGCCTATAATTAGTTTAGTAAAATAACAGTTTATTCTGTTATTAAAACAGTAAATATCTGTATTTGGATGAATGGAGGTGACAGTTATATTAAAGTTTTCTTCCTGTAATTGTGTTTGCAGCAAGTGGCTTATTTAAAGGTAATTTTTCTGACACGCACAATGGCAGTTTTCCTTCTTTTTAAACAACTTTTAAACAATGCTCACTGCTGCGTGTGTGTGTGTAACAGGTTTACTCTTACTGCTATTAGTATTGAACTGTTACCGTTGAGGGGAGTGTTTGCATGAGAGTGTGTGTGCAGCTCAGTGCTACTTGTGGGAATGTGTGTGTTGGACTGTTACCGTGTGAGAAATGGTATCAGGTGTCTTATTTGCTCGGTAATCCAGGTCAGAGTCTTTACACGGATCAGACCCTGATGTACAAATTAACTCTGGATCCCTCCTTCGGCTCCTCTTGCGGTTCCGCGCTTCCGCTCCGCCAATCTCCTGTTCACCGGGGTAAAACCACGAGGTGCCGCGATCTCAAGAGGCGGAGAAACAAAGGATGGGGTATACGGCCGAGTGACGGCGAGGGAACGGGAAGCGAGGAAGAGGTGGTGATAACTGGACCTGAAGAGGTACAAATGGACAGAGTGAAGCGGTGACGGGGGAGAAGAAAGAGAAATTTTGCTTATTTGATCTGTTTCTTTATTCCTGCTATAAACCAAGTCCAACTGGGACCGAATGCAGGAAAGGGCTCAGTTTTCCCTGACAACTGCAATAAATACGTAGGCAGTGGGGGGCACGGCCGTTGGAGATGTGGCTTGGCCGTGTGGGGCATTTGCGCCACTTTTTCCCGATTTGGTTTCCTCCCATAGTCCAAAATTTTAAGTGAATCGCACACTCTAAGCGATCCAAAGCGTGACCCTGTGGCCACCCCGCGACAGACTGGCGTCCTGTCTGGGCTACGCACGCACACATGCACTCCTAGCCTTGCGGTCAGTAAATTTGGGATAGACTCCAGACCACTGCGACCCCGATAAGGAAAGCGAGTGCAGTAAATGCGCAGAATAAACACCGATGCTTATTTCTCATTTAGTGAGAACAGACCGCAGTGTTGCAAAGTGACCTTGCGGTTGGCGGCAACAACTTTTTTCTTAAATCCGTCACAAGCTTGGCAACAGCTCTGGGGTCGTGGAGCAGCCAGCTCTTCTGCGAGAGGGACACCGATGAGGTGACGGCAAGACACAAGGGTTCCCCGGCGTGCCAGCACATCCCGAGTCCGGTTTCCGCCTCCCCGGTACAAACCCCCCCGCGAGACCGGCCGATGTTCCTCATTCATACCGCGGGGCAGAAGGTCACCAGTGGAAGGAACCAGAACGTTTAAGGGCAGCTTGATTTACTCAGGCAAACAAAGCCAAGTTGCCCGGAACCCTCATGGGAATTGATATCGTGTCACAGAACGGCGAGACACTCGGTCAGATCCTGAAACTGGGATAACATCAGCAGTGAAGAGATTCTGGCGTTGATGTCGAGCTCTTCGTGTCCCCAAGTTCAAGGCTTTCACAACCCGCGTCATTGTTTTGCTCCAGAAACAACAGAAACCCAACGGTCAACGGCCTTGGCGGAAAAAGGACTTACTGGAGCTGCACGGCGGGGGGGGTGGAAGACAGACGAAAGGCCGATTTGGTTCTGCTGTTTTGTCTTTCTTCGTCCGCAAGGGTCAGGGTTCGATTCGGAAGAGCCATCCCTTGGCTTGTATGCAGAGATGCCTTAAACGCTGACGCAGACGTCGTCGGGGCTGCGCCAGAACACCTTCCTGTATCTTCAGCCGCTTCCACAGCTTCTCCCGCTTTCAGTCTGGAAGCTTCGGCCACCAAAAACGCGTGCGGGTTCGTAACGGCCGCACGCTAAACGTCCTGGCGGAAATGTTTTAACCGATGGAAATTGGCTGTGTACCGAGATGAAGTTTTAATGCGCGCTATTAATAATTAACCGTGCGTGGCACTCATGAGCTCCCCAAAGTTTTATAGACGGAGTCCGATTAACAACCGCTGATAAATGACGCCATTAAGGTGAGGATTGAAGTCAAAAACATCGCGCCGCCCGTGGCTTGCCGAACCCTACAGGAACGCCACCGCCTTTGTAGTTCGGTTCGCGCCCCGGCGACCGACGCACTGTTTACGCCCCAACGCCACGGCATTCGCATCCCGAAGGTGCGGTCCCCCGGTCAGCTCGATTCCCCCATTTTGCACATCCTGCATTTGCACGACAAACACGTGGTCTTGGGTTAGACGAACGCCTAGCGGTCGTCTTTGTTCAAGGTGACTCGGTGCTGTGCGGCCTAAGCGATGCGTTTTCGGGGGGAGGACCGGAAGGTCTGTGCTGCCGACCACTTCGCGAGAATCCGGCCTCGACGCGGCAGCAGTGCAACGGCGCGGGGGTCGCTTGTGTTTTCCGAGGTGATGCCGCTTTAATGAGAGAGATGGCACCCGGGCGCGGGGCTCGGTGACAGGGCCACATCCAGGGTCACCTCATCTCCCCGACAGGAATCGGACCGACGGCACAAGCTGCTGATAAGAAACCGTTCCTCGGAGCGATTACCCCCCCCGGGTCCCAAACCGCGCGGCGCTGCACGGCCTGTGCTAGAATTCGCCCTCTGAAATTCCAAACATTTCTGACAAAATAAACGCGCTGCCATTTAAAGTGAAATAAATGCTCCTAATTTCAAATCATAAACTGGGTACGTTAAACAATTTTTTCTACTCTAGTTCTGGTCTAGTTTTGGGTGGGCCAGCTGCCACTGGGCTCAAAGGGCCAAGGTTTGAACCCCACCTCCTTCTGTAGCACCTTTGAGCACGGTACATACCCTACCTCGCAACAGTAAAAATTACCCGGGTGTATAAATGGGTAAATGAAAGTAAGCCGCTTTGGAGGAGAGCATCGGCCGAACGTCAGTTTTAGAGATTTCAGAAGTAAATGTAAAAAAGACCTATTTTTAAACAAAGTTTAAGGGAAAACATGATTATTTAAATTTGTAACTTTTTAGGACAAAATAACCTGAAGGCAGCAAAGTGCCCCCCAGTCCCCCTGTAGCTGCGTTTTGATCGAGTTGTAAATTATAAAGAATAATTTATTCTTTATTCTGTTACAGCACTGACTTTATTTCATTTTATCAGGCACATTTCATGTTTGTTGCACATGGCTATAAAATGTCACCGTAATATACAGTAAAACAAAAATTGTGCTTCATTTATTCATTTGATTTTCGGGACTATTGCTGCATCGCAAATGCACCTGTGCTGATCGGCATTATTGTAAGGATCCTTACGCCCCCTCCCCTCGCGCGATCGATCGATCTCACCCTCAGCCCAGCGTTGACAACTGTAACCTTAGTTCTACGCACAAAATAAAGGACGACACAGCGGCAGAAAGGGCAAAAAATCCGAATGTTGAAATTCGCCAGTCGTGGAAAAAAAGGAGGAAATTATTGTAGCTTTTTTCCCCCATTTATAAAGAACAGTTAAAACTTCAAAACAATTTGTTCAAGGTAAGCTGTTAAAGAACGTGCTCGCGATAATCTTTCACAAACTTGCGTGAAAGTCGGCATCAAAGGAACCAATAGGCGATTGGAAGGAGTTTGAATTAATGACCGATTAATATTAACAAGCGCTGAGCTAAACTCACCCGCGAGAGATAGGAAGTTCAGGCGTGCAGCATCCACAGAGAGCCGAGCACAAGTTGAAATATTATATCCGTCCGACTATCCATCCATCCAACTCACTCAATCGCTTTATCCTGCTCAGGGTTGTGGTGGCCTGGAGTCCATCCTGGGCACAAGGCTGCAAATTTGTACCCTGCACAGCATATAAAATAAACATTTCACAAAACAAAGCAGTCTGTCACCGGGTTTATACATTTCATGCCCACAAATTCATATCAAACACAAAGTGCTAATAAAAGGGGATCCCACTCCTTAACCCTCATCCTAAGCAGCCATCTTACCTTATCATAATGCGTAAACACCACAGCAACCCCACAGTCAACCCACAGCAAGCCTATCTAGCCACTATGCAACGGCTTGTACCTTCCTACTACCGATGCTAGCAAACTACAAACCCAAACCAGGCATAGCGGAGCGATGGTGCGGCATCTCATCGGGTTAGGCCCACGACGCCTCCGGAAGGCTCAACCACAGCTCAGGCGTCCCAGAACTGCTCCCCTCCACTAACCGTGCGCGCCATGTGCTACCCAGCAACACAACACATACTACCCGCCTTAGTATCCGTACTAACAACTTTGCAATGCTAACTGGCCATTTTGCCACTTGCTACCTTCTTTAAATTCCATTAAACCCTTTGCTACACATATGTTACTTTATGCATTAATCCAAAAACCTAACCGCTAACCGCAACCGCTTACACAGTGGAACCGTGCCACGGTTTACGACTTCTCTGTCGGTCCTCCGCCAGCACCGGTCCTTTTCCTCCATATCCACAAACTTCCCTGCTCCGCTGCCTCCGCCATCTCCCCCACCGCCTGCTCCCAGTAAATTTGGGATATTCCAAATTCTTAATATTATATGACCAAGGACTCTGCATGTGCTTTATGGGTGCATTTATATTTTATAAATTTATATTATGTCTATTTTATGCAATGCCTGTATACCCGTATGCATGTTTAAAATGTAGCCAGGTTACCAGGGTAAACGTATTGCAGAGTCGTCTCTGAAAATTTTTGGGTTAAAAAAAAACAAAAAAAAACGAATGATTCTGCACCTTCAACCAAATTCCAAAGTAGAAACTTTAACCCTTTGTTCGTATTTCGCCTTTAAGCCGACATTTAACAAATTGCTGCATTATTTGATTCCTTAAGGAAGACACAGGCGCTCATTTTAAACTAGCGCAAATACTTCATAAACTTCTCCCTTTAGGCTGTGAAGTTTAAATAAATTCAGGTCATTTATACAATATATACTATATAATAATATACTATATTTAATTTAATGTATAAAAAAACCTTTGGGCAATAAAATCATCCATTTTATAAGGGAATGGAAAAACCTGTACGACAACTTATAAAAATATAAACGCATCTTCCGTGAAGTGCGCCTGTTATTCAGTACGAGAGCTTTTTACGTTGGATTTTTCGAATTGTATTGTTCCAACATGGATCGGTCTGCGCGGGGTTTCCGTGTTCCCCGTGTCGGCACAGGTTTAACCTGTATGCTCTGGTTTCCTCCCACAGTCCACAGAGGTGTTTCAAGGAGAATGCCCAGCGTGAATGAGGCATTCGTGTGTTACGTTGCCCTGACAGCAAAGTGTGTTCCACATCGCAAATAACCTCGGTCAAAGGACTCGGCTAAACACCGGGGAGCCATTGTGCGCCGAATTGGAGAAAAAACATCCAAGTAATTAAATTTAAACAACAGCCAAAACGGCAGATGCAATACAATTGTTTATTTCGTGGACACTTTTCTCCAAAAGAGCTGCCAACGTCAAGTTAGCGGATGACCTGAGGCGACACCAACTACCCGGCCTCGCCTGCCATCATTAACCGCGTCCAGCTCAGAGGACATCCCGGAAACTCAAGGGAGCGGGATGCATCCCAGTCGACCGCAGGCGCTCAGTCGCACGTCTGCAAACCGTGCGTACTCGAGCCTCGCAAATCGGCACGGAACACTCGCGAGCGGACTGCGGGAGGAAACCAGAGCAGCCGGAGTAAACTCGTGCAGACACGCAGTTCGCGCACGGCGTGAGCAGGATGTAGACCTACGCCAAAACAGCCACCGACGTCAGCCGTTACCAGCTGCCTCGACGCGACTTTTAGAAATAAATTCTAAACATGGCATCGGCTCAGCCGTTACCGACGGCTTTAACGTCGCAAACGGCCTCGTGCCAGCATAAAGCGTTCTTACTGCCACGCGGCACCTCTGACGGCGTGAGACGCACGCGCTTCGCAGAGGTAAAGACGCAGGCAGAGATCTTGTGAATTTTATTTCTTTGGACCACAAAAACTGCCCAAATTTCAGCGACCAGGCTGAACCCTGCCTCGCGGCCTCCGTTTCCGCGTTGGTTGCCGACGACGACGGAACGAAAGCGCGCCATTGACGGATGTTGCGAGAAATTATATTTTGTTGCGAGATATTGTGGTGTCGCCATGCATAAAACACCTTTTATTTGTGGCATTTAAATTAAATTCAAATGAAACTTCTCCTCCGGCGTTTAAGAACGAACGCTGGCCGAGCGCCGTCTTACTTTCCCGACGGAGCGACCGCCGCGCGAGGGTCCGGCGTACGTTTAAAAAGTTACTATTTTTCGACGACTTCCGTGCGTGCGCGTTCTGTAGGGAAGAGCACGCAGTCGTACCCTGGCCTCGCTGTTAGTGCAGGAAACCGCAGCACTTTGGATTGGGCACTTGAACATTTGGCCCAATAAATAAAATGCTGCGCTTGTAATAGGACTTAAGTGCCATCCACGTCCACTAGATTACAAGATATGGGTGCAGACTAAAGGCTTCTTGAGAACACTAATTGCCGGAGACCAACGCCATGACTGTTGAGGGCCGTAAAAAAAAGAAAAAGAAAGAGAAAGAAAGAAAGAAAGAATAATAAATGGAATGGGCGCTCGACAGGCATACGGGATGCGATGCATTATGGGATTGCTTTGTCTTAATGAGACCGGGCTTCATTCCTCTGAGGCTGCCGTGTTGCCATTACTAAGGGCTTGATTTAGTCTCATAAAGCAGGCTGGCCTTAACTTCCCACAGCAAATGTCTGATGGCTGTTTTTTCTGCTTACAACGCTGTATCTATATATACGTTTCAACTGGAAATTGAAAAGAAAAAAAAGAAGAAGACAAAATGGCTGTCTGTTACAAATACAGGAGCAACGTGGTTGCGATTAAATTTCAAATGGCACAACGTTCCGCGTTCGACCTCGCTAGTTTTATTTATTTTTTTAAACAAACTTACACAGTCGGATGCTCCGCCACAACCGTTCGGGTTACCGGTCCACGTCCAAGGTACGCGCTGGCCCGCGGTTCTCCCGCCACGCAAGCACACTGGCGAACGGCAGACAAGAGCTTTTCTGTCCAAGTTTACAGTACGGTGCTTTGAAATTACACCCCAACAGCCACTGACAGACACACAAATGAGTCTTATTGCAATCATTTTTATTGACTACATTTTTGCCTTGTAAAAAGGGCCCTGATTGCAGCTCTTCATAGAAGATGCTAAATTTTTCACTAAAATGTGAAAAAAGAAACAAAAAATACCAAGTACAAAAATATCACTTCTCCTACACTGCAATTGTTGTATGGTTTGAGTCTAAAGTCAAACCAGATTAAAGCTAACTTGATCCGAACAATACGACAGGCACCCCCATTTCTGCAGCAATATTTTTACATTAATATGCAATTGTTTCATTGATAAAGGCCCAGGTTAAAAACTATATATACATTTCATTGTGTAAGCAAATCTTTTTCTTACAAAACATCTTCGAATCATAGGATTAGTATTTTTAACTGAAAGATTTGAGATATAAGTGAGGATTTCTCATCGGTATTCCGTCCGTTCCTAACCGACCGGTGCCTTCATCAATATTTATTGCCAAATTAAACTGCATCCGAAAAATTAATATCTAATGCTCATATGTACATATTAAGAAATCAGAAAAGGAACCGGAAGATTATTTTCTACATTTTTGAATGCGACATCCAGCACTGCTTGCAATAGAGGGGTGCAAACACACATTTTAAATCATATAGGTAACCGGAAAGAACTAAACTAAAACATTATGTTAATAAAAAAAAATAAAAAAAATTTAAATTTAAAAAATAATAAATTCACAAATAAGAATAAACTCCCCCTTGCAGGTTGAATTCTGCATTGAAAAGTGCTCGGTTCAAAGTCCAAAGTCCAAAAACCTATAAGCTGTCGGTCGAGCAGAAACCCCAGTTGAACGGCGGGTGAAACAACTGAAGATACAAGACCGAGCTTCTCATTGGTCCATAAGCAATAAGACTGACAGAGCTCTGGGCCATTAATATTGTCCATCCAGGTCCAGTTTACCCCGTGGTCCCCGCTATAGTGCACTCGGTCAAGTTTTACTCACCGCAACCTGATTCATTTTATAAACCATTCAGCCTAAATACTTTGCATTCATACCCTGTTTCACAGGAAGTTACGGTTTCAACCATTTATACATTAACTTAGAGATTTAAACCTTTTTCCAGCACATTTGAGGTACAGTCACACATTTAATGTCGCCATATATTTTGGCTGGTCTCACCTTTGGCTCAGGTCCGTCAAACTACTGCAACCTGGATTCTGTTTTGTCCTGGAGAAGCCAGTCCACAAATATACAAAAATACCCTATGATCTCATCAGGTCTCGGTTTTGCAGCTCACGCCAGAACTAGCTTTCCCCAGCCGAGTCCAGTCCAGTTTGAGTACAAGTTGAGCGTTCAGCCCATTGGTTTAGCTCTGTCCACTCGAGCAGAGTCTGGCGGCGGTGTACAGTTACGATGGGGTGAAGGCAGCTGCTAGGGGATGTAAAGATGAGAGAAAGGAGAAACAGCAAGAGGTGCAAGATGAAAAGGCCAGCTTTTGATCGAAGATTAGTGTCGGTCCGTTTCAGTGTGAACTTTTATCAAACAAAAAAAAAAAAAAAAAGGTGGGGTCTGGGGTCGGGGGGGGGGGGGCTGAAGGGGCAAGGGGCTAAAAGCAAAGCTAGGAGAAGGGGAAAAAAGGAGGGGTTGGTTACAGCATGGGGAGAGATTAGTGCCAGTCCAAAGAGGACGGCGAGATGCTGCAAGCGAGTACGATTTTGACAGTTTCCTTCAACACGCGACTTTGGGCTGCAGGAAGGCAGCAGCACGTCGGCACGTATGTAGACATTACGATCAACGTGGCCACGGGACTTGCGAAATAGGCCCCGCAAAACCAGTTAGTTGCTGACCAAACTTTGACCGCTTTTTTTTTTTTACGACAAACAAAATTGCTGTGCACTCTAAACATAGAGCGTATAAATATAGTTTTGGCCGTCCTTCCCCCATGCGCGTTTCAGCTGACTACACTTAAGACGCGGAGAAGTGAAAAATCAAGGCAGCCAACTCGACAAGGACAGCAATCCGTAATGTGAAACAGTGCGTTTGCCATTATCGAGCTGAGGTGAGCCTCTGTGCACATACACGCACGCGTGCGTTTGCTTTGCCGTGACTACATGGACGTGGACTTTGCTGAGAATGGCTATATAACAACAGGGTAGATGTTCCAGCACGACAGGGTGGAGACGGCCACGGAGCACTCAGGGGTCAACGCGTGTTTTTCGGGGCAGTTTGGCAGCAGGACTCCGCCGTTCCGAGCGAATGTGTCGGGTAGATTCTTGGTGCACAAACGCTTGTCTGGCGGTTACTTGGCGGGAGGCGGTCAGACGGCCAGCAGAAGCGGGAGAATGAGGAAGAGACAGAGCGGAGCCTTCATCACTCCAGGGGCAGCATTGCGAGGGGCTGGTGTACCTGGGGGAGGTGAAGAATAGGGGGGGGGGGGGGGGGGAGGCAGTGGCGTTAAAACAATCTCGAGCATTGCATTTGAACACATCTACCTCCTCGCATTCAGCAAAGGAGGAACAAACAACGGGGTACATGGGAAATAAACGCTCATGTTACTGACTAAACAAAACAAAACAAAAAAAAAAACACAATGAACAAACTTACCCTGTCCAAGCTTGGACTCTGTGGGCTCTAGGAGAGGTGATGACACAGAGGAAGGAAGAGTTATTCAATATATTTTGTTCCCATTCATAATCACAGCAACACTTTAACACAGATCCAGGCAACAAGAATGGAAAAAAACAGGATAAGGTAGGACCCGTGAGTCAGGCACAAACAAAATGAGTGAATGCTGCAGAGCTTATGGGAAAGCATACGGTGCATGTGTCTACAGTGCAGATTCTTTTAGAAAGTGGACGGCAAACCTGGCTAAATGCAAACTGAGGGAAACGAGGCCGATGAGCGGAGAGGAGAGGGGTAGCATAAAGGGGTAGAAGGGGTGTGGGGTGCAAGTGAATGCAAGTGGAGAGAAGTACCCAAAAGACAAGGAGAAGGGGCACAAAGAGACGAAGACAGAGTGACAGAGCGAGACAGAGGAAGGGACAGCAGAAAGAAAGTGACAGGGAGAAGGATAGGGAAAGGAGTGTGAGAAAAACAGAGAGAGAAAGGCGAGGAGGGAAGGAAAGACCGTAAGAAGGTCAGACGGAGAGGGGGAGAGAGACGGCGAAGGGCGGGTGTTTGTGTCTGGGTGTCATTTGCACAGCAGGGGGCAGCTAAAAGGAAATAATGGAGGGAGAGAGGGAATAAGGGAGGGGCGCAAGAGAAGGAGGGAGATTGCCAAAGTGCAAATGTCATGTCACTGCTCCGGTGAACATTTTTTGTCCCTCTTGCGTCCAAAGCCATTCCTGCCCAACCGCGAACAAGAGGAGCTACTCCGATTATTCATTTGTTTGTTCGTTTCTTTATTTAAATACAATCTCGCACGCCGGATCACCACGTACCGATAGACCGTGCTTAACCGGAGTGTGTCGAGCATCGATCCATCCCGGAGAGGCCTCCGGATTTCGGCTTTAAGCCTCGGCCAGACAAGACCCGTAAACTCTGGCCCCCTGCATCGATTTCTACGCGATTCCGCGTTAAGCCTACAAGTCAGCCGTATCGACTAAGAGCCAGCGGTGACTGGTTCGGCCTCCGGCATCCTCTGTAGTACCATCAGTGATCAATAAGTGCCGCCTGATGAACAACACATTTCAGATTAAATTCATTACTACAGCACTGTATGAAATGGAAAGCGGAGGAGGAGAGTACATCACGTCACGGACGTATTGGGCTCGTGCGACCTTTCTCCTGCTTACTGCCACCAAACAGGAGCAGCAGAAAGAGCTGGGTCCTTGGCTGTAATTCTCTTAGGTCGCATGGATGGATAAATACACGAATCTATAGGGTGGCCATAAAGAAAAGCAACCAGAATATTATAGAGAGCAAAGACTACATGGAAAAATAAAGGAGAAAAATTCACCCCGCCTCACAAAACAGTTGGGTTAATGCGCATGGTCGTGACTTAAAGTTTACAAAATAGACAGCGATAAGATTAACTACAGTATTTGTAGAGCACACAGAAGAACGTAAGCCCCTCCCCAGCTGTCCTGCACACCAGTACAGAAAGGTGTCGACCGCGGGGGGAAGAGGGGACTCGTAAAACCGCAAAGTTGTTCCACGCACGGGGTTCGACCGTGCTTCGCTCCATCCATCAGGCATCGCGGCAGATGGGAAAGTTTCTTCGACGATAAATTATTGCGCGGAGCAGCGCCGACCCTCCGCCGTGAGGCACAGCAGAGTCAGGGAGCGCCCCGTGCGCAGCGGACACCGGAGAGCCACGTCACTCGCGGCAACAAGCCTCTGCTTCTCGCCGCCATTTTACACCAACAGCAACACGAGCAGCCCGAAAAATTGCGGCCGTCCGCTCGTCGCGCGGCGAAATGGCGGCTGTTGAAAGGGGGGGAAAAAGAAAACGCGGACAAAACCGACGGGTACAAAAAGTTTCGCCGTCGATACGTAAAACAGGTGCAGCGCGATGCAAAAAGAGGCGTCGACGAGCGGGGGCAAGGTAGCGGAGGTATATTTTGCAGCAGAAATGGAGGGATTTCCGGAGAAAATGGGGAAAAATGAACCCGATAAATGAGAGAGAAGGGGGAGCAGAGAGGGACCAAAAATGACCATGATGGTGCGCTCGCAGCAGGAGACGGAGGGGAGCGGGTGAGAGCAGAGGAGGAGAGAGAAGGGGGGGATCAATTAGAGAGAAAGCAGAAATGGCTGTAATGGCTTTTCTCAGCAGGGGAGAGAGGGAAAGAGAAAAAGAGAAGGGAGAAACAACACAAGAATTAATGTTTTGACAAGATGTCCTCAGAAATCAGTGCGAGGAGAGAGGGACGGTGGGGGCGAGCAGGCACGGCTGCGGCGGGGAACGCCGAGGGAGAGGCGCTTTCTGGGCGACATCGGTGTCACTGCGAGCTGGGAGGCGGCGCACGGCAACAAGCAAACCTCTTACCATTAGACCTTTTCTCGGATCCGGATAAACACCGATACAGACCGGACAAACGCAGATCAGCAGAGAAGACTAATGTGCCGAAGTTACTACAAATGCACGTCTCGCAGCGAGCCCAAGCGCAGTCCTCCTCTCCTTTTAGCGGAGCCCTACGTACTAAAACGCAACCACAAAGGCCATTTGCTCCCGAGACGGTTACGTGCGAGTCGCATCGAACCTCCGGTAGGCATAACTTGCGTGCATTTCACATTCTACAATAACAAGCGATACGACTGATGCCAAGCATGCACGGACAAGCCAAACAGATGTGTTACAAAGCGGGAGAGAAAGCCGATTTCCCTGCCCGATAAGAAGAGCTTCCAAGGAAGCAGAGGCACCAGGCCCTTCTGGCCTTGAGCGCAAACAATCCTGTGTGTACACAAGCGCTCAGAAACAAGACTTAATGTGCAAGAAGGGATATAAAGAGCAGTTATGTGGCAGCGGGGCAAGGCTCATCTCCAGATTTCATGCTTTCCGACTGTCTGCATGTGAGCGTATGCTTTAGAAGCAGACGGAAGAAGCGTTGGGCGTGCGCGTGCGCACGAGCGAGACCGAGAGAGACAACAGAAGGAAGCAGGAGGTCTGCAGTCAGCTGGCCACCGCCATGGTCCTCACACACGTTCCTCTCACTGGTGCACAGCCTTTGAACATCTCCTTTACATCGGCGGGATGGAGTCCCGGACACGAATTCCCCCGTCGGCTGTTTATTTTTTCTGACTGCACTCAAATTACTTTGCTCCGACTATAATTGGAGCCTTTTTATCTGCTGTCTGCTGTTGAGACTTTAATATAATTCAACCGAAACTTTAATAGAGAGGCTGGAAGAGAAAGGAGCAGACACACCGATACTACAGGAGCTGCGTTGACAACCACTGCCTTCCCCAAACTCCCCCTTCTGTTCCCTGTCAGATGAAACAGAATCTCTAAAGGATAAGATGAATCTTGTGGGTAGAGAAGAGCGTAGCTGGAATAAACACCCATTATGGACAGAGGCTGCACATGTCCTAAAACTCCATTAAATCAGGTGAGTCCTGTGTTATCCAGACAAAGGAGCATGAGAAGAGGAGAGAGAGAGAGAGAAGACAGGGGGCAGCAGGAAAAGGGTGACAGCAACACGGGACCAAGGGAAGGACTGTGATGGAAGGTGCAGAGGGTAGGGGCTGCAAGGAAGGGACCAGCACTGGATAGAAAGGAGATTAGTCTTGCTCTGGTAATGACAGATCATAAAAACAAAGGAGGGAGGGAAGAAGAGAAGAAACAGAGAGAGGGTGGGATTAGTGCCACTTCAAGAACGACAGGACATGGGGGGGGAGGGTGGTCGTGGAGAGGGAGAAGAGGGGAATCCTTGAGTTTAGTCAGGATTAGTCTCGCTAAAGGAACATGGATAGCAGGACAGCGGAGATGGGTGATGCTGGCTTAGAGAGCGAGGACAGGCTGGGGCAGCGAGGAAGACAGAGACGACATTTCCGCAGAGAAGAGGGGCACAAACGGACCGGGCAGCATGCGTCTGTCTCTCCTCAAAAAATGCGACCGCTCACGTCCGCGCCAACATTAATCTACGCGGTGCGAAAAATTTGATGGGGAGGAGCAGGCAACTACCGGGCAGCGGGGACTGCAGCCGTTCCACAGGAGCGGGGAGGGGGACTAGACAGCCTCTCTCCGAGTTTCCTAAACCAAACGTTTCATTTCAAACATTTCTACATTATGCTTTTTGTGTTTTTATTATCCTACGTCTGTTTTTACTTTTTACTAGACAAAAAAAACACAACAAATGCCGCTTCCCAACCTCACTCACGCCATCTGCGGCATTTTCAGTTAAATCCCATGAAGTCCAGCACTAATAAGCAACGAATGACCAGGGCGCACTTGTGATGGCAAATTATAGAAGAATCCACACAATTTAATCATTCCCTTGTGATGTAATAAAATTTCTTTAAATATTTCAAACGGACCTAAATTTTGTTAATACTCACGGAGGGTTGAAAAGTGACCGCGAGCACTAATGAGGACTCGGCCAGACCGGCCCCTTCGGAGAGGGGCTGCCCGCAGAGACACGGGTTCCCACACCGGCCGATCGGCGGCCCCTTCTGAAATCGGTTCACTCGAGTGGAAGGTCAACATTTCTCTTGGCTCGTTCTGTGCTAAATCAACTTTGAGAAGACGGCAGACTCGCAAACTGAGTCCGACAAGCGATTTGTATTAAAGCGGGGACCCGACATGTGTCCCCCACCGTCAAACAAAGCTTCCCCACCCCGTTCCTGTGGGTCACGGAGGGCTTCTACGCTCCCCCCCCGGCATGTGTACTTTGGCTGCTAATGTACTCAGTCGAGCAGAGTCCAGGTGGTTTTCAAAGAGAGACTGGGATTGGTGGGCAAAGGCACGAGGAGGTTGAGAGCGAGGAATGCAGTGTCACAGTTCCATTGACACAACAGTATGAGAACGCTCACGACAGGAACTACACCAGGATAAGGAAGAAACGGTTTTAAGACTGGGGGAAGGATCGGGGGACAAGAGGATGAGGACGAGAAATAAAAGAGAAAAGCAGAGAAGTCACAGCAGGCTGTAACCTGACGCCGAGACTCCGTAAAGTCCGGAGAGCCCACGCACTGCCCTCACTCCTCAATTGCTCGGAATCACTGCCTGCGTCTTGGTTCGGAGGAGTTGAAGAAAGACGGACGTGGGGGGGATACCCACCTGACTCGCAGCACACTGTGACCCTGAGCACCAGACAGGGCAGCCAAGGACCATCCTTAGTCGGCAGCGCTGTGGAAGAAAGAAGAAGAGACATTTAGCCGGTGCTCATAGAGAGCCACCGAACACAAATGCTATGGCAAATGGAACAGAGCAGTGTGAGATTAATGAAATGCTAATTCACATTCACATTCACATTCATTCATCTGGCTGAGCCGCTCATCCACAGAGACACGCTGAGCTATCGAGGCAAAAATCGAGTAATGAACTCATACGCTACTGCCAGCATTTCCTTCATCGCATTAAATCGACGGCTGTCCAATTAGACCAACAGGCCTCTGCTTCGGCGGGAACGTATCTATTGCATTTGACTATGAATCAAGCAGGTTATTGTCCTTTTAGGTACAAAGTGAAGGAGATGGACTGGTGTTACGTCTCACATTTCCATTAGTTGCACAGGTTCACCTTGGAGATTCGGGATTAAACTGAGCCCCCGGACACCAGCCTTGCTTAATGCGGATACTGCAACCAATGCCTGCATGTCTGGCCTTCAGTAATCGCAACTTTAAGCACCTTTACAACAAGGTCAGAGTGTCGGGGTGGGGGGACCCCCCCCATCCCCATACACAGACACACACACACACACAAAATAAAAGCTTTAAATGGCACTGCAACTGTGCAATGTCAGGCCTGAAGAGGGGAAAAAAAAATACTCTTGAAGAGCTTTAAAAGCCCTCAGAGCAATGCACTGGTGTCTGCAATATCATGCACATAAAAACACACACACACAGAGGGCTGGTCAGAACACACACACACACACACACACACACACACACACACTCTCTGAGTGTCCACTCAATAGACACAGCTCAGCAACAGTGTCAGTACCGCAGAAGAAAAGAGACAACGAACAGGGAAAAGCAAACTTTCTGAGGACACCGACACTGTCTGTCAACAATGATGGAAGGAAAGCAGAGTTGGGCCTCACAATTTCAACACTGGGCAAAATGTCCCTTTTAAGAAGTTTATGGATGTCAGTAAACGCATCTCATGGAAGATTTTATCAGATGGCCAGTAGCGAACACAGAGCAGGTTGCTGGTGTTGAACATCAGTAGCTGTGACATTAACATCCGACTACATGTTAAAGCCCCCTGCGACAGCAAGGTGCCTGTCCAGACGTGCCACCCTTGTCAGCTGCACAAAAAACTAATTCTGTGCCAGTAAGAGATTAATGATAAAATAATGGAGTCGTAAAAGTACACCGGCATCATTTGCTTTGTGAAAGATGGCCCAACATCTGGCAAAGCGAATAACTTCGCTGGTGGTTAAAGGTCACCCCGGGTCTGTCTTTACCCTTTTGTTATTATTCTAGGCATAGTTATATCAAGCATCACGTATCTCTAAAGCAGACAGACAGACACACAAACATATCAGTGCGCAACTACGCTATGTGGCGTGTGCGGTATTGTCGAGCTCACTAAAGTAGAGGAATACAATGGGAGTTGTGCTGTTGCGTGTAAGCGCTCTCATGCCTTCACAATGCCCTATTGTCTATAAAAGCAGAACGGTAATTTATGCAAAGATTCCTTCTCTCCGTGTCTTTCCTTCCTTTGTTATTCTACCCCTAGTTCCTTGTGGGACCCCTTCTCTCACCAGTCCCCATTCTGCCATTCCAATCCACCTCCTATCTTTTATTCCTTTCTTTTGCCCCATCTGTTTCTCCTTCATTCTCCTTCCTGTGCCCCAGCATCCCCCTGCACATCTTTCCCACGCTGGTCTTCGTGCCGTCACCCTGTTTACCGTCTCTCTGCATATTACCCTTTCAACCCAGTAAAACGTGGTAACAGGCTCGTGGAAAGCATCAGAAACAATCAAATGACCACAGGTCCTTTTGGCTCATGCAAAGGAACAAGCAAGGATAAGACTGAGAGCACAGTGGCAAAACAGCCCTTTCGCATTCTCTCATAGGTAGGTTTTGTCTAAGGTGCAGTCTCGGGATTTACAATGTGTTAGAAACCGATGAGCTCAAAGATTTATGTACTAAACACGCGAACACAACTCAAAACTACAATTTATATTTAGCTACAAATTTCTGACGATTAGAGTCAATCGAATTTCCTTAAGATCGATACGTTATCCGAGAAAAACAATGCACATATTTTTGCGCTCGCACACAGAGATGCGCAAGCTGTGACTTACACATGTAATAGTAGCTGTTGCCAGGCAGAAATTCAAACCCCAGGGAGAAAGGTGTGAACCTCTGGATCTTCTCAGAGAAACGCACAGGCCCAAAGGGTGCATGGGGTCGGTTGCACTCCCAACGCTTTATGGCTCCTTGTGTCTCCACGCAGCCCTGGAAGTGGTGCTCCTCCACTAGGTAGAGCGCCAGAGTCTCAGGTGAGTTGACTGGGGGGGCATCAGGGTTGTAGTGGGGACAGTAGATGTCCAGGTAGTCGCTGATGTTCACCTGAATGGAATACTCTCCATACGCCAGTCTGGAAAAGTAACACGAAGAGGGAGCGGAGAAACACAAGACGATCAAAATACATATTTTGAAACGAAGAAAACCCACATTTTAAAATTCTATTTAAAATTTAGGTTAAACTGTAACAAAATGGTAATACATTCCTGTAACAGGGTCAAAAAGAACTGAATTTATTTATACAGCATTTACAGAAAAATACATACAAAGCCTCAAGGTTATTACCGCACGTTTCGTTTTTTCCGTCTAGATCATTATTAAAAAGTCAAAGCATGACAGGCGTTCTCAGAAATTTTTGTTGTGTGGTTAACTATCGTATACGAAGAGCAAGATGGGAAAGGGGAAAAGAAAAAAAAAAATTCGGAGAAAAATATGTGAATCCACGCTAGCGGTTTTCTCTAAAATCGATACAAATCGGATATTTCTAAAAGCGAGGGGTAGAAATGCGCTGTGCTTTTTCCAAAACAAAAAAAAAAGCACTTTCTCCTGTCACTGCACATGGGACAGGACACGGGAAACCTGAGCGTTTTGCGTAGCACGTCGTGCACTTTAACTTCGCCAAATACGACACACGTTCTGTGCTCGAGTTTCTACTGTCGCTCATATAAAATGAAGCGATAAGGGGTTCAAACAAAAAGCACGTAACATTTTTACAAAGTACTAAATCTTAGTTTGTCTTTTTCTTTCTTGTTCTGCCAATCTACGGGAGCGTTTGTTTTTTTGCTGGGGAACAATTTTACTTTAATTTCCACCATTGTTACCATTTATCGCAATATTTTACTTGCACCTTGCCAACCGGCTGCTGTCGCTGGCAAGAACATACAGCGATGCAGAAACTAGTGATTTTAAAAAGTGCTACCGTCCACTGCGTTCACTTTCAGTTGCCTGGATTAGACTCTGGGAGAAAGACGTGCGACTCCCTTTAAATCTTCAGGACCGACGGTGCAGCTGCCCTTCATAAATGTATTCGGTTGTGCAAAAACCCTGCAGTATAAACAGGCAATATATAAACTGTCAGCAACACAATTAACCGGAATAAGGGACCCAGCACAGTAAATAAATAAGGCAATGAGCGGGGGTAATGAGAAGCAATGAAGAGGAGTTTCCTGTCCTCTGCTGCCCTTCCGCTGTCAGCCACAGGCAGGATCCCCGCACGCTCCTCGCGGCTTCCTCCGTGGACTGCCTTTCAAAGAGGGAAGCCCGGCGCCCGCGGCGGCTCCGCGACTCGGAAACCGGCAAAACTATTTCCGGAGGCCAAATTCCCGCAGCGGGAGAGCGGCGGTTCGCCAGTATTTACAGCGGCACTTGCAGACAAACGCGAGGGAGCGGCCGCTGACCGAGAAGCTCTCCCGTCCAAAGAATGGCGGAACCCAGCTAAAAGAGGAGCGGCGAGAAAGAGACCGAACGGAGGAAAGCAGGCGAACGCAATGCGAGCTGTAACAAGAAGGCGAAGGCACACGGAGACAAACGTTTCGCACGCGTCGGCTTTAAGCGCGACCGCGCGGCTAAACGGCGCCACTAAGAAGGTCCTTGGCGAATCTGCGAGGAGCCTCATTTCGACACTTGTTTCCAGAGGCTGCGAAAGCCTTGCTATGCTTCATTGGGAAGGTGCCCCCCACCCGCCCCACTCCCCAGCAGGACAGACAGACAATGGCAGCGAGGGGTGGGCGGTTATAGAGGGGGAAAGGTGAAGACAGGAGACACAGAAAAAAGGAGAGAGGAAAGAAAGAAGATGGGCCTCCGTTTTAATTAGTGGCCCTGGAGAGCATCTTGTAGGAGACAGCAAGAAGACAAGATGTATTTTAATTGGTGCCGTTCCACGCGGAGATGAGAGGAGAGAGCGGCCTGAGAAGGAAGGCGAGCGGGAGGGAGAGGCGGGACCGTGGCCGGGGCCACGTGGGTCTTCGCAGGAGAGCGGCAGAGCGAGCCGCAGCCAGGAAGGCGGCACAGGGAGAAGAGGGGCGACCAAGGAGAGAGAAGGCATGGAGAAAAACATGAGGGAGAAGCGCAGAGAGGGCTGGGAAAAACGCAGGGAAGACAGAAACCAAAGCAGGTTTTAGAGTTCAGAGACGAACAGCGAAAGCGACAGAGCTTCAAAAGACCAAATTGCAGGGGGTGAAAACCCAAAGAAGCAGGTGAGCTGTGGAAAGATACCGAGTTAAAAAACAAAAAAAAAAACAAAGGTGGGGGAACAGAACAACACAAAGGAAAAAACTGGCAAAAAAAGACAAATACAAAAATGAGCAGGGACGGAGAACGTGAAGGGGACGAAATGAGACGGGGCGCGGCTGCCGCCGACACATGTCGGGGACGCGGAGGACAGGACCGACTAGGGCAGGCCTTCCGCCGAGCGGCATCGCGGTCGATAGCGGTGACACCGTATCGGTGATAAATCGGCCTGACGGCGCACGATGGATCGGAATCGCTCAAACGTGACTTCAACAAGCCATTTCGATCGATACCGCGTCCGCGTGCTCCACGCCAGCCTACGAAAGCATATCTCAATTAGCTATGGCTGCGTACTGGTGGCCAGCGAGAGACAGGCACACACATGCACACCCATATGCTAGGCATTTACTATATTATTCATTATCGCAATGGGACTTATTAGTTAAAACTATGTCAAGCTTTTTCCCTCTACGGTTTGACACGCCAGTGGAAACGTAGCTGGCGATTTAGCACAGGTTATTAGCACCTGAAGCAAAAAGCACGACTGGAAACGTAGACGTGCGTGAGAAACTCGTACTTCTGCTTTGGCTCAGTAAGCGTGCAGCACAACGAAGGCACGGCGGGGGGGAGGCAAACATGGGAAAGCATCACAAAAATGTGAGCCACCCATGACAGGCATCTGCATACGTCTGCGCGTTGCTGCGGCTGCCGCTACCATCGTACCGGCGCGGTAACCACGTTGTCCGGCCTGTCTTCTGCCGCCGCCGCTTGCCGTACCCGTTCCCTGTTCTTACTTTGAAAAGTCTCCGCCAGGCACTCAAACCCTAACCCTAACCCTAACCCCAGTCCGTCCTTTCTGCCGCCTTACTTTCCTTCGCCGTGAAGCCCCCGCCCTGCCCGCACGCCCCCCACACACGAACGAAGAACGCTCAGGTAATGACGCGCAGGGTGGGTGCCAAAGCCGTCCGTGCTGTCGGCTTCCCCTCTTTCATTTCTTCCCTGCCCGTTTCCCCCGCCCGCCAAGGACGGTGCACCATAATTACACCCAACGGCCTAGGAGCAGAACGCAGAAAGCTGGGCAGAGCCCAAGGTGCCGCACCCCACGGCAGTCGCCCGAGCCCTTTGGCAAGCGAAAGCGTGGAACAGGAAGAGAAGAAGTCAGCATAATAAGATGGGAGATTGTCTATTATGGTGCAAATAAACCAATGCAGATTTAACATGTGGCAGCTTTCAAACAACACAACGCTGCATGACTGCACAGTGCCTTATATAACAGACCTGTACATAATGTGCACTCGCAACACGTCGAGTACTTCAGGGACTACTTACGGTAAACACATGTAAATAGAACGCACGGTGGCGAAGTGGACGCATTCGAGGCGTTACGCAAGCGTTTTAAGTGAACGGGAGGACGCCGAGCAGCCGTGCCGCGAGCTGCGCACGGGGTCCCGCGGCCTCAAACCGCAACGGCCCTATTAGTCAAACCCACTTCGTGGCTGGAGGTTAGAAAACTACGGAGCCGAACGGCGGAAACCTGCTGCTCCGCGCATGCCTTCCAGAAGCTGCTGGTGCACACAGAAAGAACAAGAGGGATGCAAGTGGGCTAGAGGAGGAGAAAGAGAGAGCGAGAGAGAGTGTGTGCAGGAGACACTGACACCAACAAGGGTGCGTGACAGAGAAAGGGTGGGGAGGGGTTTAAAAAAAAAAAAAAAAAAAAAAACAGAAAGAAAGTACATTCATCCCTCAAAGGGTTCCCCCGGTTCAGTGCCCTTTCACTCCACAGGCCATCCCTCCATCACAGAGTGAACGAGGGGAACAGACGGCCCCGCCTGAGCCAGCGGAGCGAGAGGGGGAATGGAAGAGTGCAAGCGAGAGCCAGAGGGGGAGAGGAAAGGGAGTTTGTAGATCAATGCGAGCCGATGGGAGGGAGATCCGTCACTCGTCCTTGCTGTCCGTCTCCCTCACATCACTCCTCCTCTGGTCCCCAGATCTCCGTTGCCTTCTCTCTTGCCGACAACCTTTTCTCAATCGCTCTCGGTGGGCTCAGCAGGAACACCGCAGTGCTGTCAGGGCTCCTGGAGAGGCCTAGGTGCCACATAGCACACAGAGCAAAAAGGTTGCAGAACACCCCACACACGTACACACGCGCAAAATGTGACGTGCGCAGACAAGATGGCTGTTGCCGCTCAATGCGCCGACCGTGCACCGAATCGCTTTCCCTCGGATACTAGATTACACGATATCTGCGTGGTGGACCAACCACGGCCTCACGTTCTGCGTTTCATCTTGTGCCTACGCTACCTGCACAGTAAGTTCAGACATACATTCCTCCTCCTGAAGGAAAGGAAATGTTTACCGAACCATTTCGTATATCTTTCTTAAATCTGACTGC
Organism: Heterotis niloticus; assembly: GCA_018136845.1. Classification (NCBI taxonomy): domain Eukaryota; kingdom Metazoa; phylum Chordata; class Actinopteri; order Osteoglossiformes; family Osteoglossidae; genus Heterotis; species Heterotis niloticus. The sequence goes on from CM030896.1 coordinate 821,361, forward strand.
ATTATAGTTGTTACTGGGGATGACAACAGCGGTCGCGGCTGTGACGTCTCTCAGAGAACCGCCATCGGCCGCCGCATTCCCCTTTTGCGCCACCCATTCGTTCGGTGCCACCTGCTTCCTGGGATAACCTGCCGTCATCTGGCGAGGATGCGGTTGGGATCCGCCGCACAGCTGGCACTCCTCCGCACACGCACCGCATCCTGCAAGGACAAAGGACTCCGAGGTCCATCAGCAGTCCCCCCCGCTCGCTTGCCTTCCAACTTCACTGCTGTGGGATATGTAGTCATTTTGCAGGTCAGGAGTGATTTGCTTGGAGTTGCTGCGGGGAGCTGAGCTGGACACAGCGCTCAGCCCTGCGAGGCTTGGGAAGCTGCCGTTTTGGACAGCTTCTCTCGCAGCGACGTGGGGATTTAGCCGGGCCACGGGCTGGTTGCATGTTTACATGTGCGAGGGCTGGGCCACGTGCCCAGTCCAGGCAGGCACCCTCGATAAGCTTCCATATCTCTGCGGTTGGAATTTGAACCCTACAGGGGCCATTGGCTGCTCTGCTGTGAACCGTAGGGTGCGGGGTTTGAAGCCTTCCACAGAGGAATCGTTGTGGGGTGGGGTGTGTGTGGGGGGGCTCTAATTTCTGTTTCGCAAGGCCATGGAGACTGTGACTATGCGGCGTGTCCAGGGCAGCACTTCGCTGCACGGCTGGTGCTGCTCGGGGCGCGCAGATCGACTCGCCCCCGTGTCGCCCCGGCCCTGCTCCTCAAGCAGCGCCACAGGCAGGACTGGAGAGCAGTAAAGCGACACCAGTGCAGAGCGCAGAACAGCGAAGCAATGCCAGGAGAGACTTCCTCCATGCTGTAGCAGCTAATAAACTAGCACCGCGGTCTCCTCTTCCTCCAGGGTACAAAAGCACCATCCCCACACTGCCCAGGGCACCGCTCACCTACTTTTCTCATCGACGCTTGCAGCCTGCGTAGACAAAACACAGCTGTGACATATCGATGAAGCCCAGGACCTCAAGGCCAGGCAGCCAGATGGCATTTAAAGGTTTTGCTGAGCTCAACAAACAAGGCGCGTTTGGGTTTCGGACAAACGCACCAAAGATGCGCAAGTCATGCGAGCGGCGCACGTCCAAACCATCACCCCACCAACCCTCCTTTACTGCCTCACACGGGGCTTGGGATTTTACCAGAGAGAAGCTTGGACAAATAATCTAAAAAGCGAAAGGCTCGTAATTCGGTGAGCTGGCGGGGGTCCGTACAAGGTACGGCGAGTTCAAACCGCTGGCCGGAAACCACGGTTTTGCTCCTTGGTGCCCTCATTGTTTCTCCAGCCGAATAGGTGCAGCGAAAGCCCACCTGTATAAATGGGTTAGAGCAAATGCGTGGAAGATGTAAAACTCATGAGTGCCGTACAGCGGCTCGAAAAGGGCGCCTGCTAAGCAAATAAGTCATGACAATAAATCAGCACCGGGCTGGAGATTTATCACCAAAAAGTGGGCCACTCTTCTGATGTGGCGGCGCTCTCTGGGCGAGGTCACTCCGCTGCACGCTAAGAGCGCCACAGACGCATACCTGCCCCCAGGTGTGGGCTGCTCCCCCCATGACTGCTGGGTCACGAGCCCTCCTTAGGAGATGTCAGGGCTGCTGGTTTGAGCACACAAGAAGGGGCTAAATTATTTAAGAGGGGCATCTTCAGTCAGATCTCTACCCTTCCCCCCACTCGCGTGACTTGAAAGTTGGTCTCCCTTCTTCTTCCCTCCTTTCCACCCATCACGCACTGTCCGTTTTTCTCCTTGTTACAGTGGCCCCTTCCTCGTTCCCTCGCTTCCCCCCTCCCTCCCGCCTTCCTCTACTTCTCCCTCACAGTGTTTATTTAAGCACTTTCACGGTCACTGCATTGTAATCTCAGGGGACAATAGTGCCCTTTCTCTCTTTCCCCTGCTCCCTTTCCCCATCTCTCATCCTGTCTCCGTCCCTGCCTTTCTCCTGTTCCATCTTTCCACGTCAAAACGCCTCATATTCACATACAAATATGCCTGCATGGCACGACATGGGGGGGTGGCCCACTGGCCGGTCAACAAAACCCAGCACTCATGCCATGAATTACACATTTTTTAAAAAATATTTCAAAGGAAAAAACTACGAGTAAAATATTAATCAAAGCAACGGCCGAGATTGAGGACAAATGCATGTTTGGCTAAATCAAAGATACGAACTACATCAACAATAAGGTGAGGAACAAACAACAGTAATATAATAAAAATTATTCAACATTTACATTTATTGCTGCAGACTGATATGATTTTTTTGTGTATATATATATATATATATATATATATATATATACATTAATTCCAAAAAAAAAAAAAAAAAAAAAAAGTGGTCATAGTATCAGGTTTATTAATGTTAACAGAATTTTCCCTCCCCCCCCAAAAAATCAACTGTCCCTGTCAAATCATCAGTCCTCTTTCTTCAGAAAAAATGAATGAATTCCAGTCATTTTCAGTATGACTCTAAACTATATGGAGGTACTAACATTCTTTAATAGAATAAATTGTTGTATTAATTTCTCACATGTCTACAGTTAATATTAAATTCAAACTTTAATTACTTGGGGATAAAATATGCACAAAACTAATTCCTGAAAACAAATTCTGTTTATCATTACACTTTCTTTATATACGATTACATTTACAATGTGTTACATCTATTTGTGCTCACGTGTACGTATATGCAAATTCATCGCGCTTCATTTATTTATTTTTTTGTAGAATAATAAGGAAATAGAAAAGAACATAAATGACAATGCACGCCTACGCACAACCTGAAATTCACGAATTACTGGTTATTTCCTGAGCAGCTATAAACAAGACACCCTATGAATCTGCTCATACTCGGTCTCACGCCCTCATCCACAAGGATGGACTAAATCACTGAAAAATCAAATAATATCTAAATATTGCAGCTTAAGGGGAATTGGTGGCATTTGCCCCCAGAACATCTTCGGTCCTTCCTGGAACGCTGTCGCGCAAGTCCTGAACTGTGTTCAGCGGGATACTGGACCATTCTTCAAAAAGAAGAGCCTTTACTTCTCCGATGAATAAAGGAGATGGAAATCTAATCTGTACGCCGCACTCCAGGATTCCTATAAACATTCAAAGATGTGAAGATAAGGTCATTTGGGAGGTCACATAGGCCTTTGACTTCATCCTGGTGTCCATGAAACCACTTTCTTCAGCTCTGCATATACAGGCGATATCGAGTAAGGTAACATGGGGAGAAAACTGTGTTTGCAACACAGGATCTACCCCAGTCGCCCAAAACGGCTTCTTATTCCCCGGCTGCTAAACAAACGTGCGGAGGGATCGTCGGACCCCGTGACTCCCGAGAAATGGCTGCCCCGGTATCGCAGAAATTACATATCGTACCACGTTTAACAGTTAACAACCGACAATGCCGCATCAAGGCATCCTCACGCCTTCACCAAAACACACGTTCCTCCACATGCAAAAAAGGCCAACTTATCCGAAAATATTTAAGCGGTTTACGAGCAGAAACCGCTCCTCAAATACTTACTTTTTGATATTCTCAGTAGTGTTCTTGACAGTTTTTTTTTTTTTTTTTTAATGACTCAGTTTTGCGGTAAAATTTGTGGTTTCAGGGCCATTTTGTTTTTTCCAGCTATCCTGTTAAGTGTCCCTCTAGCCCTGCTCACGACCTTTTTACTTACAACAGCCGTTTGTCTTTTCTGATGAAGTTTGGCTGTGCTTGACATACAGTAACCTCAAGCTTTTTTTTGTCCTCCAAACCAGCACCCGAAACTCTGGAATGTACTATTGGATCACCTAAGAACGTGTTACTCCTTTCATCTTTTCTCAGAAACTTGCTCATTAAAGTGCTTACTGACTTTCATAGTCAATAAATAATAATTTGTATTCACAATGAATTCGCTCATTTTTGCTCTGCATTTGTCATTGCGATTTGTTCATTAAACAATTTGTTTTCATCACTCTGTCTGTGTACAAACACACAAAACAACAAACCCAGGAAATCAGTATCTCCAACCCAAATATAGGCATTTTGAGAGCCTTTCTGATGCCGAACCTGCTTCGGTTTACTAGAAATATAAATACGTACGACTTAGAATAAACAGCTTTTATAAGCAACGGTGAAACTCGATTTTTTCCCCCCCATTACACTTATCCCTAAAACACCTTTCACATCAGATCATAACATACATAATGCATAGCCACCTTTTTTCATAAAAATGTACACTACCAAAGAAGGCATAATCCCTGACACCTTTCTCCACTCTACCGCACCCACCTTTCTCTCCTCCCCTAGGGATCTCGCTTTGCATCAGAAACCGAGATCCTCCGACTCCCTTCCTATCATCCCTCCATAATGCGTTTTCCATCTTGCTCTCCGTGTGCATCGTGACAATAATGAGTTTTCTGACTGTTTGAGGGAAAGTACACCTCAGGCACCATTGCCCCCAACAACACGACAGTGTCTAAAGGGCAGCTGGCCAACACGGGAGCAGGCTAGCACCTTGCCGAAACGGCCACAAGTTTGTTTTCAAACAGCCCAAAGGTGCCTTACGCAAGCCAAACCGAGGGCTTTTTCAAACGACAGGAATTTCTCACATTCTGTATATTTACTTCTTCGAATATTCAGGCTCTGCCCTCAGAATTTTTGGTGTACACGCCCAGGACGAAAAGACGATACCGACGCGGCGATAAGAAAGCTGAACTTCAGACCACAAAATCAAATCTGCAGACACCATAACAAACTCCAAAAACATACCCACGTACGCACCAAAAAAAAAAAAAAAAAAAAAAACCCACGATAAACTGCCCTTTGCCGATTCCCTAGTGCACACTTATATAGGGCGACACAGGTGACAAAGAAGAGCTGTAAGCAGGATTATAAGCAGCTACACTCTATGGGATCACCGCAGCTGGTGCACCACCCTGCTAGAGGACACTATGTGGAGTAACAAGATTTACCAAACCCTAATAGCTGAGGTGTGCCGCTCCATTGTGAGCGGCTCCGCGCTGCCCGTCCGCTGCACCAGCGTGCTGCGTTTCAGGGCGGCGTGCGCGCTCCCTTTCACACCGAATTACAGCCCTCGACTCTGTGGCTTTTTGTCCGTCGTCGTCGCCCAAAGGCACCGCTTGCGAGGAGCGTGCAAGGAGCGCAGTAACTGCTCACGGAGCACAGCCTGACGCATACAGGCAGCTGGAGAGGGTAATGAAGCCACGGGGTAGGTAAGTCAGGCCCAGGCAACAAGGAGCAGGTGGGAGCAAGTTTGCAGTCCCCCACACTCCACCGCACGCACGCACGCACGCCGTATAATCTCAACAACAGCCACGACGGCCGAGCAACCACCACCGACTGCGAAGCTGTCCTCCGCCACACGTCTCGCTGCAGACAGCATCCGGGGAAGAACGCGCCATCTTGTACGGAAAATTAGATCCTGCATCCTATGAGTGGAAGAAAAAAAATCATTTTGGAACGCAAGTGTCCGACCGTTAATTCGAAGGCCCTTGAAATCTGGAGTCGATTATTTCAGTAAAGACTCACTTTTATTATTATTATTATTATTATTATTATTATTTTGCCAGGCCCAAACGAATGAACTGCATGCGGCAACAAGGTGTCGGCTTCTGGGTAAAAGATAGGCGATTCATTTTAAAAGGCAAAAAGCAATACTGTAATGAATTCGCTCGAGAAAACGGCAAGAAAAGCAACTCGAAGCGCAAACGCACGCTACAACGCGCAGCCGGGCTGAATCCAGATACATGAGCCAAAAACCTTGCTCGCGTTCTCCTGGATCGGGCACCGTGTTCAGCAGAAAACACCACATAATGCCATACAATAGAGAGGAATCTGTATTGCGCGTAAGATTATATAATCACGGCCGTACTTTGTTTTCCACACGTGTACGCACAGGAGCGCACGCTTCTAATAACGGTGCGGCAGAAAATAATAAAATCTCCGCACCAAAGGACTGTACCGAAGAGCGAGAGGTGTTATCGGCGGTACAAAGGTTTACCACCATGCAGGGAGGACAATAACTGGGGGGGAGAAAGGAGAGGCAAAGAGAGAAGGGCAGGAGAAGCGATAAAGGAGGGATTGTTCTTTCTGCATTGTTAGCAGGAAAGGGGGAAAACGTAAAGATCTCACACCGGACTCTCGTGTTTTTAAAGTCAATTATTTGCTGCGGAAAGGACGGGTCCGCGGAAGACTTTGTTCGAATTACCCGAGTCTGACCCGAGCGCACGACGCATCGAGAGGCCGGTTGTCAGGCTGCGCGAGAGCGGCCCCGTTCTTCCCGAGACGGCTCCCCGTTCCGCCGCGTTTGTATGTGTGTGTGCACGAGGACATTTTTCACGCATTACCATTCCCGTGAGCGCACCATTTAAGAAATCATCTAGGGGTATTGCCACACCACACAAAAGCAATTCTTCTCTAAACAAAATTCTCGCTCAGCTTTTCTCCTATTCATTGCTGCTTTATTTCCATCCATGGTAAATTTCAATTGTATGGGCTTGGAATTAATACTTCTGCGGCAAGACTCCGAACAAGGCCCATCCAATAAAGCATCACTAATAGGCATATATTTGTTGTTCGGAAGATGGGGAAGAAGGGGAATAAATGAAGAGCGGGTGAATAAGACGGTTGGAAAAGATAACAGGAGGGTGGCGTAAACCAGCGTTGTTCTGCGCGAACAAAAAATGCGTCCCAACTTGTTTGGCGAGCGAGGCACATTTTTAAGGAAGGACCGGGTCGGGCCAGCGCTCAACTCGTGTCGTTCGCGTACGAATCCTCTTCATGCAGCGAATTTCTGGAGAAGCGGCCGCAGCCTGACTGCGACTTCTGAGAAATGGCAGCGAGGAGCGGAAGCTGTGCTGGAGCAGGAAATTGAGTTGCGGGGGGGGGACAAAAACAGCTGTTGAAAGGGCGAGAAGAGAAGTGTCTTAAGGTGCATGAGCTATCCGGCCAAACGCAACGTGGCTCAGGATTTTGGCCGTCGTTCCTTCGCGGATCCCGGACGTAACGGTGCTCCGTGTTTGCACCGGACCCCGCGTCGCCGGCGATCTCTGTGCACAAGTTGGAGACTTTAAGGCGCGCCCCCCCCACACCCACACACACACACACACAGCGAGCCAAGGACCACAGCAGACGCTGCCCATTTCCTTGCTGTGGTGCAATGCAGCGCTCTTCAATCCCAACCGCAGCTCGGCCTCGCTTTAAAACATCTCCCATCTTTTTTTTTAAAAAACCAGCGGAAGGGAGACGGCCCACTTCAGTCGAGCAGCCACATCCTTGAGCCATCTCGGGCACACGTGTCATGCGGTTAGACCCCAGCAGGCGCCCCGGTGGGGGCTTCGAGCAGGTGACATGTGAGCGCCAACGACGCCCCCCCCGCCGCCTCACCTCACGTTCGTGCTGTTCCAGTAGACGGCGTGCCTGCGCGCGCGCGCCGCCGAGACCACCTGCAGGAGTAGCAGCAGCAGCGCGAGCCTCCCGGGCGCGGGTCCGCCGCCGCCGCCGAACCGCCGCCGCCACCGCGCCCCCATGGCGCCTCTCCGGGCCGCTTCGCCGCTTCCTGCAAAAGTTTGGAGGAACGCAGGCGGGACGTGGCGCGACCCGAGGGGGCGAAACGTGTCCGTCCGGCCTCGTTCACACGTCGAGGGGAGCGCGCAGGCTGCGTTTCTCCTCAGCGCAGCATAGTGCGGGGCTCCTGGCTCAAACACGGCTCACCAAAGCAAGGCGACGCTCGTCCGCGTCCATTTGAGGGGACAAGTGCTCGCTTTTCGACACGACATGCGCCTATTTTAAAGTTTGCCGAAAGAAACTCTACTTTTTGTGGAGATGTTCCAAATAACCACAGGCACTTACAGTACTTCCTTCCTCGGGGTGATGATAGAATGACTTTTCGGTCCAGTCGCACGCAACTGCAGACACTTGCGAACAATTTCAAGTTGAAGCACTTTGTTGACTTGAGCCAAGACTCTCAGGGAAGGAGAAGGAGCGCGGGGGGGGAGGGGCCGCCAAAACTTGTGGCCAATCAGCGAACGCCATGGGCGTCGTTAACATTCCACCGTTTTTCAAGGTGAGCGCCGAGTCGGGCTGCGCGCCCGCTTCTGTTCCCAAAAACGCCCCTCGGGTCAATCGGTCCTTTGTCGTCTTTGTTTTCTTGGTGCGTCGGGTGAGCGGAATATTCGCTCCGCGAAGAAGAAGAAGAAGAAGAAGAAGGCGACAAAAGCGGACCGAAGTGGCCCGACAGGACGAGTCAGCAGCAAACTACATACCTGCGTCATTATTGTACTTTAGTTGCGTTGAAACCCATCCAAGTATTGCAAGTATGCGTCACTACCCGAGCAACAGGCAGGGGATCGGTTTAGGAAAAAGCAACGGTTAAATCACTGCACATTTGAAGCATATCTGAAAGAGTGAGGTGCACCCGTACGACAAGTGCTGTACATTACTTATTGTAGCATAGAGTTTTTTGGTTTTTTTTTTTTTTAGCATTTTATTGCTACGATAACTTCAGTGATGTAAGCTTATGGCTCTTATTTGAGCTGTGTTTTGTTTTTCATTTCTAAAATGAACGTTTTATTAACTTGTTCTCCTGCCTGCAAGCTTTCTCTCCATTCTGCGTCTTCGCGACTTATGCATGTTCACCTATGAAGTTTGTGTGCACGTACGGTGTGTGCATATTTTATGTTGGCTGTATAAATATATATTTTTTTGCCGTAAACAGCGATTCTCGGGGGGGGGGGGGGGGATGCATACTGGTAATAATTTCTGCTTCCACCCTGGGTTAGGTTAGCCGGGGGTCCTGCATTATTATCTGTGTGTGGTAGACTTGAGCATGATGTGAATAAAATGGGTGGGCAGCCTCACTACAGCTTGTTTGGACAGTCTTACATGGCTGCTGTTATTAGTTGTGGCAACACCGTGTGTTCATTTCTTTCCAGCTGGAGCTTGTCTTTTCGTGGAAGCACGTGTAATGACTTTTGCTCATTATGGTAACATACAGCACTTTACAGCACTTTACCGCAGTCGCCCTCTTTTGTATTACGTCTGAGCATCGGTGGTCGTGGTTCGGTGTGGGCATCCAGTCCGGTGTAATTTTTTGCCATCAGACAGGCACACCGGAATTAAGAACTTCATGTTGCTTTGCTGTTTTATTATTTAAATAAAGAAAGTAGATGGCGTCACGATTAAAGTTAATATAATTGAAGGCCGTCGAGTTAAACGTGCGGAAGTGACCGTGATATAGGACCTGCATTGCGCCACCGCAGGATCCAACGGCACCAATGCATAGAAACTCTTTGGTAGTTGCTTCAGCGAAAGGGACTGTTAAGCAACATCGTGGGGATCGATAAATAAATCAAAGACACCATAACACACCTGAGCACGAGTGCAGATTATCAGTGCCCGCACGTTGGCTTCCACAAGTGTCTGGCTGTCATCGGTCAGGCTAAAACAATGACCATCACTGAGTGGCGCAATGTCATGGGTGAGCGCAGGCATACAAATGCAAGATTTGCAGTAGTCGGTGTGACTTGAGATTATACAGAGCAAATAACAGGATCAAACTCATCCGGTCAAAACAAACGTTTGAATTAGGTGCTAGTAATTGGTCATTTAAGGCTCAGGTTCAGTTGAAACTGTTGACTAGTTGTGAATCCTTGCGACACGGATTGTATTTCCCTGCGTCTGAAAAGCTCTGCTATTGTGTTTGTCGCGTCAGAGACGTACCGTGGAGTAGAACGTTCAAGAACGGAGGAGACCGACAGACCGACACGGAACCCAACAAAGGCGTCTTGTAAACCGCAACGCGACCTCGGTGAATAAAAACCCAGGTTATTATTCCTCCTCCCTCTTCTCCCCTTCTCTCTCCACAAATCCCTCAACCCTATCAGTGTCACTTATGTCCCCCTCTCTCTCCCTGCTCCTCCCTCACTCTCCCTCTGCCTCTGTCCCTGTTGTACAGTGTATGTCAGGGGAACGCTAATCCTGTTATCTCCACAGACACAGGCCGACACCAAGCCACTCGCCGCACCGTAATAAACTACCGTGTGTACACTTGCTCTTACTCGGCCGCTTTTTCTCTCTTTCTCTCCTGTCTCTTTTGCGTGCCCTCTCCTCACTCTTTCCCCTGCCATCTAGTTTTCCTTCGTTTCAGTCCTTGGATATCTGTTTGTTGCCCACCCCCACCCCCCCACCCGTATTTTTTTGGATTTAAATTTGAAATAAAATGTCAAAGTACCTAGTGTACGGGACGAGAGTGGCCTCTGTAATCGGGGGCGATGCCGGTGGCAAAGCAAAATGGGATGAAGTGCTGTCGATGTATAATAAAGCATAAACAAATTTTCAGATTTTTCTATCATGTCATGTTTAATAAATAGAAGCACAAAATATGTTCTACCTTCGCTAACTTGTTCGCTCAGAAAAGACACCTTGCATCTCCGTCCCCGCTCTTTCATCAGGTTTTGTGTTTTCTGTATTCCTGTGTAACCCTAACCCCCCCCGTCTCTCCCACACTCTGCTCCGTAATTACAGCCCTGGACTCAAGCAGGGATTGTAAACACTTCTCTGTTTTGCTCTCAATTTCGCTTCCTCTCCCACCAAGCAAATTACCCATTGGTTACTATAGAGACATGTTTATAAAATGCATTTGCCTTTTTATACCCCCCCCCCCATCCTTTTCCCCCTTTACCTTATTTCTCTAGTTTTGTGCCCCTATCTGACTCTTTTTTTTCTTTTGGTCCTTATCCACCCTCACTTTTACCACAGCGTCTACTCCATGTAGGGCTCTACCGTGTTTCAGCCACAAATCCTACATGAGGTATATTTTTAATGTAATGAATTTTCCCTGCACTGTTCGGTGTCCAGTTCCTATTGGTCAGCGGTTCACTGTCAAGCAATAGTTTTAGGCATCGAGTGCTCTTTTTAAGGCAGATATTGCGGTAGAGCAGGCCAGCAACAGTATGCAACAATAGACACTGATTACAGCCTCCTAGAACTGGAAGGAGAGCAATGAACATTTCCTATAAAGCAGCGTGGTAATTTGCTACCCATGAAACAGTGGGTGTACATTAAAAAATACAGATGAATAACCGCACATCATTATAATGATCTTTTCCACAGCTAGTTACCCCTCCCTTGTTTATGCACCCCTTGTTGCTTGCATTTCCCAGCCAAGTCATCTTTTACCCCCCACCCCTCTCGCTCTCTCGCTCTCTCTCCTCCCAGTTGCCCTGCTTGCTTCTACTGGAAACCTTCTTCCCCATTTCCCTTCCTTTCTTTCTCTCTCTGCTCATTCTGACGATTAGTGTGCGTTGATTGTTCTGCTGCTCAGAACAACAGAGTCAACATGAGGACTGCTGTAAATATTCATATCTCCTTCTGTTGCCTTTCTGTGTCTCCATGTGTCTCCCTCTCAAAGTCAAGCCCAAATGGGCTATATTGACATGACAGGAAGGCCTCACTGTTGCCAAAGCTGTTCAAACAGCACAATAGAGAGACAATGGAGTGCAGTGCCATGACAGCGATGACATAATGTATACAACGCCAGTCCCGTCTCCCTGCCATTCACTGCCTCTCATGTATTCTACTATATTGCCTTTTTAACTGCTTCTCTGCTATTCAGCATTATTTCCAATTGTTATAGCTCACTCTGTGTCTTGTCATGCTGTCTAGTTCCTGTCATGCTCCCTGGTTTCTGTAAAACCAAACACACGATGGACTTCTTTGAGGGAAGAGGGAAAGTATATGTTTGCTGGAAGCTGGTAGGTGCTGAGGGCTGAGGTGATGTAGAGCAGGTTGTGTGTGTGTGTGTGTGTGTGTGTGTGTGTGTGTGTGTGTGAGAGAGAGAGATGCAGATAGGAACTAAAACCAAGGTAATTGTTCCCGGGAGGGACATCAAATAGTGCTGGACTAGCGGTGCAGGGATTATGGGATAATGATGAAAATGCAGATTTTTTTTCCCCCTCCCAAGCATTTTTTCTGTCAAAGAATCTTTTTTAATGACTTATTACTCTGAAATTAGATACCAGCGTGGTGCTGTTTCCTCACCTAATTCCCCAGATCGTGCTCGTGAAAATAATTGATAAACAAATTGAATTAAAACGAAAACGTGCCGTATTTTCCCTTAATCCTAATTTAAGTTCTTTAGTGAAGTCTGTGTGCCTTGGTTTGGTCATTTCGCACAAACCGCAGTTAACGTGCAAACATTCGAAAAAGAAACCGAGGCATCGGCAGCTCGCCGTGCCCGTTTCAAAATGATGATAATTTTGCGACGGCGACAGAAACTCTCCATTTTACACGCCACCGTAATGCCGGAGCGCGGATTTCTTTTTTCGGCTCGTCGGTGCCTCGGGTCCTGCGTGCCCGTCCCGTGCCTGTCCGTCCGCACGGCCGCCCCGTATCGCTCTTTCCTCCTCATTTATGACGCAGGGGAAAGCGATATCTTTCTAATGATTACCTTTTCTTGCTCTCCTCTCCACCCCTCGCTGCCTTTTCAGTAAATGAGGAAAAGTGATATCTTTCGCTAATGACCAGCCTCAATAATTCTGCTCTAAATAAAGGATTCATTCGGAGCTGGGAAATCTTTTCCCCTTCCTTTCCTCTGTCTCTGTCCACCTTTAACTCTACACGAAACACTGTAGAATGCGTCCGCTTCCTTCGTTTCCATCCCATTCTCGTCACCCTCCCTATACATTAAACACGTTCCGCCTGGGCACGGCTGCGCCGAGATCGGCGTGCTTACAACAGAGTTGTTGTTTTAGAAAGCAGAGAGACGGTTCTCCGTCTATCCCTGAGCGCCGAGTCCGAGTGTCAAAAAAAAGGAAAAGGCCAAAATCTCAAAAGATATAAAAGAAACCAAGGCACTAAGAAAGACAAACCAGGGAGAAAAAAAAGAGCCCTCCACCTCTACACATGTTTATTTTGTGCTTACGAGCATTTTTTTGGTATTTCTTTCTTGTTCTGGAGAGGAGGATTTGAGTTATTAAAATGCCAGGCTTTCGAACAAGAAGCAATAAATCAAAGTATATTTTCTGGGAGGGAGAGAGAGGAAGAGAGAGGGAAGGGGAATATAGGGGGATGGAGAGCACAGAAGGCCTGGAGAAGAGGGAGAGGGTGGAAGAAGAACGCAAACAGGGGATGGAGAGGAGAGACGGGGAAGATAAATAGGGCCAAGAGGTGCAATCGCAACCCCTTCGTTCCCTGCTTAGTCCAAACGCCAAGTTGACCCGGGCGCCCCTTACACCCCCCACGCGCTCCTACCGGACAGGAACCCGGACAAAGCGTAACGCGGCACCGAGCGATCGAGCCTCCGGCACACTGGGGGCGAAGAGCTGCCCGGCTCCCAGTTCTCTGGGAAGGATGTACCATATGGAGTTCCCATCCCCTAGCGCTCCCCGCGCGGCCTGTTCAATAGATTTACACCCGATTTACATCCAATATATGCGCGCGCACATGTCGAGACCGAGAACAGAAGCAGGCTCAGCTGCGGGGTACAGATTGGTCCTCCGAGGCCAAGGAGGGCGGCGAAGGCCCAGCCCGGTGGGAAAGAGCAGAGCGGAAGAGTGGGTGCACTCACACACTAATTGTGTTGTGCCATGCATTATGTATGGCAAAGTGTCGGAGGCCGAAGACGTTCGCACACAACGGGACGCGCGCTAACCAGGGAACGGAAAGGGCCGCTCGTGTCCCAAGTACGGCGATAAAGTATGTACGGAAGGGAGGACACAGGTAGATGGGGGGGGGGGTAATTGGGGGGGAAGACACAGTTGGCTGGACACAGAATTTGAAAGAGGCAGAAGAAGAGACAGGGAGAAGGCAGTTAGGTTGAGTGGTTAAATGCCTTAGTTCCCACTTAAGTGGCTGTCTGTGTTAATCTTTCTCCCACTTCCCTCTCCTCCCCTGCTCTCATTTGTCTTTTGCTGCCAGACACGGGGAGAGAGACATCGATCAAGACACGAGCATATACACATAAGTACATATGCACACACGGTGCACGCGCAGGTATTCCGCATGCGCGCAGAAAACTCCTTCTCACCGCCAGCGCAGGAAGCGCTTGAAAAATATCAGCACGTGCTCAGCCTTTCTTTTTTTACCAAATAGTATATGGAAACGGCACGTGTGTGCAGCGTGTCTGTGTATGCATATTGTGTTATCGCTCCCTCTCTGTTTCAGGAGGGAGAGGAGCTGTTTTTGGAGAAGGCGGAGAATTACAGCGTGCGAAAGAGACACGGAGTGATAAAATGTAAGACCCTTCTTTCCTTGCTTACTTTCTCCCCACCTTCGCCCCTCTAAATTTCACTGCCTGGCTTGTCACCTTTTTGCAGGTAAATCGTGTAAGGAAAATACAACTGCACCGAGGTTTGCAGAGGTACATTGATTCTGTGTAGAAAAGAGCATGATGGTTGCAAATAGCTATGCTCCTTGTGAAAACCACAAGGCAGCTGTGTTCCACCCAGTTGTGCTCTCCCAGCCCAACGTCAAGCAGAGCAGGTGGCCCAACTCACTGGGCTCCTGTGCACTGCTGAGGGGGCTACATATGATTAACTGAGATTCTCCCTGTGACTTTCAAAAGGAACTCAAGTAGCTGCAGCTGCGAAGACGGCATCCCGCGCAAGCGGTCCAGCGGAACGAAACCGTGTATTTTAAACGACAAATACACACCGGTGTTTTACGGCGTAAGAACAGATTTTTGGACGCAGGCGAACCTCCTTAATGCTTCGGGCTGTGGGCAAAGAAAAGACAAAGCTCTCCCGGGAATTCTACGTAAATTTCAGGCATGCGTCGCCGTGCGCTTGTATGTATTTCGGGTGACGGTGACATGCGCGGAGGGGTGCCGGACACCTTTTCGCCGCATGACGTTTTGTTCTTTGTGACATGTCGTATTTCACGTGTGCGGAGGCACGCGTGCGATCAACGGTGATTTATGTCCCGGGCGCTCATCGTAGATGTCATTACACATAATCGATCGATACTTCCTTTGTTCTTTTGTTCCGGCTGCGAATCCAGGTCACTGAAAAAATCCCAACTTTTGGAAATCGTTACATTTAATTTGTAAATTAAGGTACATGCCAAATAATGATGTACACGCAGACAAAAAAAAAACAAAAAAAAAAAAACATTTCTAGCGCTTTTTTGTCCACTGGAAATTTCTAAAATTGGTCCTGTACGTAATCGTGTATGGTTCCGATTTATTGTTTTTTTTAATGGAAACGGGCAGTTGCATTCGCGTCATTGTAACCGGAAGGTATGCGCAATGCACTGTACATGCATACAGAAGTGTAAAAAAAAAAAAAAAAAAGCAATATTTTTGGCCTGATCCACTGCTTGTTTGTTACGCTTAAGCGGACTTCTGTAACAGTCTAATTGATCACTTTGACTAATGTAAATGAAGTCCAGCAAACTGTGGAATTCGAACAGCAGCATATTATTAAGACAAATGTATATCCAGCACTGCAGAACTTCCAAGTAAATGGGGAGACAAGAGGAGTGTCCCCCAAATTAATGACAAAAGCTGTTTTCACAATGAAATATTACCATTTCATGGTAAACATTACACATGTGAAACTGTATCGTTCCTCGAGATGCAGCGACACAGTTCAGGCTTTGCTTTGGCTAACCGTATCTCGGCGCGTGGCGGCTGTTGCGGCCTTTATGTGCCAAACGCTTCCTAGCTGTGCTGGTATGAATAGTTGGAGGTGATTTGTTCTTTAAACTCACCTTCATTTAAAACCCATTTAAAGATGTAATACATCCCGTAATAATGCCGCAGCTCGCACGGAGCCACTCGTCTTCTGAACCTTACTAGCAATTGATATAAAACCTTTGGTTTCTCCTCTGTTCCAGCGTCATTTGACAGAATCGCGGTTATATGCGTTCGGCCTAGGTGCGGCTTGTCCGTAGCGACGGCCTTTTCCGGATTTATTCACGTCTCAGTTGCATCCGCTCCGGTTGCCCGGGATTCCTTTGCACACCCGTCAGCAAGGCGCACGGAGTGAAAAATACTCCTACCGTCACCGCTGCCACCGACTCCGTACGGATGATAATGATCCGAACGTGCCATTTATTTCTCTGAGCGTTAAAGGATGGCGAGATCGGGCGGAGGTCAGCGAGAAGGGGGCTTCCTGAGAATAAGACAAGTTGTAGGTGAAGCGGAAAGAAAAGGCGCAAAAAAGAGAGGTGGGAATACAGAGAACTAATACAGAACTAATAAAAATAATGCTGACAATCTATGAAGGGACATGTGAGTGCTAATAAAAGATGGAGAAAGAGGAAATTAAATGACTCCCAGGGAATGGATAAAAAAGGGAATGATCGCAGAGAGAATTAAACAGTAATGAAGAAAAGTAAATAGTATTAAGTTTGGATGTTTACTTTGGTAACTTTTGTTCCATAAAATAAGGTTGGTTAAAAAGGGGGCGAGGGGTGAAAATAGAAGTGGAGCAAAGAAGGACAGAATGGGAGGAGATGGCAGGAGGCTTGGCAGAGAGGGGCAGTGACAGAAATGGTTGCTGACCAACAGACAGGAGCCATTGCTGAGCGGAGGAGAGAAAGGGATGAGCACGAGAAGAGGGGGAAGATATGATGAATGCAGCGCTCGGATTTTGTGCCCCCTAACCAAGACTCTAATTAGTGTTTGTGTAATTCCACACCCGTCTCCGTCGCCTGCTCATCTTAATTAACTCCATTCATCTTCCCCTCCCTCCATCCCTCCCTCTCTCCCCGGCCTCCGAAAATAACACACTGACTGACTGAGCCCCACCTGGACTAGACCTGCTTTTATATATACACGCTCCGCAACGCTGCCCTCGCTCGCTGTCGACTGCGGGGGTCGTGAAAGACCACACCCAAAGTTTCCTACTTTGTTCTGTCACAGGTATTAAGGCTCGCTGATATTCCACAGCGTATTTACAAGGCCTTTACAAGCCTTTAGCGAGCAGATTAATAAAAGTAATCCAATGGTTGTTAATGATATCAGGACCCCATATGTTCAGTCCTTCCAGTGGTGGCGGTGGGAGTATAGGACGCCCTCCCCCTCCTCCCACCGAATCCCAGCTCCCAGGCACCATGCGGATCGCCCGGCTTAGCCAACTCATCCACATAAGCAGGCCTCTTGTACGCTGGAAATAACTTCTAAGGGGGCCTGCCGACCAGCTGTGCGCAAAGCCTGGATTGCCAAGCTTATTCAGTCACCCAGACGTGCTCGGAAATGCACTTTCGCGCCTTCATCCGTGCCATTTGGCCGAAGACTGTTGCTAAGACGCTCCTTCGGGTCCGCCGTAACCTGATTCTAGGGTGGACGGTTATATTCCGGTCACTCCGCGGCGCTGAGCGAACCTCTCGGCATCGATGGCTAAGTGATTGTTCGACCTCCGGAAGGCCCTCCGCGCCGGTTATAAAGGCCTGCGATGAAGAGAGCTCCATCTATAAATGTCGCCCGGTGACCTTTCTTGCTTGGGACACGCAGATGTGATCACCCTTTTAAAACGCTAAATCGGAAGGTTTCCAAAGAAACAGCGTCTTTGTACTGTAATTCCGCGGGGCGTTAGCCCTGGTTCCACCGGTGCTTACGAAGCATATTGTAATCGCAGATCTTAGATAGCGTCCCTTGTTTGGAGGTAATGCGTGTGCGTGTGTCGCTGGCATCCTCGATCCTCCTTATGCCCCCCTCATAATAATAACATGCAAACGTGCAATACGGTGCAGCGAAACAAGATTAGAATTCGGACTGGAATTATCGAGTTATGTAAAATATTCATGCTTGCAACGGTCATTAATACGCAAACCACTCGCTGGTTAGTTTACAGAAAACCACCGATGCTGCGGTTTGTTAGCGTATCGGTACCAACTGGCGATCAGCACAGAACCAAACCCGGAGAACCCCGGCGGTCCACAGAATTCGGTTGCGGTGGGAGGGGTTGTCGAGGCGAGGACCGCAAATGACTTTGCGGTCCTGATGGTGGTTGGTAGCTGAGATGCCAAACAAGCAACCGATGCCGAGACACCAGAAATAACAAAGAAGTCTGGGCGGCTAGGTTGCGGAGGAAATGGTAAAACAACTGGAGAGCTGTGGGGCAAAAGGTGCCGCTGGGAGAAATAGAGAAAGCCTGCATTTTTTAGATATGTAGAGGCGCATCTAGACCAAGGCGACATAACAGCCACTACACGGTCCTGCTTCATTTCACCTGTAGGAAACTGCGAACAACCATGACATTTCATGGAGCCTAATGTTATGCTCCTGTAAGGGTCAGTGCAACAGTTTGCAAGCCTACAGATAACTTTCTTTACAGACCAAGTACCTTCTTCAGATTACCAGTACAGTTCCGTGCATTTTGTGGAATCGTTCCACTTTTGCCATTACAACACCCCCGAACACCAAACTTTTTTGGTAGAGTGCGCAAAGTGAATTTCCAAAAGGATTTGTATTTTTTATTAAAATTCTTTCTGGGGCTCTCTGGTGCCTGGCTGGCCCACGTCCATGTCTTGGAATGCTCAAATAACCACGGTAACATCTTTAGCCTCCTGACATTCTGGTTTGGTTTCATTTCCTCCTCTACGTATTGAGCTGTAGTTCTGCTCATCTCCACTGCTACCTGTCGCTACATAAATTACGCACACGTTATTTAATGTTCTCCCATTGGCCATCGCTCGGTCAGAACCAAAACGCTAATGCATACATGATTTAAAATATGGGTTCTGTAAGAATCGCTGAAGTAAACGTGCTGCAACACAAGTACATTTGAAAACCGACAGATGAAAATGGCTGACGAAAGGACTTTGGGAATAGAAAGACGCGCGAGATGCTCAACGTGCTGCTGGTCTCCTAAAGAGCTAATGAACAAGCACCGCACAGCGAAGGTGGAGGACGGCATCGCGGTGTCACGCCTGTTCTTAGTGGCTGAATAAGTTTTGAGTAACGGATCAAAAAGAACCACAGTGCTCAACTACGGTCTTGTGTCAGTCGATCATTGTATTCGCTGCTCAGTTGTATTCATTTTAGAAACACCCGGTCAAGACAAGTACGGAAACACGGCTCCGCGTTGGGTGTTTATTCAACGGTCTGCTGACTCTCCGGTAACGGGGTAGAGTTGTATAGTCGAGCGGTGTTTCCTGAGACTGGGTGAAATCCATCACGGTCTAAAGAACTGATAAGGACGTGTCTACGTCAGCAGGTTGTACCGTGCTAGTTACCCTGTGCAGAATCATGCGTTCAACACACTTCATACTCTTTTCTTTGCCTGGTGCCAGGTGCCTGCTTTCCACCTCAGCGAAACTCCCGTTTCCTCAAATTGAATGAAGCACTTGATTGAATTAGACGCAGGAGATGTGAAAAGGCCTATTAAATCCAGAGTATTGTGTCCCGCAGGGATGGGGCTGAGCGCTCCTGCTTCAGGTCCGTCACTATAATATTACGGTTTAAAGGCCTGTTCTCCTGCTGCACCCAACCAGCTCTCTACCCCATGGAAAGCAGCACTTGAACGTCCATTGTGACATTTGCTTTCTTCCCCGAGGCTCCGGGCTCTCCACGTCACCAAATGCTCTGCTCTCTCTGGAGCGTAGCAGTTCTTATTCAAACACTTCACATGTACCATTACTCCATGCTGAACTTTTGACCTATCATCTCTCGATAACATTTTCTAAAATCTGTACAGTACAGAAAATGGCAAGCTCAAATGTAAGAAGGCCATGTCTAGAAAGAGACCGAGCACGTACAGAGGCTGAAATTTAATAAATACGGGTACCGAGCAGGGCTAATCGGTCTAAGACGCGACAAGTTCCATTTCGCGAGACGCTTCCGTACCGAGTTACTACGCCTCTACCTCCTTTAAAGCGCTGCAGCAAGGTTATTTCAAGAGCCGCGTCCACTCTGACCCAGCTTTCCGTCTTACCGGTTTACGCCAGAGCGTTAGTGAGAATGCGAGAAAGCGAATGGGGTCCCGGTCGATGCCGTCCAGGGATACTCAATTGATCACCGATCGCTGCTTTGTCAGTGAGATGAATAACTCAGCTTGCGCCGTGCAAGTTCCCGGCAGAAACCCCAACAAGCCGAACAAAAATGTCCGAGCCTTGTTTTTGCCATCGGGACCCGAGTAAACAAAGAAGTCGAATTTCAGACGTGCTGTCAACTACGTGACATTTTCAGTCCGACGGAATTCTTTTCACGAAAGGAACTGCCCGCTTGCATAATCGATAACTTCCTTTTGCTATTGGTCTGCACAAACTTGAAATGCAGCAGAACCGCTTTTCTGTACATAACAGTTACCCTTCTACCGCGGACACCAGCTGCACTCCCCTTTAATTCTGTCTCTGTGAGTGCTGTATAATTCATGATCATAATAAATCCAAGTTAAATGCTGCTGGGCAACGCGTATCCGTGCTACTGTGACACAACAGGCTTTGGGTCCGAGTGACTTGGGTGACCGCAGCCCGTCTTGACAAAAACAAGCTAGCAAGCTTTTTGTCCCGGAACTCCTTTTAAAAAAAACTTTCTATTGGCCACGAAAGACTACGCCGCACCGTGTGCTCACTTCCCCTAAATGAGCCCTCCGGACTGCTGCGATCCCGCGTTGGACAAACTGCAGACGAAAATGGAAAACAACGGAAACGAACTCCTCGCTCAGGCCTGGCCTTTGGTCAGTGAGGCGGCGGTTTAGGCAACTGGCTGCCTTAGCTCTTTTTCCACAATGTGACAAAGAGAGCACAGTAAAACAACTGATCCACTGTAAGCTAAAAAATAAATACAGTAAATAAATAAATAAACCAACCTCGTACGAACGGGAGGACCCGAGAACATTTGACAAATTTGAATATTTACTGTGAAATTGCTTTGCGTTGCTTTCATACGTTCACGAGCGGATTCTCCACCCAGTGATTTACAGTTTAAAACAGCGGTAAAAATTTCACAAAAGTGTCCGATATTAAGAACGCAGAAATAGACAAATAGGCAAATACGGTCAATTAAATGCAGACTCCCTTTGCTTAGGGGACAGCAGGGCATTCAAGCGAAACAATGGCATAGCTAATGTTCCCTAACTGATAATATTAATATCCCCAAAAAGTCCTCAGATAAGTCATTTACAGTTACAAGCACTTTCCGCAAGGACCGTATTTATAACGGACGACTGAACTTCTATACATTTTGTTGCCGATGATAATCGTTTTGGCCTTAAGAAGCCTGGCCTTTTGGTCGCCTTGCCCCCTCCCTCCCTGCACTCAAACACTCAACCTTTCCCTCATTTGTCTCTTCTGTCCCGTTTTCTCCCTCCCTCTCTTGTCCCACACCTCCTTCCTCCTCCCGTGCATGGTGCACACGCACAAATAACGATTGTATTTATCTTTATCAGTCGCTCCATTTTCCCTTCTCTCCTGTTTTCAAGCTCCCTCGTTCAATATTTCATGCTGTTGAGAGCGTATCTATTCTAAGCTTGCTCTCCGCCCCCTCCCACCTGCCTTTAAAAAAACCTTTCTTCTTTATACATCACTCTTTCTGTCTCTTCCTCTCCCTCCATCTCTATAAATCTCACTTCCTCGTTCGCCCTCTTTCCCATCACGCTCATAACGTTCTCTGCCCCATCATTTCCCTTCCTTCTTTTTTTCCCGACATTCTTCTTTTTCCTCCATCGCTGCTAGCATCGCGGTGTCCAGTGAATCGCTGCCTTTGCTCGGGCCCCCTTTGCACCTCTCCCCAACCTTTTCGTTTGTCTCCCCCTTTTATTTTTTTTACCGACACCAAAATCTTCAATTTCCCCCGATGCTTTGCAAGTATCGTGCGTGCTCCCCTGTCTGCGTGTGCCCGTCCCTCCCTTGTGCCGCCGCCTCCCTGTCCTCATTGCCCGTCAATCCCTCTCCCACTTGCTGAATTTCCCTGCGAATCCGCCTCACTTTCCCTCTCCTCTTGAATTCCACGCCGTTTCCCCCCTCTCTCTCTCGCTCTCTTTCTCACTCTCTATCTTTATCTGTGTTGTTTTAGGCACAGCAGTGGAATGTAAACAGAGAAATTGAAAATTCATGTCAGTCAGTGGGGTGAGAGAAAGAGAGGTAGGAAGGGAGCGACGGGGAGGGGGGGGCAGTGTCAGTACAGTTTACTAACACAACGCTGAACACCCAGTGCAAGAGAGAGCCACGGAGCAAGAGAGACTCGATAGCGGCTGAAAGCAATGAACTTTATGAATATTACTAACACTTAAATATGTCTGGTTTACAGTTTCCACCTGAAAACACGCGTCAACCGTGACATACACCTGAGACATTAACTCTTGTGAGTTTTTAAAGAATTATTTTGACATTTTTGTTCAGGCTTCTTTGTAAGTCTGGATCTAAAAATGCCGCCTGAACTCAGGAAAGCTTTTTGTCCCCAGAACCGAGTTTTAATACAAACTTTACGGACGCCTACTTTATCACATGCGGAATAACACTTGAATATTGCATTTTAATGATTTCATAAATCAACAAAGTTCATTTTAGTGCTTTAAGGAAAGATGCTATTTAATGTCAAGGTGATCAGTCACAAACTTCAAACAGGGGTTTGGGCACAGTAGCATAAATACCAAAACACATTTACTATCCATAGGTTTCGGAACACCGGGATTACAGGGGACAGGCATTTCTCACGTACAGACATTCCGTATTTTTAAAGCGAACGACGACAATGTTTTCCTCGCGTAAACTCGCCGTGCAAATTCAGCTAGAGATCAGCGCCCAGTAACACAGCATATATTTCAAAGAATTAATTTCAGCTTGGCATAAATTAAATGGAATGAAAGAGTAAAGCACAAACCTTAAACCCAGAGGCAAGGAGCAAAATGCAAAGGGATGTCAGGAAAAGACCGAGAAATAGAGAGCAAACGTGGACTGACGGAATGATTGTGGGCCCGAGAGGTGCACAGATTGTGGGGAAAAGTTGAGTTGGGGGGGGGGGCGGGCAACGTGAAAGAGGAACAAAGACAGGAAGTGAGGGAGAGCTTGAAAGGCGGATAATGAGAGGTAGCAGAGGCAGAAAGCGAGAGAGATGGAGGGTCTCCCCAATGACGCCCTCCCTCTTCCTCGCTCTTCCCCCCAATAAATCATTCCTGACTCCCCTTTAACCAACAATCCCAGCAGACAGGCAGAGAGCCATAACAGCCTCTGCTTCCCTCCCTCCGTCTCCATGCAGCATCCCCTCTCCCCTCCCAGATCACCACGGCAACATGCCTGGAGGGGACGCAAGTGAGACGCCATCAGCGGCAAAAAAAAAAAAAAAAAATTAAATAAATAAAATAAATAAATGAATAAAACGATGTGGGGTGAGGGCGTCTGCAGAGACAATGAAATATTAACACCGCGCATGAACGCAGGCTCCGTGCTTCCACGTTTGCCCAAACGCGAAGAGCGAAAGAATTCCAAGTCGGGATGCTGACCGACTGAGTCGGCGCGGGCGCGCACACACGAACTTCACGCCTGCGCTCAAAGATTTGATTCAGAAGAAGAAAAAGAGAGGAAGAAACCGAGGGAAACCGCACAGATTTCGGATGAAAATAGGATTTCAGATTATATTGGGAAGTCGCGATTTGTGCAAATACATCACATTTGTGGAGGATGAAGGGGGCATAAAAGTGGGAAGGAGCGGAGGGGCGAGAGTCGGGAGGGATTCCGCTCGCGTTTCCTCCTTTTGCCTCGCAACTTTTTGCTGGCGCGTCGCCGGTTAAACGCCCGCCAACGCGGGGACGAGCGCCACTTCGTCGGGGGCGCGCTTTTTGTCGCCGGCGAGGGAGGGGGGCGGAGCTACGGGCTGCTCGAGCGCCGCTCGGTAAACAGCGGGAGGGAGAGAGAGAGAGAGAGGGAGGAAGGAGGGAGGGGAGAGGAGGAGGAGGAGGAGGAGAGCCGCTGCGAGGGACGGCACAAGTGGCGACGGACCGTCAGCGCTCGGTTACAGCGGACTTACCACGCTGGGATCGTCGAACTGGCCTTTGAAGCATCTTTTATTTTGCGCCTGGGACGTCGCGGTAAGCGATTCCAAGACCGAACGTAAGCTGGTGGCCGGGCGCGTTTCGCGCCGTCCGCGTTGCCTGCTGCTTCTCCGAGATGCGCTCGACTCAGGCGCTGTAGCTGCGCTTCGACGTGACGCTGCCGCGGAAACTTTGGCAGAAAAGTGGAAGAAAGCGCCGTTCGCCTCTTTTTCTCTCTTCCGAGAGACTCTTGAACGAGGGCCCGATCTCGGGGGGTCGGGGGTCTTCGCGATGGAACCGCGAGTTTCGCGGCGCTCGCCGAGCTAGCTGAGCACCCGGCTGCGTGGGAAGAGCGGATGAGCGCCTTCGCCGTCGCCGCCTGGATGTTGTGAGCGCTGCGCCCCGTGGGCTAAGAGGGCACAAGACGGAGAAGGGCGGCAGGGCGGGCGAGCGAGCGAGCCAGGAGGACGCGGGCATCGGAGGATTATGGCTGGCGCGGCGCTGTCTGTATGCCTCGTAACGCTCACCTGTGCCAACGTCTGCCTGGTGCTCGGCAACCGGCACACCGTGCACTGGAACAGCTCCAACATACAGTAAGTGGACGGAGCGGACGGGGAGGTCGGGGGCGCCGTAGCAGCGCGACCGGCGGCGCACGGGCCACCTGGCCAGGTGAGCTCGCGTCCCGCTGACAGGTGTGCTTTATGGCAGCCGCAGTGCGTTAGTTGTGGAAGCAGCGCTTCTCTGGGATGCGGTAACATGAATGTCGCTCCTTCTTCGGAGGGAGCACCGGGCTTGGCTGCAACGCTCGCTCTGGGCGCCCGTTTTGTCCCGTTTTGGCTGTCCGGACTCCCGAGGCGTCTCTGCTGTGCGGTGCGGTGCGGTGCGAGGCCTGCTCTGCTATGAACTTGAACGAAGCTCCGTGCCGTTTGTCGTCCTTCCAGATGTCAGCTGCCCCTATCACCCCACCACCTGCACACCTTTATTCTCTTCTACCTTTTTTTTCTCCCCCTCCTCCTTTTGGATTGTTTATCATCCCATGTTTTTTTTTTTTTTTTTTTTTGGCCGTCCTCCTTCATGTCCGTTTATAGCTTGGATGCTTTTTCACAGTGACCCAGATGTTTGTCATGCGTCCTGGAAGGTGCTGGTGCGGCCTCCCACTCCCTCACTGTTTTTTCACATCACCTGGGCGTCTCGACTTCTGACTGTCCCTTGCTCCGGGGTGGCATTTATCTTGTGTCTGCCGCGCTCGTCTTCTCTCCTTTCCTGTCTTTGTCTCCTTCTCCCTGGCCCCAGTCTGTTCATCTGCCGGTGTCTTCTTGGTGGCTCGATGCACTTTTGAACAAGAGTCTTCATTAGTGTCACATTCGAAGTTCTGGTTCTGAGATGTCAATTCGCCCAAGACGTATCACGTTTTTAAAGAGACAGCCGGTGGCCCTGCTTTGTTTGACGGTAATGCAGCTTTGCGGAGCTCCTTCCTGTGCGGCCGTGGTGTGGTCCTCGGCGGACCCGGGCTTACCTACCTGCTCCTGTACTGTTAAGTGCATTGCGGGAGTACAGGTGAGGTTTGGGCCTTTCCCCGTTTTTGCTGCGGGGGCAAGTGTTTTGGTGTGCGTTGTCGTTGTCGTCTTGGCCGCGCGCGAATAAAAAATTCAGAAAGGACGCAGAAATCCATCTGCCGTACAGGTTGCGAACGAACTCGCGCAAGCAGTTGCGGAACCATGGCTTCAATACTGACTGTGATTCACTCCGTTTAGCTGCATCAGAGCATATTATTCAGTTCTTCTCTGGCCTGTTGCAGCAGTTGCTGGCGATGAACAGTAGAGTTCACTAAATAACAGACGTGTAGCACGCGAACGTGCTTTTGTAACCGTGCACTACCGCACAAGACCGTGGCACGGTTTTATACAGCACCAGGATAGCAGGAGATCCGTGCAATGTGATGGATGCACGAAGCATGGCTTCCTGGGCCCGGAAGCAGCGAAAACTGGAGAACCGTTCCTACCGTACGGGCTTCTAGTACAGTCTGTAAGAAATTAGCAAGCACGATGACATATTTCAAAAGTGACAAACAAGAACAAAGCATTGTCATTGGCCGATTGTTGCTGTCCCTGTTAAAGGCACACGGATACGAATTCAAGTCCGATTTGAACTGAGAAAACTATCTTGGATTTGACGAGACTCTTGTTTTCCGCATTTTTAAAAAAATTTGTCTAGGAGCGGCATTGCTGGAAAGGCCAGAGTTGAATGTGTGTGTTTTTTTTTTTTTGAAACATTTGCCGCAGTCATCAATTTGGCAAAAAAGCCTTCTCGCTTTAAGCTGTAAAAAGACATCTCATTAGAGGGGGCACGGTCAAAGGTTTGACCCCCCGCGCGTGTCAGGTCCCTGGCTCGGCCGCTTGCGGTTCCGAATTGCCTTTTTCGGAACCGGGCAGAAGCGCCCGAGGAATTACGAGCAGGCATCCTTTGTTCGCATTCCATTGTTAATTAAAACCGTGTGTCCCTCCCTGGGCTTCGTGTTCCTGTTCTTCACTTACAGTTTTGGAGCAGCGTGAAGGCACCCCGCTACCTCAGACTTGTGACCCAGTTTAAGAAGAGTTCCACAGTAAAAGTGGCTTTTTGCATTTTACGTCATAAATCGGATATGTAAAAACCCATTGTTTGTCTTCGCCTTGAGTCACGGGCAGAAAGGGGGAGCTTGGTTTTTAGCTCCCATTAGATTTTTTTTTTTTTAACGTTTAAGTAACATCCTTGCTTAAATATTCTACCTTTTGGCTTCTGTGTTTCTTGTTCCGAGTCGGTTTCAAGTTGCGTTTAGCTTTATGTTTATATTTATGCATTCGATTGTTTATTACCTACTGTTTTAAGTTACTTGTAGCTTTATATAACTATGTTCACTCATTTGCTTGTGTGGTACCACTACTTGGCATGCTTTTGTTGGGTAAACAAATATTGAAGTCTCAGAATATCCTTCAGAGCAGCACACTTTTGTATAGCTTCTTATTTATTGGACAGCAAATATGCACATATGATGCACAAAAATGAACAGAACTTATTAATCTCCTATAAGGCACCTGCGGAAAGTACTGCTTATGTTGTAAATGCCGCAATTCCCTAACAAGAGATATTCGTTTTTCCCCTTTTTTTTTTATTTAGTTTTTTTTTATTGTAAACATCCTGAAATCCCTGTTACCGAGTGGCTCTATTAAAAATACCACTAAGCCAATTAAATCCCGGGTTTACTGGGTCATATGAGGATTACAAGAATTAATTGTACTTATATGTGTGCTGAGAGAAGAGAAAAAGCTTCAGACGGCGTGTTTGTGTTGGGAAGCGCTGTTTTAACTGGTCCTGCTCGCAGCAGCAGATGCAGGCTGCCTTATCGCAGATGTCCCTGCTTGCTGATGGCTGACTTGAACACAAACAAAGCCACTGGTCCATTAAATTGTCTCTTATTGGGGGCCACCTGACAATTAAGAGAAACAGTTTTGCGTGCGTGTGTGTGTGTGTGTGTGTGTGCGGGCCCGCTCGCACGCTAAGGGAAGCTCACCGCGAATGTGGCTGCTCTGAAAGGCATTCCGCCGCATTCGCTGCGCTGCAACGTGCGCGCGGGTGCCTGCTGCGAACGGAGCCGCTTCCGAAACCTGAAATTCCAGGGCCTCTCTCGGCTGTTGCGAGGAAGCCCCGCCGGATGGACGCGCGCGGGGCCTCGCCGTGGCATCGTCGCTGCACGGCCGCAAAGTTTCCCCTGAAAATGACACGCGGGGCGGCCCTGATCGCCGCATAGGAGGGCCATGTTTTATTCAAGGGCCTCATTAGTTTCACGCAGGCTTTGGGGATTGTGGACTCGGGACGGAATTGTAGCTCGGTCGAGAAGCTCTTCCCCCGTCACGTTACGATATGGGTTTTGCTGTTCGTTGTAAGCCGGAAATTCAGGGTCGGACGAGTGAGGTAACGGGTTCAAAAAATTAACAACGCGCTCTTTTTCGGGAATTTAGGGAAGCCGTCACCGCTGTCCTTCAGAATATTGTACCGAAACGGGCGAGCGTTGCCGATTCATACCCAGAGGATTATTTGTAGATGGAGTAACTCTGGAACGTGAAAGTCAAGCGGATTACACGCAAGTCTACGGGCCCAGCCTGCTCGAGAACACTTGATGCAAACGCGCGTTGCCTTCGTGAGTAAGTTTGCAAAAGAATTTGCACCGCGGACCTCTCGAACAATTTGTTCCGACAAAACTGTGCCACCGACAAGATCAAATGTCCAATTTCCAGTTTTCCATACGTAGAGGTGTCAATTATTGTGCCGCTTGCTGCGAAATGCAGGGAATTCATGAAAGGATAAAAACCGCAGTCCGTTGATAAATGGCTTACTTGCACGTAACAAGGTTTGCTAACAAACGCATTAGATTTATGTGTTTCCACGTGTGACTGTTTTAATAATGCGATGATAAATTTGGACGCGGCTCCGACACGTGACAAAGGCGGGAAGGGCCGCTGCTATTGTCGCTGTAATTGGCGGAGGCAGCGGCTAAGCATCTGACGTATCGCGGGGCTACGTCTGCGGGGTCAACTAATTTATTTCCACCGGCAAGGTTCAGGGGAGGACCATCGCAGCCCCCGCTGCGGGGCAGCGCGGGTGACAGTTTTTTGGAGAATCAACATGTGTATAATGAAGCCTGTTTCTGGCTTTAATGTGGAGATCAAAACCAACCCCGTATGGCAGGGCTCCGTGCGAGCAGAAACTGGAGTTAAGCAGTAAATACAAATGTCAGGATTTTTTTTTTCTTCTTCTCTTTATTTATTTATTTATTTATTTATTTATTTATTTACAAGCCGGCCTGACCCGTCACTCGGGACTTGGTTTACAAATGAACGCTTTGCGCCGCGTTTTAATGACCACCACGTCTGACAGCGAAACTGGAATTGGCTGCAGCGAATTTGCCGCCTGTAACTGGTCTATGCTATCGGATAATGCGGTGTTGCTATAAGGTTTTATTTGAACCCAAATGCCTTGTGAAATGAAGAGAAATGTTCGGCGCCCTTTCCGGCCGAGCGCCGCATGTAAAGTCTAATTTGTTGCATTTTAACTGCCGATTATTGACTTTAGCGGTTTATCCGCACTTTTAAATAAGAAAGCAGTTGTTTCACACCGGTGGAGAATTTGTTTTTCTCGAAATCGCTCCCGATTTCATTTCTCTGCGTTATTTGCGCTGCCAGGTCCTCGCACGTTCGGCTCTTGTCTTGCTTGTCTTCACCTGAATCATCCTAAACTGCTCCGACACTTTCACGCTTCGGTGCGTTTTGTCATTAGGTCTAATATCCCGGAGCAGTAGACGTGTTCTTTTGTTACAGAGAACCCGGAGACCCGCTGTGAAAGTGGCGGGCCGTAACTTCGCGAGCGTTCTGCTCTCGGCATCCGGCGTGTTTCCAAAGAGCCTTAATAAGGGTTCCAAGTTGCTTTTAATTGGTTAAACAAGCATCTCTCCGGCCAGAATGAACAGCAGCTACAACACTTGAACGGGCATATCTTGTAGAGCTTTCAAGTTATTCCTGGGTTTGCACAGCTAAATCTACTTTCTCTTAATGAAGAAATATGCAGGTAAAAGAAATCCCCATCTGGTTTCATGAAGGCTGTTATTATAGTGGTATCTGCTGCGAGGCAGTTGAGCCCATGAGCATGCATGAACCTTGAGCAGATATTCCGTGGCCTTCCCTTTCACCAGCTGGCCTGCAGACGGGTAGAACCAATTTCGGACTCGATGATTGGAATGCAAATGCTTCCGTGAGAGACTGGGAGGACCGAAAGTTTTCTCTTCGTGTGCATCTGGCGCCATGGATACGCATCACAAATTATTTCGCTACCGGGAAATGGTGTGGCTGTTGCGGGTGCGCGCTCCACAATTGGAAGAAGCAGGGGTGGCGGACGTCCTCCGTATCGGGAGCGCCACCGAGGACGTGGGCCGGGTTGGTGAAGCTCAAGACACGTGGTACCGTTTGAGTTTGGTCACTCCTCTGCAGTATTGTGCAGTTGTCACGGGGATTTTTAGTGATAGCTTTATGGGTGTTTATTGGTAATATTTATTTTCTTGTTTTAAAGAATTTAAGAAATTGTCGATGGGAGCCTTCAGTAGCCAGGCTTAAATCGCTTAAAAGGGCATTTAAAATAAAAATAAAGTGTGTCATTTATTAGCTTGTCACCTTTTTGTTCATCTTGATTCCCATTTAGGCCTGTTGTAACATAAAAGCTCTGCCCTCCTAGTGATATGGCTGTATTTTTTTTTTTTTTGCTTTTCAGTATGAAGATGCAGGAAATAACGATTCACAATACATATTAATATTTGGAAGCAGCGTATTTCTGTACCGTAGATTTGTAACTCTGTCGGCTTCTTGTGCTGTCCGGTCAGACAGGTTTTCCTTAGAGCTGACGCGTCGCATCAAGACTGTTTAAATGTGACCGAAACGCATCCCTTCCTAATGTGCAAAATGGCTGTTCTCCATAATTCTGCGCATTGCTTCTCCTTCTGAGCACCAAAATGTTTCCTTTTTAAACATAAAGTCCAAAAGACAATCAAATAGATAATGACATCATGATGTGGTATGAGGTTACGAAAATTGTCGGTATCCACAAAGATCTGTTAAATATTTTATTGCCTCGTGTCGAAAAGCAAAAAAGAATCCATTATCTCCAAATTGCATCACTATTCAACCTGTTAATATAATGACGCCACCTGTCGTATAGGAAACAAATAGTGCGAGTACACTGTGGGGGCTTTTTTACCGAGCAGACACATTTACAAGTTCAACAAATGATTTTCATCAGACGTTTATTTAGCTTGTGCTCGCATGGCCTTGGATGGGGAGACGTGCCAATAGCGCCTCTTTTCCAACAGCCGTCTTCCCAGTGGCGGTGTTCATTGTATCCGAAATCAGACCCTCGAGCTCGCTAAGTGCTTTGCCGTACTTCTTATTTTAGCTCGACGAAAAAGTATAGCTTTGAAAATATTTGCGATTGTGAGCGTTGTTGGTGCTGCACCTGCTGGTAACCAACAGGCTGTTTCTGAACGCTGGTGCGAGCAGAAGATGAATTACCTCTGTGGCACTGCTCGGGTGAACCCGAAACATGCGCGAGGCCTTTTTGTCAGGACTTGGCTGCACGTTGGCGAGACCACGCGCGAGGGGGCTCACCTCAGCCTCGCTACAAAGGGCGCAGGAATTCATTTGCCAAAAGTGGGGAAAAAATGCTTCAGATAGCTTTAGATGAGAACTGTGCACAATGGCATTCTGCCTGCCTGGGGACAGCAATGAATCCACCTGTCAAAAGAGAACATTTGGAACAATTATGGCAAGTATAAAGAATATGGTTGCAATTGAGAATTTTGTTACGAAGGCTATGATACGGGAGTCACGTCCGACACCTTTTTCGCTTCGGCTGCGTCTTTAATTAGAAAATCAAAAGGAAATTTGAATTCTTTGCCGTCGCCCGGTCTAATGGGCCCATTTGGCTTAGCAAAAGATCCAGTTCACCCTTCTTTAGGTACCTTTCGTCTGCCGAGAGCAAGCTTCAGAACAAAAATGTCTCCTTGTCAGTCAGTCATCGTTGTGTTTTTCATTTATTTATTTTTTTAATGTGCGGTGGATCCATTGTTAGTCGCCTCTTTCAAAGAATTATATCACCGAATAGAATAATCCTATTTCCTGCCTTGTCAGGGGTACCGGCCTGTCTCCCCTCTCTCTCTCGCTCTCTCTCCCCGTGTATACATATAGTTCTAACTTTCCTTATGTTTCTCTGCTTGCCTGTATAATCCAGTGTGAGCGCTCGGCGGTGACCCGTGCGTTTCAAGGCTCCAAAGTTCCTGTCAAAAGTTCCCGCATCCTCATCTGTACCGCCGGCCATCTACCCGGGGCGCCTTTTCATCTCGCTCTGTCCTTATCCGTCTATTTATGTCTGTGGCGTATCGATTTGTCCGCCTTCACTTTCTCGTGTGCCAGTCTCTCTGGTCCTGTATCAAATCATTTCCCAATTCTGTCTGCGAAAGGCGCTCTAATCTCTTCAGCTGTCGGCGCGTGTCACCCGTGTTCCTCGACATGAGTTCGGATGCGACTCCGAGGCTCGCTCGTGAGCCGCGAGACAGGCGCGCGCGGCGGCCCGGCTCCTTCGTTCGCACGCGTGCGTCTGCGCAGCCTTCGGCGTCCGGCGAACGTCCGCGCGGCGTTTGCGTACGTGTGCCGGAAAGCGGATGGAAACTGGAACGAAGCTGAGCCCGCGCGTGCGTTCGTGCGAGGCGCCGGCGCTCCAGATCCTCACCGTTCTCTGCGTGCGGATGTTTGTTTGCGTGTGAGCGTGTGCGCGCTTGCTTGCGGAGCTCCAGATCCCCACCAGCCTGCGTGTGGGTGTGCTGCATACCAATGCGCAGCGGCTCCTCCTGCGCAGTTCTGCGCGTAGGACACGCCATTGGCGTGGGCGCACGGAATATCAATGCACCCGGCGTCTTCTCCCTCCTACCTGCCGGCATGAGTCCCTGGCGCCGTTTGTGTTGGCTGCCAGTGTGCGGCGGTTCCTGCTTCCGAAAGGAAATTTCCCTATCCAAGCGGCAGCTCGTGCGACGTGTTTCCGTCCCTGCGTTGCTCATCTGATTTGGCTGTCCGTGGGTAGTCTGGTGACATGCTGCGCAGCTCTGGCTGCGTGGGAGTGCGCAGACCACCGCATGCTGCTGCCTTCACTTGAGCGCTGCATGCCTGTTCTTCCATTGTGTCTGCGTGCGGTCGCATTTGTACGCGAGCGTGAAATTACAAATGCGAGTCGCAGAGGTTATAGTAATTTTTCTTTTTTTGCAATAATTTAAGGAATTCTGTGTCACTTCCCGAGAGACGAGGGGAGGCGAGAGAAAGGAAAGTGAGCAAAAGGGGGAAGAGACTGCAAATAATGGAGAGAGGTATTAATAAAGCGGGAGATGGGGAAAGGGATGTGGCGGGAGGGAGAGGAATATTAATGTTAAGTTGTGGAGACTTGAGCTTCTTCACAGTACAGTGCGCCTCTTCCCCTGATACACAACAGTGTTCCACACTCAGATATACACACGCTCGCGCGCAAAGCAGTCACCGTGCAAGCTCGATCAGCCCCATCACCTTCCGATGAATCCTTTGAGATAAGTCTGCGTTTGCTCGGTGCCGTCAAGTTTAATGTCCGACGTAAAAATGAGTTGGCACCGGAAATTTCCTGTCGGTTTGTAGTAGGAATGGCGTGCTTACAAAATCCGGGGTGTAAATTCCCCGACGCCACCCACGCAACACACCCAAGCCCCCAAAATGCAGCACCGCAACGCACCCTGGCTGTGTCGCTGTTCGTGGAGACGTTTCCAGCACCTGTCATAGATGAAATATAATTGAGCGAAAGAGGGAGCGATGGCGGAGGGAGATGGAGGCGGCCTTCATTAGTGAGGGAGAACAGGACGATGGCGGCACTGTTGACTCGAGCGTTGTCCCCACATTGGGTTTTATCTGGTCCGGGAGACGACAGCCAACTGACAGTCCTCTGTGTGCCTGTCACCGCTATGGCGTGGGGGCAGATGGAAGGACCCCGTGTATAGCGTTACGGAGCCCTTTGCCGGGATGATCGGCAAGAATTATTTTCCTCTTCTTTTTTTTTTTTGGCCACAAAAATTGCGCGCGGTACAGAAAAGAGCCGCGCCGCAGACACGGTCAGTTAAGCCAAGATGGCTCGGAGATGAGAATCCAACATGTCTGTGCAGCACAGCACATACACCCGCACACACTCACGCGCAGAGCGGTCACCGTGCAAGCTGGACCGGCCCGATCGCCTTCCGACGAATCCTTTGAGACGAGTCTGCGTTCCGTGTTAATTCTGCGAGGCTAAGAGCGGCAACCAAACTTGCGGAATGCCACGGCCCCCCTGGCGACGT
The DNA here is from genome assembly GCA_018136845.1 of Heterotis niloticus. NCBI lineage: Eukaryota > Metazoa > Chordata > Actinopteri > Osteoglossiformes > Osteoglossidae > Heterotis > Heterotis niloticus. The sequence continues at coordinate 855,245 of CM030896.1, forward strand.
GGCCGATGCTGCGCGCGTGCATTGTGTTGGCTGAAAGGCCGGGGCGAACGCCGGGCCTCCCCAGCCAGGCCGCTGAGCCCCATTTGAATTTGAATGCGAGTTTAAGTGCGGGCAAAAAATAAAAATTAAAAAAGAAAAAGACCAGAGGAAGGGAGATTAGGAGGAAGAGGCCCCATGCTGCCAACCCATTTCAATTAAGATTTGGCGCAATTGTGATTGAAACGGACCATTTCATTTACGTGGGATTGCATTTCATTCCGGATCGTACTTTGTTCCATCGGGCAACCGGTGCAGACATCCATCTTAATGCAGCCGTCGGACGGCCTCGTGTCTTTGTCTTGCAGAGCAGGAGGAAAAGCGCCGCAGCGGCGGAACAACGGGCTTTTAGGATTTTGTTTTGCGTGCGATAAATATAACTTGGTTCTGCTGGCGTTTTATTCGAGGTCAACAATTCTGCGCTAAGGTTCAAATTAAGTCACTTAAACAAATAGTTTTCTATTCATGGCCGTTCGATATAACCGTGCTGTCCAGCCGCGGTGGTTAAATTCAGTCTCAAGGTGACATATTGTAATCGGACTTGTCTGTACTAATGCGTCATTTTTGTCACATTCGTGGCCCACGACGCCATAACAAAGGCCCACTTGAGCAAACGGCGGGGAAGAATTTAAACAGTTCGGTTGCCGTTCACCAGGCGCCATCGCGAACCCTCCGAGCGAATCGGTGAATTCGGCCGTATGTAAAAACGCGCGCTAGCGCCAATTCGCGCCGGGCGGCCAGTTTTTCGACACGATGTTTAGGGCGTAATGAAATAAACCTTGGCCTCGGTAATTAACAATGACAAATCCGATGCTAAATATGTGCCGTGCTGGGGGGGCCAGCGCCAACCCCCACCCCCCCGGCAGCCTGGGAAAGCCGGCCATCACTGCCAGACTCCGCCATTTTCCAAACGTGTCAGAGTTTAGATTTATTACCCGCTCCTTCTTTGCTGCCATTTTGCATCGACTTGTCGAGGGGCTTCTGGGTCAGAGCCAGAGGGAGCGCCTGCCTCAGCCTGCTTCCACTCATTTACATTTGGGTTTAATCCGACTGGACCCAGGAAATGGCCTCTCCTCCGCTCCCACCTGCTGATGGCCTGTCTGAGGCCCAGCGGTGTGTCTGGCGCCCCTCAGACTGGGAAGATGCTCAGGACTCCGATTTAATGCTGGCCAGCGAGTGGCACGCATCGCTGCCGCAGTCACGTGAGATTCCAGTGACGCCAAACCGCTCCTTTACCTATCCGCCCGCAGAGACCAAAGTTAACTCGGTGGTTTGGTCGATTTCATTCCGTCTGTCCTGCCGGCGTACGGTTATGCGTTGCCGTTGTGCGAGTAGAACCCAAGATGGGGTTGGTGTCGACGGTTGTCGCTCCAGTAGGAAACGCAAATGCTGACATTATATATTGTCACGTAGGTATAGGGTGTGCGGTAAGTTGCGGCGTCCCGCTCTCTAGCCGCGCGAAGGGAAGCGTAGCCCTGAAATACCGGCAAGGTATCCCGAATCCTGGGGCCGCGCGTTCCTCTCGCCCTCCTTCTCCCCGCGCTCCGTGAGTTGCATCGACTCCGATGAGCCCAAGGGACCGCAGTCACGGCCGATTTGGTTTAATGGCCGGCGATCGGCCGAGCCGTGCCGACTGCTCGGCCCGTCGCTAACGCGTCGAACCCCGTTCGGCCGTTCCGGCGCCAAAGTTTGCGGTTTGCCGCCGCCCTCACCCTCGGCTCCATCCCATCGGGCCCGAGGTTGCTCCGCGCGGTGGGATGTGTGCGTTTGTACTTAGCTCCGGCATGGACATCCCTCGCTGGCATTTGCATCCCGAACAACAGGAAATCGTGTTCATTTGCATGTAAATGGGTTTGTCCCCAAGGCTGGGATTAAATTAAAACTTTCATCCACACATTAATCGCAAATTACAAACCAGCCTCTGATGTGTGCCGTTTCACTTGGCAGGGGGGCGCGCGCCGCTTCCACGGAGAGGACCTGTCCATTTAGGTGTGTAATTTGCCATCTGTGGGCAGGTCAAAGTTGAGATGATATCTGAGCTTCGCCGTCTTGGGTGGCGGCCGCAAGTGGCCCGTCCGCTCCCCGTTTCGCCAGCCGCACGATTATCGTATGAAATAAGCAAAAAAGCGCAAAGTGCTTGCACGGATTTTTTCAGGAACAGATGTTACGGAGATGTTTAAATCGTAATGTGCCAGGGGAGACAGGCAGAACGGTCAGTTTAATAAGACGGTAAGGCGTATTTTCACCCCGCTGCATTCTGTAGCGTCAGGCTTGCGCAGAAATATCTTATGGTCCGCAAATTCCTCTCGCGCTCAGATGTCCTGCGTTCGCCTCGTTTTTGTTCGTTGTATTTTTATATCGCGCCCTTCTCGGTACGGTTGCCTCCGAGCACTTAACGTCTCGAGATCTGCAAAAGTACAAGGGGATGCGAAGAAGCAGCATCGTCGTATTTTTTTTTTTTTTTATTTTATTTATTTTTTTTTTTTATACCTAACGTCTTTATAAATGGCTTCACGTGGTTTAGTCTCTATCAGGATGAATTCTTAGACGTGCAGTCTTTTCGGTGCCACGTGGTTCTCCCTTTATCAACTAACAATACCGCGTTGGCTTTTTATCACATTTAATAATCAGAAATATGAAGTGTTTTATATCATACTTATTGGAAGGATGGAGCAGTAAGTCAAGTGTTAAAAAAGGTGATAAATTCAATAGGAGGAAATTGTTTTCTTGCGAATGTCCTTCATATACCATCCAAAAGGCTCACTCTGCTGTGTGAATGAAGGATGCTGGTTTCTCAGATGGGAAAAAAATGCAAAGCTTTTGCAATCGTGATTTTGAAAAGAGTGGTTCTTCACAGCTTGATGTGAATCTGATGCCTTTCTCCATCCTATTTTATGGACTTTGAAAAATACTTTATGTGGCGAAAGGTACTATTATTTAAGTATAGAAAATATCTAGATGAACCAGCAAAAAAATAATACCTGAAAATAGATAGGTATGGTGTCTGTAAAAGCAATTTCAGTGAAATAATACATTTGTAAATTATGGACATCTTAAATTTCCTTTAGCAATTTTGGGTGTTGTCACTCGAATGGTACCTTGAGCATTGTATTGTAAAACATTTAAGAGAGAAATTGCTTTTGGCACTAGCTGAAGAAAAGAGAAAAGCTGTTTGTAGACTTGCATTTTGAAGTAAAAGATCTCACCGAATCTCTCTCCTCCCCCCCCCCCCCCCCAAAAAAAAAAAAAAAAAAAATGTAGTCAGGGCCGGTCCTTTTCTGTTTCGACGACTTATCTTTTATTTAATTTTTTTTATACTGTGGAACCTCAGTTTGTTCGCGCTCAGAGATGAAATTTTGCATTTGTGTTTTAGGACTTCTCAACGGTTCATTTGTTTATATAGTTGTTTTTTTAAAGGCCGCTTTTCCAGTAATCTCTTCACGTTTCGCACATGTTCAAGGTATCGCTATGAAAATGCACGTAAGCGCGTTCCCCGAGCGCGGTTTTCAGTAGCCGAACGTTTCAAATGCTAACTGAATTTACCGGTTTTTTGAACCGGCACCAATTCCGTTAACCATTAATATACAGCCTATACTCTGCCTTCCATTAATATTTCAGCCACCATTATCTGCATTGGACGCAGGACGCGGTTCGGTCTCTTGTCATTTAGGGTTCGGCTGACAAACTGCTTGCCGTGTTCTATGATGTCACACGTCTAAGTGCGTGCGTGTGTAAGAAATAGCTTCTTAATAATCTTGGTAGTTGTGCGATTCCAAGGCATCTCCATGGAAGAAAACCCAATTTAGAACGATTAGGGCCGGCCCGCTCGGCGTGCCCTGGCACCGGCGAGCAAGACGCTGCCAAGTAGATTCGCAGCCAATTACATTAAGAAGTAATGAGCGGCCCGATACGAACACCGGCGCCGTAATTGTAAGCGTCGTCCATGAAGGCAGCCCCCCCGTGGCCCTCGCGCTCATCGAACGGTGAAATATCAGGCATGACATTAGAAGACAATACGGGGCTGCGATCGGCAAAATCGATTTCGTAGGCCGTCGCGGCCAAGGGCGGGGAGCGCTCCGTTACTGGGCCTTCGTCGCGTCCGACGCGGTCTCGGCGGACGTCCGAGCAAGTGCAAAACTTACTCGGAGCCGCTCGCGACCGGAGTATAACCGTTATATGTAACAGTGGACCCGGCTCTACGATCGCCGCGATTTTTCCGGACAAAGAGGGCCGGGGGAAGGCGAGGCGGGAAGAAACGCTCTGCCGGTGGGGAACGGTTAACTGAATTATTGCATGCGTGTCGCTGTGCGTCCCAGACCCCCGGATCTGCTCGCGTGGGAGCAGAGGACACCTAAATAGAGCTGCGCCGTCACTAAGGAAGGTAGCGGCCTCGTTCCTTTCATGGCGCTCGGGATCGTCCGCATCGATAAGCGACTTTGCATACGGTATGCGTGTGTGACGCGTGTAATATGATCGAAATGCTGTAAATGTTAGCCCGGGCTCCTAGTAAGAGAAATATTTTTAGTGCGCAGCCAGCCAGCTAACGCTGCGTGTGTTAATGACCGCAACATCTTGCGCGCCTCATTTCTCCGAGTTCCCTCCTGCAGCGATGAACTTGTGCCGCGGCGCACCGTGCACGGTTGTGTGTTAAACGCACCGGTTGCAGTCAAGTGCGATCGAACACCACGCAGGGGAGGGGGCAGCTCGCAGCAGATGACTTTCTTGCATGTCATTTATAATCCCCCCCCCCCCCCGAAATTTTTTGAAACGTGATTTTATTTTTTGACACTCTTCTGTTAATATAAAATGCTAAAGTACTTGTGATACTGAGGTCAGGATTAAAGCCGGCCAGCTGTTCTTGCCTGTCGATTTCACGAGCGAGTTAACAGCTTGGCTCCCGCCCAACCCTTTTTAAAGAATTAAGAAGAGACCGCGATGTGTGTGATTTTTAAGGAAGAAGGAAGGCGTTGCTTAGGCTGCCTTCATTTTGGCGTTTGGATGGGGTGACTGCTTGGCCGTTTTTCATAACAGGCTGGTTACATTGAAGAACAATAATTTTGCATAACTGTAAAAATGTCATATTTAGATATGAAAAGGGTATAATAAAACTAGGCTAGTCATTCGGGTAATAAGATGGACTGATAAAAAAAAAAAAAAATGTTTCAGGAAAGGACTCTGTCAAGTGAAAATTTTCTCCAGAAAAGCTGCTTTTCAGGTTCAGGATGCGCTTCTGTAGGAAAGATTGGTCCGAACCACAGTGAAATATTACCGTGCTCTTTACTGTCGGGACCGTTTCGTTTTGCATTTGAACCCTCCCGATTTTCACCACTTACGTCTCCCTTGCTCCCCTGCCTGCCTTCGTGTCTGTTGAACCAGAAGACTTTTCCCGAGGTTTATTCCTGCCTAAATGTTAATATTTTTCTTTTTCCAAACATTTAACTCGTAGTACTGGGAAAATATTTTGCACAAAACACACAAAAGGTATTGTTAGGGTATTCACTCCAATAATTTTTCTCGTGTGTACCACTATGTTAGCGGTATGCTTGAAAAAACAGGCCTTTCGCTTTTTTCAGCAGGTAAACGCAAGACTGTCGTGCACCCGCGGCCGTGTTTCCTAGTCGTTTCTGCCTCCCGTTACCGGCCTTCGTGTTGAACCGCGTTCACGGGATTTTCTGCCGTATCTGGCATGGCTCGGTGAACGAGGGACGCAGGAAGCCTGCGGAGAGCACGTCGCGCCTCCGCATGGACCTCGGGAACGAAGGGCAAGTGGAACCGAGACCGATGCATCTCTGCGTTCGGAAAGAAATTGGCTGTTTCGCCGCTTGTTTAGATGCCACAGCCGTGTGACTGGACCTTGAAGCTACTCGGACGGTGGAACAGCCGTGGAAAGGTTTCGTGGGCTCGAACACTAAAACGACCAAACGCATAGGAAACGCTTAATTCCTTGATCCCGGATGACTTTGCATAGCTCATACTTTACACTTTATCAGTTTATAAGGCTTCGCTTTCTTTTTCTTAGCTGTTTGATATCGAAAATTTACGGAATCAATTCCGAGAGGGTGGCCGTCGCAAGTGCGCAACAGCAGAGTCCTGACCGAGATGAGCTCTTGCAACGCCACGGTCAGAATTCCAATCCTGCGATTACCGCTCAGCACGGATCTTCCGAACCGGAGCCGAGATTGCTTAGGAGCATTCTGAGCGCTTTTCAGTTACTTTGTTAAAATGCAGCTTTTCTTTTTGCATTTCTTGACTTTCGCTGAATGAGTAAGTCACAGTGTGTGTCCTTCCGAAGTCCGGTCGATTCAGTTATCCAACCGCGCCGGTGAATACTGCGTCCCAAGTGGAATAGGGGGTTCTCAGTGTATACGTTTTAGCTTGGATTATAGACTAAATTGACTTAAACTCGAGTTAATGTGACGATTTACCGATCTCAGCTGACCTTACTTTCTTGGTATTACCTAATATTCCAGCGCAAAAGGCACGTATTATTTGATGGCTTTTCGGCGATGTGGGGGTATTGTACGAGTGGGGGGGGGCACCATTAAAGTAGGTTTTTCTCTTGTTTTGACATCATTGTAAATGGGATTCCCCTAATCCTCCTTAATTACGGATTATAAAATTGTCAGATAATCCGCTGTGACTGTATTCATTTATCTAGGCAGCCGAGTAGAAGCAAATGCTCCGTGCTAGCAATTGCATGCTCCTTTTTCGGTTTTCTATGCAGCTACATTTCAAAATGCGGTGGACTCATGACTCCGCACCGGGGCGTTTCGGTCAGAACTGATACGTACTGCCGGGCTCTTATCTAGCGGCGCGGACGTGGCAGCTGAAGCCATCAGCAGAACACCGAGCAGTCAGCATTTCCCACTGCTTCGCCATTGCCTGCCATTCATACGCTTGTGCTACGGGCCGCTGCTGTTTACGCGAAGCAGCCGGGTTGCTCGCGAATCTGAGTCGCACCCGTTTTCTGCGGGGCGGCCGGCACGCTTCGCCAGGGTCAGCCGCGGGTCTTCGGAACCCGAAACGGACGTCGCCAAAACCGCGTGCGTTGTAATTGCGCCTCCGTAAAGGTGCTTGCCGAGTGACATGACGGAGTTGTCGGGCTTCTCAGGGGGGTTCTTTGTGCAAAATATAAAAAGCAGATGATGCTGGGGTCCCAAGGGGCCGTGCCAAATGAGTGAAGGTGCTAAGGGGAGGACTTATAATCACAGTTTTCACCTAGAAACACTCCTTCGTCCTTTCTCTTGATTAGAAATGGATTGAATTATTGCAGCCGTGCTTCTTAAGAGCCCCTGCCACCCCGGGGCACCGCTGCCATGCCACCGAAGCCCATTTTAAATGTGAATTTGGCGTAACGCAGAGATGGCCAGGGAGAGGGAAGAAGGCGCTGCCGTGTGTGCCTAAAACCAAGGAGAGAGCGAGAGAGGAGAGCCAGAGCGATGTACAAACTGTCTCACTTTGTCAAAATGCTTGGAGACAAACAGGCCTTAATAACACACTCGCGAGGACTAACGCTCTCTCTCCCTCTCTCTCCCTCTCTCTCTCTCTCTCCATGTTTCTCCAGCTCACTCCCTATCCTATCGTATGCCTCCATTACTCTGTCTCCTTCCTTCTTCATTTTCCCTGCCACCTAACAATGTCCTATTTCTCTGTAGTTTTTTTTCCTGTTTTTTTTCAGTGCTCATTCCTCCCCAGACCCCCCCCCCCCCCCGCACCCTCTACCTTCCATTTTTTTTCTAGCCCACCCCCACCTCCAACACCCCTGCATGCATTTGCTGCTCTGGGGCTTTCCTCTGAGACACAAAAAAGAGTTTGGGCCCTTGCAGACAATCTGCTGGAGCGAGAGAGAGAGAGAGAGAGAAAGAGAGAGAGAGCAATGAGGCAGAGCAGCTGGTTGTGTGTGTGTGTGTGGGGGGGGGTCTATGGTTGCTAAAAACTATTCTTGCTTAGAGCACTCCACATTATATGCCTGCACACTCACACCCCCATTCACGACAGCAAAACACAGCGCCATGATTTGTTTGGTTCTGCAGATATTGGGGGGTTGCTAATAAGAGCCGAGCTCATTGTCCAGCATCCCTGCCCCCAGCCCCCTGGCATGGCCCAGTGCTGGTTATGGCCCAGGAAGAACTGTCAAGGTAGCACAGGATTGAACCGTGGCTTTTGCGCACCTTAAATTTCCAGAGAAATCAATACCTGTCTTACTGTTGTCCGGGCAGCTGCGGTCTTTACGGTTTACTCGAGGCCAAGGCTTCGCTCCGCTCACCGCGATGATGTCGTGCAAAGTTCATCGTGGCATTAACCCAGGTGATACGGCCTGCGGTGCTACTGGCCACCGGCGAACCGCCGTCGTCCCGCTCCCGCTGTCCGGTCCCTGGTCAGATCGCATCGGCGTCTCCTCCTCCAAATCGCCACCGTTCCGCCTCGACCTGCCTCTCGTCTCCTCGGCTGTCTTCCGCAAGGCCTGCATCTCCTCTGCCTCCCCCTTGCCTGTCAGCAGCCTTAAAACCAGCAGGCCTCTATTAGCGCGTATTAACCTTTTGGACTGCACTAATCCAACTAATAAGCGCACAAAGACCACTTTCGATAGAAAGAGAAGCCGTGCCCCTCCTTAAACTAAGAGCGCGCGCGTTTGGACGGACGTGTCAAGAAGAGCAGCCGTTTATTACGGCCGACGTTCCAGCTTCGGATGAAAGCGCAAGCGTGGATCCTCGAGGTAGCTCGAGAAGCCTGTTCAGATCTCGGGTTTAATTTCGTCGCTTTAGGAGGCGGCGGTAACAAATGGATGCTCTCTGCTTGCATTTGAATCAGTTGTGTTTGGGTGGTCACGTTTGTGCGTCCGTGCACACGACGAGACGCAAGCGGTGCGTGCAGGCCCCCACCCACCTATTGACAGAAGTGAAGTGTATTGAGGCGCTCACGGTGCTGGCAATGCTAATGATACAATAATGGATGCGTGTGTCCCTGAACCCGTCGCTGTCATTCTCCCTGCAGTGCATCTACACTCGCACGCCGCTGAAATTTAAGCCCCCACCTGCTCAGAAATGTAGGAAGTGCTGTAGCCGGACGCCAGCTATACAAACCGCAACCGCGCACCGATGCCGCTTTGCGCGTTGTCCGAAGAAGAGCCGAGGCTCAGATGAGAACGCGGTTCCTTCGGCGCAATTAATCGAAAATTATATCAAGATTTCCTCCTCCTTTTGACAGCGGAAGGTTTCGCCCCCCCCCCCCCAACAGCAACAGCCTCCCTGGCTCTCTCTGTGTGCCAGTAATGTTCACTGAAGTGACTCTAAAGAACATGCCTCCCTGCTGGGCTGTGAATAGGGGTGGGGGGGTTAATGTGTGTCTGGGATGGAAAGCGGGAGAGAGGGGCTGCGGGATGGGGACGGGGACGGGGGGGGGTCAGAGACGGGAGAGGCAATGTCAGGGAGGCACATAGGGTGAGAGGTTTGAAAGGGTGAGATTTGCTTTGCTAACAGTCTCGATTTGAGCCTGGCTGCTGTTTCTTCAAAGGATGTTTTTCACGTGCGCGGAGATGGCGATTTGTTGCCCTAATGGATGCTTGTTCTACTGGCTGCACGCTGGCTGCGGCATGTATTTCTGTCACGGCGTTAAAGGTCGTTTTCAATTTGAATTTGAATTGGGGTGTGGGGGGCGAGGGGGGAATACGCTATGTTCCATTTCAAAAGTGTACGGCGTTCAAAGCTTTCGGCAACGCTGGTGTCATGAATACAATTTCCAAGAGAGCCGAGAAGATATGTAAAGCGCGAGGATGGAAAGACTGATGGAGGGAGTGAATGGAGGAAGAAGGGACGTGAGTGAGTAGAAGGGGAAGAGTGGATGGAGCGGTGCTCTGCGGTGGGGGCACAAAGAGAAGCTTAGCGGAGAAGACAAATGACTGACAAATGACCAAAAAGCGAGGACCGCGAAGCTGCGGAGGCTCAACGCGAGAGTCCTGGAGGGTGGTGGTGGTGGGGGGGGGTGCGCACAGAAAGACGTAAAGGATGTTGTTGTTTTAGGATCAGTGCAAGTGATTACGTTTGCCCTCCCTGGGGTAGAGGCCCACTGCCTCTCCCTGTCTGTCATCTCCCTTCATTTTACTCCTTTATGCATCGCAGACCCAGCGTGTGTCTATGTGGAGGAGGGACAGGGCTGGGGGGTTGGCTAATGCCTTTTCATCGTTGAATGACTCTGTCTCTTCCAGCTTTCAACCTATATAGCCTGTATACACTGGAAGAGAGAGAGAGAGCGAGAAAGATGGAGCCGGATAGATCCTCCGGTCCTTTCCGTGGCTCTCGGTCCTGCTCGTCCTTGTCGGCGTAGATGGGCTTTGCAAGTCCCCATCCACAAAGCTCCTCACACACCCCCACACTCTGTTTCCCTTGTCCTCTTGCGCTGTATCACTGTATCTGACTCACAGGCCGGGCAGGTGCAGAGCCGGTGTTTGTACTGCTCTGGGGAGTTGCTTCTGCTGACGCCGTTTCCATAGGAATAACACGGCCTGTTCGCAGGGCCTTTGCGTTAGTCGCACCGAAGCAGCCCTCAAGCAATGGGCCGCCGCTTAATGTCTGCGGTTAGGTAGGGTTCAGGCTGGAGGCTGGAGGTGGGCTGAAGCAGAGAAGATGGTGCTGTAGCCTCCAGACCCACACGGAGTAAGACGGCTGGAAAAAATAAAGCTTGGTGTGGCAATCGTGAAAACCGTTGTTTGTCAATGGCTGCTTCGGTATCTGGCTTTGCGTATCTGCAGTTACTCTCTGGCTCAGGCTTGGTTAGGGGAGCGCTGACGGACACGTCGTAAACCCAGAATAAAGGTTTGCAACCGTCTCTTTAACACCCTGGGCTTGCAGGTTGGCATTGCAGTCAAAGGCAAGGCCTTGTAGCTTGAAGGTTGCGTGTTCAAGTCCTTGGGCGACTTTCCCTGCTGTAGAAAACCCAGAGCAAAGTACTTAACCTGAATTACCCCAGTTTGAAATACCCAGCTGTACCAGAGGGCAGCTTTGTGAGTCACTTTGGATTAAAGCATCAGCTGAGAGTGAAGCAGCAAGAGTAGTAAGAACAGAGGTAACCGCGAGGGAGGTCTGCCTGTACCCTGGTGCCCGATATCAGGTGGAGCCGGGAGGCCGCCCGCCTCGGCCGCAGCTTGCAGCCGCTCCTCGCCGGGACGCCCTGCGGGCGGCTATGGAGATGTCCCCGTTTGTGTCAGCGTGTGTGTATATGCGTGTCCATTAACCCCGTGTCCTGCGTGCAGTCCCAGATGTCTCATGTTACCCCACCGTCGTTGCAGCGCGTGAGCGGGCGGGGGGCTGTCGCGTTAATATTTCATGGTGCGGTCGGCTCTCGCGTTCCAACAAACTCGGGCGGGTTTTGTCAGAACAGCCAGTCGGTGAGCGCAAAGCTCTGCTCTCTTCTCTCATTGCCTCTCTTCCCCTCCTCACCTCAATCCCCCACCTACAACCCCAATTCCCCTCTTCAGGCTCCCTTTCCTTATCTGTGTTCTCCTATCCATCTCTGTTTCAATTTTTCATTTTGGCTTCTCCTTCCTTGATGCTCTCCCACCTCTCTCCTCTGACACCTCTTTCTGCCCGTCTCCCAGCCGTCAGTCACGGGCTCGCCCGCCCGTCGGCCCGCCCGTTCTCCGTCTTCCCCCTCGCATGATTGCTGTTGCCATGCCAAGTCAATATGCCTCTCCAGATGGCCGTGACAGCTGTCAGTCACTTCCCCACAAAATATATGTGTGAGGGAGGAAGGGAGGGTGGGAGAAGGAGAGCCAACGGAGCGGAGAGAAGAAAGTTTTGCGTGCTCGGTTAGCTTGTGCCACTTGTCCGTTTTTGTGTCGCTGGCTGTCCGCTCGGAAGCAACGGGCGGCGCCCTCTGGTGGGTTGAGGCCCTGCCAGGTGGGGCGGTGTGCTGTCAAGCGCTGCTGCAGCTCTGGCCTTCTGTAGCGTCTACTCTTGTGGCTCTTCGGTACACCTCCGATACGTAGTTTTCGTGTAGTACGGCTAGGTCGGAGTCTCGGAGGAGAAGCGCCGATGGGCGTAGGTACTCTCGCACGCGCGCTGTGGTTTTTATGCACATAAAGTTACGTCAGACGCACACGGGCGCTTTTCTGGATAAACCGTCCGCATTACTCTGCTAACCGCATTCATTCATCCCCAACGGTTGTGCAGCAGCGGGTGGAAACCTCCTCCTTCTCCTCCTCATCCTCATCCTATCTGTTTATTCTCCTCAGCTCCCTCTGTCAGCTGTCTGCCCCCCTTTCTCCCAGAGCTGCAGGGAATGAAAATTTAATATCAGTGGGAGGGAGGGGCAGAGTAGGGCGAGGGGGAGGGACGGTGGGAGGAAGACTGGCACACGTGTTTCCAGGGGTAAGGAAGAGTGAGACGCAGGGGCAACGGAGCGGGATGAGCAGGAACGGAGGTGGAGGTGTGAGGGTGGATTTAAAGTGATAGGCCTGGTGGGGTGGTGGGAAGGAGGAGTCGACAGGGAGAGGAGGCAAAGAAAGCGAGAACTATAGGAGGCAAAAAAGTGACATGGTTACGGAGAAACGGGAGAAGGAACAAGAGCCAATCGGACAGAAAGGAGGAGGAAGAGGCTCTGACTGAGAAGCGACTCTTTTCGTACCGTTTTTGTCGGTGTGGCTGGGATGCCGTGTAGGCAAAGCTATGGCCACGGCGCAAACGGCAAGGGAAGGGGCTGCGGCGGCTAGCGCAAAGGCCGCTCGTTCTCTGTTTCGCGCCGCTCTGCCGCTACTCACTCTTCTCCTTTTCCCCTCCGTCTCCCTGTTCCTTTATCGCACAGTCAGTCTTCTCCGTCCATGTGTGCATGGGACTGTTTGCATGCATCTAATTTCTTCCTTCAGCTCCACAATTATCACTCACCTTCATTCCCCAGCCTGCCCGCACCTCCTGCCAAATGTTAAAAATATTTATCTGCTTTCCTTTAAACATTTTTCTCATTTCCTTCTCCTCTCTGTATCTGGCTTGAATCGGTCCCTTCATCTGTCCCTCCTTCCCTCCTTCTTTGCTTCTCCTCCTCTATCTGTCCCTTTCTCATCTGCTCCCTCCTTCTGCCGTGCCTGGTCTATCTCACCTCCCTGGGCCCAATTGAAATTCAGAGTGGGCTTTATTGGTGCGGCGCGTCCCAAACTCCTTCCAACACCTAGCCATATGGACTGCAAAATGAAAAATAATAGGTCCATATGAGAAAACCAGATAAAATACATGAAACCAAATGCTACCAGAAGTATGCTCGTATTTTAAAAACCCAATTGTACCTTTTTTTTTTTTTTTTTTGAAGCAGAGTGAACCTGCGCTCCTTGCGTCGCCCTCATCTCCTCCGTCTTCTGCGGCTGTCATCAGCTAAGAAAGCGCAACAGCCAGGACAACGGTGTGACAGTGAGCCGAATTAACCCAAATTCAAACATTTCCCTTAACAAAGTATTTCTCTCGTGTGTGTGAGATGGGGGCGGCTGAAATAACACTTGGCTTTTCCAATGGCGCTCTGCCCTTCCGGTCCCCGCACAGGGCAGTTGCTCTTGCGCACACGTGAAAAAATTCCCAAATAATGAGCTTGGCGAACTGTGCAGCATCCTGAAAGAAATCGTTTTTGTTTCGTATTTTTTACTTTTATTTATTTAGGGAGCGGTGTGAACGGTGTGGTCTCCACCAGGCTGGCCCAGGACAGTCTCTGCACTGCTGAAGAGCATTAGTGTGGTGCTTGCTGCCCAGGCCCATGCAGCAGTTCTTTATTGTATGTCCATATTTTACACAGGCGCTGTGCACTCGCTCTGGTCTCTGTGGGCATATTGCACAGTTCGTCTATAGAAGCCCAGGAGCAGCGCGAGTGGTGTAAAATGAAGATTTTGGTTGGATAGTTTTTCATGTGTTGACATTTTATAGTGTAGTAGCTTCCTAATGTAGTAGTCTTTTGGGGAAGAAAAGGATCAACGGCCCTTAAGAAAAAGTTTGTGGAATGAGCAGCAGCCTCCTAATGCATTGCACACGCAGCGAGCACGGTGGAAGCGGAAGACGCAGCCTGTCGACGTCACAGATGTTACAACAAAGACGCCGTCGGCTTTGTTCGGCCCTCATCAAAGGCTGCTGGAGGAGAGGTGCTTTCCTTGCGAGCCCAGCAGACCTGGGAGCCGATGTAACAAACCCACAAAAGCCTCGGCGGCTTGGGCACGAGTGGCAGCTCTGAAACGCGCGCGCTCGCCGCCTTGTTTCGCACCATTCTGCCCTTTGCTCCGTGAGCCTGCTTTCCTTTCTGTAGGACAAGATTGGATTTCTCCATTTCCCCTTCTCAGTACCTTTGTTTCACCGTGAGGGTGAGGCACAACGTGCACGTTGCAGCTCTGCCTCATTGTCGGTATCGATTGTGGGATGCATCGCGGACTGGACGTGACTTCCTCGTCCCCAAGCCCAAAGACAGAACTGGAGGCAGCAGAGATGCGAGCGCTCATTCATAGCTGCTCTGGGCAAGGATTCTGGCCACACGCTGTTCTGGCAGAAACACCACGTGTGCTCAAGGTTACGGTGTCCGGTACCGCCAGTGCCGGGTGCCTTTCTGCAGTCTGCGAGGAGATGGACCATCGCCGAGCCCCCCACCCGCCACCCCGGGTTTGTTCCCGTTTTTTCAGTTTGGGGCACAGCCTCCAAATTGTCCCTCGTATGCCGGGAGGTGCGTCTACCTGTGCTGCAACAAGCTGGACCCTCCGGCGGTCTGTGGCCACAGCCTGCAGCTGTGCCCTATCGAAGGCCTCTTTGCCACGCCAGCTACTCATCGCGCCCCTGTGCCACCTGTCAGCGCTGTAGTAGACGCTAACCTCTGAGTACTTAGTTATTTTAAAAAGTAGCGCAGTAGTCTGAGTGGGGCGAAGCCACCGGTGTACCCAGACAGAATGAGTGTGGGTTGAAGAACGGCACATGTACGGCTCTCCATTTAATGCGGCAGAATACCATTTCGGTGTCATCCTGCCCTCTTATAATCCATTTAGGAAAAAAATGTAAAAAAAAATTAAAAATGCATAATTTTAAATCATTACTTTTTCATTCAAAATGTTCCGTTACTCGGGTGTCAGCTTAATGTCTAAATGCTGCTGTCAGTACGTAGTGAAGCGAGGGTCTGCATGTGTGTGCGCGCGCACGCTTGGACTAAGCTGTTCGCCACCGTGTGTTTGTTCCAAATTCCATCTGAGACTTCTCACACATGATCCCCAGAACACAGAATTAACACCTCTCACCTTCTCGTTCCACTCCCACAGCCGTCTTTACGCTCTACAGGCCACATGGCCACCAGCAGGACACTTTGCTCTGCTCAGAGTAGCAGGCCGTAAGCCCCTGTCTAGCCCCGATGTGTGTTTTTGCTATAACCGTCTGAAACGCGCTTCCATCTTCACACGCTGACATTACATCTGCAGTAAACGCATTGTCTTTCGCTTTGCCGGAACTCTTTGTTTGATTTGGTCATCGCAGGCTTTAGAATTATTAAACAATACATTATATCATATCTATAGCTGCTTGACTGGCTGCTGTCAAACACCCACACAAGCTTTAAACTGCCTGTATTGAGATCATAAATGGGTGGTGTGTTTCAGGATTTGATCAAATATTAATACCGATGAAATATCTGAAGTTCTTTTCATGTGTGTTTATGCAATGTTGGGCGGTGGTCTACCACATGGATTTAAGTTGGCTCTTTCCCCTTGAAACGTAGAGAAATGTCAGTCAGGGAGCTGTGAGTGGAAATGAAGGTAGTGTGTGTGTGTGTGTGCGCGCGCGTGCGTGCGTGCGTGTGCGCCTTTGTGATGGCGCTTTACTTTAACAAGGGCTCTGGTGGCTCTTCGGCTTGTCTATACCGTACTTCATGCAAGCGTGGCTGCTGGTTGCGAAGCCTTCCAACTCGCAGCGTTCGGCGTGCCACGTTGTTGTTTTTAACCGTGCACGTGCACACTTACTCGAGTGCGTCCGGAGGTGTCCGCGTGCGCACTCCTGCGAGTGCGCGTCGAGTCGGTGTAGAAGCCGGAGGCCTTGCGATGTTTCTGAATTTAATAACCTTTCAATAATTTACCAGTGTCTCCGCTGAGCGATGGAGGGGGAGTGGAGGCAGGAGACAGAGTGGGAGTAGCAACGAAAGAGTGAGATGGGGGTTTTTAAAAGGTGTTTAGATCAGCACACACACCGTAGGAGTTAAAGGCTGTTTTGTTGCTCCGGAGGGAGGCTGAGGAGCTCTCGTAGCATCAAGGGGAGGAAGGAGGGGAAGGGCGTGATTTAAATTCATTGCAGAATATGGCTTTGTTTCAACTGGAAATGAGCGGCAAAGGGAATTAGACAGGAAAATATGGTGCGTAGTTGTCAAAAATGACCTTTTATGCCTCCTAAAGGCCTTGGCTACACAATAAAGCCTATTTACGGTGGCGAGAGATAGAGCTGCTCTTTTATACGTGCTTCTTTGAAAGGATGTTGAAATGCGATCCGAGCCGTCCGAGAGCTCCGCCGCGTTGTCACACCCTGCCAGATAAGATGTTTCGGCTCACTTTCAGCTTTCTGTGTTTCTGGGCCTATTTTCTGTCGCGCTGCCTTTCTTACCCAAGTTCCAGCAGGTGCCTCCGCCACGCCGAACCAGGGCCTTAATAGGAGGCGCTCATTTGCTGCTGCGGTTTCGACGGAGCTGCCGACTCAGCTTCGGCGTCTGTTGCGTCGCGGCGCGACGGTGTCGACCAATGACATTGATCCGAGCCCTCTTTGATCCCGGCTTATTACCCTGGCTGTCAGCCCATTGGCTGTCTCGCACGCGGAGCCCCCGGAACGCTTTCCACACCCCGAAAAGAGAAATCGCTCCTTTGTTGCTACATTTAAGGCGTGCCTTCGTGACATTTGATAAAGATTTTAAAGGCGGCGGGGGTAAGAAAAATAAATGGAATCCAAGTTCTTTGTTTGAGTTTGCGAGAGCGACGAGGGGGAAGAAAGGAGCGCTCGGCACATCCGAGAAAGCGGAGCGAGGAAAGGAAGTCTTTTGAAGAGCTCCTGACAAATGAGAACTGTAGCATTCGGTGGCCTTATTAGCTTACGAACCTTAGCCGTGTTTTGTGGCTCGCGTACGTGCACGCGCGATCGTCTTGCTTGGTATTAATCATAATATCGTGCCGCGATTTCTAGTATTTTTAGCGTCCTCTGTTGAGGGAAATGGGTACTGCAGCTTTTTTCCCCTTCCCTCCCACTCTCCGCTCTTTCATCAGATCCTGCTGTCTTTACTAACTAGCTCAGCATCCTTCACGAAAGAGGAAATTGGTGATGAGACAACAAAAGAGGGAGAGAAGGAGAGGGAGAGAGCGAGTGCAGCACATCACTTCATTTATTTTCCACTCCAGTAGGTCCCTTGGGAAGACTTGTACACTCTCTCTTTCCCTTCCTCTCTCACTCTCTCTCCCTCTCTCCCTCTTTATTGCTCCCTCCCTTGTTGGGTTTAAAAATAGTCTTGTTCACTCTAACTCTTCGTCACCCCCCCCCGTGCGCTCTCTCCTTTTTTCTGTATACATATGTTTGCCTCTTATCCTCTAGCCCCATCTCCCCTTCTCTCTTTGATTTTCCAAATCTCTCTCTCTCTCTCTCTCTCTCTCTCTCCCTCGCCTGCTCTCCATTTTCCCTGCAGCCCCCATGTCCCTTTTAGTGGGAAATTGCACGTTGTTGTTTCGCCCCTCGTGTTTCCCATTTGAGTCCAGCATTGTCGGTGCAATGGGCATTCTCTGTTGGCGCCGAGCTTTTAATAAAACCAACAGTATGTAAATGCTCATAGCGCGCGGCGTGGCAGAAGACGGCAACAAAACCAGGTAAGCGCTGATCTGGCGCGCCTTCGTCCGAACAGAGGAAAAGGCATCTTTCAGGGTTACTAAAACCCCATTTTCCACCCCTTTTCTCATTTCTCCACGGCACACCGCACGCACACCAACACACACTCGCTCACTCGCAGAGCTTCCCTCTCCTCCTCTAAAACCCCTCTAACCCTTTCTTCTTTCTACATTTCTCCAGATTTGCATCTGTGCCTCCCTCTGTGCTTCTCTCTTGCTCTCTCTCTCTGGCTTGCCTTTTCCCTATCTGCCCCCCCTGCTCCTCCCCACCCTCCATGTGCCTCTCTTTCATTCACTCCCTCTCTGTGTGTAGATATATATATAGTTTCCTTGAAGCGTTTGTCTTGTTTTTTCCCCCTCAAACAGCTGTCAGAAATGAAGTATTTTGTTTTTTGGCCTGTGGTGTGTGGGGAGTGATAGATGGGTGAGCCAGCTGACAGAGGGAGGGGGAGACTGTGTGTGTGTGTGTGTGTGTGTGTGTGTGGTGGGAAGGAGTGAGACAGGCAGTCCTGTGGGAAGCACAGGGTGGGGACAGATAATACAGTGCAAGGTGCCAGAGAGGGAGACTGGGAGAAATATGATGTAGCAGCATTTTCGATATTCATTTAATAATTGAATTATAATCTCCCCAGAGGAGTGACCTAGAAGTGAGAAAGGAAGGGAGAGGGAACAGGAGTGGCAAGGCGTAGGGGGATAGACAGAGTGTGAAAACACAGCGGTGAAATGAAACATCGTACTACTGACACCTACCGCTCCCTCGGTCTCATTACAGCCGTCCAACTGTTTGAGTTATGGCTCCGAAGCATCGCGCTGCTTTGCGTAGATATGATCCCATTTGAGTTGTAGAAAATAAAGTTATTGATGTCAGGAAAACTCCATCTTTCTCTGCCAGGATGAGCTTTTCTGGCAGGACACTGATGAATGAGCAGCGGCAAGAGGGGACAATAGTGCATGATTTGTTTTGACACTTTCAGGCAAAGTTGCGTGCATTGCAGCACAGGAACTACGTCTCACCTCCATCCGTGGACCGGCTTCCTCCTTACCAAGATACGGTCTTCCTTGCTGTTCGTCTTCTCCGTCGTCGCCGCCTCGTATTCTTCTTCCTCATTTTGCTTCCTCGCCACCCATCTCTGATCCGTGCTCCCCTTCTTCCTCGCTGCCTCTGCCCTGTTTTCTTACGGTCTGCCACACTCTTCCTAGCGTGTGGACGTCCTCTGAACCTTCCTCGCTGTCAGCAGCCTGTATTACTCCTCTCGGTCCTGCTCTTCATTGTGGGTCCGCTTTCTTCTTTGTCATCCTTGGTTTTCGTCTGTTTATTCTGTGGTTACATGGAGTGTCAACCTGAAACGCAACAGGGACAGGTCAGGCACGTGCAGACCGATGCTTGTTTGAAAATGCAAATGTGCAACGGAGGGAGAGGCTTGTGACCGCTGAGGCTTATCGAATGAATACAGCACTAGGATTTAGGATCCAGGGCCAAAAAATAAACAAAAACATGATACGGCGTGGTCAGAAATCGTCCCGACGGGCACCTTCCTGCGGTCTTCGAGGAGCTCAGAGCGAGTTCCTGGCTCTGTGTCACGATCTGGCGTCCTTACCGTTTCGAGCCTGTCTTGTGGTGCGAAATGCATTCCAAGTGAGCCGTTCTCTGTCCGAATAAAATACCTGCATATGCGCCCCTCCTCCTGACTGACCTCCCCAGTGTTCTCATTTCTTCCACAAAGCGACAGAGAAAGTAAAGGCTGGGTGAAACACAGGCTGTGGCTACGCTGCCAATTCTGGGCCCTCACACTGGCCAAACAGTGTCTGTTTGCGTTGGGATCAAGGCGGCCTGTGGTGGACCTGCTGGTGCTTCTCCCGGGCCCCCGGTTTTAGGAGCGTGTTCGCTGTCTCAGGCAGAGCCAGGGGACTCAGTCTTGGCAGCCAATTACGCTATCTGTTCCTCCTCTCCTCATAGAGCCGGCCCTGGGCTGGCGCTAGAGCCGTGCCCGTCCCCTGACTAAATATTATGTGGTCTTTCTTGCCTCTATGTGTGAAACAGGATGTCAGGAAAAATGTAGGAGATCCGGATTTAATCTCCCTTGCTGTTTACCTGAAAATTGAATTGGTTGAGTTTCTATTTGACATTTTTAGTTCCCTGTTGTAGAGTGTGACCTTGGCATTTCCTTCTTCTCTCTCACCAACATGCATCATTCCTTTCTTCACATGCTTTCCCCCCTTTGTTCTCTCTGGTACCTATTTTGGGCGTAAAACTGTGGACCCCCTCCCCCCCATTCCGTCGTATTGTTGCACAGTTTGTCAAAAGAGTGTATTAACTTAAGGCCTTTTTTCTTCCCCAGTCTTCGCAGAGAGGGCTACACGGTGCAGGTGAACGTCAATGACTACTTGGACATCTACTGCCCACACTATAATGACAGCCAACGGGGCGCCAGCGAGCAGTACATCCTCTACATGGTCAGTTACCGAGGCTACCGCACCTGTGACCCGCAGCTGGGCTTCAAACGCTGGGAGTGCAACCGGCCTCACGCCCCCCACGCGCCCATCAAGTTCTCTGAGAAGTTCCAGCGCTACAGCGCCTTCTCCCTGGGCTACGAGTTCCACATGGGTCAGGAATACTACTACATCTGTGAGTTTCCCTGGCACGCACCCCCAGTGCCCGCTGGTGGGACCTAAAGAGACTTTCTCTTTCTTCCGACTTCATCTGTCGAGTTACATTTTTTAGTGTTTCTCTTTAACAGAACACAGTAGCTTTTTGAGGGTAAATACTGTGAAACGTGCTCCTTGTCATGCTTCCATGTTTGCGTTGTGGGCTGGGATTTCACACTCTTATCTGTTTCGTTCCAGTCGTAGATAATCGGACGTGCGATGCTGTTTTATGGTACAGCCGTTTCGGTTATACGCGCGGCATTGCACGGTGCAGGCCTTTATATCGCTGCCCCGATTGCTTCATCCATCATTGCTTCATCGGAGGGCTCCTGTCCCCTTTTCCACTCTTAGGCAGCAGGATGCGCGTCTCTGAGCTTCTTCGGAATTAAATGCGTAGCCGGGCATGTACAACCGCGCGTCTAGCCATGTGTAGCACAGTATTTGGCTGAATGTACGCTGTTGTGTATAGCTGACCTTTCTGTCTGTCGTTGCAGCGACACCCACGCACCACCACGGCCGCAGCTGCCTGAGACTGCGAGTGTATGTGTGCTGCTCCACCAGTGAGTGTCTCTCCGGCCGCGTCTCAGCCGAGCGCCTGCCCCTCACGCTCGCGCTGGCCGCACCGACAAACCTTCATTGCGTCTGCACTTATATAATATGTACATTTTACAAAAATATGAAACAGTCATTTCAGGCGAAAGGTTTCATATGCTTATAAGTGAGTCTGACGTTTTTAAAGCAAACATTTCCACATCTTCAAAAAAGCAAAAAGTTTGAGTCATAAAAATGGTTAAGCAGACCATGGTTTTATTTTATTTTGCTGATATTTTGTTTTGTTCTTGATCTGACATGCTTTGAACATTTGGACAAAAGCAAGAAACTTTTTGTAGGAGTCCCTTCGTCATGGGATTTTATCACATTTCCCATCTCAAAGATTTTATTTTGCCCTCATTGTGTTTAAACTGTTTTTTTTTTTTTTTTTTTACTTTTTCAGACTGGATTTTTCACGGATTGGATTAATCGCTTTGCTGATTTATTTATTTATTTATTTATTTATTTATTTGGTATGCTGGTACTTTTTCGTTGTGCGTTAAATTATATGTAGTATTCTAACATCTCAGTATTTAAACTGCTGATGTTGGATCTTTGTGCTTCATTTAATGTGATTTTTTCCCATTAATTTCTATTGTCAGTCATCCATCCATCCATCCGTCCGTCTGTCCATCCATCATCAGCTTTATCCCGGTCAGCATCTTGGTGGTCCAGAACCTATAATTGTGCATTGTTTTATACTTTTATATGTTTCTTTATAAGTAGAAAATGAAATGTTTGCTGCGCTTTCTTCCCTTGTATTCTTTAGCGCACCAGTTGCCAGTCTTTCACTCTGTCCATATCACTCGGTGTGTTTTGTACCCAGTGCCTTTGACTGAATTCAGCCATCATTCATCCATGCCTCCGTTTGTGTCACAGGCTGCTTGTTTATCTGTTGCTTTTCTTCCCTTGGTTGCTGCAGTGACTGCTTGTGAATCTTTGAGTCCAGAGCCTGGTGAGGAGTGTCAAAAGCCCTGTTTGAATTTGCAAGGGTGTGTGGCATAGGTCAGACACCCATCCCAGCCACACTTTCCTGTGGCCCTGCACTGCTGTGTTAGCCCATGTTTCTTCTCTGCAATGTTTCCCCCGCAGTGCTTTCAAGAGACCCAACGGCAAAAGGCTACATTCCTCTCTCTCTCTCTCGCTCTCTCTCTCGCTCCCCCCCCCCCTCTGTCAGGATTAATCCATTCTGGTGTCCAGTCAGTCAGCTGCTGTGTATATATTGTTTTAACCCATCTCTTCCTGTCAGCTTGAATCTAGCACAATTTCTGCTCAGCTGGGCTGCGTTAACCCTCTCCAGGACTGTCAGGCAGGGATGTGCCGGCCCGTCCGGTTGAGCTGCCAGCCCACCTGTTGTTGTAACCCGCAGCCCTCACTTTTCTCCCACTCTCCATTTCACTGTCAGCTTCAATTCATAACAAGTGTCTGGAAGTCTGGAAGTCTTATCAGCGCATATCCACTGAATGTCCACGTTCATCTGCCGTCTGTTGCTGGGTCGTGCTGGGTGTTTTCACCATATGCGGCCGAGACCTTACGTTCTCTCTCCCTTCTTGCCAGCATCCGACGTGGATGACAACACTCACCCGACTCAGCCGGACTACACCCTCAGACCCAACATCAAAATGCATGAAATCGGTGAGTTTCCAGCTTCCCGCTCTTCCTTCACACCATATCACGTTCCTCTCCGAGTTTATCCTTTTTTTGTTTTCATTGCATTTTTCCTTCTTCTTCGTCTTGATATTGCGCTCCTGGCAATGTTTTGTCTATAGCGGACCAACTTAGATTTTTTTTCTGCCAAAAATGTCGAGCAGCAACATACAGTGAGCATTCTCTTCTCTCTGGAAAGCCCGCGGCTTTACAGCATTTTTATCTAATGGGATCGGACACTTTTTGGCCTCCTAATTGACCCGACCATGTATTCTCTTAAATCAAATAAATCTCGGTAATCTCATATAAATTGCAGACCATCTTTATTCTGAGCGAATAAAACCGTTGGTAGGGAAATGTGTGCCATTTCCTTATTGCTGGGAAGCAAATGCCGGTAAGGCCCTATAAGTCAGGGCACCCTTACCTGGTTCACCTGTCTCCCTCTCTCTCGCCCTCTCTTCTGTCTTAATTTTTCTGCCAAGGTGCTCGGCTGGCCCGAGCGACTCAGTCCATTAACTTCACGGCCCAAGCGGCGGCACTTTACATTACCCAACACATTGGTAATGAGGAGCATCATCATAACCATTTTTTAGCACAGGACAGTAGACCCCCACCCCCACGGCTCACTTTAGATATGTTCGATTAGTGTGACGCTGAGGTTCGGCAAAGCATAGCATACTAGAAGCCCTCCGTCCTCCTCGACTCTCTTTCCGGGTGCTGCCACGTCGAATCAATGTCCGTGCCGGGCCGTGGCCACCCCCACCCCCTCCCTCCGTCTCTGGCCTTCTCAAATTCAAATTCAATTTCCACCCAGCTCTCGTGGCATGACAGGACGGCCCTGATGTCGCCGTTGGAGCGAAGGACCCCATTAGAGAAAAGCACAAGAGTGTAATAGCGGACAAGTCGCAAATAAATCATTATATAATCCCGCCCCCCGCACAAACACACCGACACACCCCTCCTGCTTCTTACTTTCCTTGAAGACCCGTGGGACCGGCAGGGCAGCGAGGCGCGTCGGCGATGGCGACGAGACGGAAAGGAGGCTCGCGTCGTGGCCGTGAATACGGCCCCCGAGCAGGCGGCAGCGTGCGACAAAATGCCCCACGGTCCGCTGCCCCTCGCGGTGTCGCTGTTCCGGGAAGTCACTCGCCGAGGACAGACCGGGGCCACGGACGAATAAAGATTTATTCATAGTGCGGGCCGCCTGCAGTACACCGTCCACGTCAATCGATGCGCGTGCACGCCTTCCTGGTCGCCCCGGCGACGGTTGCGCTCGATCGGCCGGCCCGTGTGTGCTTTGTCAGCTCCAGCGGCGGGATGAAGCCGGGGGAATGCGCACCGCAACAGTTTCATTAAACGGCTGCAGAGCCCAATAAATCACTGGCCCTGCGCTGCCTGCATTGTAAGATCATTAGGACTTTTCTGCTTTGCTGGGGCGTCACACGCCTGGGCAAGATAAAACAGCTCGGAGCTTGAATCTGTTCTTACAAATGCACTGTAAGTAAAACACATTTTTTTCCCCCAATACACACCTGTGGTCCTCGGCAGGTCCAAAAATGACAAGAACCCGTAGCAGCTGCCACTGCCTATGAGCCACTAAGTGGTTTACGCTGCATTCGAAGCGGTAGAAAAGCCAAAGCGAGGCGACACAGTGCAGGGCAGCTCTGCGGGGCAGAAGTGCAAACCGTTTTAATCTGCAGAAGGTTTCGTCGGCAAATACACAACGTCCTGCCAATATGTGCCCATAGGATAACCACATGTCACATATCGCTAGTCAGCCAGGGGTACTGGCCAAGTTAAGGGACAAAACACAACTACAGTCTAACACAACTGTTTACTAAAGGAATCACGAGCAAATGAGTAAATAGCTGCAGAACACACAGCCATGTAATCTCTGTTGCCTTCTGCAATTTCACAAAGGGACTCGGGGCCAAAATGGCAGTAGGCCGTAGTTCGGTAGCCTGCAGCGGTGGGAAAAGGTCAGGAAGTGTATTAAGGAAACGTCACAGCCCACAGACGTTTGCACGTCTCAGGTTTGTCAGCTTGCTCTGCCTGCTCAGATGGCGAGATGGAATGCGTGTGCTCTCACGGGGGCACGAGGTATCTCAGCGTTATGCACCGATGCACACGTCAGTCACGTCAAGCACGCATGTGTCTGTCCATCTGTGGCCCATGGTGGAACCGGTTCTGTTGGCCCCCCCACACACACACGTCAAACAAAATTCCTGACGCCGTCCTGTGTCCTGCCACAGGTTTGTTGCGTCTCCTCGTCTTCACCCATGTCTCCCTCGGTGGCTCCGTGTCTGAGCCCGCCGCCGCCCCCCGCGTCCCCTCAGCCTCTCTTTGCCACAGTCCGGGTGCCAAATTAATGCGAATGCACCTTAGTGTGAAATTCCCATCAACGCCGAATTAGCTGCTGTCCTGCTCTGTCTGTGGCCGCTGCTAATGTGCTGCGATGAGCAGTAATTGGGCTGCAGCGAAACATCTTCCGTCTGCCAGCCTCGGAGCAGAGCTGGGGGCTGTCACGTCTACTCAGCCGGCAACGGCCTTCCTTCCTGGCCTCATCTCCTCTTCATCCCACCCAACTCTCTCAGAGCAACCTTGATGCAACCTGGTGTCCGTTTTTGTCCGTAAGCCATGTTTAAGACCTTTGCTCTCTTCCTACTCCTGTCCCCCACCCCCAACCCAGATGAGTTTAACCCCGAAGTCCCCAAGCTGGAGAAGAGCATCAGCGGCAGCAGCCCCTCTCGCGACCGCCTGCTACTCACCGTAGCGACGCTCTTTCTCACCGTCCTCTTCATCTCCTAGTGCCAGAGCCCCCCGCAGCATCACACCGGCGAGCTCTGCCAGGAGGCGCTGGAGGAGAGCTGGCTGTGCAGTGGGACATGCTGGGAGAGGCAAGGAGGGTGGGGTCACCGATGGGGCTGGAAGGGATGATCCAGCGGTAGAAGGATGGGCCTAGAAGCGGTCCGCCATGATGGACATGCGTGGACGCCGGAGGAGGAGCGGCTCCTCGACGAACATCGTTCTGATGATGACACGCAAATGGAAGCGGAGCTCGTGTGACCCGAGCAGGACCCGTGAACAAAAAATGAGGAGCCTGCGGCAGAACACTTTGTGTGTTTGTATCGCTTATGCAAATGCTGAGATTTGTATGCGACGTGAATGTTGGAATTCATGTACAACATACGACATGCATGTGTAGCTAAGGGTACCAGTTGTACATGCGTCCCAACACTTTGTGGCGCAGTGTGCGTAGCAAACATGCATCTGACGGTGTGGATGCTGGCCGATGGCTCGTAATGTAGGCATCGGGGTATTTTTGAAAGCGCCTCCCCCCGACGACCCCCCCCACCTCACCCCACCCTCGGGACATGACTGTGCACGCTGGCTCCTCACCTTCACTCACCACACGGACCTGCAGACAGCGGACTCACGGCGGCCTTCTCTTTCTCTCGGCTCGTGCCAGCCGGACTACGCGAGGACTTTTCAGGAGGGCTGCGCGGCGCTCCTGAGCTGTTCTGTCCCGTCCGCAGTAGCGTGTCAGTTTGCGGGGCAGAGGCGGAAGCTCCCTGCTCGTAAGAAAGCGGCTTCGGCGCATTGGACCCTGCTGAGAAACTGTCGACATGGAAACGCAGCTCAGAGGCACTCGTGTAGTGAGCGCGTGCTCTGAGGCGCGTGGCTGCAGGCGGCCGTGGGCCTGTTGAGGGCTCTAGGCATCTTTGACTCTAATGCCGTTTACAGTAGCATTCCTGCTCAGCCATGGTGTTTAACTCTGAAGTCGATGTGCCGATTCGAGCGACCGACCGACCGCGGCTCACTATTGCTTTGCGCAGTCACCATAGTGACCTAGGAACTTGAGTACACGTGCAGTAATTTGCAGTAGGCAACAGCCGTTCTCTATCGCCTGTTACAGGATAGCATTCCATACCCGTAACGTACCGTAGTTTTATGTAGCCTGTATGTTTATTTGGGAACGTCGCTTATTACGGTTAATCGGGATCCAGCTCCTTCAGCAAAATTTATTTCGAACGTGCCGCCGCGGCGGAGTCCGGCCTCACCAAGTGAACTCTCACTCGCTCGACCCCGATTTCGTGCCACGCCGCGACATGGCATTTCCTGCTTTCACTTGACCGAAACGGTGCTCCGCACTCTTTAGCAATACCGACTGGAACAGCTGAATCAATCGGTGGTACTTTTTCAAAAGGATATTTTTGACCACAGCTGTACGTAGAAGCGTCGAGATCAAAGGCAAACACCCCGTGCATACATCTGCAGTTAGCAGTGCGGAAACGCGCGGGTCCACCGTGTCCCAAGCAGTGCTGGGTCTGTGGGGCGCTGCCAGTGCCAGCTTCAAGACTGTGAGCAGATGTGTCTAAATATAATATAACTGTATATATATATTATGTGTGTATATATATATATATATGTGTGTGTGTGTGTGTGTGTGTGTGTGTGTGTGTGTGTGTATATATATATATATATACATATATTTATATACATTTTGGATTGTAGTCCACAGACTTTTTTCCCTCTTTCTTGGACAAAAGTGGGCCTAGGACACACTATGAAATCAAACTCTCTCATTTGCCCGAGCCCTTTTGCTGGTTTACGTTGTTATGACTTTGTTGCAGCAGGAGTGTTGAGTATATATGTGCCATCTGCTCAAGTACACGACAGAAACCACAACCTTTACCTGGTGCAAATAGTTTCATACTTTGAAATAATTGCTAGACATATATGTAAATATATATCATTATATATCTACATATATATATGCGTAGTGAAATAAACCATTGTTTAAAGTAATAAATGTAAACAAAGTGCTTTGGCTCAGAGACTTCAGCAATGTTTTGCGAAGTTCCAGTAGACGTGACAGTAGTAAGGTATTACCGCGGTTCCGCATCGCAGGGGTGGCGTTTGACAGCCGTACAGCACCACGCGCTCATTATTATTTTATCAAACTTATCGAGCCGGGTAACAGGAGTTCCTTCGCCGTGCTGGAACGGAGCCGCCTGTTGAGAAGCGCAGCGGTAACTTCTTGGCTGCTTAACTCCTGCACGGAGAGCGAAGGAAGGAGTCGCAGGGGCTTTGGTTTTCTGCAGTGGAGCGACTGATGCTGACACTTTACAAACATGAATATAAATGGCTTTTTTTGTTTGTTTTGTTTTTCTTTGGTGACATTTTACTGATCTGTATTTTTGGGCTGGTGTCAGGGGTGTGTGTGGGGGTTGGGGTGTGGCAGAGATATGGAAAACTGCCCAAAAGGGGATGGAAAAGAAGGAACAACCTGAAAAATCACTCTTCAAATGTTGCACTTAAAACTTAGACACAAGCATATGCGGGCGAGTGTGTGCGATTGCTCCAGGGTTGCGTGTGTTTATATTTCTCCGAATGTGCAGGTGTGTGTGTGTGTGTGTGTGTGTGTGTGTGTGCGTGCGTGCGCTTCACCGATATCCTGAAATTTGTACGGCCGGACACGCATCAGCTCATGAGTGTTTTGCGTATTTGTCATTGCACTTGTGTGTCTTTGTGTGGGAATGCTAGTGAATGTGTGTGTGTGTGTGTGTGTGTGTGTGTGTGTGTGTGTGTGTGTGTGTGTGTGTGTGTGTGCGCGCGTGCGCGTCCATTACCAGAGTGAGTGTTACCAAAGGTCTGTCTGTCTGCATGTCTGAGAAAGAGCGCAAACTGAATGAACAAAACAACAAAAGCATTTATTAGTGTTGGAAACAACAAATAACAATCATGTTTACCTTTGAATGGAATGAATAAAAAGAACTTGAAAAATAAACAAACTATAAAATAGACAAATGATAACAAAGTTATAATGGTGATTATTATAATAACAAAATAATAAGCTAAAGAGTCATACTTTTATTAAAGGTGTTGTGTGTTTATTGAACGTCCCGCTGGTTCGCTTGTCACCATGGTGAAGCCTGGCTTGGAGTCATGTGGTCTGCACGTGTCCCCGTCCCCATCGCCCCGATGGCGGGGCTCTCCTTTGTCCCCGTTCCAGACATTTGCAGAAGCAGCACTTTGTCACACAAACAACCTTTATCGTGTCACCGGGATCCGTCCTTCGCTGCCGTGTCCTTCTGGCACACGTTCAGACGCATTCGGACGTGCACGCCTTACACACAAACACAAACCCGAGACTGAAGATGGCTCCTGCTTCCTCTCCGGTTCACATTTCTGTTATCCTTGAAAAGACAGATTATAAAGAATAACACGGCACACCAATAAAAATAGTTTAGCACATAATGACAGTTTAAGGAGAGAGGTTGCCATTTCATCTCCCTTTCCGTCTCACAGACACCTGCAAGCCATTCGTGCCTCCTCATGCCTTCTGCCTGTCTGCCAGATTATCTCCCAGTCTGTCATCTCTTTATCTTTATATCTGCCTCTGCCTTTTACTGCCTTTTTGTGTCTTCGTGTCTGTCTTTGTCCGGCATACAAAGCAAAAGAGGAAAAAACAAAAACACGTATGAAGTGAAAAGCACGTTTTGTAAAGTGGGCGAGACGGACAGAAGCCTTGATGCAAATCTGATCCTCCCTGCTTGTTTTGGGTGACAGCCGAAGTCCCCGTGGACCCCGTGGGGCTCTTGGGGGGCACGGCAACTGGCGCAACCTGGAGCAAGTGTCACTGGCAAATTGTGCTCCGTGGCCCCTTCACCCGGGCCACGGCGATACTCCTCTTCCATCAGAGAGATAAACGCTGCTCCTGCTTTTGGACATTTAAGGCAGAAAAAGGGCCGATAAGTGTACGCTGATGTCTCGGCAGTATAGCAGTCACGTATTTCTCGAGGAAATGAGAGGGAGGAGCGTGCTTCGGAGGATATTTTACGCTTAGCCTCCCAAAAAATGTTGAGAACCAGGAGGCAGATCCATAGAAAATGTTTGGGAGCGTCAAGGCGTCCGACTTTGTTTATCACAGCCGTAGGTGTGCGCAGAGCAGATGTCGCAGGGCCGCCACCGGACCACCCAGCGAGCCGCCGCTCTCTGCTCAGCGCTTCCAGCCGCTCGCCTCGAGGAGGGCCACGTGGAACGGAGGAGACGGGCGCAGACGCAGAGGATGGAGATGAGACCGTTTTAATTGCTCCTATGGCACGTTCATCATTTTCTGTGTCATTTGCTGTGAGTAAGCCGTCTGCGATCGGCGGCGAACAATCGCACCCGTTCAACTCCCCAGATAGCAGCCGCCGGCTGGCGCGTGTGATGTACCAGACGCTGACTTAACTGGCAGATAGAGCTTGTTAATTCAAACAATATCATTAATGGCTCATATTTTCCACAGCAGAGCACAGAGCCGCGTGTGCTAAGGCCGACCCCCCCCTTCCCCCAACAAACCACACTTTAATTCCTGTCTTGCGTTCCTGTGTTTCACCGTCACAAACTCACAACTTTGCAAGGAAAGGGAACTCGAACAAAGCAGAGGGCGCGGAAATACCTCGGAGCGACCCGGTCCGTTCGGATCGCCCGATTTAGTCCTTCGGCAGGTTTCCCGAAAAACGAAACAAAAAACAAAACAAAAAAAAACAGCACTTTAGATCTTCCTGTGAAATATAATGAGGCCATTAGGATAAATAAACCCAACTCGAGGATTTTGTTAAACGTGAACATTTCGTGTTGCGAGGAGCTTTGATCAGGGTGAAAATTTTGCCCGTGTAATAAAAGCGCGATTCTATCCGTTTTTTAGTTTTAATAACAACTTTATAATTGAATAGATAAAAAGACGTTGTGTTTTTATGTTGCTGGATATTTTCTTGTTTTTGGTTTGGGTGTTGCAGGTGTGACCTAGAATCGTGTGTCAGGTAAAGCGGTCGCTTGCGCTGTGTGTGTGTTAAGGATTAATGTCAATGTTCATCACCTCACCGTAGTACACAAATATACTTACTTAGGAAGCACACTGTCCCATAGCACCACCATTGAGGATGATGTGCAAGCACGCTTCCCAGACCTTTTCTAAGCCCCAGACCTTAGCATGGACTCACCAAGGTATTGATCTCCCCACAAAGCCAAAGATGTACAAGGCCATCAATCTGACTTTGCCACCGTGTGGTGTCGAAACCTGGACAGCTTACCAGTGCCAAGCCAGGAACCTCAGTTGCCTATGCCTGAGCTTCCTTCAGAGAGCTTTGGAAGTCAGATGGCAGGAACAGATCCCCTACTTTGAAGTCTTAGAGTGGCTGTGTTGTACAAACATCAGACTTGCTCTGTTTCAGTTTTGCATTCAAAAACCAGACTGGGTTTGTTGGACACCTTTGCATGAATCATAATAACGCTCCATCGTGACATCGGCATCACACGCAACACCACCACCAACACAAAGCCTGATCCACGCTGGAATGATACCAATGAAGATGGGCTTGTGTGTGTGTGTGTGTGAGAGAGAGAGATGCTTTGTCCAGAGAGAGCATGCCTTGCCTTTACTTCCAAAACTGCCTCCTGATAACCATGAGCCTCATCACACCATCAGTTTGTGGAGATGGGTGGATGGATGGCCTGACTACCTGCGTACGCTGTTTACGCTCCTTTTATTGTGCACTTCCAATCCCGACCAGCAGGCGTCGTTGTTCTGTAACATTGAAAGTTGCACCGAGACTTCTGTAAAGCCCCTTACATAAAATGCAGTCTAGAAAACAAATGTGTCCAAATATAGTAGTTGTATAAGTAGAGCTGACAGTTGTACATTATAGAAGAGGAATTTATTTTTTAAGCAACTCGTGTAAGCAGTTTCAAGTGCTCTGTATCCAAAATGATTTGTTTTAGAAGCTTTGATATATGAGTTTAAAACAAGTTACTGATAAAAGACCCTATAGGTTTTTGTTGATTTCACTAGAAAAGGTGAAGGCATTTGATAAGTGGACGTAAAGACGTTTAATGCTGCATTCCCTCTCTCGCGCCGAGTCGACTTGACTGATGGAATACGGCAACACAGGACTGTATTTTGTTTTAAACATTACACATTTTGAGAAAAAAACGAAATGTATATCACTGCAGCATGCGGGTATAAAGACTTCGAGAGGTGCGTATAGTTAGAATACTTTATGAATCATTTATTTACTTTGGAATAAAATGCAGTAGGCTGCATTTTTTCCTACAGATTATTAAAAGGCAAGAACGCAGGCTGTACGCTACGGTGTATGTAACTCAGTCTGGCTGTATTAACTTTTTTGCGCCTATCCAAAGTTTTTTTTCCCTGTGAAATACTACATTTTATTTTTAAACACAAACCAGTCAATCTAGTACTGTTTGCAGGCCAGATTAATGTTGTAGTTCAAAATTCTGGCAGAAATGTTCATTTCCCCCAAAATAAACTTGACACCGTCTGTGCTGTAATGCAGCTCAAAATAGCACAAATAATCAACCCATCGGATTTATTTGGAGTGACATTTTTTTATTTGTGGGTGATAGCATCAGTCCTTTTCTTCAACCCATGATCGGCCTGCATCTTTATGTTGTTCCACACCCACACCCCCACGCCCAGGCTACATGTAGCTGTAATCCTCTATTTATGTGGCTGCATCTGTACACCACTCAGCAGATGGAGTTTATATTTAAACACATGTTCAAACAGGCAGGCATGGACTCCGAGATACGCGCAGATACACACTGGCACCAGCGCTCAGACCAACCCTTGCACCCAACCGTCTAAGGGCTCACGGTTTATAGCAGCGAAATACACAAGAAACAGCCTCACCCCTGTGTGCTGTACGGCAACACATGGCGAGAGTCGTTCCCGTCCACGAGTTTGCAGTAAATATCCGTAGGTCTGCCAGCGAGCTCTGGCCTGGCTTGGCGATGCCACTGTTTTGCCATCTGGCGATGTGTCAGAAAGGGTTTTAGATGTGCTTGGCTAACTGAGCAATGACACCAATGAAGCATGGGGATTAGGGGCAAGGACCCCCTTCCAGAGCTGCCCCTCGGGTCGTCCATTTGACAGACATTCTCTGCAGGCCCAGACTGGCCCTTAGGACCCATCGCCCCTGCCGGGCCTGTGGAGCACGTGAGGACAATCGCCGCTTAGGCTTGTCCAGCATTACCCTGCTTCCAGGCGCACTCACCTCTCACCTCTGCTGCTAAAACAATAGCTTTAGGAGATTGATTGTTTTTAAGGGAATGATCCTTAAAGCAGAGATGATCGGCAAAAAGCTAAGGCAGTGGCACTGGGTTGGCGTGTCTTAATAATAATCTGCAGGCTTTGTTCTCCAGTTGAGCTGCATATAAAAAAACGCAGGACCAGTCTGACCGTCGGTACAACGCAAACAAACTGTCTTCCTTGTCCATAACAACACCAGCTTGCTGCTGCAAGCGTGGCGGTTTTGGGGAGATGATATGCACTCCAGGAGGCATGTGGGGCATCATTTTGTTTTACAGTAAGTCAAGGATGTCAGCCCACGGTAACGGAGCGCGCCGATCTTCCATCTACAAGGCCGCCTGACGGACCCGAAGAGGCGGCTGTCGACAGTCCGCGGAAAATCTTAGTAAACAGCTTGTTTTGCGTTGATAAGCGGAGGAAAATTTCTGCGCTCATCTCTCTTCTAAACCTGGGATCCAAATCAGCCTGGGATCCATTTGTTATACAAGAAGCAATAAGTCAAAAAAGTCCAGAGAGCCCCAGCTGACACTGTGGCCTAGAACACAGACTGAGCCAAATATTGCCCAAAGCTTTTATGCTAATGATAAGTCACCAGATAGACACTTAAATGAAATCTGGCCATCAATACGTACTTTAAAAAATTGCAGCTTTATATAGAAAACAAGTCCTCTTTTGCCCTTGCTGCGACCGAGCGTCTCTTTATTCAGATGAATGACACACTACATTTTGTTAAGGCACCCGAGATTGTTAGTTGCTTAGATAAGCGAGGTGGCAACCGAGGAGAGGAAAACAAATTCCTGACAGCGCAGAAGGGGAGAAAACTGAAACCGTGTGGGTCCAAGTACTGGTGGTTGCCCACCTTTGAGTAGATACTATGCCCATTACGTCCGTGAAGGTGGAGCGGAAGACTTAAACATTAAAGTCCAGGCAAACGGTTGCCGTCTGATCCATGCGGCAGCAGCAGGCAATCGTGGGCTGCTGAGCGCAGAACCCCGAGGCACAGGGGCAGCGCTCGATGGTGCTCCATCGCTCCAAGCCACCTCGGGCTGGGGGAGAGCGAGAGAGAGAAGAAAGAGGACTCACGAGCAGGTCAGCTACTGAAGTACATACACGGTAATGTGCAGACAAGTTCTCCGGTTGTTTCCAAGCTCCTTTTCCTTAAGGGACATTTTTCTTCCCGCCTCATCAGATGTTTACTGACCAGCCAAAATGCCCCTGTTTGTTCATTCAAACGGAGACGCCTAAGGAAGACGGTGTCTTTACACCATTGCGTAATGAGCTGACTTTTTAAGAGGGCAAGTCCCGCTCCTTTCAGCCTAATCCAGATGATTCATAAAAGCATTGCCGTACATATTCACGAACAAGCGGTACTAAGCACATTGTATGGCACATTGTATGCATCTGGGCCTAAAAATATCTCTTTCTAAAGAAGAGATTAAACGGAAGAAGAGATAGAAGAAGATAAAAAAGCAAGCAGGCGGATTGGGGATTTGTGTTAAAAGCAGTCAGTCAGTGGAGCAGGGAGGCACACAGGGTGGGGTGAGGGGTTGCGATATAATCCCTCAGCAGCATCTGGACAAGTCTGCTGGGGGTCTGACCAGCATGCAGCAGCCAGCCTTTCTCCAGCACGCAGGGTTCATCTTCAGGCTCCTTTACTGGTCGCATCTTGAAACTGCACTTCAGGAACAGTCGGACCTTTTTCATCAGTTCAGCAAGCAGACTCTTGCCTCCGCAATCCAGACGGAGGCCCGTGTACGACAAACATGCATTTTCAGGAACAAAACGGGCTCCGACAGTAGAACTTGTTGTCCCTCAGCCCCCTGCTGCTGCTGCTGATGCCGATGCCGATGCCAGGGTGTCGTGGGCCAGGTGAAATGTGTTTATTGTAGATTTAAGTGACACGTAAGCACATTTTCATGTGGTCAGCACCTGCTTACTTGGGTTTACACTGTTTCCTTCAGTAGATACTTTTGTCTGCCATTTGACATTTTGGAAATTGACTTTTAATTTCTTTATTCTTGCAGTTAAAAGGAATGCAGGGTAAAACATTTGGCCTTAATAGCCAGCACAATAATGAAATGTGCAATAATCCATGTTTATTCTCTGCAAAGCCTTGTGCATGTAAACAGTGGTTGGAAAACAGGTGACTTTAAGTTGGAGTCGAATGATACACGGTGAAAGGAAGCTGCTTTGTGTGATCGCAGCTGAGCAAGCGGAGAGGTCAGCAGCAGGACTTGCAGCCGTTGCGACCGATTCCACAGCCACCATTTCAGGAGCAACTCATGTGTCGCTGCCAGCGATGCCGCGGAGCTGGTGGGTAAACAAGTCAACAGCTTCCTGTTTTCATGAGATTCGTGTATGAAGGAGTTGTGCAACCCTGTGATCGGAAAGCCACAGTTGGTCCTGCGATGGGAACTAGAAACCACCACCAGGACTTGATGGTCTGTTCCCCTGAGTAGCGTAGCTGAAATGGGCGAAACAATGTTTCTCCCGCCACCCAAGCTCCGGTGCTTTGCCCCACTTCCATGTTCCACCCTGTTGTTTCCATCACCAGGTCTGCATGGAACGGCTGTTGCCTCTCCACGTCATCTCAATCCGCTGAGGGTCCCTCACAGCGCACCTGTACATGGACTATTTGGCTGTCTCTCTCGCTGCACCAATTTCATGCACCGACTTCTCACGCACGCACGCACGCACGCTCGCTCGCTCTCTTTCCTCCTGTGTCTCTGTTACCACAATTTGTCTTTCGCTTTGTTTAGCAACTCAAAATTACCCATCTCCTCCATGCGGACCTCTCCTCCTCCTCCTCCTCCTCCTCCTCACTCTCTGTTTGACGCCTTTTCTGCCTGCGGCTTTTAATTCCTACTCACGTGTTGATTTGTGGAGCCATTGTTTTCCAAATCCATTGTCGATTCTTGTATGTTTTGGTTGAGGAAGAGCGGGAAGACCCACACTCAGATTGTCCACACAAATTTTCACGCACAGATACACGTTGACATACACACACGCCACACTCTGGAGCACATACATGAATTAATATTTCATGTGGGTGTTACGTGCCAAGGGCACGCACAGATAAAACCGTGCTGTGCTCAAACATGCTTAGCTAGCAAATGGACGTTCACATGCCATTTTCCCACACACACACATACACACACAGGCTGACAATTGGGCCCAGTGAGCAGATGAGTGGAACGGAGGAGATTGTGTGGCCCGGCAGCGGCCGGTGGGCTGGCACCGCAGGCAGCGGCTCATTGTGTCCCATTGGCGAGCGCCGTGCTGCTCCGATGGGCTCATTGTTCCCGCACTCGGAAGGCCTGTGCAGCCTGGCCATTCCCATAAAGCTTTCATTGAGAGCGAAGCAGAGGGCAGGATGGATGGAAGGGAACAAGGGGGTACAGGGAAAGGGGAGAACGAGAGATTCCAAGTGCCGGGGCGACCCCCTCACGGAGTCTGAGGGCCACCTCCCTTACGCTGGCCTCACATCTCATAGAACACCAGTGACACGCTTGTCCGGCCCCTCTGGTGATGTATCTGTGAAGCCATAAACGTGACAGTTACGTTTCCAGTTTTGCACAAAGGGGGCACGGCCAAAGCACCTCTGCCCTTTGCTGAAATTTAATTTTCTTTTTCACACAGTCACGGCTTCTTAAAACCAGAAATGTTGTTTCGAATCGGATTGCCATTTGTATTCTTTCTCGGACGCTTCGACGCGCACGCGAACGTTCAGATTTTCCCCACGTTTCAAAAGCCGTGTATCGCAAACAGATTAAAAAGTCATATCGTACAAAATGGTCCGTAGTTTTCTGCTGATGCGAACACGTCGATTAGCGGGCGGCAGAGAACGTAGACTTAAGGGGGGGCGGCCGACCTGTAAAACGCCGTTCACGCAGGCTGCCGTGTAAGGCAGAAACAATATCCCACACAGCCTGAAAGTGCGCCCTTTGAGACCGGGGCGGACTTTGCCCCCAAACATGCGGGACAATAAGTCCGATTAAGATAAATGTAATATGTTTTCTCAAAAAAACGCTCTTATCTCTTGGAGTACAATGCACAGGCACGCCCTCAGAGCTTTACTACAACTCACGTAGGCACCTGCTTTCGCGTTTACGGGCACAAGCGTGTTAAATAAGTCACTATGATCACGCCAGACACGCACGCACAAACACACTCCTGCGCCAGAGTACAAGCCATCCCATATGACCTCATCTGTGCACTCCCGTACGAGCACCCTTGTGTGCTTTTTCAAATACTTCGGTGTTTAGAGGGCGGTTTGCATGTCGTAGTAGGACTAAGCCAAGACGGACTGAGAGAAGCCAGCAATGAGCCGAATGGGTCCCGGCAAACCCCGTCAGACCCAGTGAACCGGCTTCGAGGCTGGTACGTCGCTATGAATTCTGGCAGGAGTATCGTTTAAACGGTCTTGCGGGGCTGTCCCTCCCCCCCAGCTGGCCGACCAGGGCTTCTAAGCAGGGTTCGAACTCTGGAACTCTGAACTGGGTCGGTCGGCGCGTCCTCGGCGCGGCCCTCGGTCGCTCTCTTAGCGCTCTTTAGTCTCACCCGCAAATGCCGTCCGTCGCCAAAACTCCGTAGGCCCGCGTAACCCGGCTGCCAGGATGTGCGCGAGCTGGCCGAGTCCGGACCTCTCCGGGGCCAGGTCGGGGAACGGTTGCGTCCCGCCCACCCGTGTCGGCGATGACACACGAGAGAGGACCTCAGCTCACGCGCCGGCCTTCACATCCAGCACGGGAGAAGTTCCAGAGCTCGAAGCAGACCGGCGCGCTGCTGATAGCCCGCACCCTGTCGGCAGGACCGAAGCCTCCATCTTGGCTCCCTTGCCTGTTTTTACATTTGGTGCCAAGTTTTACATGTAATTGCTGGGAGCGCAGGGGCAACAAGGCAAAGGACCAGTGTTACGGGGGCATGGTGTAAAAGTACAAATCCCACGACTGCCACTAACTACAGCTATAATCGGGGGTTAAGCCCTGGGTCAGTGTGTTAAACCACCCATGGTTTCCCTCCGAGGGAACCTATTAGTGACGAGGGGGGATCTCTCGGGCCGGCCAGCGCCAAAGTTACCCTCGCGCGGTCCCAGCTCAAGGTCCAAATGGTCCGATGATGGATCCGCCCGGCTTTCTCCACTTATGGGCCCATGAGTTTAATTACGCGATTGGTTTTGCTGCACGAGTTGTGTGAGCCGAGGAGGGCGAGGGGGAAGGAGCGGGAGGAAGTAATATGATCCCCGGGCCCTAATAAAACTAGATTTATTTTGGAGCGTCCAGAAATGGCATGGTGTCCCTGAGCAGAACAGTGCAGCTGGGCCGGGCCGTGGGGGGGCGGGGGGCACGGGGAGAACACGAGAGATGCCGCGCGGATGGAATGGAAAAGAAGCCGAGGAGTATCAGACAGACACGAATTGGCGGCCCGCGGAAATAAAATTTGCCAGTAGAGACAGGAAAGCTTCATTTCATGAGGAAAAAAAGAGATTGAGAGACGGCGGGAGGCAGAGCGGGAATGGTGAAAAGAGAGAAGCCGGGAGACGTAGGCCGAGTGCAGCTCAGAACCACACGGTCCAACCACACGCAGAAACACTGCAATTAGGATTTTCCCAGAATAGCGGGAAAGCGGGGCAGGGCAGGAGGGGACAGGAGGGGACAGGAGGGGGGAGTCGCATAACATGTTTAACAGCATGCGACATGCACGGCAGCGACACTCGCCCAGGGACACACGCGGGAAACACGTGTGGATTCCGGCGGGCGGCTCAAACCGACGCGCGTCGGATTCCGCGCAAGCGGAGGGACCCTCGGCGGCCAGACCGCAGCGTAAAGTCACATCCGCGTCCGCTTTTGGCTGGACGGCAGGCCCCGATCTGCAGAGAGAAGTAAACAGCGTAATGCTCTCCTGTCACCGTGTGTTATGATGTGCGCTGCACAGTTAATTCTGGTCCGTGCCGGAGGGTGGGTTTAAGAGCATCCCTGTTGTATTTTCTTTTACCCAGGAAAACGTGGGCTTATCAGACACAGAACTGACAATGCGTATTGCATTTTAGCGTGACTGGGAAACATGACCCCCTTTTTTTTTTTTTTGTTAACCGTACTTTTCTTGGGCGGGATAACAGGGGTAAGCGGGGGTCCACAATAAGCAAAACTGTACCCGTACCCTAGTGGTAAAACAATCAGTTTGTTTGCTCTTCTGCAGTGCCTTTTGCCAAAATGCTTTTTAAACCGTACCATGTTTATACTTGCGTCAGCCCCTGATTTTGTTTTATGTCTCCTTGCCGTTTTACCGG
Source organism: Heterotis niloticus (assembly GCA_018136845.1). Taxonomy (NCBI): domain Eukaryota; kingdom Metazoa; phylum Chordata; class Actinopteri; order Osteoglossiformes; family Osteoglossidae; genus Heterotis; species Heterotis niloticus. The sequence continues at coordinate 894,398 of CM030896.1, forward strand.
CTGCTGTGTTGGGATGGAGGCCGCATGGAAATGCGTCGAATTTAGTGGACAAATTACAGTACGCGGCGGAAATGTACGTGTTTGGTTTCTTGGAACGGCCCTGTGGACCGGCGAGCGGCTCCCCGACCCTTTGTTAGTCGGCTGCTGCTCAGACCGAACCCAGAGGTTCTCCGTGTTTCCACCGACATCCACGTTTATTCATTTAACAGACGCTTTTCTCCAAAGCGACGCACAGTTTGGACTACATGCTCCTCGCAGATCTTCTGACTTTAACTGTCCGCCACATACAGGCACGATATTAAACCGGCGGTCTTATTTCGAAATATGAGTTGTGATGCAAGAGGCTTTGTCCCGAATTTACTTGGGATTCTGGGATTCTTTGGGCTGAGGACAGTGACCCTCAAACAACCTCATTGAGAAACAGGTTTATTTCAAGTGCTGTGATAGAAATATCAATGATTTATGCAGAAAGGTCAAGTATGAAGCTTTAATCGCTGCCCATTTGGCATTTGTGTTGGTTTAGTCCAATATGATTTCTGCCATTCTGTCTTGTATTATCTAAGGTAGAGGCTGGGAAGTATATTTATGAAATATTGATTGTTTACCAGGGCCATTTTTCAGGTGCTAGCCATTGTACAAGGTGGGCAGAGGAGATCTGCGTGCGGTGTGGACTCCGCAGGGACAGCGCGTGATGCAAGCCCACTGGAGGGTCATGGGTGGGAATGTCCTGCACCAGATGTTTGTGGGTGTGCGCGTGATGCAAGGCATTGAGAACGACACCCAGGGAGACCCGCGCAGACCCGTCTGAGGGTAATGTCTGGTGTGTGGAGCCTGCGGCCGGCCATGACGTGACCAGCGGCACGCATCTGTGATGATGGGAGATGAGCCAGCCTACATTTAGCATCGTATTCAATGTGACATTTCACAGTTAGACTTATAAGACTTGTTGGGGGGGGGGGGGTGTCTGAAGGGTGGAATGAGATGATGAATGAAAAGGAAGAAAGAAAAACTGTCTGTTAGGAAAAGACAGACAGGAAACTGGGTAGGCAGATGGGTGGACTGAGAAGAAAGGTTCTGTGAACTCTAATAGGCTCTTTCTTGTCTATCCATCTAACTGCTGGCTGAAGCCCCGAAGGCTCTGCTTACACGCACGCACGCGCACACACACACACACACACACACACACACACAATGCGCTTTTATGGACACAAAGGCGATTTACACATACGCGGTCAAAGTGTAGCCAAAAACTTTGTGTGTGTCTGTGTGCGAATGTTTTTACGAGCACGTTTATTTGCAGCGGGGGGTCCGAACAGAGACGGCGGAACGTTTTCAGCGGCTGCATGCGGTTAAGGGTCAGACATTAAAGATAAGGATCAGTGCACATCACCAGCGCTGTCTGGAGTGCACTTGCTGTCAGTCGCAGCTGAAGCCCATGTGTGAATCTGCCAGTTTGCAGGTGTAGTTTCAGAAGAGAAGAGAAAAGACCTCCCCTGTGGGGATCAGCAGGATTTCAAACGGGATTGGAAAGCACAGCACCATGGCTTCAGGGCCGACGATTCCCGCCACCGCTGCCCACCTACATGTGTCCACAGAAGCCGGGCCGCCTCCCTCACCCCTTTGTTCTGAAGTTTTGTTTTGAGCCAGTTTCCAGGATCCGCTTTCACGTACATGTGCACAATCCCTCCACAGACAGTCAGCGCCTCCACAATGACACGGCCGGTGAGTGTGCGTCTGAGGATTTGTGTGTGTGTGTGTGTGTGTGTGTGTGTGTGTGTGTGTGACTCACTGCGTGTGTTTTCTGCTGCACAATAGGCACACTTCTGCCCAAAAGTTGACCCCACATCCCCTCCTTCACAAATCCATCTTCAGCTCAGCTCCCCTCCTCCAGGCCCTCACCTGTCCCCGGGATAAACCCACCTCTGTCCTCGGCCCTCAGTGTCACGGTGAGCGGGCAATACTGCGTGATCTGGGGAGGGAGTGCGAGTGCACGTTTGCGCACACCAGGGACTGCTTGGCTTTGGAGAGGCTTGAGTCCATGAGTTCGCATTGCTGTTTTTGTGGGGACTTCCTTCGATTCCCATGACAGCTTAATTCAATGCTCCTGATGCCAGTCAAACAGAACGGCACGCAGGGAAAAATGATACGTAAGCAGTTCTGGCAAATTCTATTTTTGCAGCAAAACACCGTTTTATTTTTTATATATATATGTATGTGTATCCACCATAATAATTTTCCGTATGTCCCCACGTTGCCCTCTCATCAGGAACTACTGGTTTGAACAGTAAACCGCATACATGTTTATGAAGAACCCTGGGATTCTGTGGGATTCTGTCTCTCTCTCTCTCTCTCACACACACGCACGCACGCACTCCCACCCACACTAATGCTTAAAAAACACTCAAGATGCTGTATCACCACACAAATCACAAACAAACACGCAATGACTGATAGTCTCACATTTATTTACAGACTGATGCACACAGGGGCTGGGAAGTATGCTGACACACACAAGCGCACAATAAGGAGGCTTTCAAAGGCCCATTGACACATGCAGGGGGGCTTATATTAACATCTGAATATGCAGCCATTTGCCAAAGGATGCACGCTCACTCGGGGAGACGCTTACGCAGGGACACACACTAACACGTGGACGCTGGCATGCGCTGAGGCAAACATTTACGCAGAGAAACACGCACGCACACAGGGCCCGCTTCACCTTCATAAAGTAAATGTCAGCCCATCTGGAATCATTACAGTCTTCTTTTATGAATGGAGTCCTGGAGGAAAGAGCACAGACGAGGGTGGACGGGCGGAGTGCAGAGTAATGGCTCCCTCTTCTAAGGGAGTTCTGCTCTCTAGAACGCGAGGAAGCAGGGTGGAGATTCGGCGGACCGAACCTGCGGGCCCGATGGGAAAACAGGATGTAGCGTGCAAGTATGAATGGAGGAGAGCGGGGAGTGCACGGAGGGAGGCAGAAGGAAGGGCGGCAGAGGTGCGCCGGGCTGATCATTACCCCAATGTCTTTATTGCATGTCCCAAAGGGGGTCAGTATCTCTGCACCCAGCCCGGGCCCGAGAGCATGTAAAACACGAGGAGGCGGCTAGTTAAGTGGCCTTACAATACACCCCTGCCTTTCCCCATTTACCCTGGGCTCAAACCGGCCACTGGACACATGGCTGCTATTGTGCGCCGCTGCTTTTCCCAGTGCGACAAAGGGGGCCACCTGTATGCTAATGGAAAAGGGGCCCGCTCTGCAGGCAGAAAGCGAACAGCTTGTAGAAGTGTGTCGCCGGGGAGAGGGGCGCAAAAGAAAGGGGTGGGAGAGGCAGGAACGGAGCTGTTAAATAGACTTCCTTCTTTGGTCCTCGCAAGAGTTCGTGGAAAAAGAGACCTATTGAAGGCCACCTCCGTACCGCACGTGTGCGCACCTTACGTAAAGGACCGCACGCGATAACACGCTCGCTGTTTCGGGACACTTTTCCGCCCACTGCGTACATACGTTCGTATTCCCACTTGCCAGTTGCGTTAGAAACACTAATGCTCTCGTGGGGCGGAACCGATGCCGCTTCTCCCCGAGATTTCCAGTTTAACCCGGATGCGCGTGACGGTGCGACGAGGGGACAGGGCTCAGTCCGTGTGGGAAGCCTCAGGCCCGCAGAGATCTTTGTCAGCAATTTTTTCTTCTCCAAGATGACCGCGCAACTACACCAAGCACTGCTAAGTCGCGATTAACTAACCGCTGCGTGCTGTTTTCCGTGCGATGTGCAACAACATTCTTACGGCGAGAGCTGCAACCATCGCAAGATTTCCAAGACTCCAGCGAGAGCCCTGCAAAAATGCCAGAGTTTAACGGTCGGTTCTCCAAGATCCGAACGTAAGCCCATGGCCGCCTGAAAGATGAGCTTCGGTTTGATTCCGAGCGTTTTCAGATAACGCGGCGATGAGAGCGTTTCGGGCAACAAACCGCGATGTCCGAGAAGTCAAAGTTACAGTTTGTTTCTGTGCCAACAGCAGTGCGGGGACGTGAGATTTACGGCTCGGGTTAAAGAGGAACTTCTCGCTTGGACTTTACTGGATTCGCGCGTCACCAAACTCTGATGGGACTCGGGCTCGAAGGCCGTCACCTGTAATGACATGCAGGCCGGTCACATCAGCATCCCCGTGGTGAAGCAAGCACAGAAATATAGAAAAGTACCGCATTATCGGAGCACTACGTGCATATCGCATCACGTCTTGGCACACCGGAGCTTCCTGCCACCCCAGTCTGCTTCTCCTGTATTTTGTTTTATTTTTTTGCTCTTTCGTTTTAGTTATGTTTGCTGGCCGCTCGGTCGGGTTTGCTTAATTTTGAGGCGAACGTAAAGGATGGGATTATTTGGAAGAACAGGGGGTTGGAACGCGGCCTAGGAAAAAGGCAGAATAAAGTCGAACTTTGAGCATCAAAAGAGCGGGACTGTGGTGAACCGGCGCAACCGGGAGCCATGGCTGCACCAGCACGCGTAATTTATTCCAATACTTTATGTTACTCAAAACTCTTCTGATAATATAGTTGTTTTGTACAGTTTTACCTGAGGATGTAAATAGTCAACTTTCCTTGTCCTAAAATATGACTAGAGAGCTGCAGCAGCAGTACTTTTTAAACTTTAATGAAGCCTCGCCCTAACATAACTTTTTCAGTGCTGCAGTAAAAATCCATTTCCTCTGTACATTACCATTAACAACGCGTTGGGTATCTGGATCGTAACGTTGCCACAGCGCCAGTTTACTGCCATATGCGTACGTGCAGTTTTGTGCTCAAGCGGTCCCGCAGTTCTGGTGGCTTCAGCAGGCGCCACAAGGAAAATGTAGGAAAATATAAATACTCCATAAAACAGTAATACGGCGTGGCTCGACACGACTGTTTATCGACCAATAATTGTTTTTTTGTCCTGTTCACATTAACGCAGCCAGTCTCTGTTCTTGTAAATTTAGGCTTTAACTGTACCGGTGGCCGTAGAATAACAGCTCCATTTGATGCTTGCCCATAAAAAATATTGATATTGCTTCTTACAGTTTTTATGAATGCATTAGACAACTATCATTAACAGCAATGGCGCAGTATTGGATTTCCCATAATGAGCGCTCGTATTTCTGCTTTTCTCAATTTTTAAAAAAATATAAAACAGCTTTACTACAAACCGCACGAGTTTTTTTTTTTTTTTTTAAGAATAACTATGACCGCACACCTATAATTCTCACACGCTGCGAGACCATCTCAGATCCGGAAGGATAATTTCCAAATTTAAAAATAGCTGGGGGACGGGGAAGGTGGGCCGAGGCTTTCGGTGGCCGGGGGGGGTGTTACCGCACGGTATTGATCAGCCGGAGCCTGAGATAAGCGGAGGGGGTGACAGAAGGGAAGACTACAGAAGGAAGCCACTCCTCGCGCCTGCTTTGCCCCAGGCCAGGCCCTGCCCACCTCCCTCTCGGTCGCTCCCTCAATCTCTCTGTTTACATCTGTTTATGCGTCTCCTTCTCTCCGGCTCTTTCCATTCCGTGTTCTGTTTTCTCGCTATTTATGGCCTTTCTTTTGTGTGCACTCGCTTTCAGCATCTCTGTTTGGTCACACTTACATCATTCCCTCTATACTTCCATCCCTGGATCGCTCTCCTTTTTCCCTTCTTTCAGCCGCTTGACACTTATTCTCTGCTATTTATTTCTTTTGGTTTATAATTGATCTCCTGTTTATCTTACTCTCTTGTCACCGGTTTATGCTCTGCCTTTGCTTTGTGTTCTGTCCTCTCCATCGCTTGCTCTTTAAACATCTCCCCTCTTATTTCCCCTTGTACAGGAGCCTTATTACTTCGTTTTGGTTTTTGTGCTCTCTTTTCCTTCTCTTGTTCACTTAACACTCCTCCTTTGCGCTATTCTTCCTATCCACGGATGAAAACAGAAAAACATTTTCAAGGACGTGGTGCTGCCACAGAAATGTGATACTGGAGCTGCTTCTCATCACGGAATTATCTCAACACCCCCTAATCTTCCACACACATTGCCTCCCATCACAAAGGTTCGGAGTGGGTGGCCGACACTCCCCCAAGGCATACGTGGGCTTCACCTTTTCTTTCTTTTCCCTTCTTTACGCTGCCCATCATATCGCATTTTTCGCCCGTTTTTCCTCCTGCCTCCACGTCTCCGAGCTCGGCCCCCGCGCCCCACCGTCTCCCTTCCCGTCCGCCCTCCGACTCGACTCCGATGGCTTTGAGCCTCGCAGCTCGAAATCTATCGCGCGCAGCTAGTCGGCATCGCAGTTACAGCTGCGCAATTGCTTAAGTGCGCGGCGGAGGATCTGCGGTGGGTTAGGGGCAACGGATGCATCGAGAGAGGATATTGCCGCTCTTATTTTCTTGCTGCCATTACAGTTATTACTTAATTTCTTTCGGCGCTGCAAGCGCCAAACAACGCTATGACGAATTATTCCGCACAGGGGAGTTTTTGCTGCCAGTATTCAGAAAATATTAAAAATGTCCCTTATATCTACGAGCAGCGAGAGACATTACTTTTAATAATTTCTTTCGACATGATTACGCCCACTTGGTTATTTTTTTCCATGGCAACTCGCTTCAAATTGCTGCTCTGCTCTCCCAGCCTTCAGCGTGACTCCGAAATGACCTCTGTGCGCCTTTTGCGGTTCCTGCATTTTGCCGTGGAGAGGCACCAATCGCAGGAAGGATCTGCGGCGCGCGCTCCTGCCTGCGAATATCTTAGCGAGCCGGACAGCTGCGGCATCAGGAGGGATGGTTTGGCTGGCGTTCAGGAGATGGAGTCCGGTGCTCCGCATCGCTGGAGAATAGAAGGCCTGGCCGTGGTGCTAAGCGCTGACCGCGCTGGCCCTCGTCGCGGCTGGACGCGTGCCCGTTCCCGATCCCCGCGACGCAAACGTTTTTTTATGCTGATTCGCGAGTGTGCCGACGGCGCTGTCCGCAGATCCTTGCGTTGTCCCCGATGCATTAAAAGCCCTACACGTACAATGTAAAGACCAGCCCTTGCTGGGGGGGTTGGGGTGGCCTTAGTGAGAGAAAGGGAGCGCGCGATCCATCGTACCTTTACTTATTATTCTTGTATATGCCTTACATGTACAGTATACACGGATCAGCCACAACATTAAAACCACCTGCCTAAAATCGTGTAGGTTCCCGTCGTGCCGCCAAAACAGCTCTGACCCGTCCGGGCATGGACTCCGCAAGACCTCTGAAGGTGTCCTGTGGTATCCGGCACCAAGACGTTAGCGGCAGGTCCTTTAAGTCCTGTAAGTTGCGAGGTGGGGCCTCCGTGGATCGGACGTGTTTTTTTTCCAGGGAGTGCCAGCAGGCAGCTGAGGAGAGGAAAACAACCAAAAAAAACCACCAAGTTTTTGCAATCCTTGAGGAAGGGAGAAAAATAAATCTCTGGGGAAGTCCAAGTGCCAACAAAAAGTTTTATTTTGATTTCCTGTTCCAAAGTTCTCAATTTACCGGATTAATGCACTCGTTCACAAGCTCACGTAGCTCACAGAACTCAGTAATGGAGACCCCCACGGTGACAACATTATGTTTCATCGTGGAGCCGTGCGCCAAAGCAGAATTCTCCACCAAAAACACTTGAGGGTGCGTGTGAAACGCAGCAGGCGCGGCTGCCGTGTTTCTCAAACGCCGTTCAGCGCTGTGATTTCCCTCTTCGGTGAAGGTGTCAGAATTCTGCAGCAGATGGGAAAACACCTCCACAGCTTTGGTCCAGACAGCCGATCCTGCGGAGCCAGCAGCCAGGCAAGTGTGTGCTTGTCCCCGCCTGGGGTGGTTGAGGGCAGACGTATGCTTCACACCCCGAACACCCCCACCCTTGCCGCTGCCAATTTTGGGCCAGAGGTCACCAGCCTGGAGGTCGGGGGAGGCGAAGCCCTGCTGCTTTTATACCTGTGTGCAGACTGCCGGGTGACAGGTGGGTGCGGCCTAATGAACCTTGCCGCTGGCAGCGCGGCGCTGGTGCTGGCCGGTACGGTCAATCGTGGTGGAAACGGAAGTCTTTACTGCGGCGACAGATGGAAGGGGGACTGAGCGGAGCTGCCTGAGCATCCAGCCCTGGGTTTCAATCCTTCCTTGAACAAAGGATAAACATCTTAGAGTCCCGATTCTTAGAAAAGCCGTGTTCAAAAAAGGACGGAGGAGACGCCGCGCCTCATCCCTGCAGAATACCGCTCTTGGCTTTGAACAAGAAATATCACAAAGTAGCAGCCTTTTCTGCGATTTGTCAGGTTAGGCCACAAATATCTACACGTCCTGGAGGGATTCTTTTTTTAAGTCATGCCGCTACTGAGGAAAGAGAATGAGAGATAATCAGAGCAAGAACGATATTTGCGTGCATCTACGTATTAAAACGCAAAATTTTTCACATGCTTTGCAAATGAACAGTTTCTTTAACGCTGAACGACAGGAACGGCAGTGCAAAAAGTGTCGCTCAATGAAATGCAACGAGCAGCGAATAACAGCGCAAGGCCGCACGCAGCGGGGGCGAACCCACGGCGTAGTTTTTACCCCGTTTTACCGCGTTCTCGTGGACGCTGTCGCACGCACCGCGGCCATTGGCCGCTCGCTCGCGGGGGGCGTGGCTTGGGCCGCGCTTAAAAGCGGCGACTCGGGCTTCTCGCCCGACTGTTTACGGCGACGCTGGTGGCGTTCGCGACGTCTCGCACCGCCGGCTCTTCAGCTCCGTTATCCGTGGCCACAGCTCGACTATGGATCTGGTGTGGACGATGTGTGTGGCGGCCAGCGTCGGCGCCTGGTTCGCGGCGGCCGACAGGCACAGCGTGTTCTGGAACAGCACGAATCCCAAGTGAGTAGAGCGCTGCGAATTCCTGCGCGCACTCCCTTTTCACTCCGCTCGGCTCTCCGAGTGCCGCCGCCCCCCCCCCCCCTCGTTCGGGTACTTGCAAGTACTTGGAGTGGGGGGGCTGCTTGGCACCAGTTGCATCTCCGTCCCGCACTTTGTGGTCCTGTGCGTGCGTGCGCGCCGAGAAACACTGCGGGCAGACAGACAGACAGACAGACAGTAATGCGAAGAATGGCACACGTGGGCACACTGAGACCTATATTTATTCACATATATAAATATAAGTGCGCGGAGACGGACATGGAGATGGTAATAAATATGCTGACACGAATGGACTGTGTGAGAGAGACCGAGACAGACAGTGGTTCTGCTGTACTGGGGGTCTCGGCACACAGGTTGCGATCAGTGCCTGGCCTGGGGGGTAAAGGCTGCTGTACGATTTCTAGTCCCCTTTTCTGCTCAATTTCAAGACGAGATCTTTTGTGGCAAACCGTACCGAGCGGGAACAGCACTGCGGCGAGTTTGCCGGCACCACCACGCCCCCTGCAGGCAGGATGCACAACTGTTTCCACGCTCCTTTATTTCCCTGCTGTTGTGGGGAGGTGAGCTGAACTTGTGTTCAAAAGGCAGGTACAGTAGCTCTAAAGGGGCTGCGGGCATGGATGGTGGTGGATGGAGGGGCTCGCTGGAGAAAAGGCCCGAACGCAGCATGAGGTCGCCTGCATAGGAACTGACGCGCACAGCAAAATCCAGGCTTGGACTATACTTGGAGAAGCTGCATTGCACAAGCAACACACGAAAAATTGTAATAATAACAACACTAATCCAAAAGTGCTAAATATAGACACCGAGAGAGGATCGTACGGCGCAGCATCTAGCGCACAAGTGCAGCGAAACCTACGGCTGTCACAGTAATTTGCTTGTTTCATTTCTATTTAAATGGCCCAAAACAGATACGTCCCCTTGAAGTCTGTTTTCCGGCAGGTTCCGTACAGCTCACCTCCTCGGACCCACGTATGAGGCGGCTTACGTTCTGCTTCCTGCATATTTCGGCAAAATACTTGAACGGTCCCCCTTTGCAGCGGGTGGGGAATGCTAGGAAGGTGACCTGTGCTGTTTTTTCTGGGGTCCCACAAAAATTTATGTTGTGGTGGTGATTTGGGGGGAGGGCACTGTCACAGCAATAGTCTTTCGGGGGCCCAGAAATCCTAGTTGGGCCCCTGACTCCACGTAAACACCCTGGTCCGTTTCTCAGAAGGCTTTGATCCCAATTTCTGGAAATCCAGATGAACTCATCTGTGAATTTACAGGAATCATAACTGCAAATAAAGCTTAAATCCACAGGTTGTGCCATTTTTTACTGCTTTTGAACAGTAAATCTCAGTCCCATCTAATCCCAGGAAATGGAGAAAGACAGCGATACAGAAGAAGACTACATTTCTTTTCCACGCATTTGTTCTCCTTTGCCCCACATGCACCCCACCTAATCGATGGATCAGTTAAAGAGCTGGGCCTAATAGGGTTTTGGTCGGAAGGACTGGCGGCGTTATTGAGGAATGGGCCACAACACACCCAATACTTTCCTGTTGGGTGTTTTGTTCGTCCTTTTTCTACATTTGTGCCTTTCCCCTTGTTGACATGAAACATGACAAACGTGTGTGTCTGCCATTAATGGCTGTGACAGTCCTGCGATTGTGTTGCCTTGCCCTGGAGCAACGTGACGTTGCACGCGTGTGTGTATTTACTCGTGTGCCGGTTCTCTCCTGTTTGTCAGTCCTTACGTTTCAGTTTTTCACGCTTGTTTTTCTGTCTTCGCTTCCCAGCATGCCTTTGCTTGCCGGTTGACCCTTCCAGGGCATTTAGCCAGTGTCTGTTTTGAAACAGCTTAATCATTACACCTGCCCCTGGAGCTGTTTTACTGGAAGCTTGCGTGTGTGTTTCGGAGTCAGAGAAGGGAGTGGCCTTGCTGCAGACGGCATTGCTGAGTGCTGATAAAACTGTGATTCACTGGCGCTTAGCGCCTCGTGCTGGCCGACGTGCCGTTCGGTCCGAATGCCGCGCGTTAACATCTGGGTCTGGATTGATGTCGGCGACCCGCACGCTCGCTGTGTTGCAATCTTTGGCTTGAAGACGGCCTGTTTGGAGTGCATCTACTCCTCCAGCACTCCCATGATCCCTCCCTCTATGGCCTAACCGGGGTCTGCCTTTCTGTACCTGGCTCTTCCTTTCTCTGCCAGTCACCCCCCCCCCCAAAAAAAAAGATTTTTCCACTTTGTTGACTTTAACTTTCCCATAATTCAATTTCACTGACTCTCTCAGTCTTTTCCCCAAATCCTTGCAGCGGTGCTTTCACGTCTGCTGCCCCTTTCTTTCCGAGCATTTCGGCTCCGAGTTGTTCCTCAATTTTTTGAACTTGATTACACGGACCCCCTTGTTTTGCTGTGAAGTTTGCCCTTGCTTTTCCAGTTTCTTCTTCCTTGTTTTCCCACTCTTCCTCACCTCCGCTGGTCTCGGTTTCTCCCACTCGAGGAGTGGAACTGGTGAAGCTAGTTGGAGCGCATGCCACCACGCCGACTCGAGACACCCACGTCTCGCTGCATTAGCGTTACCGTTTTACACCGTGTCCCAAACCTGACTCCCACCTCCCATCCTGGTGACTTTAGTTTGCATTTCTAGCGATTCCAATCCACAGCGGCTGCCAGGTCTCCATCATCTGCCAACGTCTCGGTACAGCAGCGTCTGCTGGATTGTTTCTTCTTTTGTCTCCCCATCCCACCCTTTTCCTGTCATCTGAGTCTGTAATCTCTTCCTAGTGAGCTGGGTGGGACAAAATCCATAAGATTATGGCATAAACATAATCTGCACTGATGGCCTATGGGTGCATTAATCACTACTGCACTGTATGTATAGTTGCAATTCACAGTAAATTGCAGTAAATCCGTGGCTTCCTGAAATAGTAGATGGCTTTACTGGAGCTTCTTATAGGTATGCGTGTGGACGGAGCGTTTGTCCGCATCCTTCACACACTTGAAGCCAGTTGGAAAAACAGTGTGAATGTGAACAGGAATGGCTTCACGGAAGCGCACAGTGCCTCCTGTGTGGTTCACACACTTGCAGGGTCCGGCTTCATAAATGTCACTTATTTTTTTTATTTTAAATTTTTTTTTGAGGTTTTAAATCATTGAAAACCCCAGTGAGGCAAACCTGCCTGTCCTCCTTCTCTGTACCTCTGCCCAACTTTGCTCACTCAGGGGTCCTTTCTGCACCCATTCTGGCCCCTGACCCATCACCCCCCCCCCCCCCCCCGTGTCTCCCAGCTCTTCCTCTCCATTGCTTATCTTTGCTGCACACTTCCTCCTCCTCCTCTTTCTCTGCCAACATCACACTTTCTCACAAGCTTTTTTTTTTTTTTTCCTCTTCCCAAGTACTTTTCCACTTGGGATGAAGGAGTTTCACAGCGTGTGGTTTGTTGTTCTTGAGCTGGTTACGATATGAATTAGTCATTGTTGTTCCCACCATTATTTCACGGTGTGTGATATGTTTGTTGCTGTCATGTGACCGGTGTGCCGTATGCGTGTCTTCAGATTGTGCTGATAGACTTAACTGTGTGCTCGCTCTGTTTACATGGTTGACATGATGTAAAACCATGGTGTACAAGACTGCGATTCTCTACTGCCCCCTACAGAGTGTCTCTTGGGGAATGTTTATGCGCAACATATTGAGACGGAAAGGTTGAACTTCCATCGGGTTCTCCGTTGCTGCGTGTGACCTGTGTGGCGCTGGCTGCTGGGGCCCACGTGTTGGTACATTTGTAAGAACTTATTTCTTTGCACACAAGCACTTTGGGTTATTGCTGTGTGGAAGTTTTTAAAATGTGGTTTTTAAGACGGAAAAGGTCAGTTGACGCCATCCAGGATTTGGACTCATTTTTTGAGGGCTGGGGGCAGGGAGGGTTGAAATGGGAGGGAAGTGAAGGCAGAGGGAATGGGGGGGGGTGGGGGTGGAGAGAGAGATTGTTTTACAAAATTCACAGAATAAAGATGGTATAGTATGTTAACTTTCAGACGGGGGGGCAGGACAGCAGCCATTTGGGGAAGCAGAGACTAGATTTATCGAGCGATAAAAGATGGATATTCGGAGGGAGGAGCAGATTGACAGTGATAAATGGTGGGTGTGAAATATTGAATTGCACAGATACGTGTGTGAGAATCAAAGCGCTGAGCTCACAATTTATTTATTTTTTTATTTTTATTTTTTTTTTTGAAGCAATCCTAAGAGTTACCTCACCCCCACCACCACACATTTTAGAGAAAATTTATGAATAATAGTTCCAGGTAGTAGGCAGCTCTTCAGGCTGCTTGAATCAACAAGCAGTAATAAAATGGGGAGGAATCAAAGGACCTGACATTAAGTTGCTCTCCACAAAACTGCTTTGAAGGCCCTGGGCAGGATTTAAATCCCGGGATGAATCTGTCTTCAAACGGTGGTGTTTTTAATAAGGTTATATGGACGCAAAAGTTTTACAGAGCAGGAGGAAAATCGACATCTTTCATTGATTATATTGGTATAGAGTCGGATGCCCGCAACGCAAACGGGATCGGTACCGGAGGAGATGAAGCCCAAAACTTTCCTGGAAGTACAAATGGAAAGATTTTGATTTTCATACTTCAGACACAAAGCACAGAGGAAGATAATTGGAAAAAGACTTCATGCTTGGCAAGGCTGAAGGCCAGCACAAAAGAGGAACGGTGGTGATGCTGTGGATGCCACCCCAACGAATTAGCTGTTTGACTGAAGAAGAAATGAAGTTCAGCGACGCCTTCCTGCAAGGGCTGTCACAAGTCAACGTTGACTCAACAGTACTTAACAGCTTCCAGGTATTTTGTGAAACGGAGCGCTTCCATCGGCGCTGGTCTTACAACATCTTTCTCATGGGGCTTGCAGTGTAGTGCCTCTTCCCCTCTCTAAACAATGAGGTAGCCCCACCTCTTGCCCGAGAGTCCCTGGCCCCTTGGAGGCGAGTCGAAGCCCCCGCATTAGGCAGGGTCCGCCGCTGCTGAATGGTTTTGGCTGAGGCCATCGCTCTGCGCGGTAATCCCAGTTTGGGCCAGCGGATTAGTCCAGCGGCATTCCGATCCGCTCGGCCGTGAGGCCAAAATAATTAACGTCAGGTCACCTCGCTGATGGGAGGATGGCGAATATCCCAAGTCAGGTTTGGGCAAACTGCGGTCACTTCTCGCTGCTCCGCACGAGCTGCTGGCTGGTTGTCTGAGACGGTGTGTAAATAACGTCAGAATGATGGAGGCGAACCTCATGGGCCCTGTTTGTGGGTGGCTTTCGCTGGTGGAAGCGCAACAAAACCGAGCCATTGTGGCAAGAGCGCATCTGTTCCATTTGCGCTTCTGCGCTCGTGCTGGCGCAGGAGAAGTGCGTGCAGGTTGCGATCCTGACCTTTAACCCTACAACCTTCTCAGCAGTCTGACATTCCAGCGGGAGAGCAGGGCTTGAGGGTGGGAGGAGTAGATGAAAGAGATTTGGCTTAAAGGACCTACGGCGGTCCCGGTTTCTCATGTGCCGTCCCAGTGACGTGTCTGTTTGCGTCTGTTTCTGTGCCAGTCCTCGCTGGGACTCCAGTGGCGTCACGCTTGTGGCCCGGTTAACTGCTGGCATTCTGGGTGTTGAGGCCCAGGGAAAGGAAGAGCAGAGCAGGATCTTGCCCTGCCTTTGCTTACCGACACCTCGGTGTGACTCATTTTGAAGTCGCCCCAGTCCTTCCTATCCCCTACTCCTGTCTTCAGTAGAGTACTTTCCCAGGGTCCCAAGCGTAAGCCAGGACGGCTGGGACAGCGGCACTGGAGCCATGTGGGGGGGGGGCGCCCGAGGCTCCGGTCCGCCGTGTCGCTGGCTAAACAGATGTTCCCATGCCTAGGCGGTGCCACCAAGCTCCCCGGGGAGGGGAGCCAACACCGCATGCAGTCCCCAGGGCCAGTGTGAAGGGAGGAGGCCTGCGGAGACTTGCGTGTGTGTGGCAGCTGCAGGTCTAACCCGCTGATGTAGTGCAATCGCTTTGAATGGCTGTGGACGAAAGTCGGGCTCTCGAGAAAGAGGGGACCGTAGAGGTTCAGTCTTTTGCTCTTTCTCTCACGCGCGTGCATACTCTGGCTGCCCAGGTGTTTTGAGCCACTTTTCACCACCAGCATTCAAGCATAGTCAGCTGGAGACCTGAAAAAACTCCCCAGGCTGGAGGCCTCGCTGAACAATAAGCTGGAGAAGTGAAAACCATGTGGATGCTTTGTCAGTGCTGTGTCTCTGGTTAGTTTGAGAAAGAGATGTGACGGCGTGACTTTTACCAAAGGACCGAGGCAGGCAGCGCCACTGTGTTCTGTGTTGTTGCTGCCATTCGAACCAAATGCTTGCCCTGCTCCCCCGTTCAGCCACAAGTCCCCCTGTCCCTCCCCCACCTACACAAAACACCCAACTTTGGGGGGGGTTGGTATAATAATCCCCACCCCCTAGGGTAATGATTGGATGTCTTTTTGGGTTTAATTATACCCCTTTTAGCCCCCCTTTTCAGTCCTCCACAGAAGGCAATGGGTCCATGTTGCACACAGCTTTTAACTTGTTGCTGTTCAAAGGGAGCGGTGGGGGGTGGCGATGGGGTGGGCGACTGAAGACCGGTGTTGGTTGCAGGGGGCACAATCAGATTAGCTTCTCTGGCAGAATAATACGCACGCCTCCACAAAGTTAGTTAAAATAAAAATGTTGCAGCAGTATATTTTTTGGCCTGTTTCAACTTTGGAAGCAGGAGGCCAAATATTATTGTAGTTTTCCTCATAAAGGCAACACACAAAGCGACGCAGCTGCAATTATTTCCAGTTGTAAGGTTATTAGCAGCGCGCGGGCGTGCGAGCCTTGCAGGGCACCTCGCTTTCATCTGGGAGCGGCCTTGCCTCCAACAGCCGCCCGGAGATGGCCAGAAAGACCCGGGCCCCCTCGCTAACAAGCGTGGTTTGTTCGTCTCCTGCTTTAATATCCTCCGTGGCAGTTTTGACAGCCCGGCTGTTGTTAACTGGGGCATTTAGACAGAAGCCGGGTTGTTGGGGGTAGAGCAGCGAGAGGGGGGAAGGGTGTAGGGTTTGGAGCCACGGTGTCTGTGTCTGACTAGGGGTCCCAACAGCAAAAACAACAATGGGAGGCAGTGGGGGAGGGGGGAGAGATCAGACACCTCTTGTCCCGGGCTTTGATCGTCCGCACACATGCGGACCATGGGCCTCGCGCGCTGAGAAAAGCACAACTCGAACTCGCACCGGGGGAGGCTGGAGCTGCTGGAAACGGCAGACAGGAGGAGCGGCAGAAGGAAGGAGAGTCGAAAATCCACCGGTGTCCTTACTGCACCGGTCACTTTCAGTCAGGCTGAAATTCTCAGGCACATTCTGGAATGTTAATGTATCTTAAAAGGCATTGTTCTCTTGAAGGCCAAAGGCTTCCTCTAGAAAGCGATGAACAAACTGGGCTCTCTGCTGGAAGGGTATTGAATGTTCGCCATGTTTGCTCGCGCAGACAAGCGCAAAGGCCTTTGGAAGGGGACAAACCTGGGCAGATAAAGAGCCCATTTAGCAACCGGCCGCTTTATAAGCAGCCAAGGAGCGGTTGGTAACTGAGACTCCTCTCTTAGGCGCTGCCGTCCCTCCAGAGACCGGGGAATCTCTGTGAGAAAGCGAGGGCTTGGCCAGGCCACAAGCCATTTCTCACAGTTTGGTGAGCAACCGTAGAAAAAGCTAAGCGGAGGTGAGCGTACGAAATGGGTAGAAGAGTTGGATGACGTTAACGCTGGTGGGGGGCAGACGTCTGGTTCCGCCTTTGATCAAAGCGGGGGGGAATCGGTGTGGAAGCGCAGCTGGGGGAGGGCAGAAGGAAAATGGAAAAGCGCTCGAACGGAAGTCGAAAGAGATGGACAGAGAGGCGATGGTGCAGCCACACAAGTTCGATTTGCATAAATAAATCCATAACTGAGGCGGGCTTTCAGCAGCCCTGCTCCATGGAAACCAGTTGCTGCTGTAACCCAAGATGTGGAGAAACACGTGGACCGAGGCAAGGAGAGGCTCTTGAGAGAAGGGAGGCTCTAGATGTTCTAATGGTTGCTTCTTGTCTAAATAAACATGTAGGAGAGGGAGGAAGAAACTGGTCTGGCCTGCCTTGATTCTTTCTGTCGCCTTCCAGTTCGACAGGCTCACGGACAGGCCTACACTGGTCGGCTTGCACCTCTTTTCAGACAAACGCCATCGTCGACGCACGAACGGTTGCGTGTGAAGCGCGTTGGGTGGCGTGTTTTCAAACTGCTCTGTCCTTTATGCTGTTTTTGTTTTTCTTGTTGGCCTGGAACTCTGCAGGGTTGCTGCTGCTGTCTAGCTGTCGTGTCTATTGGTACTAATGTGCCTCGGCGGAGCCTTATAGGATGTAACCAGGGAAACGGCTGCCTTGGCTACCGATGCAGCGTTCAATATTGTTCCTGTGGGAGGTGGGATCAGCAGGTACCGAGACACGCCGGGTCTGGCTCTTCATCTCAGCCTCCTTCCAACCTGCTTCCTCCTTATCTCCTGTGTACCCAAAGTTCTCAGCGGAGTGTCCGCCGTCACCACGTATCAACGTTGACAGTCGTCAATATTAAAACCCCTCAGCCCGATTTACCCGGTGGGGTTAGGGTTTAGTAGACGCGCCGCTGCTGCTGTAGGTTTGCAAAATTGCTAACTGCACCCCTTCTTGTCCTGCCGTTACAGGTTTGCCTTGAATGACTACGCCGTGGAGGTGCGCATCAATGACTACCTGGACATCATCTGCCCGCACTATGTCCACGGCGAGGTGCCATCCCAGGAGGCGGAGCGCTACGTGCTGTACATGGTGGAGCAAGAAGACTACAATGCCTGCCATCCACAGTCATTCGACCAGCTCCGCTGGGAGTGCGCCCACCCCTTCGCCCCTCATGCCCCTGAGAAGTTCTCCGAAAAGTTCCAGCGCTTCACACCCTTTACCCTGGGAAAGGAGTTTCGGCAGGGCGAGAGCTATTACTACATCTGTAAGTGTCTCTGCGGAGCCGTGAGCGTGCATTTGCAGTACGTCTAGCAAAAAGCGTTTCTGCGGGAGCCGTTTACTTTTGATTAGCTTCCTGCATTTCTTTTAATCCACAGGGGGTAAAAGCGCATCGCTGTTAAATTAACTCAAGGTAGCCCTCAAGATGGCAGCCTGCTGAAGATCAGAAATTTTCATAATGATAACAGATGGTTCAAAGTGGGCTTCTGTTCCTAGCTTCAATGCACGTTGCTGAGGGCTTGCAGCAATGAGGTGTGACATGGAACCGTTTGATCCCTGAATTTAATGAGGCCTTGTTGTGTTTGTCCCTCCCAGCCAAGCCCCTACATCACCATGGCAAGGAGTGCATGAGACTGCGGGTGGATGTTGTCGGACCCAACGGTAAGAAGCCACTGCACCTGTCAGATCGCTGCGTTCCTTGCGGCGGTTTTCCGCACTTCTCCTCTCTGCACTCCATGGCAGCGCTGGCTTGTGCTTACATTCTCCCTTTGGGTCTTGCAGGTTCTCAGAATCCCAAAGTTGGTGGACGAACAGGAACCGGAGGAGTTCACAACCCTTCCAACAGGCTTCCTGCAGGTATGCCGAAGGATGCTGCTGATCGGAGACACCGCATTATTCCACCTTTTGTCTTGCATTTTGCTCAAGGTCTCTTTCCTCTGTTTCACAGATGACCCTGCAGTAGATCAGCCAGAAGTTCTGAAAAGTGTGGGACCCAACTCGGGGGTGTCGGCAACGTCCATCTCCTTCTTGACGCTGATTGTCATCTTGCTATCCTTATTACTACACTGAGGTGAAGGAGAACCACGATCCCAGAGACTTTTCACAGAGAATGTGGCCTGCAGTGGTTGGAACCACAAATGGGTCTCAGAAGTCCAGTGCTGGTCATTGGCACAAGGAACTTTTTTTTTTTTTTTTTTTTTTTTTTTTTTTTTTTTAAATTATTATAGACTCTTTTTTTAAAAAAAAAAAAAAAATATATATGTATGCACAATGTGTTTATGTAGCATTGGCTTGAAAGCTTTGGAAAGTAGGACACTGCATTTCTTTTGGAAGAATCTCTACGCTTCCCTCTTCTCCTTTGGAAAATCTGCTCAGTTCCTTTCTGTCCCCTTAATTTGGACTAAACCAGAAGGTTGAACGTCCACTCAGTGTCATTTTTCAAGAACTGGAATCTTTGATGAAGCAACGCGTCATCTAAACACTACTTTGAGCCAAAGACTACAGTGATCATCTCGCAAATGTATAATTTTATTGTATAGATATGTACATAAATGTGTAAATATGTGTACAGGAAAGCTGCATATACAGTACATATACGCACACACTCACACTGATACTGATGTGTTGCCTATGTAGCATTTAACTGGGAGAAGTTTCTCAAGCTGTCCCTCTTGAAGTGGACAACATACCGCCCCTACGACTGGACAAGACGCTTTCACTGTAAATGTGGAGCTTGTTGGACTTTGAGTCATCGGTCCTGCTCCATAGACATAATGTAGCATAACGGCAACTTGGCCCGATTCAGGGTCTGTTTTCCTCGAATTTGTTTTCCTCCCGCTTCAGTTTTGCTGATAGGAAAAACACTAAGTTTACAGAGTAGGAATAAGTGAGATGACTGTGGGGAATGGTTTTGCTGGAGATTTGACTCCCATTTGCTGTACAACCTCTGCTCCTGGTACAGAATCACTCAAAGCAACACCCAGCCCAACCATGCGCTGGACAGTCGTTTATAATTGCCACTGCATTATATGTGTAATACAGTAATGCATACTGACAGAATGCGTGCAGAAGTTAAATGTTTTGTGTGTGAGCGAGAGGTATGTATGAGTTTTTTGCTTATTTTGTACATTTGTAAAATGTGTACATATATAAAAAAATTATATAAAGACATTTGTTAAATGTTAAAATGTGATTTTCATAAAGGAAATGAAAATAAGTTCTTAGATTTTTTTTTCTCCCTCATTTACGTTTTATAAATATACAAATACATACTTTTTTTGTTACATCTTGGGATGCATCTGGATGTCATAGCTGCCATGGTCCCTGAAGTGACTGGGTCAGGCACCCGTGACCACTTTGCCTCCAGGTATGAATCTATGGCTCACATCCTGATCCACAGACCTCCAAAAGCTTTTCAAGGTCTTCCTCGTCCAACTGCCTGCAATGACCAGCATACCGTCGGCCCTAAACGGCAGCTTTTCTGTCATCCTTTAACGTACACCTTGCGTTCCGGCCTTTTTGTACCTCGTCATTCTCTCCTTGGCCTCTTCCTTCCATTCTGCCAATGAACTTTTAAGTTCCAAAAAGATTAATTATTTAGATGCTTCCATCAGCACTACAGTGTCTGGTCTTGAAAGATGTTTGTGTGATGGCTAAGTTGTTTTCCTACATCGTTCATCAACTGCCAGTGTCACATGGGCCCTCTTTCGCTCTACCTGGCTAACCAACCGAATGGTCTACCTTTCTGACTGGCAGGTCCCACCATGTGCTACTCACACACTGATAGTCTGTCACAGCCTTGAGCAGCAAGCCCTCACCCATCACTCTCTTACAGGCAACGATGATGATGTGCTACAACACAACAGAGATGAACAACTTATAGACTGCCTGGATAAAGAACGCAATACCATGGCGCTCTGCCCTTCACAGCTCCTTACCTTCCACCAGTTTCTAGCCCATGTTTCCTGATCCTAAACCAACACAAGTGTAATCATTCACACTTCCTCTACAGCTGTGTGCACCTCCTCCTGAGTCAACCTGGCCTTCTCCTTTCCCCGAAACTGGTCATACTCCCACGATGGGGACACTTCCCAGGATAGCCCTCCCAGAAGCCACAGTGTCCGCCACCACACCAAGCTGCAGCCAGTGCGTTCGCTTTCCTTCCTGTCCTCACCTCAGTCTCCATAAATCACTTGGATCCCCGTACTGCAGTATTTTCCTTGTCTGTGTTGCCCTAAACTTCTACAGTAGGCTCTTGAATCGGGTCTTTTGCTTGTTGATCTACTTGAGGATCAAGGTGAAGAGGTGGCTTTGAAGATGACAGTTAATAAATCTCTCAAGGTCATCACCTAAACAGAGCTTTCATACAGCAGAAGAGGTCAGATAACATGTAGCAACATGCGGTGCTCATACATCAATGCTTTGAACTTTACCTGGAAGTCCTCACTTGTCCACTTGCTGCTTGCCAGCCCTCCGGCTCCTGGCAAGTTGTGCGAATAGCTGTCGCATCCCTTAAGATGCTGTCAAACAACTTAAAGTTCATGTTCTCCTATGCAGAAGAACAGCTTACCCGCACGCTGTCGTTTCTTTGCTACCAGAAATTTGGACTTTTGAGTTTAAAGTTTAAAAGAGTTTATTTGTCACTTACATGGTTACTGAGTATACCATGTAGTGAAATGTGCTTTTGATGGCTCAAAACTCATCCAAGCTAATGTAATGAACATTTCCGGTCCTTCACCGTCACCATCGTCCATAAAGTCTCCAGTAGTTGGTGGCCTAACATGACTTTGTGCACGGTCCTCTACCTCTGCCAGCTCCACCAGTATTTTCATGCTGAGAGCAAACAGCATCACAGACATAGAACAGCCTGTAATTACATCCTTCTTCAGCCCTATGACTTGGGTGCTACCCCTCCCGTCATGACCCTCATGCTGAAATCACTGCAGTAATCCCGAATGAGACCTTTGATCTTGCTTGGGATGCGTTTCCATTTTAATGCAGTCTTGGGGCTTGTGTGATATCGAGCCACAGGCATTTGGGACTTCTAGTCACAACACTGTTACGTCTCCTTTGTTCCCAGTTGCCGTGGCGATTCAACTCCTTCACTACGCAAGCATGCTCCAAGAACCCTGGCACCCTGAGGAGTCCTCCTTTCAGCACTAATGTGACAATATGTGCATAGTTGTGGGGTAATAGTGTTAAATGACAAGTGACCCTAGTGAAGCTAATTCTAGGTTGTCTGAATTCTCCACAGGGATCCACACCTCTTCACCTTTGCCATGTTCCTGTGCCTCTCCTCTAGATTCCCTTAAGAGCCTGTGCGAAAGCTTTGGAAATGCTTATGGACCTTGTTTGAAACTAGACTTTGGCCGGGACATGAGCTTGGCCTTTATTTCTTTACTAAGCATGTTCTCTGTAGTCCAAGGTAGTCAGCGGAGTTTGTGGTTCAGTCAAGGTCCAGCACAGCTCCATGTCTCTGGCTGAATCGCTGCATTTCACTGTATAATCACTTTGAAAGTAATTTACTCCTTCAAGCAGAGCAGCTGCCTAGTGGATCCAAAGGGATCTACTGAAAAAGTTCCCACTTACCATCCTTGTTTCTTGGTCTGAGCCCGTGTGTCTCATTGTTCTCTTCAACTTTCCCCTCCGTGTGTCTCCAAGATTAAAAATATGTTTACAGTACTGACAGCAAGAATACAGTAAACTAACATTATTATGCTATAATAAAAAGTTTAAACTATTTCATCATTAAGTTTGTTTGGTAGTAAAACATTAGTTTGTTAAATATGAAAGGGTTGTGGGTAATAAAGACACAAATGGCCATAAACCCTTACCCACACTCTTCCTGTTAGGTCTCCCACCGCTCTTTTTTCATCCATCCCATGCTGTCAACACAACCATGAGGTGTTCACAGCTTCTCTTTCTCCAAACATAAAGAGGTAAAGAGAAGAAACGAAATGGCGACTAGGTGCAAAAGTGCCATTCTGCCGCCCACCCCGCCGAACCTTTCGGGAAAATTCAACAACCTTCGCAACAAGCTGCTTCTTTGTTTGAACCTCACGTATCCACCGGTGAGCCTGAACAAGCTGCGGAGACGTTCAGCAAATCACGCGAGTTAATGCTCTTCCTCTGCTCAGCCCATGTGTTTGCACTTCGTGTTGTTTCTTAATTCTTATTGTTCACAAATGCCAGCTGAGGCAGCTGGTGTTTCTCCAGAGGACAATACAAGAAGCAGGCCTGGTCTACAACATGAAATAGCCTCTTGCAACTTTCAAAACTCTCCCAGCACTGAAACGCTTACACCTTTGAGTGCATTTCATTTGTAGATAAAACGAGCAAAAGTTGACAGAGACGTCCGTATTTACTCAGCAGTTCCTTTTGTGGGCTTAAGAACCTGCATGAACACTTGAGGAGCCACGACTCGGAGCTCTCTTCCGGACTATGCATGCGTCACGCAGCCAGCCGCTCTGCGATTGGCTGAAAGCGACAGACCCGCCTATCATAACGCACCTTCAGGGCAGCCGATTACAAACACGGAAGTGCCAGCGCGGTTTTGCTAGTTTGGCGGACTTTTGGGTTCTGACGCGCACGGCGTGCACATCTCGTTTGACAAAGTCGTGTTCAAACGTCTTCGTTTCCTCCGCTTTCGGTCTATGGATTTTTTGCAGCTTCTGTCATGGGCTTGCATCGTGTTTACCCTCGGGATGTTCTCGACTGGACTGTAAGTTTTGACACATTGACGCGCAGCTGTGAAACTGGCGAAGTCATGGCGCGCTGTTGGCGCCCGATCCCTCTGTGTGACCACGGCTCTTACTCGACGCACTGACACTTGTAGAGCCAGAAGAGTGCAGATCGCGCCTTTACTCCCAGAACACCCCGATGCATCGCCTGCCTCCATAAAATGGCTGAAAGCGGTGTCTGTTCCCGCTTCCCTTGCATCTGGAGTGCAGTAAAAAGCGGTGTCTGTTGGTCAGAAATGCGACTGTGTCCTGTGGTTTGCAGTGCTCCAGCCTCCCACTTGGCATGGCTTTAGAATGTACCACGTCCCCCCTGTCTGTGCCCAACAACTTGGAGTTCCCTCTCTGCAGAAAGTCACCGTGGCAAACTAGGAAGGAACTGTCTGAATGATCTGTCGCTTTTCTGTCCCTTTTCTGTCCCAGATCCGACCTGAAGAAAATGAGAGCGTCCCAGAGTTCCGATAATGTTCAGTTCCTCCCGTTCCTGACTACCTGCCTCAAGTAAGACCTCGCATCTCCTCGTCTTCCCACCCCCTACATCTTTGCTCGGTGGTACGGAGACATTGGCGATATTTAAAGGGCGACAAATGGTGGAAAAATACCGCTGAGCCGCCCGCCTCCTAGGAGGACTTTGACGTTCTGTTCGGCCAGACAGCAGGGCCGTTCTGCTGCAGGTGACGCTCCTGCTAGAACAGCAGCGCATGGTCTTGGGGTGCAGAAAGGGGAAGCGGATGAGGATTTTTTCCAGTACCTGTTTAGCCAGTGCCACCGACGATTAAGATAGCAATGCTGGAATGCTGTTCTTCTTCTGCGTGAAGAATTTGTTAGTGTTTTTCCCATCTATTTAACATTCTGCGTTTGTTTTTCACATATTGATTTCATTATGCTGCCAACGGGATTCCTCTGAACCACTTGGAAGAAATGTGTAATAAACCCTAAAGCCAAGCCTTTGTTTCTCAGGATTTAATCTCTGTTTCGCTCCGTCCTGCTCTCCTTTTCTTGTTCCTCAATGTCTGTTGGCATCGAGCTGACGGCAGGTCAGGTAAGGAGAGCCGCCGAAGCGGCGCAGATTGATTTGATCCAGGAAGGACGGCAGAGTCCCGTGCGGTGAAACAAATGTACTGTACACGTAGCAGGGTGAATACATGGCAAATGTCTGTCAAAGGCTGATGTTTATTAGTGCTGTGGAAAAACAAGTTAAGAAACATCTGACTTGTATTTAGCTGGCTTTGTGCGGTGTATATTTTGCTGCTTCTCCAGTGGACCCCATGAGCCTCTTTTATGTAAAATACAAAGACTTCTGCACCAGCGTATCCCAGGCTAAAGTGGCAACCTCAGAAATCTTTTGACTGCCGAGCCGAATGTTGATCCAAGGATAGGCCGTCATGCAGGCGTAGGGCTTCGAATAAGGGACTCGCCTGCTTTTAAAAGGCGATACGACAGTCGTTTCCAATTTCACAGTTACTTCTTCTTGCTGTTTCCCAGGCAACTTCAGTGAAGTTTGCTCCTTCGGTCGGCTCCATGGAATAAAAAAAAAAAGATGGCTAATTGAATAAACGTGAATATAAGAACTACGATGCGAGGGGAAATGACTGGGAAGACCGCCCAAGGTCCATAGTTATTTAAAAAAAAAAAAAAAAAAAATACACCCTTCATAAAGATGTTTGTCTGATTGTCTGACAATTTTTGTCTCTTCAGTAACCTTGGCTGGCTCTACTATGGGATGTTAAAGAAAGACATTACGCTGATCATTGTCAACAGCATCGGCGCCACCCTACAGATTCTGTACATCTTCGTCTATTGGCACTACACAAAAAACAAGGTGTGTGTACTCCTTTGTCAGGGCCTTGCATCCTGCCTGTCGTGTATGTCGTTCCAGTGTGGCTATAAGGTTTGCAGCAATTGCGCTACAGTTGTTACAGCGGGCTCTTTGTGTCCAACACAGAGACGCGTGTCAACTCAGACACTGGCTGGTGTCGCTGTTCTGTGCGTGGGATGGCTGTACTTCAGTGTGCTCCTGGATCAGGGGGAAGGCCAGCTAAGCCAACTGGGCCTCACCTGCAGTGTCTTCACAATCAGCATGTACCTGTCACCGCTGGCTGACCTGGTGAGCGTTCCACAGATGGCCACATATGGACTTGTTTTCTGTCTAACAGTCACCACGTGACTGAGCAGCTGTAAGCGCTGTCGTTTTTTGAGCTCTGCAGTGTGAAGGTTGTCAGCTTGAGTGCCTCCTCCTGCTACAGCTCCCCTGGTTTGTAAAGGTGTCGGCCGAATGGCTAACATTTACGCTGCACTGTTGCATACGTTAATAGTTTTGCTTTATAGGAAAACCGTAGGGTAGGGCGCAGGGTGTGAATGTGTGCGTTGGCACATCAGCGGTCTCGTAACCATGTTCATCTGTCCCTGTGCCCGTCTCTGGTGCTATTTTTGGGTACGACTAGTAGCAGACACACACTGTTTGTCTTGAGTCTCTCCTGTCTCTGTGAGCTCCTCTTTCTTCCTGTCTTTCTCTGCACTTTCCTGTTTGTCCCCATTAGTCTCTCCCTCCTCCTTTGTCTGCTGCTTTGTACGGCCCCATCCTTGCTTTCCTGTCTTTGCTGGGCTATTGTTCCTTGTTTTCTTACTCTGTCATATTGTTTTGTTTTTTAGTTAAGTCTTCTTTTCCTTTGTTGCTTTAATGTACCGAACTGTTCGGTTGCTGTGTACATAATAAGTTGTTCACAGTAAATAATCGTACGCATGTTTGTGTGCTGCAGTTTGGTTGGTATAGATCTATATTGTAGCTGTCTTCCTCCTTTCGGCTGTCCAGTCTGAGTATTGGCAACTTGTTCTCCTGCCGTGTCTATGAGCTTCTACTCTAGCATCTTCATTTACTTGCATTATCTTCTACCTCTTAGGTGGAAATTGTGCGCAGTGGCTCTGTGGAGCGCTTGTCCTTCCCTCTCACAGTCGCCACCATACTCACCTCTACCTCCTGGACCCTGTATGGCCTCCAGCTCCAAGATTTCTACATCATGGTGAGCTGTGGAGGTGGTGTTACAGTCTTTGACATGGACCGTCTCTCTGCCCTCAATTGGAATTCCCAATTCGTTTTGTTACCACCTATGTTACTTCTGGATTTGATACTACAGCGGTGACATTTCAGATCTGAATCTGTGCCTTTTTCCTTCTCTAAGGTACCCAACACACCTGGCATCTTCACAAGTCTCATCCGATTTTACCTGTTTTGGAAATTTACATCAACAAACCAAGACAGGGCCACCTACAAACCATTACAGATTTGACTTGTAGCTGGGTCCTCCTGTGCCATTTGTCCTTTCATCATGGCACCACCTCTGCCTTTTGGGAACCGCCTGTCGATACATTGGTAGAAGCCAAGATGTTATGTTTACCAACAAAGATACGTCGGTCTTTGTTTTTCTCGTACGCTAAAACGATTTGGGTTCAAAACAGCTTTAATGGAAACCATGACCGGCAACGGGGCTGAAGATATTTACGGTGCTGTGTGGAATCCTCTTGGTGAAGTGAAATGCCTTTGCTCAACTCTTGTTACTGTTGTAGCTTTGACAAATAAGATATGCTTTTAATTCTTTATTTTTATATGTACACGTATTTAAAAAAAAAAAAAAATGACAATGCAATCAAACCCTGGAGGGAAATTATGATGGAACACAGGGTGGTTTGGGGGCAAATTATAAGAAATTATAAAATTTTGAGTATCACTTAACAGCGATTTGCTTATTTTTGTAAGTTTCACATCCCTGTGATACCTCTGAACACAGCATAATGTAAAAATTCAACATGAAAGCAGCGGACGGTGATTTGGGGTCAGCTTGTGGTGGAACTTGAACCCAGAAATCATTGAGGTCAGCTGTTGTGCACGGCCAACGTTTAACCGTACGGTGTTCACATTTGGCTTTACTTAACCTGCAGGATCTGTTCACAGAGCTCCTTGGGAGCTGCCCAAAATTGGAGTAAGAGTGCGCAAAGACAACCAAATATGGAAGAACCATACACCTGAGCCTTGATGTGAGTAAACTGACATTAGCTACAGAATTCCTTGAAAGGGTTTCTGTTATTCACAACAATTCCATCACATGCACCCAAACCCAAGCTGCCGCGGTGTGCTCATATCGCACACAACTTCGGCAACAATCGCGTTTTCAAGAAACGCAATACTTGATAAGAAGACACATCTGCTATCTGCCAGCTGCAATCCAAGCTCATGGATCTACGATTAATTTACAAAATGTGAACAACTTAGTAGGGATCCCCGGTTAAGGCGTTTCACCTCCTCAAGTACAGGCCGCTGCGCTTTGTGCCGCCTTCTGTCACATAACGGAAGAGGCCTGAGACTCAGTTTCTGCTTTGTTACTTCATTGTAAAGTTGGTGGGACCACAATTGTGCAGGTCTGATTGTAGGTACGCAGTTAGGTGCATGATGGTGCTAAGCAACAACCACTTTTGACAGCAATGACTGTGTTTAACTGTGGGACACTAGGAAGTGCAGCCAAGTGAGCAAATATTGCTGCTGCTTCCTCCCGCTGCTCCAAGGTAAGGCGAGTTACTCCTGTCGGAGAAGCCAGCTGGACCAGGTCCCAGCCTGGCCGTTTTGTCGTCTTTTAGCCTGTTGAGACGGAGGTGCGCAGCTGAGCCTGCGTGCCGCTGTTTGGCTTTGGTGCATTTCGTGTACGATTGCGTGTGTGTGCTCGCGCAGCGCAGTGGGAACCGCTGTGGTTGTGTTTCTCAGTAGCTCTTGCTGCCAAGTTCTGCTCCTGGTTTCAGGAACCCAGCCGCCTACTGCGGGGGCTGGCAGACACAACAGTTGGGAAGGGGAGGGGGGATGGATGGGATGGGGTGGGGCTCGGCCGGGGGTGCCACGGGTGCAGATTCGCGGTTCAACCAAGTCTCTGCTGCCCGTTCAGATCCCGGAGTGAGAACGGAGCTGCTACATACTGACAGACTGGACATTGGCACGATGTTAAACCTTGGGGTGGGGCGGGGTCCACTATTCATTGGCATCCAGTGGATGCGGGACTGAGGACATGCATGTGAGGAGCCGTTCTGGCTAAACGGACTGGGTTGCCGACAGGGGTTAATGCCAGGCCACCAGGGGAGTTGCGTGAGTGTGTGTTTGTGACCCATGCGCCCGTGTGTGTGTGTGTGTGTGTGTGTGTGTGTGTGTGTGAGATTAATCGGCTCCAACAATGGGAACAAGCTCACAAACAGGATCCCTCTGTTTCCTGAGCCAGGAACCCTAACCCTGACACACACACACACACAGAAGTGTTAAAAAAAGTCCTAAGTGCGAGTTGCTAATGCAAGCAAACTTGGACGCGAGATGCATTTTAAAGCGAGCGCGCGCACGCATTGTGTTTGGCTCGGAACGTGCGTGCTGTGTTTAACAGCGAGCGTTCTGGGCTGCAGTGTCAGCGTGTTCGCTCCGCTCTATAAGTATAAACACACCTGTCCCAGCTGCTGTTTTTGAAGGGGGAATGGAGAAGGGGTGAGCAGAAAGAAGAAAGGGGGGCAGGAATGTGCTTCTCTCTCTTCCCCCCCCCCCCCCAACATACCCTTTTCATAGGTTTTCCCTTTTTGTCTTAATCTGCTTTTATTTGTGTGGTTATTTTTCTTCTGCGTGCTCTTTTCCTTGCCTCGCTCTCTTTTTCAGCCATAAAACAAACATTACCTCTGTTTTATGGACAGGTGCAGGGCTGAACATCTCGCATCTTCAAGGAATGGGTTGTAATTTGCACAGATGGTTTTGACACGATTGTACTACTGCTGGGCTGACCCTGAACTACCCAGCCGGGCTGATGGTAAAGGAAAAAAAATGCCTCGCGGTGTGGCCAAAGGATGACACCACTGATGTATTTAGGGGCTACAAACCAGTTTTGGGTTTGTTGAGAGCAGGCAGCCTGGATATTGCATCAGCCTTTTGAAAGGAGTGGATTCCTTCTGAATATTTTGCAGCTTCTCTGCAGGGCAAAACTTTTTTTAAAATCTACACTGTACTGCAAGCGCGCTAGGGTCCAGACCCAGCATGCTTTGAGCTCTGGTCGAACTGGGAACGTTTGACCGACAGACAATCGCTCCCCAATGGCACCTGTCAACCCTTAACCTTTGACCCAGGGGAAAGTGAAGGGTCAATTGTTGACTCAGTAGCAGATAAGGTTAAAGGCCACACGCTATGGAGGTCCTCCCTCCTCTAGTTGTTCTGCACCATTTAGCAACCAGTCTTAGCACCGCTCCCTGGCCCTCTGCATCGATTTCCAGTTTTACGTTTTCCTTGTTCTCAAACCGCGTCCGGTTCGCATTTTTATCATCACGCGCAAACACTGTCGCTTACTTGTTTCCCAGGAACCGGTGCGCTCCTTTCATTTGGGAATCTGTTCGTGCAGGAAATGAGAACAATTCTGGTTCCTTGGGAATGGGTTGCTTCTATGGAGGAAGAAAAAAACATGGCCGCAAATGGTTGGAAACAATTTGTTCGTGTGCAGGGTTTCAGCAGATCAACAAAACAGGCGTCCAGTCGAAGTCTGCGATGCACTGGTATTTTCTATGGATTTATGTCGTCTTTATGTCCCTGTGTCTAATAATAACATACATTTGTGAGATTCATCGATCTGTTGCTGCCAGTTGTTTTACACCGGGTGAATTCTTGTCTGCTGCCTGGCCCAAGAACCTTCATCTTAACCATAGGACCAGATGTTCTTGAGAAGATTTTGGGCAATGAGCTGCAGTTTGGGATTCTGTCGGCAGTCACTGCAAATACGAACTGGCCGTCACACTTTCAGTCTTCATACGCAGTTTAATAAATATTATCCCTGTGTACTTTAGGTTCAGCCACAGTGAATGTCAGTAGCACTTCAATAATAATTATTAGGAATAATAATAATTTATTGCTTCCCAGTACAGCTAACTGACATATAAGTAAATTTTGCCAAATACTGAATGGCCATTTGCAGTTTTTATACATTTGATTTAATCTGTCCCCAAATATAAGCATGGTCCTAGTAGCTTTCCAATGTTTTGGGGATTATATTCCATTTGTAAATACATATTTATATTTCAAATGCACGCATCTGTCCGTAATATGTTTTTTTTTTTTTTTTTTTTTTTTTTTATACAAAGCTGAGACTGCCAGACTGTGTTGTTGCTGCAGTGATGTTTCCAAAGGTGGAGCGAAGAAAGGTTACTATGAGGCAAGAGTTTGCAGGCTTTCCTTAAGATCATAAACGGAGGCGCTTTGTGTTTCGCCGAGGGGCTGCGCCATCATGCGGGCTGTTTGGGAACTGCAGCTAAAGTTGCGCCAAGTCGTTGCGAGGCGGAGGATAAATCTGCACAAAATTAGGAAGAAAAGAATAAAACAGCTTTTGTGACACGTTTATTGCTTGCATAAGTGCGACAGGAGTAGCTGTGCTGTTTTCCCCCTTTTAAAGTGAGCAACCTTTTATTTGCGATCCATAATCCCTTTAATTCATTGCAAACTATTTCAGAATGAATCTTTGTGACGTGGCAGGCAACTGCATTTCAGATCAGATCTGCAGATCAGAAGCTGAAATGGAAGAAAAGCTGGAGGATTTAACAACGTGAGGTAATATAAGAAACTATGCAGTCTTCATGTTTTCCCCTTATGCTTTACTGCATTTGTCGGGGTGCTGCGTCTGAAGGCCTCAGTTTCTATTCTTGGTGATGAAGTCAGAGAGATTTTTGAATTCTTCCAAGTCCAGTCCATTGTTATCGGTGTCATATGTACCCATGAGCTCCTTGACCAGCGCGATGTTCGGCTTCTGCACAGGGGGGAGATGGAGGATAGAAGAGCAATGCGATGATGCTTGCCTGTCACCATTTTTAAAAAATTTCAACAATTAACATTTTGGATTAAAGTATTTGGAACCACGCTGTGGACTGCACAGGTGACAAGGGAATCTAAATGATCCTCTTACCGTAGATGGCAGATCTAATGCCTGAAGTTAAAGTGAATGCACAAGAAGAATGCGTGCGTGTGTTACTCACTGCCTCAGCTGCTTATGTGGCCAAATTTAAATGCGGCACAAACCCAAGCTCCCGTTCTGGACCCAAGTGAAGATTCACGGATGGGTTTCCACGTAGCGTCACGCACCTGCACGTAGTCCGTGTACTCCTGTTGGAGAAGCTTCAGCACCTCATCGGCCGTGAGCGCGTACCCATTGTAGGAGTAGCGGTCAAACACCTCCCTGTAGCTGTCAGCTGACAGCGGAGCCTCGGTCACTGGAGAGGCAGAAGGTCAGTAGGGTTAGAGGGCAAGGGCCACTGCTCCGTCTTCCCAAGTCGCAGGAGGTCTACAAAGCTAAATGAGGCCTGAGGGCGTTTGAACGTGCAGTGATTTTGCTTATTTTGCAGGTCTTTGCTGTGTGCAGACAGCATGTTGCCACACGCCGGAGTAAGACAGAAAGCTGTGTGGCGTAAAGCCCTCAAAATCGCGCCAAGTGCGGAACTACGCTCGGCCCTGGCATGGTGTACCGTTGACAACGGTACATCTGGGAGGTGAAAGCCGCCAGCGTCTGCATTTGGTTTTGATTCCTGCAATCGTTTCTGTTACACGTTTAAGTACACGTTTTTATAGATTTGCGAGATCCGACATCAATTTTGTAGGAGACGAGCCACCCGGCCGCAATACCGACCTTCCGCCGCCTTGGACACATAAAGGCACAGCAAGCTTAGGAGGCAGACCGCCACCGACTGGTGAGAATTTGCCATTTTTCGTATGCTGTGAAGGAGGAAAAGAAGCCATTATGAGCAACAGTTCAGTCCTTTGAACAAATCCAAAGCCAACAGATTCTTTTTTATGAATGAACGAATTACACAACTCGATGTGCAGCAGGTTCCCTGGTAGCTAAGGTCGCAGGCCTGTAACTTAGTTTGCCTTTCCACACTCCGCGCATCTCCGCTTTAACATTTTGAGCTCCGTGGGTGACGCCGGTACCGGTTGGGCAACATTCAGTCCGCACAAATAAACACCAAAGTGAATGTGCGCGGACAGGCGGCGAGGTGAGAACACGAAGGCACGCCGCCAAACAGACACTCCCTCACCAGTCATCAAAACACCAGCATTTGCGTCTACGTATACCAGCGGCGTACATTTTTCCGACTTCCTCTGAGGAAGACATTCCGACTTGTTGGCAGCCTGTTTTTTTTTTTTTTTTTTTTTAAATGGACCAACTCCTTTCGCAACGTCATTTCTCACTTGGCGATGACGTTCGGAAACGTCGGGGCCGCCGCCGAGAAGCAGCTGACAGCCACCGGCCGGAGTTCGCAAAACCAAACCGGCATCGAAGGTGTCCGACTGTTTGAATGTTAAATTTCGCCGTGTTTTGCGATCAGAAAATAATTTGTTAGGAATGTGACAACACGGGTTGTACCGTCCGGTCCGAGGACGCCTGTTCACGACGCTTGAGCTGATCTGAAGTGCTGTTGGGAACAGGGCTTGTGGAAGCGGAAATGTCTTCCCGAGTCCACCTATCTGTTGCCGGATGCCCTACTGTAGCTCAGCACGCCTCTGTTTACCTGACCATTTGCTACCTCATTGAGCACATCGATTTCTGCAGGGCACCAGCCTCCCACACGTCGCAAGCTTCTCTCCGTCCCTCCCGTCTGCCTTCAGGCAAAGCAGGCGTGACCCGCGTTCTTTGAAGACCCATTAGCTGCCGGGTCTTCATGCAGAGTCTAGCTAAGCAGGTTTGTTCCTTTCCTCCATGGCTTACAAATAACAAACGTCACCTCATTTTTCTGTTTCACCAAAGCAGAGTTTGTCTAAGGACTACGCAACAAGTCCATACTTGGATGTTTGTTTTATTCTTCGCTTCTTCGACCCTATCGATTCGCACGGTTCTTCGCCGTCACGGGGCCCGAGCTGCCAAATCTATAAACGTCTTCGCTTTTTGGACAGCCGTGACGCGGCGGGCCGAACGCCAGGTAAACTGGACCAGCGTCAGAGAATCACACAAAATGATTGAAAACAAAAGGTCGTGCTACGTTTATGACTAAGAAGTGCGTAAAGCTGTTCTTACCTGTGATGGAACTCGCTGTCAGTCCTGGCTGTCGCCCGCAGAATAAAATGGGCAGTATGAACAGGAAGACGGAGTATCTGCACCTGCATCTCTCCTCCCATTGTGGAGGCTCCACCCGGTCGGCAACAAAATCGAAACCCGGGTGGGACAGGAGGAGGGGTTCCCATCATTGTGTAGATGTTTACCGGAGAACGTTCGCGTGTGACCGTGCCTGCTTTCCCCCTGCCATTTTATTCGGATGAGGACGGGCCCCCTGGGTCGTAATGACTGCGGTGACTATTGCAAATTTCTCAGTGTTTGTTACCCTACGGTCAAAGTGGAGATGCCGCCGTTTAATGAGCACAAGCGGTAAAGTCTGTGTTTATTCCTCTTTATTGTCATCATGGTTTTACAAACATTGCGCCAGCAAGGCAAGGCCTAAATTAAGTTTCCAAAATGCTACAGTCTAGAGTCATTCAGGTGCGACAAAGACAGTTACATAAAATGTTTATTCCTATTCCCCCACAATAAACGCACAGCAGGGATCCAACCAAAAGTCGACGTGAGAAACTGCACCGTGGCTTCTGCGTCACTCACCCGTCCTGACACACACACACGCACACACACGAAAAGACACCGCTAAACAGGTCAGCCAAACTTTCATTTAAGGTTTTTTTTTTTTTGCAATTTAGGCCATCGTTCTGCTTTCGCCCTTTTGACCCCGAGCTGTTCGTGCTGTGGGGTAGAGGTTTTGCATCGGCCCCACCGGCTCACACCAACCCACAGGCACGGTAGCATCAGTTTAAATAAATAAATAACAATAAAGTGAGTACCTATAGAAGCAGTACTGGTATCTTGCAGCCCCCCAAGCCAGGATCAAGCATACAGAGCTAAAGGTAACAACGGAAGTTGCAATAATGGCAAGCTATTGACCTTTGAAAATAATAAACTGTCAGTATTTGTTATTAAACATACATGTCAGGGATGCTGAAAAATAGTTAGCCATAGTATAGGTTTAGGTTAAGTACGGCATCACTTTGCTCCCAGTTAATGAAGGAATCCACGCTGGTTACTTGAGCGCAAATGGAACGAACCCGGCGTTGACTTTTTGGTTTCTCTTCCAGGGTCGGGGCGCGCGGTGCGTGGAGACGCACCGGCTCGTGAGCGTCACTCGCCGACCCTTCGTGATGCTGCCGGTGGTAAGGACAAAGTGTCTGGAGGGAGGAGCCTGCGCAGGTAAACTCAAGCGTCGACCATTTTGCTTCCCGGGCAGATGACTGATGCTGCATATAAACAAACAACTGGACAAACCGCTTGTGTTGAGGGATTATAAAGAGTTGAACATTTCTCACGGAATTTTAATCCGCAACCCAGTACCCGAGGTTGAACTTTGAACGAAAAGTAACAAAGTGATTGAGTAAAACATTTTACACTACTAAAAACAGAATTATCTGCAATAAATAAATTGTAAAAAAAACAAACAAACTTTGAGGTGACTTACGCTAGGTATCCC
Source organism: Heterotis niloticus (assembly GCA_018136845.1). Lineage (NCBI taxonomy): Eukaryota > Metazoa > Chordata > Actinopteri > Osteoglossiformes > Osteoglossidae > Heterotis > Heterotis niloticus. Next base: position 929,335 of record CM030896.1, read on the forward strand.
CCGGTAAAGACAACTACTACCGGTATGTGGGTTCTCACGAATACGCTCGTCGATCTTCTCAGTTACTTAGGTTGGTGACGCGAGACTGGATGGTGACCCTCCTGGCTGGGGGCTGCTCTGCTGCACGGTTGGCCACCAACTCCTGCAGCTGCAGCGCACCTCCGCCAATGAAACAAAACGCAGGGCAGACCGGGCCAGAACAGTCGACCGGCCCTTCCCACAGGGAGCGCAGGGAGTGGGCGTCATAGAAAGTGACGCGGCCTTTCTCAAAATCCAAACACACGCCTAGCCGTGGGGGCAAGGGGGCGGTGAAGACCGCAGGGGTCGGCTGGCTGCTGTTGGTGCTCGAGTGGCAAGAAGGCTCCCGCGGGCTGGTGGCATTGCTGGGACAGTTGTGGGCATGTCCCCCATGGGGCAGGAGAACCTTGCCCATGCCCATGGTGAGGAAGGCGAAGGGAGGCGTGGAGTCCAGGGCATCCTCAGCACCGCTGTCATGACCGCTGTCTGGGTCGTAACTGAAGGGAAATAAAGATATGACTAGGAGTTGCCAAAGTCACTGCAAGTTTTTTGCTGTTATTAATTTCTTTTATTTTTATTTATACTTTGGACAACACTAGTCTTTTATTTTGGATTGACTTCTGGTTTGTACACCTTTTACAGTGAAGATTTTTTTTTAAATGTACAGTGCTGTTTAACCAACTTGCTTTTGACTCTTTTGGCCAGTGCTCAAGGTGGGCTGGTACTCAGGGCACAGTAGCAGCACTTCTTCGTTTTGGAGAATCTCGACTTTTTCTTCTTGAAACACCCCCACACCACCACCAGCCCTACCACCATGCTCTTTTCTGACCCCTCTTGAGCAAATTCTATGGCTGAGCTGCTCTCCCAGCAAAAGACTCACATTAATATTCACAACTATATTTCAATTCTCAGGGTGCACTAAGTTATGCCGCAGTTTGGCTCCTGTTGATTTCCTACCGATTGTTTGAAAATTGCATCCCCTTTACTAAAGAAATATACACTGTATGAACAAAAGTATGTGGACCCGCCTTCTAGGGACTGAGCTGAGTTGTTTGAGACACACATGCAGCATACTAAGACATCCTAGACAATTTTGTACTTCTAACTTTGGGACCACAGTTTGGGGAAGCTCCTTTCCAGCTTCAGCATGACTGTACCCCGCCTCCCCCCGTGCACAAAGCGAAGTCCATAAACACATGGTGTGCCCAGGTTGGCATGGAAGAGCTTGAGTGGCTGCACAGAGGCTGTGGAAACCCTACCAAACACCTTTGGGATGAACTAAAATGTTGACCGGGAGCCAGGCCTTCTTGCCCGACCTTACAGATGCTCGTGTGGCCGAATGGGCACAAATTCCCGCAGATGCACTCCAAAATCTGGTGGAAAGTCTTCCCAGAAGGGTGGGGGCATTTATAGCAGCAAAGGGGGGAAGCAACTCCATATTAATGGCCATTGGTTTGGAATGGGCGGTTCAGGCAGCATATATGGGTGTGATGCTCAGGTGTCCACACACTTTTGGCCACACAGCATATGTTGTGAACATCAAAAATATCTCCAAGTATGTGCAGAAATTCAAAATTTCAGTGTTAAATGTTTGCTGATCTAAACCAGCACACACGCCAATGCGCCAGTAAGTGGCGTAATGGTACTTATTTACTATTTCCGTTTTATTTACTATTTGTTCCCACAAAAGAGTCAAAGGAGTACCGCTGTCCACAACCCCTCATCCGGCTATTCTCACCGAGGGCTGGCCATATCCTGGGGCAGGTGGAACCACTCCTGCAGTCTGGCCTCCAGGCCAACTCCCACCTGCTCAGTACAGGGAGGAGTTTGGTGTGTGAAGAAAGACAGGAAATGCTACATCACAAGACTTTAGGGAAAGAATTATATAAAAAACAGATTTTTTCTTCTTTTCCTCATATTTTTTTTCCTTCAGATGCTCTGATCTCCTCCCACAGTCCAAAGAAGCGTTTCTAGTGAATCTGTGTGTGTGTGTGTACCCTGTGATGGACTAGCATGCTGTTCTTCTTAGTCAAGCATCCTTTGCCTGCAGACTAGGTTCCAACTCTGATTTACATGAACCCTGGTTTTTTGCATAGTAAAAAGTTTCCATTTGACACAATCACACAATTATCTCCCATTTGGGTTATTTTTTGACCTTGTTACTCCAAAACCCGACAACAGGGGTTATATTTAAATGTTCACTTGCCTTGACCAGGTATGAACCAGGCTCCACTGAACAGGCCCAGTAGTGCTTCCCCTGGGTGATGGCCACGTCGCCGACCAGCAGGTCCGAGGTCAGGTGGCACGACGTGAGCGCGCGGTCTGCCGCCTGCAGCAGGGAGAGGCCTGGCACGCTGCGAGCGCAGCGCTGCTCCTTACTTACCACCAGGCGGTCAGAGTGCAGACCCCAGCGCGAGTCCAGGTAGAAATTCAGCACTGAACGAAGGACGAGAGGGGAGGGAGCAGGAATGGGGGGGTGGAGGCATTATGGACAGCAAGTGGGGCACAATGAGGAGGGTCAGAGAAGAAAGGGAACGAGGGGGAGGACAACAGAATGGTGGATGTTTGGGGGGGTTATGTGACAGAAGTAGATGGACACAGTGGACACGAGAGGTTTTCAAGAAGCGAGGCAGAAAATGTGCCGAGCAGGGGATTGGGCAAATGGAATGGGGGAGGGAAAAAAAAAGGGCAAGAGTAAGGAATCTAGGACAGCAGGAATCTTTTTGAGGTTGAGAAGCAACGCAGAGAGAGAGGAAGAAGAAAGAGAAAAAGGGCAGAGGAAGACAACAGGTGCCTGGTATACATTCAAGGAACGAGGCTGAGATAAAAGGGGTCGGAGAGAGAAGGGTGGACTGCGAGCGAGCGATATCTATTGGAAGGAGGATGCATCGTACTCTGAGCAGGAAATAAGGGAGTATTGAGGAGAGGAGAAAGTGGGGCAGAATTATTCATAGTGTCAAGAAAAGGGATAGAAGAAGAACAGGGTTGACGTACATCACGGGTTTAGAGTCATTCCCGATCCCTAGCGACAAACAAATCCCATTAGTTAAGTTCCAGGCCTTAACAAAGACCATAACACATGAGGTCATGGATGTGGATGATTTGTTGTTCTTTTAGCCAAGCAGGAGATGCTGAGCAAGGGAGAGGGAGGGGGGAGCGGGGCTCGCTGGGATGAGTCTAAACTTCGAAGTGGAGAGGCCATAGTGGTCATAGCGGTTGATGGTGCTAAGTATGAAGAGCTGCAGGGAAGAGAGGGATGGGAAGGCAGGGTGTAGTCACAATGGAGGGTGGAGTGAAGAACCAGATGGTGTGACCTACAGAAAAGAAGAAAGCTGATGAGAAGAATGGGCAGAGGTAGAAAGAGATGATTTGCATTGCTGCCTATGACACTTTTTGCCTGAAGAAATCTTTTCATGCAGGTAAACAAAGTACACTGGCGTGTTCGCTACGTAAGGAAGGAAACCGTGTTTGGTCGTACCTGCCATTTTGGTCTGTTTGTTCCACGTTATCAGGGTAAATGTATGTCTGAAATGGTACCAAGATAATATGTGGCACTACTGCCCTGCCCAGGTGTGGCATTTGTTTCAGCCTGTTGCCTGTGTCAGAGTCTCACCTGGCGCGGGTGGGGTGTGCAAGTAGACCTCCTCGCTGTACTCGCCAAAGCCCGCCTTGTTGCAGCCCCTCACCCTCAGCACGTACACACAGTCCATCTCCAGCCTCTCGATCACCGTGCTGGTGCCGCTCACCTCTTCCAGCCGCTGCCAGCCCCAGTGACCCCCGCTGCTGGCCCCTCCCCCAGCTGCCCGAGCCCCACCCCACAAGCTCCCTGGCCCGCCCTCGCGACGCCGGAACTCCACAGAGAAGTGCCAGGCCGGGGCAGAGTCCTGGGGGAGTCGCCAGCACAGAAAGAGCTGGTCGTAGGCCAAGGTGCGCTGAGTGTCTATCACTGGTGCCAGTGGGGTGGGGGGGGGTGAGAGAGAGACACGGAGATAACAGTGGGGCTGGGGGGGGGGGGGGGGTGAGAGAGAGACACGGAGATAACACCAAACTGACCGCTCCATTAGAACCCCAATGCACAACTTGGGTCTTCTCTGTTCGCCTTGCTTTGGGCCTGAGGGACTCTTAAGAGAACATCCTTACACGAGAACTGCCTTCTTCTACTGTTTCCTCCTGCACCGTAATTGTACATGCGAGTCGTACTGGCATATTCTTGGACTCCTAAAGCAAACACATCCCAAGCGGCTTTTGTCTCTCACCTCGAATGAAATCTAGGCTGTTGAGCAGCTTGAGCTCTCTGGAGATGTCCAGCTGGAAGTGTCGGAAGGAGGGGTCTGCAGACAGAGAGAAGCACTGGAGGTTCTCTATGGCCTTCGACAGCCTGATGGAGGGATCAGAGGCACAGGGTGGAGACATGAACCCGTGGCTTACAAAAACAGCTTTTCTGTACTGCATCTGGGTTTTATGTGCTGCCAGATGGCTATCCACAGACTAAGAATAAATCTCAGCGGAGTGATCAGCGTGCAACTTTCCCACATTAAGAAGAATATTACAGCCTGGTGAAAAACTAGGGAAACTGAGAGACGGAATGGAGCTAAAGGTATTCAGAGGGTATGGGACAGGGGAGGATACAGGAAAGGTAAGGCGAACGCACCTATTGTGGGTGAGACGTGCAGCCTGCACGAAACACGGCGGGTCTGTTTCCTTGAGCAGCTCCTGGGAGAAGGCCAGCAGGCCAGCATGTTCCAGCAAGCTTCGCTTCTCTGTCACCTGAGCTGACAGGGCCTCCCCACGTCTCAGCCGCGCCATCTCCAGGGCCTGTGTTAGGGCGCCCTGCCGTTCAGCCAGCACGGCCCCCAGCTCCCGCACACTCTGGGCCAGCTGCTCCTGTGCAGTAGCGCTGTTCACCTGAGAGGGGAGGTTTGTGACAGAGGGAGGTGAGGAGGAGGAATTGTGGCAGCAGTGGCATGAATTGTTGTGGGCAGAGTTGGAGAAAAGAAAGGGAACAGGAGAAGACGACTATAAAAGTGCAAAGAATAGAACAGAAAATGCATTCATTACTTCAGCCTGCATTGTATACTGTTATCAGACACCTGAAACGCTGAAGGTCAACAGATGGGTCACCGTGTGAGGTGTGGTGTTCTTAACCTTTGACTGTGATATATTCAGTGGCCTTCTCTGTGGTTTGCTTAAATTATAGCAAGTGAAAGTGGATCAAAAAACAGAAGAGGCAAAATCTTGTTTTAGAAAAAGCAATGCGTGAACTGCGTCTCGCGAACAGCAAAAAGACGAATATAAGAAGGTATTTTGTCTTGGAAGTGCATCTAAAAACCCCCAAAAAAAACATGGGATGACCTCACGTTGAGGACTACACCGGCAAAGGTCATATACTGTACAGCACCAGCGGAGCAAGCGTGAAAGATGGCGAAACCTCTAGATGGTCTGGGAAAAAGGAGCTCAAAGTTTGGCCAAATTGACCAAGGACTGAGGAGGAGTTATGATGCCAGTTTTAAGACAACAAACAGCTCTTAAGCAGTCAAGAAGAATAAGTTTACGGAATGTAACCAAAAAGTCCATCTTAAACACGCAAATACGGTAAATATGAATAAATATGATTTTTTTTCTAAAGATATGACGTTCCAAAAACCTTTTTCCAAAAATGAGTATGGCCGAAGGAGGTCATCTTATAATCAGTTTCTTTTTATATTCAGGCCAATACGGTAAATCTTACCAACGTACAATCTCTACTCAACTATTTTATGATATGTATTGTGACTGTAATTCTGGTAATTTGCTATTAGTTTTTCCATTTTTTTCATAGTTCTGAACATTCTCATGTCCAAAATGCATCATTATAAAGATGCTTTACGAAATTACATGTGTTGATCACATTGGGTATGAATGGCTGCAGTTTTCCTGCCAAGTGCTGGCTCGGAGCTCAGCTCCCTTCCGTCACGACGGCTTTTCTGTTCCATCCCACGGCTGTAGGTGTTACAAGGCAAGTGTGTGAAATTTTGTTAGACTGAGCCTACTGTGCTATAAAATGTGTAATATATAATAGTACTGTAATATTTTGCATGCAAGATGTTGTCGTTTGTTGTGACCAAACTAAGCCAAGCAATACCTCTATCTGCGTGATGGCATTCTCCAGCTGAGTGATCTGAGCCTGCACCGTCTCCTGGTTTGCCAGGATATAGTTGATCCCCTTGGTGATTTTTTCCTGAGGATGGACAGTGAGGTCACAGACAGGTCAAGCCAGGTGAGCACATTGTGATGAACCTGCAAGTCGTTGCAGCCGTTTCAGTCTAGATGCAGTTACGCAATTTTTCCCTTCACTGAAATACATCAACGGAAAGAGAAGCAGTTTGACCTTCAAGTCCTTACCACAGACTTCTGTGCCGCTGCTAGCAGCTCTTGCTGGTAATTTTGTAGTTGATGTATGGTTAATACTGCAGAAAAGAACAAGTGTTCTCTTTCTTCCACCGTCTCACTATGCAGAGATTAACACGAAGGTCACACCAAGAAGGGCCTTCTAGCAGGGCGCTGGTGCATTACTGCAAGCCAGTCCCTGCATTTACATTCATTTATTTAGTAGCTGGGGTGTCTCTTCAAAACTATTATGTTATCCTTACACCGATTTATCCATTTTTACAGCTGGGTAATTTTTTTTTTTCCTCTACAGAGTATTTTGCTCAGAGGAATTGCAGCAGGAGATTCAAACCTGTGACTTTTGAATCTAGGGGAGGTGGTGCTCACCACTGCCCTACCTGCTGGGTTGTGTCCCCTATCAGCCATTCTTATAGGTGGCATTAAGAATTTCTTTTGCATAGAAACCGAGGTAACAAAACACCATTTTTTACAGTTGCTACGTTGTTATTCCAATTTTTCAAAAGCTGAAATAGAAGAAAATACATTCTGCAGTCTGCCTTACAGTTAAATGCTTGCTCTGACAATAGAACACCAAATACACAGCAGTCTCCTATAGCAGCTTTGATGGATTAGTAGCAGGAAAGCGGCTACAGCTGCATTGTCTCAAATGTTTGCAACAGGACCCCCGGCGTTACAGAAACCGAAAGGGTTATCCGATAGTCTGTGCAACCATCAGAGGTACGAAAGTGGAAAATGCATACAAAATTCATGAGTCCCTCAGTGCTGGCATGTTGGAATTTTCGATCTTTAAGGAGAATGATGAGTTACCCATTTAGCTCAACTTGCTATCATCACACTCTTAGGTGCTTATTGAAACTCCCATTCCAAACCCATGGGGATTAAAATGGAGTTGTTCCCCCCTTTGCTGCCATAACACCCCCCTATCCTTCTGAGAAGGCTTTCCACCAGATTTTGGAGTGCAGCTATGGGAATTTGTGCCCATTCAGCCATAAGAGCATCAGTGAGGTCGAGCACCAATCTTGGACAAGAAGGCCTGGCTCGCAGTTGGTGTTCCAATTCATCCCAAAGGCATTTGGTGGGGTTGAGGTCAGGGCTCTGTGCAGCCCCTCAAGTTCTTCAACACCAACCTGGGCAAACTGTGTGTTTATGAAGCTCACTTTGTGCAGGGGGTGGATACAGTCATGCTGAAGCAGGAAAGGAGCTTCCCCAAACTGTGGCCACAAAACTGGAAGCACACAATTGTCTAAGATGTCTTTGTATGGGGCATGTGAGTCTCAAACAACTCAGCCCAGCTCAGTCCCTAGAAGGGGGGGTCTACATATTATTGGCCATACTGTGTGTGTGTGTGTGTGTGTGTGTGTGTGGAAAGTCAGTTATATTTTTGGGATTTTTGCCTTACTTGTGAAAAGCATTTCATGGTATGTTTTTTGTTTTTGGATCAGTGTTAATTGTCTGATAGATCAGGATGTGAAACCAGAGGTACTGGAAAGAGACCAAAAATCACTATACACACTGACATTTTTGACCACAGAAGTTTGTGTGGCATTGACCTGTTGGATGCACCATCTCAGAGGAAGCCCACCTTGAGCGCCTGGCAAGCCTGGGCCACTGGGGTGACCTTGTGACCCGTGTGGACACGGCGCAGTTTGCACAGGGGACACAGCAGTCGCTGGCAGGACTTGCAGTAGAAGTGCAGGCGCTCCTGCTCGTGTTCTGGACACGTCAGGACCTGAGGAGGTCAGAGGTCTTAGGCTAGTGGGAAGGGACTAAAGGCACGGGAGGAAAAATAACTTCAAATAGTAGAACAGCCGAGATAAACAATGAGGGACAGTCCTACAAACACAACAGACACAAACGCAACAGAGGTATAAACGGATGCTTCCTGTGGCCTTGGCTGCCGCTCCTCCCATCCATAATTCCGCTCGCACATACGTGCTGCCCCAAAGAAGCCCCCAGGGACATTCACACCTTGGGTCGGAAGCTGAGTGTGGGCTGCACGTGTTCATGCTGGGCACGAGGTGTCCCCCACGGGTGGTATAGTTTGAAGCACTCGTTGCAGAAGTTGGACCGGCAGTCGGCGCAGCCCTTGGTGGCTTCCAGTGACTGTGGAGGCTTGCAGAACTGACACGTGACAGCCACCGTTCCCAGGCTCACTGTATGTCTATACCTGAGGTAGGAAAAAGGACACAGAGGCACAGCGCTGAGGTACGCACGCAGCGGGCCGAGAAGAATGAGGTGGACACCATCAGCTAAACTATTTATCCATGCCGGTCCGTGTTCTATTTTTGTTTCTTACGCAGGAATTATCATTGCTGCTCCCTGCTTATTACTGACCACAAATGCAGACCCTGGCAAACAGAAGTAGTTCTTTTTCTTGTGTTAATACCGGAACCCCGCGACATGTAGGTTTACAGACATACTGTATTGATGCTGAAAGGGCTAAGAACACACTTGACTGTGGTGGAATAAGATGTATAACTGCGTAATGCTGCAATTTGTTATTTCATTTGTGAGAGAAAGAAATCTGTGGCCATTACGCTTGGCCTCATCGGGCATTCATTTCCAGAGGCTGCGCATTCGACGGTTCATTTCTCCTCATAAGAAAACCAGCGAACAATAAATCTCAGGCCTGTGTTCTCTGGAAACGGGCTATGAACTATTGGATTCTGGATCTCATAAGTAAGCGCTGAGTCACGGAGGAAATGGAAACATTTTTAATTTTGAGCAAGACAGGAGGGCATTTCCCAATTTTGAAAAACCACCCTCCCATGAGATGTATCTGGAAGGGAAGGACTTTTGGAGAAATCGGAAGGCCAGCTGTCTTCTTTGCTCAGTTTAATGAGGCAGCGGGAACACAAAGGAAGGGTAGCACCAAAGAGAACAGCTGCTCATAGAGGCGCTCATTCCCTGCCCTTGTCTGTTCCTCGACCAAATGACGGCAGACGCATTTGAACAACAGCTGGTAAACTTTCACGGAGGGAACTAGAACCTCGGTCGGATAGGGAACTGCTTATTCACGCCACCTTTGATAAACCGAGTCGCTGTACTGAGGATAAGCGACTCTTGTGATGTTAATGTTCTCCCTTGGTGAACAAGATGACAGCGGCTTCTGTCACCAGCGTCTGACAGTCAGGATGGCAGCTCATAAAGCACCAGGTCGATTGGTTTAGACAGTGAGGTCCCCAAGTGTGCTATGTTACCTAATGAAGAAGGCTAAGGAACCAGCCTTCATCCCTTCAGAATTTGTTTGTGTGTCACATGTCAAGAAGACATAACTGGCAAAGAAAAACTGGCAGGAAATGGTAAAATAATGAAAAAAATTCACAAAAAATTCTCACTGAAGTCACAGTGTGTATGATGTAGATCCGCTACTCTGCAGAGGCAATAGGAAAAGTTCCAAGAAAGAATCACAGTTTGGCAAAGAAAGCTTCCAAGATGAACTGCGTATCCTACACCCTACTGTTTCCCAAAAACAAGTATCTGAAATAAAAAAAAAGTGGGGGTCAATTCAGGTGCCTATTTACTCCATTTATTGTCTCCTCTGTACTTCACAGAATGTCTAACATCAATAGCTGCAAGCTGGCTGTTAACATCAACCGCAAACACCGACCATCTCAGCCACTTTCACCACCAAAGCCCAAACCTGTTGCAGTGATTTACTGCCCTTCGACCCAAACTTCCTGTTCCGCGGTTGTGCGTAACTTATTTTAGCCTGGAATGAGACGATAGCCATGGCGACAGCTGAGAGCAGTACCTCTCCACAATGCGCTCCAGGGTGAGGTTGCGCAAGCAGTCGGCCAGCCCTCGTTCCCCCAGCTCCACGTCCTTCTGACACAGCGGACAGGGGAACAACATGTTGGGAGGGGGGCCCTCTTTCCGCCTCCTCACTGGATATGTACCGAACCCTGAGGATGAGAGGATACAAGAGAAAAAAGGCTTGGTGAGCTGCAAGGTGAATCACAACCTTGGTCAGATGAAAAAGGTGATATCTGTGATGAGGCGGCCTTGGAAGCTCTGCAGCTGCTCCCAGCGTGATGCTTGCTCATACTTACTGAGAGGTGCTGAGTAAGACCACCGCTTTTGCACATCTGCAGGTGTATCTTTCATACCTTTTTGATACACATACACACACACACACACACACACACACACACACACACACACATTACTTACGAATGCATCAACTGTCTTCCGTGTCCCAGCAATGACCATGTGTTGATGCCACTCCACAAATGTGTGAGTGCTGACGTGAAAAACTCACCCGCACCCACATAAATTCTGAGGAGAATGAGACTGAAGTCCTTAATGTCGTGCTCCTCTGACAGCCTTCTTACACACACGCATATACCTGCTCGCAGAACGCGGTCGATGCGATCCACCTTTGGCATAGGCTTCCGTCCCTGCCGGGGTGAGCGGGTGTTGGGCGTGGAAGCGGGTGAGTTGGGCTCTGGAGGTAAATCCGGCGCCGGGTACCCAATCTGCACCAGCACCTCGGAGGCGCAAAGCAGACACACATTGTGCTGGCAAGGTAGGATGATGGGCTGCTTCACCATCTCCTTACACACCGGGCACTGCAGCTCCCGCTCCATGCTCTTCATATTGGACTGGGGTCAGCGGGTCAGCAGGGGAGCCGTGGAGAGAGATGAGGCAGGACAGCAGGGTGAGACAAGGTTGGGAGGAGAAATGGGACAGACGGGCAGAAAAGGGCAGCGATCACGCAAACAGGGACAGGAATGATAAATCCAGATGGAGGAGAAAGGAAATGAGATAAGAGTGAATGGAGGAGAAAGGGAAGGGATGGGAGCACATATGAGCCAAAAAAAGGAGAATGTAAAGAGGCCAATAAGATGAATGTACGACTGAGAGCGGAAAGGGACAGGACAGCATACACAAATAGGTTAGGGAAACGAAGACAGTGACTGCGTGGGAAGAGTGACCGCAAAATCTGGCGCCGGGGTTGTGCCATTGCTTCGGAAAACAAAAATGGGTGAATGCAGACGAGCGAAAAATGCACGGTTGGTTTCCTGTGGCTGGACAGAAGGCGAAGGTTGAAACCTTCCTGGTTCGAGTAAATGGCAAACACTCTGAGCAGAAGCAAAATGCAGGAGGGTTTCTGTATCAGCAGCTTCTCCTGCTGGTCTGTACCAGCCAATGGTGATAAATATAAACAACAAGCAGGTGTTAACAAAAGTCTTTCAGACATTTCAGTTTAATAGACCCTGGGGGTCCATACTTGGAGCCATCTGTCTGCATCACATAGGCTGTAAGAGTCTTGTTTCAGTGTAGGATGACCTGGACTTGACCCTCTGCATTGCTCAATTTAAACAAACCTGGGACTGAATTTCCTGAAGGATTTAAATAAAATGTAATCAAATGATTTGTTTAAAACATCCATCACTTTCCATCAACCAGTCATCTTAGTTATAGCCATGCTGGTAGGGAGCCTCTACCAAGATCACTGGGTACAAGCAAGGAGGGGGTACATCCTGGACAGCCCCCCCACACACACACACCAGGGAATGTTTTTTTAAGTACTGACCAATTAACCCTAATCTCCAAACACATGCCTTTGGATTGTGGGAGGAAACCCACACAAACACAGGGAGAACGTACAAATCCCTCAAAGACTGGAACCCAGAGCAGAACACCACAGCCCTGCAAAGGGACATCGCTACTCACTACACCGTTGCCTGAACCGTGAAACCCATTCACCAAATTACTGTTAATTCACTGATTATTATCATCGAGATGAAAAAGGTCACTGAAAATTCATGCGAATGAACGTCATGTTAAACAACTTAACCAAGGATTTTCTACTCATTCTTAGCCACTTGGCGATCAAATAATTACAGGTATGCGCCGCACAAGACGTCTCGGTCAAGGATGGACCACATACATGACGGTGGTTTGTAGCCTGATTTAATATGACTGAAAAGCCATTTAAGTGTTGCAGTGTATTTGGTAAATGCCAAAAAGTGCTGGAACAAACAGCAACATACACTGATCAGTCACAACATTAAAACCACCTGCCTAATATTGTGTAGGTCCCACTCGTGCTGCCAAAAAAGCTCTGACCCATCAAGGTATGGACACCAGAAGTCCTCTGAAGTTGTCCTGTGGTAACCGGCACCAAGACATTAGCAGTAGATCCTTTAAGCCCCGCAAGTTGCGAGGTGGAGCCTCCATGGATCGAACTTGTTTTTCCAGCACATTGTAGGCGCTTTCGGTGAATGGCAACTGTGACCGGTCTGCGCCAACACAGCCCCATACGGAGCAAACTGTTGTGCACTATGTTCTGACACCTTTCTATCATGGTCAGCATTAAGGTTTTCAGCAATTTGTGCTACAGTAGCTCTTCTGTGGGATCAGACCAGACGGACATCAGTGAGCCTTGGGGCCCCATGACCCTGACGCCGGTTCACCAGCTGTCCTTCCTTAGACCACTTTTGGGTTAGGTAACTAATGCATACCGGGAAGCCCCCACAAGACCTACCGTTTTGGAGATGATCTGACCTAGTTGTCTAGCCATCACAATTTAGCCCTCAGATCCTTACACTTGCCCATTTTTCCTGCTTCCAACACATCAGCTTCAAGAACTGACTGTTCACTTGCTGCCAAATTCATCCCTACCCCTTGAAAAGTGCCATTGTAATGAGATGATCAATGTTATCCACTTCACCTGTCTGTGGTTTTAATGTTGTGACTGATCAGTATAAGGCCAAAAGTGTGGGGACACCTGAGCATCACCCCCAATATGTGCTTGTTGAACATTCCATTCCAAACCCATTGCATAGAGTGTTGTTCCCCTTTGCTGCTATAACAGCCTCTACCCTTCTGGGAAAGCTTTCCACCAGATTTTGGAGTGTGGCTGCAGGAATTTGTGCCCATTTGACCGCAAGAGCATCAGAAGCCCAGCGAGAAGGCCTGGCTTGCGGTTGGCATTCCAGTTCATTAGAAGGGGGGGGCACATAGCGTTGGCCGTGAAGCGCAGCTCAGGGTCCGCTAGGTGCAAGTCTGTCCACACCTGTCACAGGGAGTCATAAACTTCTGCTCGAGCAGCATCGATCAGTCCCTAAAGCGTCACTAAAGGATACTCTTTCCCTCTGTTCTGTCATTCACGCACACTTCCATGTGGTCATTGCTATACTGTTGATACAACAAAAGTGTACATTGCAAAAGTATTCAATCACCTCGCAAGCTATCATTGCTACCTTAAAGCCACTGTACAGTGATATAATTTGCTGTCAGTAATAAATTTGACCACGTACAGATGATATCGGTAGCACTTGTCCGTTATGGGTTTCTTCATGCACGTTCCCCTGTAAATTCCTTAGAGGGGAACTGCTCCTTGTTGAAGGTCTGATTTGCGGAGACTCATGAGAGGATACACAGGGGGGTCACCCTTGCAGGGTGGGACAGGGACAGCGGTTATTATGATAAAAAAATGGCGCTTTTGTATGATTTTGTTCGGTCCAGATTACTTTCACGCTAAACCCGAGTTCAATCCAACGCGTTCAGAGCACATACTGTGATGGACAGATGAACGTGTCAAAGCGAGAGGCCTCGAATAACCACGGGGGGCCGTGAGGTAACCGCACTAAGTCGCCATCACCGTTGCCGTCCACCACGTTCCGCATCACTGGCTCGGCTGCACGCGTCTACCTTCACCTGCATTCTGGGGCGCCATCATCGCCCCCCCCCTCTTCAGGTCGATGCTCCCAGGAGGTGGGGTGGGACTCGGTTTGTTTAAATAAAATACTGGGAGGTAAAGAGGGCCGCTGCCATGCAGTGGTCAGCATTAAACTCAGAAGTGTTTGCGCTGCTCTTTAATCGCAACCCAGGGTTTTTCTTAAGCTGCCTGACTTTGAACCCCCTCCCCCCTCGCCCCCCGTCATGTGTCGCTGTCGCTATGTAGGTTAGTGCGGTTCTCAGTCGCGAGGTCCCCGCGTGCTCGCATCCCGTTTCCATGACGACGAGCATCCCCGCGCACCGCTGCCTCTGACGGCGTCTTTTTTAACGGTTTTTGTTGCTGTTGTTTTGTCTTCCTGCAGTTACGCCTTCATAGCTTTCCTCGTTGTCTACGTGTTCTAAAATCCATCATGGAAAAGAATGTATTGCTAGGATTTCGTATGCGCAACCATCATTCGTTATCTTCTTGTTTCCGTCGCTGTTACAGCAAAACGCCACAGCACGGCCATAGGATAAAACAAATGTAATAATCGCAGGGGACCTTCAGGGAGAATAATAAAATGAAAGATAAAATAAACTGGTGAGAGTGCTGGATTAAGAAATTAAGATATATCGGAAAAGACACGATGCTTGAGGATTAGCACGTGAATCTGGCCACTGCTTTATTTCTCTGTCTTCCCCTTTCTCAGTGCGTGCGTGCGTCTGAGCAGCCGAAGGCCTCTTCCCGGTTCGGTTATCCGCACACGGCGCAAAGGTGGAGATGTGAGGATTGCTGAGTTCTTTGGAAAAAAAAAAAATATATATATATATAACTGAAAAGGCAACAAAGGTATTCGTGTGGCCTCTGCAGGGCGTGCGCCGTGTGTGCGTGGAGCGAGGAGAGAAGGGCAGGCAGGAGCGACACTGGAGCGTCTGGACCGATGGAATGGGACGGGTGTCAGCGGTGCCGTGGTTTGGTGACACCGCAGCCAGCAATACACACACACACACACACCGACGGAAACAGTCGGAACACATGCATAGAAACAGGAATGTTTATAATAATAATAATAATAATAATAATAATAATAATAATAATAATAATAATAGTTACTTACACTAATTCGAACCAGTGCGTCCATTATGGAAGTGAAGGTTTGCAAATCCGCCTCTGCCATTCCTTACGATTTCTTGTTGCTGCTGCTGCTGCTGCTGCTGGTGGTGGTGGTTTTTTGACCACTGTGGATATCAATAAAATAGCCACAATATACAGGATTATGCTAAAATGTACGCTAAAATAACCTGCACTTGTGTCTGTGTATGCACGTCCGCGTGTGGGGAAATAACAGGTGAGGGGAGATGAAACTCGGCCTACCTATAGCGCATTACACGCAATAGCATTCGGTCGAAAATATATGAAGGAAAACGGAGTGCAACAAAATAGCGGACGATGCACAAAAACTGTTGCGCACCAAATAAACGTTAATTTCCCCGGAAATAAGTGACGCGTAAAACGAGAACCCCTGAAAAAAGCGACGGACGTTTTTCCTTCTTGCAGCGCGATGCACTCCAGTACTACGGAGCTCCATAAAGAGAGGGAGAGACAGAGAGAGAGAGAGAGAGAGAGAGAAGGGGGGAGGGAGAGACGGAGGATGAAGGCGAGCAGAAGAAGAGGGAAGTGTGCATGCGCAGAAAAAAAGGCAGATGAAGGATTCAGCCTCCCCTTTTCTAAATACTTCTGTTCCTCCGTCGATATTGTCTTTCTATTGTTTTCTGGGGCACAAGAAATAATGAGTTGGGATAAATCAGAACAATTATCATATGATTGCAATATTATGATATTTGGTGACAGAAAACATTAAATTTATACATATAATTAAAAGTATACCACATATTTTTATACATGCTTTGTCTTTTTTTGCTTTCTTCGCGAAATACCAACATAGTGCGCGAAAGGACAGATATTATAATGAAGTTGCCATCTGCTCCAGTCCGCTAGGGGTCGCCCGCATCTCTCCGCTCTCTGTTCGGCGATGCTCGTTTCCTGCTTCTTCGCCGTTTCCGGTGATGACGTGTAGCACCCGAGCCCAACTTGTGTTTCCCGGTGGCGACAAATGACTTTAACAGCGTAGCCGTTCCGGAATATAAGTGTCAAAAGTCTCAAATTGTCTAAAAACAACGATGGGTGAGTTTGTGCCGCTTCGTGTGAAATAAAGGTCATACGAGCAATGCTTAAGTTTTATGAAAATAGAAGCAATGCACACGACAATGAGTTAGCCGTATTAAAATGAAGGCGTTAACGTTTTACTCATAGTATTATTTTGTGGAAGTCATGGAGTATTTTGTGGAATTTTTAATTAAATTGTAGTTAAATATTTTAGCACTTCTGTTTTGGGGACGCGAATTGTCAGAGGGCGTTGAAGGGAAAATCAAATGGTTTTTTTTCTTGTTTCTTTCACGAGGCCAACGTGAATTTGTACGCAGTTATTAGCTGAACGGCTGCGAGCTTTAAAGCTGAAAGATAAGAATGTCTGACACTGCGTTAACGGTGGAGAAGCTTAGATCAATTTTGCAGTTGTCAGTGAGGCTGAAAGTAGTTGCAGCCGGACTCTTTTCTCGAGTGCACACTGACGTGGCTTAAATCCATAGACTCGTTTTTATCAATGGGGGAAAAGTTAAAAAAAAAAAATTTAAAAATCGTTGCTTAGTCCCCTGTTCCATGTCGTATTGTTTATTTAAGAGCTTTCATAATTTGTTTGGTACTTGCCATCGCTTAGCTTGAAAGTAGTGGTGTATTCATTTTTGTGTTCTTGAGTGATACTCCATGAACATGAGACTTGTGCTTTAACCTTCTCTCCTCTGTTCTTTTTTGCTGATGCAGCTGTGAACACAGGCACTTCTCTTGTCCTTTCCAGTCTGCTGTCAGTGCTGGTGTTTGCGGGAATGCAGATGTTCAGCAGGCAGTTGGGCTCCACTGAGTGGCTCACCATCCTCGGAGGCTTCCTGGGCTCGGTCCTCTTCATCTGCCTGCTCACTGTATCCAGATGTTGGTGTTGGGGTGCATGGAGGGGGGGCGTCCACTGCTGCTTGTGGATACACACGAGCGGGGTCAGCAAATAGTCATTTGGTGTCAGAGCACAAGGAGAGGAACTTGAAGCGCCACTTGGGTCAGAGCTTCGAGTTACGGCATCAGATGTTAGTCCCTTAGACCCTTTTGTAATATTAATCTGTATAACTGTAGCAGGTTGCTACTTTTTCAGGATTTTACTTATGCCGCATGTACGGGCAGCAGCTAGTTTTGTATTAAAGGATGAGGACTTGAACCTGAAATTGCCATTTCAGATTCATTCCTGCTCCTGTTATAGCACTTAAGTTTGAACAGAAACTAAACAATGAATTAATAAGGACAGCAGTATTGAAATTTAGTAGATAATTTAAATATTTTGAATATGTAGAGTTTGCTCTGCCGTGTCAGTTGGCAGCTGAGCAGCTTTGAAAGTACGGTCAGTTAGTCCAGCACCACCTTTTACCAGCACAGCTTACATGAGTAGCTGTATGTAGAATTGATGACAACCCTCCAGCAGACTCCATTTACAAAATTTGAGAAATAAATCAACTCTGGATCTCAGCTAGGTTTGTCAGGCCATCTGTAGTTGCCCAAATGTGTTTTTTTTTTTTTCTCCTTCACTGCCACTCTTCAGTAGTTTGACAAAGTGTTCAGCTGCTATCTTTGACTTAACTGAGCACAATTTGATGTTGTGATTCTGAAGTCTGGAAAGTGTTATAGAATTGTAATGATTTTACCTGGAATGACCAGATGGTAGAACTCTTATTAGATCGTTTCCCTGTGTTTCACTCGCGTGATTCAAACATATTTGGTCTTGCTAGAAGCTTCACTAGCACAATTTTTGGAAGTAATGAAGTCGGAGTCCTTGATTTTGTTTTATTATCCCTGTATTTTCCTCCAAAAAAAAGCTTCTTAAGAGCACAATTTAGTTATGCATGTGTGACTGTCTCTGTTTCTTCCTTAACTAAATAACAGGCCTTCAACAACCTGGAAAACCTTGTTTTTGGAAAGGGGTTCCAGGCCAAGATTTTCCCAGAAAGTAAGTGGATTTATGATTTATTATGATTTAAGGAATTATGAGGTTAACGTGCTGTTACTTTTTGCTTTATTTTGAGCTTTGTGAGAGACTTAAAGAAAGATGATGTTAGGGAACCAAGAGATTTGTTCAAGGTTTTATGTAAGAGAAGAATATTGTGGACCCCAGTAACTGGATGGAGTTAAGTGGTCTTAACTCCTTTCAGGTGACAGACAGCCTGCTTGGTGTGTTTTTTTTTTTTTTTTTTTAAACCACTGCTTATATATTTTGTAGCTTTTTTCTTACAATTGATTTTATGAACACATACTCTTCATTTCTCTTTCTCAGTTCTGCTGTGCCTGTGCGTTGCACTTTTTGCTTCTGGATTAGTGCACCGTGTCTGTGTTACTACCTGGTGAGTAAAACTTACAGAAATACAGAAGTTTATGATGCGAAGCTGAGAAAACAGTAGTTGAAACAAGAAGCAGTGAGAGGAAATATCCCTTTATTAATATTGTTTTTTTTTTCTTTTCTTTTTTGTTTCAGTTTCATATTCTCTCTCTTCGCCTTGTATTACATAAACAAGATCTCAGCAGCTCTGTACCAAGCTGCTGTCCCTGCTGTAACACCGGCCAAAACAGCCAGCAAGGGGAAGAAAAAGAACTGACCGCATTTACAGGAAGGCCATAGTAGCTCTCACAGCTTCCCGTCTTTTTTCCGTTTCTGAATGAGGAATTGTACATTCCATGTCCCCTTTTCCCTCCTACATTTCTTATGTCATCCCCTTTTCTGGACCCTACATTTTTGACTCATTGTAATTGGTTCCCACAAACATTAAAATATTTTTTCTAGGAAATATTTGGGCTGAGAAATAGATTTTTGTTTGTTCTTTGCATAGAATAAACCTTTCAACCTTAGAATGGCAAGGAAATGGCAATAAATGATTATTACCAAGTAAACTAAAATGGCTGCTTTTTAATATATTCTCACCGCTCACCTTCAGTTGGAGCGGTATTTTCTGTGTCAAAGGTAAAGTACTGCAAGTTAATGTTTTTAACTAAAGCTCAGTGTTTTTATACAGGTTGACAATTGTAGTCCTCAGGAGTCCAGGTTTTAAAAAATATGGTCTAATTAATGTCCCGCACCTGAAAACCAGTCAAAAACCTCAGTTAAGAAGTTTGGAGCTGAGACTGAGCTGAAACCAGCACATTCTGTATTCCTTGTATTTCCTAACAAAGCAATAATTACTTTGAAGTAAAAAGACAAATTGATTGTAGTGTCAGAAGTGTCTGGAATTAATAACCTGAGTGTAGCCCAGGAGTTGGTCACTGCATGCATTGAGATGCTGTGCAGCAGGATTTTGGTTCTTATTTAACACATGGTGCTCAGATTGAGAAGAATTTGAATCTGTGATTTCTCTGATAAAATAATTCCAGCAGTATTGATGTACATATGCGCTGGTTTAGATGCCATACTTTTTGCTTTAACCTTCTCTTTTTTTTTTTACTGTGCATGCAGGTGCAGTCCCATCGTTTCTTGTTTTATTAAGACTTCCGCTCCTCTCGATTGCGTGCAATCTTCTCAAGAGTGTTTAGGCACATCACATCCGTTATGGGGGGGCACTCTTACTCTGTTGGCAGTATTAATCCCTTGTTCTTGCAAGTAAGCAGTACCACATTGGACACATTAGTTACTGCCTTTTTGTGTATCAGATATTAATAACTGCAGTGCGGTGGAAGCTGCAGCTTAGTATCTGAGCTTCAAATAATTCAGGGAGTGAGGCAAGGAACTTTCATAATGCTCAGATTTTTCTCAATGTATTTTTGAGGCAAAATGTACAGACATGCTGTTAGCAATGCCTTTGTGTTTTCCTGCAGAGTGAATTCCACAGTCTGTTTTGTATTAGTGAATTCTGGGTAAGACTTAAAATTTATACCTGTACTGTGGCATTAAAATAATACTAATACAGTATGCTAATATACATTTTATGTGCGTATATGTATACTGAGCCCTACTGAGATAAAAGTACTACACATGTACTAAATTAATGTTTTTATGGTTTTTGCCATGGAGTATATTAAGAGCTTGTTCATAGGAATTTAAATAATTGTACAGAGCTATGTGAAGTGGCTGTCACGTAAAACTTCGGCAAAGAGCAGACAAGGCTAGATGTGAGACAAAGGAATGAGTTGATACTTGGGAGCGTTTAAATTTGCCATAATTGAAATTTTTGTTGAGTAAGACATTAAATTGGACTTTTTAGTTTAGCATCATACTCAGGCCCCAGGGTTCGTCCGTTTGCATTTTTGAGAAGCTGACTTTATGTTGAGTTGCGCCGTTTTTAGATTAGGTACCGTTTCTTTGCAATTACAATGACTGAATTTGGATTTCTTGTGTCTGCAGGCAACTGAGTGATCTTTTGGTCCTCAATGACCCCATTTGGACAATCCAAGCAATTTTAGCTAGTTCTGTTAGTACAGATTCATTTGTATTATTTCTTTAATGGTTTTCTGCAGGGAGCATAGAGGTCAGAGCCATTGCCTTTGGGCTTGGAGATCATATGTTTAAATCCCACCTCCTGCTGTAGTGCTTGTAAGCAAGATGCTTACCCTAAACTGCACCAGTAAAAATGACTCGGCTGTAAAAAGAGATAAGTTATGGTAAGTATCTTAACACTGTGAAGTGCTCAGGGAAAAAATATTATTGAAAGTTTCAGTTTTTATTAAAGGTTGAATTAAAACCAAATTATTTTTGTGTGTACAGGTAAACCCCATTTTATGCATTTAATTTGCTCCTGAAAATGCTGTACAAATTGAAATTGCATGCACTGCAGTCTTATATTACATGATTTTAAAAAGGAAGAATAATGCATTCCCAGTCCATTTGAAAACTCCAAGCCAACTTTCCCAAATGCTAATAAAATGCTGTAAAGCACCATGTGGCAAACACACACACACGTGACACCAACCCCTCTGTACACAGTAGGGACATGAGTGACAAGTGGGGAGACTGGAGATTCCATGTTCCAGAATTTTTTGTTCAGTAATGAAATTCATTAAAGACAAGACAAATTAAAATAAATAAGGCAATTTACTGTAATATTTGTTATAGTACTCATGAGTGTGCACAGGCACGGTGGGTTTCTCACCTCTTCCATTTCTTTTAATCACTTCCATCTTCACTTTTACTGTATTTACTTTTCCCACCTTATTATTTTATTTCCTTTTTTAAGCAAACTTTTCAACATTTTTTGGCCCCGTTTTGCTAGATGACACTTCATTGATGAAATGAAAATGGAGACATTGCAAAAACGCATAGATGCCAAGCAAACATGAGAAAGGAGACTCGGGTTACTAACAAATTGTCAGGCTACCACACAGCATTACATCACAAGAAAGTGTGGTGCACAAACAAGTTGCTCATGACATCTTCATGAAGAACTTCAAATTTCTTCCTGCAGACAAAATTCTTGCAGTGTGAGGTCAGTGTGTTGTAGTGGGGTGTCTATTGTGCAGACTGTGAGCTTGAATTAAAAGTTAATTTATTAGTGAGATACATATTAATATACCAGGGCTGTGTATGTTACGGTTTCCCTGTATTTTAATGCTCTCTTGTAGTGCCACTCTGGGTTTGGGTCCAGAGGTGGTGATCTTCAAAAATGTGGCCTCATTTCCATCTATACAATGTATGAACCACAATGCACAGTGAGGCAGACTTGGGATAAACACTAGCAAGAACATGAGAAAACCAGTAAGACAAATCATGAGGAAAAACACAAGTAATCGTGGTGCAAAGCAGCACAAATGAGTAAATTCATGGTTTTGTCCCTCTCCATTGTTCAAATATCTAAGGGAATAGCTGAACAATGAGAATCCTTGTGCCTTTTTATTTTAGATACTAATTCTTTATCATTCATAAGCTAGCATGTTTTTCTTAACCATATTTGTTCTTCATCCATGAAGTTTCTATCTGATGTTCATTTACTGAGAACAAGTTCCACCCTACAGCCTCCAGGGCGTAGCAGATCTTCCTTGTCCAACCTTGAGGTAACAGCAGAGTCTCGGGGATAAATCACATTTGTATTTGTGCACAATATTTACATTAATGTTTAAATATATATCCCATAACTGCTGAGCTCAGTGTACCAAGCACAACTGCAGATCATTTTAAGGAAAAGGGCTGATACTTTGGACGCACGACAGAAGGAATCTGAAAGTGTGCAGTTTCTTCTGCTGCAAGTGGAAGTATGTAAAGCATGTGAAGCAGGAGAAAGGGGAAGCAACCACCTGAGAAAGAAAAATGTCCAAACAGGTAAGGTCATACACGCATGCAGTGTCCACAGAGCATGGTGACACACCCTGTCTGCACACCTTTTAAGCAGATAGAATCATCCTTGCTCATCTTGTTCATCAGCAAAGACACTACAGGAGTCAACTGACTCAGTAAAATGCTAAGCTGTGACAAATGGAAGAGCATCTGTGTGGCTATGAGTTGAAATAAATGAGTTGGAAATGATCAAATAAACTAAAGGAAAGGCCTAGCAGTATCATATCTTCATCAGCAGTACTCAGGTTTCATTACATTCCCCAAAATGCTAGTATTTTCTCACAGTTGCAGAATTGTGCTACCGCAGTTTTCACTTCCCACATTCTCTCCTGCTCCTGATCTATCCAAACCTGGTATGCCTACAGCTTCTCACATTCCACATTCCTTTCTGTTGATTCTGTCCCTTGGAACCACCACATCTATGAAAACTATTGCTTTCTCCTCCTCATAATAATTATTGTTTTTATTGTACTATACAGTATATTGTAACTGAATAAGTATTTCACAGTAACACCTTTCTAGGTAAAATCACAACCCTAAGAGGTTTTACTTTTTTCTTTCTGTGTCTTACACACACGTGCACACACACGCAGATGGGCGGTGTCTGTGTATAAATTCCTTGCTGAAATCTCTCTGGGCTTCTCATATTCTTCCGCCGCCAGCCATCTGGTTGCCACTGTCTCTCCTCTTCCACCTGCTTGGTAAGTTCAGCCTCTGCTCTCCGGTGCTTCACTGATATCTAAGTCCAACGATGGGGATGTGTTTCAGTGATTGGACCTTCAAATGGGCATCCAATTGGGTTTTTACGATATGTTCCAACCCAACTTTCTTTCGCTCAGTCTATTTCCTCATGATAAAAATGTGACCTTTTTACTTTTTTGCCACCTCGGATCACTGGTGTAATAACTTATTAGATTTGTTTGAACTCCTCTGCTGTGGATAATATCAATTGCATCACAGGTTACCATTACTTCTATTGCTTTTCCTTATTTTTGTCTGCAAAATGCATTGCAAGAATGTTTTCTTTCACCTTGGTTTGTTCAGGGTTTCGTTGCCCTCTTTTTGAATAGCTCTCCTCCCTTTGTGTTTCTTTCCTTTCCTTTCCTGAAGGTGGTTGAATGACTCGAGCTGCTCTGTTTCCGTGCTGTTTCCTTGTAACTCAGGTACACATGCTGTACCTGAAGTGTGAACCCAGAACAGGACTGTGCTGCTCCCTCTGACTTGTTCATACATGTCGGCTACAATGGCTGTTATTCTGTACCCTATTCATGGTCCTTCCAGCCCGGGAGCACCTTCTCAGAGCTCAGTGTGGTGCAGTTTTCTGAGCATTACTTACACTTTGGCTTTGCTCGAACACCTAGCAAGTTTTATATGTGATTTACACCAACTTCCCTCCCTACTCTCCCTCTCTCCACTCCACCCTTCCCCTGACCCTCTTATGCAACCAGGCCCACGCCCTGTCAACTCCAACCGAAGACTGAGAGCAAGAAAAAGCCTTAGAAAAACATGGTGAGTGCCAGTTAACAATTTCAAACTAAAGCTAAATGCAGTGCCAAAGAACATACACAGAGAGCCAAGGAAGCGTCAGCACCTACCTGAAAAACAGTATACTTGTACCTCAACTTACAAAACACAACTGAGACCAGAACTCTGTTTCTAAGTCAGAATTGTTTATAAGTCCATTTCCTTCATGATTGTTGAGCATTAGGCTGTGAAACTAAGCCTGGATAATGGAAACCAGTACATTGCATGGTGGCCACATGAAATGGAAAGTAACTACTTTCCATTCATCCACCCATCCATCCAGTTAAAAATTGATTAAAAATTAAAACTAAAAAACATACTTCTATTTATTTGAGTTTTTCCCCATCTCTCCATCCTTCTGTGTACATTTTGCTGCTGACTAGTGGCAGGAAATGGAATCGCTGACCATTTTCTCTCTGCAGGACAGAATTTGCAGAAAGTAGACCTGCAATGGAAACACAATTAAATATAAATACACTTGATATGTTTGTGGCCTACAAAATTTTTTTGTATCTTGAAAGTTCATGACACGACATGTAGGTGTTTCATTAGGGAATGCTTTCTGCTGCGGTACATGCCAAACCCAAAGACTCGCTGCCTCTGACACTTACACTGCACTACTGATGCGTGTGTTTTATGAGTTTGTGTGCAATGCAGTCTTATCAACTGTTTTTGTCAGTCAAAATCGATTAAGTGTTGTAAAGCTGAAACTGACTTTATGTCAGGGTACATTGTAATGTTTCATTCCTGTGTATCATTGTGATTCCCAGACGTCAACCACTCCTACAGACCTGGAGATTGCCATGGAGACTATAATGCTTACGTTCTACAAGTATGCTGGCAAGGATGGAAAATGCAATAGCCTCAACCGCCGTGAGTTCAAGGATCTCTTGGAGAAAGAGCTGCCCTCTTTCATCAAGGTGGGTGTCTTGGCTCTTCCTGCTGCTTCTCCTATTTATTTACCAGTATATGTGCTCGCTCATTCTCTCGCTTCACAGACTCAGAAGGACCCAGCCACCGTAGACAAAATGATGAAAGATTTGGATGTCAATGGTGATGGGGAAATCAGCTGTGAGGAGTATGCTTCCCTGATGGCTGGCCTCACAAACGCCTGCGGTCAGTGCTATGAGAAGCATTTGGAAAACCTGAAAAAGCAGTACAAGAAGTGACATGGAAAGAGCGTCTTAGTAACGCAACATCTGTAATAAGTCTAATAAACATTTTTTTTATATGCAGTTGCTGTTTTATTTAGCATCAAACATCATGTTTCACTCCTTTTTATAAGCAGTAATAGCAACAAACATTTAATGTTAAGTTTATTAAAAAAAATGAAGAAATACAATAAAATGCATCTACTGTAATAGGGTGTTGCTGTGATGAACTCCTGCTACTGGATCTACTGACTGAATAAAAATGAAGAAAGTCACAAAAGCACAAACTGCATTTGAACACAGACCACAATGAGAGAAAGCCTAAGAACACAGATTCTGGGTGCGGCACTACCTCCTGACTTTGCTCTCATACCTATGCTGATTTCTGTGATGGATGGAAAGGATACTGATCTGGGTATTTATACATACCTGTAAATACAATAGAGCTCCAATGACATACCAGCACTCTGATTTAAAAGAATATGCTTCGACAAGCAAATTAATGTTGCAGTTCACTTCCCACAGGTATGAGAAGATCATTATCGACAAAGATTATAGCTTCATCATTGTGAGGCCGGGTAATTCCAGCCAGTCTTGTCTGCCAGTTTGATCCACCTCACAGCCAGATTTGTCAGTTTGAATCCAAACTGACGAATCTTCTTGCCGCCTGGTCAAGTCACAGTCACCCACTTAATACCTTGTTAAGTTGTTATCCTATCGCTCCTCATTCTCAGTCACTCCTAGGGCTATTTAAACCTCACTATTTTCCCAGCTAGCTTATGAAGCCTCACTGTTATGTATACGCATTGTCCTGAGGGCTTTTGTAATAGGCCTATGTGCCTTCTCCCTTTGTTTCTCAGAACTGAGTTATCTTTTGTCTTTCTCTTTTGTCATTTTGTGTTTCACTTGTGCAACTTTTTTCTGGGCATATTCTCCTTTTTACCTGTTACACTCTTTTTTTACCAACCTGGGAATGGCTGACCACCAGCCATTGGCCTGTAGTGGAGTGCCCCAACAGATGCCAGCCACTCCAAACTGAACCCATGGGTTCCCTTTTAGTTAATAAATAATTTTGGCGTGCACATGCATTCACCTCTCTGTATCTCTTTCACGGACATGTCACAACAGTCACATACAGAGGAGTCAGTGTAAAACCTCCTTAAATTAAAAGAACCACCATGCTGACTCAACAAATCCATCACACCTTTTCTTTTTTAGATGTAGTAATAACTGTGGAAGAAAAAATATCACTTCGGGTGTAGAGAGAGTTACACTTTATTTTTCAATAGAAATACACACCGGTGTGGGAGAGCCCCTTTGAAAAGAGAGTCTCCCTGAACAAAAGATACAGGGGCTATTTATACAGTGTTTGAGATATTCCCATCTTTCAGTAGATTTCTGCTTCAGTTCTTTTATCTCAGCTTACCTACATTTCCCTGACAATTCAACATCCTCTCAGTAGTTCACACTTACATCTCTCCCAGTAGTTCACACCAAGGTTTGATCACCTTCATTCTTCAAGATACCCCCATAAATACCTTAAGGTCACAATAAAAAAAAACATTAATTCCACTACTTATAAATACCTTTAACATAGTAAATCTTTCATTTAAAGCTTAACTTAAAGATTTCTCTCACATAACCATGGCTTTATCCCTATTTTTTTGCATATTGCATTTTCTGGCACATTCATTTTCGCAGCGTTTTCATATTCCATTTTGTTTGTGTGTATTTTCTCCAGGTGCTCTGATTTCTACCCACAGTCCTACAAAGTATTTCAGATCATTTCTGACTCTAGCCTGGCACCCTGTCTGGGGTTTTACCTTGCCTAATTTACCATCCTTTTCTTTCAGGATAGTTGTTCATAATGATTGAATCCAGTTTGCAGGATAATTCTAGGAACTGATGGGTTGCTGTTATCAAAGCGGTCCTACGGTAGTTAGTAGCTCCTTGGTGACTCACGTTGACTACAACATCAAAATAAGACTCATTAGATTACCCAACTAATCTACGCTCTACTATTAATCTGTGTAAGTGACATTAATGAGCAGTACTGACTTATTGATGGGAGTTCGGCTGCACTCTCTGGTGTGAGTAGTACAGAGAAGGACCATCATGGAGAATAATTCTCACACTTTACATGCCATCTTGGCTAAACATCTGAGCACAGACTGAATAGTGGGCATGACACCATGCTTGAAGGACCCACTTTCAATCCTACTTCTTTTGGCATCTCTCTTGAAGGCACATACCTTACCTTGCTCTTCCATGCTCCTGGAAAGTTGTCCACCTGTACAAATGGGTAAACAATGGTAAGCTGTTTTGTAGAAAAGTATAAATGGACAGGTCTAGTTCTGCTGTCCCCAGGAACCTTGGCTGAGGTCATTCCTATTAAAGACCATAAGGTGCCTTCTTTCGGCATGGAATTGAACTAAATTGGCAGAACTACTTCTTATAGATTCATTTAACAACTTTTGTATTTTAGATGCCAATAAAATGTGGGCAGTGACACCTTTGGTTTGTATACACTCATTTGTTTGATGTTGACCAGCACACAATAAGGATGTGTGTGGAAATAGTAAAAAAACTGAAAAGTTGACACAGTTATTGGCACACTTTTGAACAATTCAAATCTGTTTGATTAGAAGAAATCATCTCTTGAAGTTAGACTTTCCTGCAATAAATTTCCAGGACTCACATGACATAAAATAACCAATGATTAACCAATGAATGATGGCTTTAAAGCTTAAAAGGTCACTTTTGTTCCTTGCTCCTTTTTGACAATTTTGAAGACAGGAGACCTCTTCAAGATCATCAGAAAAGCTATTATCGCCAAGCAATAAAAATTTGAAAGGGTACAAGGCCATCTGTAGTGACTTTGGTATTCCTTTTTCCAAAGTATGCAGTTTTTGAAGCTTGCTGCTCAACTGTCAAGAACCTCACAAGACAAAATGGGGAGAAGGAAATGGACAAACAAATTTTTAAATTTTGGCAGAAGCTGTCAAAAATACACTACATAAAATATCCAAAAAATTAAAACTGACTTGTAGCAATCTGGGTGGGTTGAACCCATACTGTGTGTCCCAAACTAAATCAAGAAAGGCCTTAAGTGCAAAGGCCAAGGAGGACCCCACAGTTTTATGTATCATTACCCATGTATGCTGGTGTGTGATTTCCATTGTGAGCAATAAAATTTTCATCTGTCCCTTTGCTACGGTGTCAAAACCAGCAAGAGTACAATTTGCTTTGTCTGCAGGTGGAGCTGTTGCTTTATTTGTGCAAACACTGAATTTGCTTTGCAGGCCCTGCAGTCCCAGTTGAGATTTCCTGATCTAGTGCATTCTGCAGTGTCAGTGTTGGTACAATATTCTAGTGGTCACATTTTAACGTATCGTATGTATAACAATAGGCATGTCATTTTCTCTTTCAGTTTACTAAATTGAAATTGGCTGACTCAAATTCTCAGTTTATTCAGTTTTTATGTCAGCCTTGAAACAATCGAGAGAAGCCGTTTAAAAAATGTGTCCTTTAAGTAGGTGCAGGTTTATTGATCCTTCATATCTGTCACAACATATGTAAATGTGCAGTTATGCAAAACTTAATACTAAATATGTTTAAAAATATGTATTGTAAGCACTTCCTACCACAATGCAAAGTTGAGTGACGTAAGCAGATTGGTAGCTCTAAACTCCCCTTTGTGTGTGTGTGTGTGTGTGTATGTGTGTGTGTGTGTGTGTGTGTGTGTGTGTGTGTGTGTGTGTATGTATTATGTTTCTCCTTGGTACAAATCCTTGTAAGAAATTTAGTGCATTCTACTGGTGTGTATATATAGTGCTGTGAGTCACACTGGATTAAAGATGTTGGCACAATAGTAGTTAAATTATCATTTGTTGCTTTAGAGAAAAGTATCTGCTAAATGCATAAATAAAGTAAATATCTTGTATTTCTGAGCTGTCTAAAGGAGTGAAATCCATATCTGGTCCTTGCAAATGTATATCATTCCTCATAAGAGAAAGTAGGGGTATTAAAGAAAACTTCTTGCCATTTGACAACCCTGATGAGATACTGCACCATCACTTCACTATGCCATGTTGGGATTTGTAGTTCGCTAGCATCGGTATTAGGGAGATACAAGCCATTGCATATTGGCTAGATAAGCTTGCTGTGGGTTGACTGTGGGGTTGCCGTGGTGGTTGAGGGTTACTATAAGGTAAAACGAGGCTTAGGGGGAAGGTTAGGTAGGTAGTGGGATCCCCTTTATGGTGTAAGTTCTTTTGATAGCACTACGTGTTTTATATGAATCAAGTCCTTGTAACCCTGCATCACAGCGGATGAGTACGTTCACATCTTGGATTTTAGTGTGTATAAACATGCATGGGACACATAAATGAAAAAAAATTAACTTTATTTTTGTCAGTTTAAAATTTAGGGTGTAACTATGCCAGAATGACGCTTACTCAGTGTAGATCTGTGGTGGTCCAGAACCTGTCCCACAAACAGTGGACACATAACAGGGCTCAACAAATGGAGAGCATTTAATTTAGCTCAAATGCAGATCCTAAAAAATGTCTAAACTTGTTACAGTTTTTCAAAGCCTTTGGGGAAATTCTTTTAAGACAGAATGGGTGGAGTCCATTTCTGAAGCATGAATCACCAAGCACAAGAATGAGTTCTGTGGCATGCTGGGATATGGGTACATCCTTCAGAGACCTTTCCTCTGGATCTGCTGGGACTCACAGGCTCTCAAAGCCACCAGTCTTCAAACTGAATGCAGTAGGACATTTTACCACATTAGAAATTTGGCAAGAAAGAAGCAAGGAGATGGTGGGGGGGCAGGGTGGGGTCAGTTTGGCTTTCTGATGTATCTCAGACCCTTTCTCTCTTCTGCTGTGTATATTTACTATCCTGTGTGTATTCAATACCCAGTCTGTCCGCACCTTTTCTCCATCTGCGAATCGTTGTAATCGGATTGGTCGGCTTTCCGCCTGTCCCCTTCATATGTTCTGGTCCTGTGTCACATCCGGCCCGGGTCTATTCGGTCCACTGACATAGCAGATAATGCGCGGCGACCTGCAGCACAAATGGCTCAGAAAACAGAGGGGGTATTAGGCAAGGTACACACTCAAGAGGCTTGGCAACAGGCATCGTGCATGATATGCTAAATCGTAAAGGTAGGTTTTCAGACTAGATTTAAAGAGAGGTAAGGAGGCGATGGAGCATAATTCATCTGGCAGGCTATTCCAAAGTTTAGGAGCCATGTGGCCAAATGCATGTCCGCCTACCGTAACTTTGTTGATCCTCGGAATCGCAAGGTAACCTGCTTCCGATGATCGAAGGCTTCGACCCGGAATGTAATCCTCATGAATTTCCTTGAGGTATGCTGGTCCAGTCCCCTTCACTGCCTTATATGTTAGTAATAAGATTTTGTAGTCTATTCTGAGTCTGACTGGTAGCCAGTGCAGAGATTGTGGACGTATTTTTTGGTTCTCGTAACTATCCTTGCTGCAGCATTCATTATTATCTGCAGCCTGGAGATGATCTGAGAGGGACAGCCAGATAACAGAGAGTTACAGTAATCAACCCCGCTTGAGATGAAGACGTAGACCAATTTTTCGGTGTCCTTTCTATCCAACAATCTCCTTAGTTTAGCTATATTTCTTAAATGTAGCCAGCACAACCTTGTTAAAGCTGCTGCATGAGACACGAATGACATATTTGTGTCTAGGAGCACTCCCAAGTCCCTTACGCAGTCTGCGATATTAAAATTCAGGCCATTGGATTCAAAGAGAGATACGATTTCACTGCGGGCTGCATTGCTAGCACCTACCAGAAGGACCTCAGCTTTGTTGGCATTTAGGGATAAGAAATTGTCGCTCATCCATGCCTTTAAATCGTTGAAGCAATTTATTAATGAGCAAAGGCGTTTATAGTCCCCAGGCTCAAAAGAGACAACTGAATATCGTCAGCGTATGAGTGAAAGCTAACCCTATGCCTCCGAATAATATCACCCAGTGGTAGCATGTAGATCGAGAATAGTAACGGACCGAGAACTGAGCCTTGGGGTACACCATATTGCACAATTGATGTGACTGACACAGGACCGTCGACTGACTGTGATACATCGTGTTTGCGTTCAGAAAGGTAGGACTGGAACCACCTTAGGGCAATTCCTGACAACCCGACCGATGTTTCTAGTCTGTCAAGCAGAATGGAATGGTCAACCGTGTCAAACACAGCACTCAGGTCTAAAAGCATTATGACTGAGGTCTGGCCAGAGTCGAGTAAGACAAGGATGTCGTTCACTACACGGGTTAGAGGTGTTTCTGTGCTATGGTCTAGGCGGAATCCTGACTGGAATTTTTCAAATATATTAAAACGATTGAGGTGACTTTGTAGTTGGGAGGATACTGTTTTCTCCAGGATTTTGGAGATAAATGGTGGGTTGGAGACTGGTCTAAAATTATTTGGGTCGGTTTGGTCAAGGTCCTGTTTTTTAATAGAGGTCTAATGACGGCAATCTTAAATGTGTCGGAGACAGAACCTGATAGTAGTGAAGTATTTATTATATTAACCAGTGGTTTAGATGGTACATCAACCAGAGTTGATGGTACAATCGTTGACCTGATGTTATGTATTTTTTTGTTAAAAAATGACATGAAGTCATCATTAGTGATGGACAGGACATTACATAGTCTATTCTGGTTTGCGCCGACCAATTTATTCATTGTTGCGAACAGAAAATGAGGATTGTTTTTATTATCAGTTATCAGGTTACTATAATAATCAGTCCTGGCTTTAAAAAGTAATTTCTTATAGAACTCCAAGCTGTTTGACCAGGCTTCGTGATTTATGCTTATTTTATTTGCACGCCGTTTGCGCTCTAATCTGCGACATTCTAGTTTGGCCGCGCGAGTTGAATCATTGAACCACGGGGAGTTCCTCGTATGTCTGACAGTTTTGGTTTTTGCACATGCCACTGCATCTAGCGCGCGTTCTACCACAGTATTATTGTTTAGTGCTCACTGATCTGTATCAGCGGTTGCGCCAAAGTCAGAACGTTTCTCCAGATTAATAAATTTATTGCAGCCGCTTTCGCCTATGCAGCGTATAGACGAAAGCAGCTGCAATAAATTTATAGACGTGTCTGACACCTCTGTCTTGTTCATTACCATTGTCTTAAAACTGGCATCATAACTCTTCCTTAGTCCTTGGTCAGTTTGGCCAAACTTTGAGCTCCTTTTTTCCAGACCATCTAGAGGTTTCATCATCTTTCCACTCGATCATTTCTGTGGATAACCGGCACCAGCGGATAAGTGGCGTTAAGATTTCATTAATTATAACAGCCAAAATTTCCCAAACAATTTATGAACTTCTTTCACTATGTGCACTGATCCAAAAACAGTAAGCAAACTGTCCTGAAGACCCCCACACAACACAACATTTTACAGCTGAAATATAAACAACTCAATTTAATTTGGAGTTGCAAGGCTATACATTGCATTTTTTAATGTAAGAGAGACTAAAACTGCTAGTTTCTCTGTGCTCACACCTGACTATGTTTAAGCTACTTTGACATGTGTTTTGACATGCTAGAGCAAACAAACAGCACTTTGTTTCTATGGTGACAACGAATTACAGGTGTGTGGGTGGTGGTGATGAGGGAAGAGCAGGTGAGCTTTTGGAGAACCAACCAATCTTCCCTTATGGTTCATCCCCTTGAGCTACTTTCACGTCAGGGTAAAATGGTTACCGATTGGGCCTTCTTTTTAGCAACGACATGTAAGTTGCAACTTGGAAACATTTTTGACGGACGTTTAAAACTTTTTCACTTTACGTTTTAACATGACACACTGATATTCAAAATCACTTATGAATTGAATAATTTAACATATTTTGTGAGATGAGACTGGAGTGTGACTTTATTGTTACTCATTGCTCATACAGATGCACATACCTGCTTCTCCAGCCATGGTGCGCGACACACTAAGCAGGCAGCATGATGCTAGAGGACAGCACAGAAAAACACACACCTGAGCAGAAACAATGTGATAAACATCATAAACATTCATTCATTTTCATTAGGCACTTTATCCTGGTTGAAGTCACAGCTTGGTTTAGGCTAGTGCCCAGCACAGAGATGCTCTGCCCTGGGCACTAGCCTAAACCAAGTTTTATTCAAGTTCATGTAAAAAGCCAAAATCAAATGTATAGTTTTTAATTTTGTACTTATTTTTAATTGTTATTAATAATTCTGTGAACATATACATGGCTGAGCAAAGTTGTGAGTGTTAGATGATAGACACCTGAAAAAATTCTGAACCCTTGGCATTGGCGCCCCTTTTGCATGCCTTTTAAAAGTCCAGTAGAACTGCATCCTGGGGTTTTGAAGAGGTGTAAAGGGCATTTCCATGCAAGTGCAGTTTAGATAAAGGCAAAGACAAAAAAATGTACTGCAAATTAAAATATGCGGTAAAATTCAAGGGTTTAGGTTCAGGGGTGTACCTTTGCACAACTGTACTCTGGAATTTATAGAAAATATTGTATCTCCTTTTTTAAATATTTCTTGTTTATTAAAATATATTTGCTGGTGATGGAAACGAAAAGGGGAATCTCAGACAGCTTTAATGCAAATTGTTATTTTTTATTTATAAACTTCTTTTATAAAGGCTGAGGAAAGACTCCACACACCACCAGTACACAATTAATCTCTTTCAGGACAACTTATAAGGCCCACGTGACTGAATGCATTCATTGTGGGCATTGAGTCCAGTGTGCCAGCAGCTGTGAAAAAAGATCTGACAGTTTCAACCTTGACTATAAGCCAGCTCTTCTGCAATGTGGGTGTGGTATTTCTGTGGAGAAGCCTTTCACATGGGCTTTCAAGGCCCTAACCACAGTGAAAAATGAGCCTTTCCTCAAATGGTTAGGTTTAGTTACCAGTTGAGCCATCTTACCACCCTTCTCCACTCCCTCGAGTCATTTGGATTCACGCAATATGTTGTACATGAAAGTACAAAAAATGATGTTATGTCATAATTGGGTTCAATTAATTGAAATATTCTGTATAGGTTGCCAATGTTCTTACTTATCTAAGTATGCTCTATGTATGTATTAGAGTTTGCAATGTTAAACAAGCAAGTACTTCCCATACTTACCATCAAGTAAATGAAATGAAAAAGTTCTTCTGATTCTTTAATACAGAATGAAAGAGACATTAAAATTATTCTAAAGTTGATGTTACTAAAATAGGTTTTTGCAATTGTATTTCACAGAGATCCAGTAGCCCAATTAAAATGAACTTGTTTTCGAATGTGTAGAACAGGGGTGCACAAAATTAAATAAAAAATTAAATTCCTACATTAAGTGCGGGCGCTAGAATTCAGCGACTCGACTTGTGAATTGCTACACCTAAGCAATAACTTCGCTTGGCTTGCTTGATTCTAAACTCTATAACTTGGGTCTTGACTTGAGATTTGAAGGTTAAGACTTGAGACTTGTGACTTCCACATGTGTGACTTCTTCCCACCACTGGTGGTTATTGCAATTGCCTCTCCATATAAAGTATTTTTGGACCACTGGAATGGAAAAGAAGGAGGGGAACATAAGAAGCAAGAGGCAACAAAATCACAACCACTTCTTCATTCATTTCAGTTAAAACTACATTGTGTACAAAAGGGTATGTTTTATCCCGAAAAATACTGAAATTTAAGATACATTTTGGTGTGTTTTTTTATGGTTTGGCCATGCCTTTGTCTCCTTTGTCTTCGCTCTACCTGTATTTTCACTCTTTCACCCGTCAGGCCCTAGCCCTGGGAGGAGTTTGTCTCCCTTTGTGTGCACGACAACCTTCTGGTGGTGTGCAAAACACTCCCTGCAAAACCGTTGCTGGAGTTCCAGGAAAAGGCCAGCAAGACAAGAATGTTGGCGTATCAGAAAAGAGAGAATGAGTGGGACTGAGTAAGGGGAGGGACTGTCCTGTGGTCTTGTAACTACACCACTCTTGTTGTCGTGAGCGCGAAATAGGAGGGAGAGTGACACATTTTACATTGTGTTTGCAAGGGGTGGGGCAGGAGTGCACATGAGAAGGGAAAACATGGCAGGAGATGAGGGAGGGAGAGGAAGATGGCATAGGGTGTTTTGGCTAAGGATTTCCTGATGTGGTAGGGTGGCAGTACAAAGCAGGTGGGTGATGGGGTGGGGGTAGTGTGATGGGGGTGCAGCACAAGGGCCTCTGTATATAGTAAACATGAAGGGCAGTAACATATGAAGGACTGCCAAACTGCCTATCAGTTGGCCTGTTTCCACCCACCTTTCCTGGCAAAGTTCATGGTGTAAATAGGTTGAACAAGCGGTCGTAAGCCTTCCTTTCCCCAGTCGCAGTCTTCAGTTCCCTTTAGGTGATACCTAGGCGTTCTCAAGATTGCGGTGAGATGAAACATCTCCATTGTGAGGTGTCCACCTACTTAATCGTGCCTAGTACAACACCAGAGGAGCCGCCCAGGTAACATTATTCAAACATACCCTAACCATGTCATCTAGCTCCTCTTGGTCTGGCAGAACGGCGGCTCTAGTCCACCGATCCTCCACATCTGTGACCCACCACACCCTGCCGTGAACAACGAGCCCAATAATCCTGTAGAGAAACTTGTATGAAAGATCTCCTTCTTTTGTCCATAACCCAAAGCCCATGCCCACCGCAAGTGAGGATGGGGATGCAGATCGACTGCCACAGACAGGATAAAAACTGTGCCGTTTCAAGTTTCATGTAAAGCAAGGGATGACAGTGCAAGACATGGCAGGGAGCAACGTGGAAGCAATGTGAGAAGAACAACTGGGGTGTGGCAGTCGGGGGGAGAAGCCATGCAAAAGAGGGAGTGACTGTGATTTTCCACTGCAGGAAAGCGAAGCAGAGACCCTGTGACTCACAGCATAGCCTCGCTTACAGCACTGACAAAAAACTGACCACAGCAGCTCCGTGCGCATGCGCGAGTGAACACACACGCACGCACGCACGCACGCACACACACACACATACACATACACATAACCATTCACTCAAGCAAATTTGCACACATTAAACACAGGTGGGCCTTGGAGAAAACAGCTGGTACTAGGCAACCTAAAAAATAAGATAATATTATAAAAGAACAGCATTGCCAGTAGAACATATCTGAACCAAACCTGTCAGCCAACTGACAGTTAGAAGACAAAGAAAACAAAACTGCAGGAGAAAAGGTATGATTATAAAATACAGGCTGTTGCAGTTTGGCAGGAAGTGAACTGTAGCCCAGGGCTACATTGGATGGGTACCTCCCAGGACTACCTTTGTGGAAGTCAATGAAGAAAAGCCACCTCTAATCCAGAACTCAGAAGTGGAACATGGGGGCCTATGCTGCTACCACCACTATCTCTCCCCCTAGCAGTGTTATTCCAACGTTTAAAGAACACACTGTAATGTAGGGCAGTGTGGTTCCTCTGAGTTTTGACTTTTTTATGCTGCTTGGCACTGCTCTGCTTCACTGCTGGTGTTTCTCCTTTTTGTGTACCCTTGAGATTAATAAAACCAAGATTCTGTTTGAACACTGCAGTTTGTCTGGTCTGTCCTGTTTGAGGCTCAATGCACTCTACAAACAGCCACGCCTTGGGCACAACAGATCCACCGTGCAGAACAGCCAACAAATTATGTCGAACTAACAGCATTTTTGTGTGTATAAGCACACGATGATGTGCAGATTGGGCCATAATACGACTGTTAGGTAACCTTGCTTAGCAGAATGGATTAGGAAATAGCAGCTAACAAATGATCTGATACGCTGAGGCTTTGGTTCTGAAACTGTCACCGATTATACAAAGCTAAAATTGTTTAAATAAAGAGGGAACTGACATTCTTTGTACTTTTCAGTATTAAAGCTTGGGATTTATTTGTCACTGCCTGAACATGCTTAGTCAACGGTGGAGCTCAGACAAAGAACCACAGAACCAGAATTCTGATTTGGGAAACCAAAAACACAGCAAACAAAAAAGTGACATATAAAACATAGGGCAGATAACATTTCCGGCGATGGAATAATTTTTCTGAACATCTGCTTTTGATACTCCAAATCTTTTGCTTCCCTTTAACGCTTTTCTGCTGGAATGCCGAGGAGCTTAAAAATTGTTTAAGTGAAGACGCTGACAGGCAAGTCATAAAACATAGCAGAGAAAGTAGGATTTTGTCGACCAGGAGCACTAAAACATGATATTTTTGCAACTGCCAGGTGAAGACGTGTTGCCATGGTAATGTACCGTAGGTTTATATCTTGAGGATAACCATGCGTTTTGGAGTTACAGATCTGCATGCATGTGCTGAGAGAACCATAATCCAGATTTAGAGCAGTGAACGCTAAAGGTCTTTGTTTTAGATGCACTCTATGGCCAAAAGTACGTGGACACCTGAGCACACCCCGATACGTGCTGGCTGAACATTCATTTCCAAACCCATGGGCATTAATATGGAGTGCCTCCTTTGCTGCTACAACTGCCTCCAGTATTCTGCAAAGGCTTTTCATCAGATTTTTTGAGTGCAGCTGTGGGATTTTGTGCCCGTTCGGCCACAAGGACAACAGTTAGGTCGGGCACCGATGCTGGCCGAGAAGGCCCGGCTCAAAGCCGGAAGTTCGATTCATCCCAAAGGTGTTCGGTGGAGCTGAGGTCAGGGCTTTGTGCAGCCACTGAAGTTCTTCCATACAAACCTGGGCAAACCCTGTGTTTATGGAGCTTCCTTTGTGCACAGGGGTGCAGTCATGCGGGAGCACAAAAGGAGCTTCCTCAAACTGTGGTCACAAAGCTGAAAGCACACAGTTGTCTAGAATATGTTTGTATGCTGTGTGGGTGCGGCTCAAACAGCTCCACATGCTTTTGGCCACATTCAGTAACGTACGTTAGAAAATGAGTTCCACGCTTCGCAGCAGCAATGGTGTGATTCCCTGCAATCCGTCATCCTTCAACTACTGCAAGCAACCTGCCACCCAGGCTGACCAGCCCTTTAGATCACTGCTCACAGTCAGCAGGTTTTGAAAAATAAATCATACAATCGGCCCTGCAAAGGCAGCAGAAAGAGGTTTCCAGTGCAATAAAACTTTTTGAAACAACCCAAAACACCAAAACAAAGCAGCAGTTGGCAGCTAAACATTTCCAGAACGCGTATTCCTCCACTCCTTCTTTCATTCCCAAGAGGGGTAACACACGGTGGAAGCACAAAGGCCTGCAATGGGTGCCCGGTGCATCAGTTGTGGCCAGTTTTCTTCTCAAAGTAAATCAAGCAAAATCAAAGCTCTCAAAAATGTCATTATTATTTAAAAAAGAATTCTTAATGTGACTTGTTATTAAAATGAACGGCAAAGTGAGGAAAGTATGTAAGATAAAATGAGTCATTCTGAGTCACAAGACGGTTGCCCATTTTGCTTGGTGAAAGAAACCGCTGTTTGTGGAGATGCTGTGAGAAGTCATCCCATTAAAGAGCGGTGGTGCTCATGGCTGTGTGGCTGAGCGCTTTTGTTGCTTCTCGTGCTTTGTTGTTTTGGAAACTGGAAAACAAACAGCAGAAATCTCACCAGCAAAACGCTGGGCAGAAATAGAATGCGGAGTTAGTCAGATGGCACACTGCTGGTCTGCCTTCATCTTTATCTGTTTACTACTGAGTGAAAAGCACGAATGCAAAGCAAGCGGTTGCTGGGCAGTCCTCGCAAGTTGAGAAACACATAGCTCCATTACAACGTTTAAGCTCATGTTTGTTCTGTCGGCAAGGGGGTGAAGCAAAAAACAACCGTGTGGTTCGGCAGTCACTATCCGAGCCTGCAAACTCTCTCTCTCTCACTCACACACACGCGTGCACACACACACACAAGTGAAGTTCTGTTCCAGTGACTCACTATTCCTGTTATGCAATGAACAACCCTTGGGGAAAACACTGAATCCATGCCACGCCTTGCTCACTCTTTCTCTTAACAGACAATTTGGGCTACAGTTAAAATAAAATAAAATAAAAAAAGAGTGTCAGTAATACCGATGATGGTGGTCATACAGCAGGGCACAGACAAAACCACACTTAAAGCAACTTAAAGGCCTGCAAAAAGCTGCGAGTTAGGATCACACACCAAATTTACACACAGTTTAGTGTCCAAATTTGTATGTCTGCCTAAAGCGAGAACATTTCTCAATCTCATGTACACAAGTACAAGGCCCAAACCCCAGCAGGCACAGAAGGCTGCAGGAATGACAGCTTCACCGAATAAGCAGCCGTGCACGCTAACAAAACCAGACGTTTTCTGCTGTGCGAACGTAGAAATGAGCTGTAGGATTAGGATGTTTCATTTGTAATTTTTGACATAACCATTTCCTTTTTTAGCACTTCGGCAAACTACACAATCCTTCCACGGCTGTGCAGTAACGCTGTCTTCACATGTAGCCGACTTCCTGACTCCCGAACTCTTGGAAAAAACAAAACACAAACTGCCTTGAAAAAATGTAGAACTAATACTGGTCAAAATGGCAGAACTAAACTATAAAGATTTATTGTCAGGGTGCATACAAAGAGTCATAATAATTTTTCCAGTCCAGCTAGAATGAAATGGACTTGTTTCTCCTGCATTATCGTCTTTGCTGTTTTGTTTTGTCCCTTTTTAATACACAGCTGAAGTTAATATTTCACTCATTGGCAAGAAAGTTAGACTTGCAACATTTCTACAGGAGAATGCACGTCCAACGCCAGCCAAACATGACTTTGTCACGGGCAGCATTTGTTAATCCGCCTTCATGCCACCCCTCACAGGCAGAGGTGTGTTTGTGCCGTATACACTCACGCTGGCACAGGGTGAGAACGCTATCTTGGCGTGATGTGTACACCTGGCACAGTAAGGACTATTTTTTTGAGAGTTGAAGGAATGAGGGGAACTCACATGGAGGAGGGAGTGAATAGCAGGGCTGAGAAAATGAGGTAGGAGGGAGGGAGCAGCACGGTAGGTGGTGTATAAGACAGCCTGCACATCCCTCCCTCCTCACTCTGTTCCCTTCTCGCTCTCCAACTTCATCTTCTCGGACCGCTTCGCACGACTCGGTGAGCACAAAGAAAACTTTCGCTTAAGATGTTTTAGAGTTGTTCTGCAGTTCTCCAAGACACCTTTCAGGGCAACTCTCTCATGAATTTCTCGTCATTCCTCTTGCTTGCAGTTGCTGTAGAATTGTGTTGCCTGCCATAGTTGTACTTTTATTGCATTTTTATTCATTCATATATGCAAGAAAAAAGTTCTGTGTTGTTTTGGGCTTGTTTTTCCTTCTCACTCCATTGTAAAGGGTAGCGTTTCTTATGTCATATTTCCATAATTTGGCCGTCTTCCATATTTTTATTGCGTACAGGCAATGTGTGTAGCGCAAGGGTTGTTTGTGTGTTTGCGTATTTTTTAGCAGAGACACACCCAGGCATAGGGTGCTCTACATATCTTTCTCCAGAAGTTTAAGTACCCTCCTCCCCTTTCCGCACACACTTTTATCCCTGCCTTCCGCTACCACCCACACTCATCCGTTTCCTCTCCTTCCTCCTGCACTGATCCCTTGCTTATCCTTGCTCTTCTTCTCTGTGATCACCGAAACTGCAAACCTTTAACTTCCAAACAAGGCATCAGAAGAAATGGCGTGTGCTTCCTTTGCAGTGAGATATGTACACACTTTAATAAAACTGTGATTTTTGAATATTTTGGAGAAGATGTGCATTACAAACAATTGTAATCGTCGTGCCATGTGAGCGCCAGTAAGGAAAAAGTAACATCCTAGGGGCTCCCACATTTGCCACCACAAGTTTTCTGAGAAGTCACGAGACTAAAGAGAAGTCTGATGTGGAGCATTGTGGTGAAAAAGTTGAAAAAATGATGCGCAAGTTTGGAGATCTGGACAAAGACATGAAAGGTTTCAGAAATATTCTGATAGCAAGAATATTACTCCATAAAAGTATGGAGAAGTGAACCCTGACCTCTAAACCCTTTCTTTCTTGCCCCCAACCCTTTCACTCACTTTATTAAATCTATATTTGTTATTGTTTGGTGGCGTTTAGCCCGCTGGCTGGGTTGCTTTAACTACTTGAACCAAAAGTTATGCCTCTCCTCCCCACATTTATCCACTGACTCCGCCTTTGCCCTCCAGGCTTACCTTTGTATTTCGTGTGGAGCATGCAAAAAACCTGACATCAGGACACCGCAGCTCACAAACTTTTGGTGCGATTCAGAGAGGAAGTCAATGAGTGTGTTTGCGGCTCATCATTTTACAGTTGAAACGTAAATAAATAATATAGCCAAGTCCGATTTCCCTGCGCCACCTGCCATTTCTAAGACTGCAAATATGCCTTACCTGAGAATTCCCTCGCAAATACCAATCGCATTTTCACTGCTGCTCTCCAATTATTCCATCAATACTACATTTTAACACATTGCTTGTCAAGTCAGTCTTAGCTCTCATTTCTTCCCTTTACACAGATTGCAATGTCTTCTGTTATTCTAAGTTTTCATATGCAGCGTAACCTGGTAGTGACCCACTGAACACTGTGTGTCAAATTATACCACAAAATGTTCATTTGGACTGCAGCAATGTTTTCCAGAGTTCAAAAGTGTCATGCAGAGTGGTCCTGAACTTGTTTTTCTTTCCCAGCTACCATGTGTGAAAAAAAAGGACCTGGAATCATGGAAGCAATGGCGATACTTATGCAGTGCTTCGATAAGTATGCGGGGAAGGATGGCGACAAAGGAACCCTCTCCAAAGGCGAGATGAAGGACATGCTGCAGCAGGAGATGCATTGCTCTGTGGATGTGAGACACCATTATTGTACCTTTCCATTTTTATTACATTTGTGAAAATATTAACAGATTTAGCTTAGCTTCTGTAAATCAAACAGTGGATGTGTATACTAATGCATGTACTAACTGATCATACTGACATTCCACACCGTGCAATGTGACCATTGTTATCTCCATCTTTGTGCATGAAACAGAATCCTGAAGTGGACAAAATGTTCAAGTCTCTGGATGCTGATTCTAGTGGGACAGTGGATTTCACAGAGTTCTGTGTCTTTGTTGCCTCCCTCTGCTGCATGTTACATGAAGGCATGCCCAAGGGCAAAAAGTGATGTTTCTGCATTATTGGTGCCACAGCACACTGGTGGGAATAGTTGGTCAGACACAGCAACAAAGACACCACACACACACACTCACACAGAACACATTAGCGAAGGAAAACTAAAAAAACACACCTAGATAATGAAACACAAGTTTCAAAAAGAATCAAAGAATTTTATTTGTCACATACACGGTTACCAACTGTCAGTAAAACTGCTTTGATGTGCTTCTGAACATCTGCTTCTGTGTTGTGTTTTATTTTGTGTTGTGTGATGTTAGCATGGGAGACGAGTACAGCATTTGTCCAGATGGACAGCAGCCGAGCGCTTCGTGTCCTGTGGCTGACATCTGATTTTACTGTCTTCATTATAACAGACTGCACATTAAAATAAGCATTAAGGGGTGCATGGCACATCACTCAGATAACTAGCAAAAATTATTTTGGCAAAAAGTTTTATTTGTGCACCTCATGTACATGCAATATATTTGATTCATTGATTAAAACAGGAAAACAAAGGAAAATTTTTCAGAAAGTTCTAGGTGGATATAAAAGGCATTGCTTTAGTGTGAGAAGGAACATTTCTTGCTGTTACTCACAGGATCCACAGAACTTATGGTGTGTACATAAGTTTATCACCGGGATTGAGCTGAGTGTGTCGAGTACCATTGCATTTACTGTTTAATGTGACCATAATGAATATTTTACATCATACTAAAGACAGCTTTGCATTTCTACACGACTACAGTAAGCAAAAAATTACAAGGATACATAAGCTGAAAAGACAGAAGAATCAGAATCAGATTTATTGGCCGAGTATCCTTACACAATCAGAGAATTTGACTTCAGTTTCCAATGGCTCTCAGTGCACGTAAGAGAATGTGATATGCATACATACATACATAAAAACACGTGCAAAAGATTCATGACTGTGCCGGAGAATAAGAACAAATATTATAAGGCAGGAATACATATTATAAGCCATAAATATTATGAATATAATAAATATTATAACATTAGCAAAAAAGCCAGAAATCTCGCAGATGACTATTTACAGGCTATAAAAAAGTAAGAGTACGTTTCAAAACGACAGAATAAATGCTTTAAGTTAATGAAGTGATCACATTTTGTTCACACACGCAACACCCCACACCGCTCCAACTCTAAACTATCCTTTTCATGACGTCTGCTGCAGAGATCAAGCACAAAATATTCTGTTTGAAAAAGTTTGAAGGTCATCAGCACAGGAGATGGAAGGCCAGTTGTTAAGATTTCTAAGTACAGGGGTGGGAGGGGAGGGGGCACAGGAAACATGGTTTAAATAGATAAATAGAAATAGATAAAGAGGAATAATCTCTAGCCTGTGCTAGAACAGTCATAAACACGTGAGTCACACAACTGTGCCACAAAAGCAGGAATTTGGGTGGAGACGACTGCCCATAAAAACTTGTCTTGTCTGCTTGTCTGCTCTGGCGGAGAGCTAAACCAACTCACACAAGACGTTTAGGCGTTTTACCAATAACTAAAGTTATAATAAAGCTGTTATAATTATTAGCAGACTTGATGTGTTGGTTTTGATAAGTTCTACACTTTTGCTTATGTTTATTATAGCAATAAAGTTTTCTACCACAAACTTCAAAGATGATCATTGTCACAGAGCGTGGACACAATTTGCAGTGAGCAGGACCGGTCACTCCAGTTCCGGCTCATTCCAGTTCTTAAAAGAGAGCAACTCTTCCTCCTCTCTGCAGAATCCCAAACAGGGTTTGTTTCTGGTAACCCTGCTCCCGAATTGCTCCGCTTCCTGCGGTCCTGCATCTTTTCCCTATTTCCCAAGTCCTCAGCCCTCCACATCTCTAGACCTCCTTGGCTCTCTCCTCCCCAGGTCCTCCCCACAGCCTGTTGGTTGTTTCCAGAAAGTCCCCGCACTCGAGTTCATTGGTCTCTGCAGCATCTATCCATCACCTAAAGCGCTGATTCACTGCAAATAAATCACTACGTTTGAGCTCGCAGATACTGGGTAGACTGGCATTGTCTGAGTTACAAGAATTAACCTTCAGCTGGAGTTTCATTTCATTTCAGTGCCACACAACATTCACATTTATCCATTTAGCGGACACTTTCACCCAAAGAGACTTACATTGATTATTATGTAACATTCAGCTGCCACATTTAGCGATAGAACACTTGGGTTTCTGGTCCAAGCTTATAGCCAGCATGGATTCTCTTGGAAAAAAGCCGAAAGCTTGATAATGGTGACAACAATTCACA
Source organism: Heterotis niloticus (assembly GCA_018136845.1). Taxonomy (NCBI): domain Eukaryota; kingdom Metazoa; phylum Chordata; class Actinopteri; order Osteoglossiformes; family Osteoglossidae; genus Heterotis; species Heterotis niloticus. The sequence continues at coordinate 973,898 of CM030896.1, forward strand.
ATGTAACACACACACACACACACACACACACACACACACACACACACACACACACACACACACACACACAGTGCAATTTACAGTTACCAATCCCTCGACGCACAAAATTTGGGCACCAGAAGAAAACTGGTGCTTTGTTAAGGATATGAAGAGCTGGTAGACAACCACAGTGTTGCAGAGCCATTTAATGAGACACTTTGCTAAACATCACAATACACGAAAAGACTCCTTACTCTCCTATAGTACGACAGCTGCATTCTGAGAAGCCCCCTGTTATGCAAAATCGTGCAAGAAAAAATAAAAAATGAGAAACAGAGTTAGGGGCAGACCACTTGAGAATGAAAACTTTTTTCTTTTTTGGTCTCAGCTAGGAATCTGAGGTTGAGGGTGCAGCATTCTTCCTTAGAACGTTCTTCTCACTTGTGCAACTCATTTTTTGGGGAGAGAAACCACACTTAAGCAAAAATATCACCAAAAACGAGGAGAGAGGCCCATGCAGCAAGTGGCTCAGGAAAATCAAAGCCATCGTTCCTCTATTTATCCAGAATATACAAGCCAATTTTTGTTGTAACTAAAGGCGATTGAAGCAGGACACGAATTGAAATGAGCATCAGATAGGGAAGGTAATGGACAATACACCTCCTTCCCTTCCTTCTCATCTTCTCATTGCAACCTATAACTTTGTCAACCCCACCTTTCATATTTTCTTTAATAACCAGGTTGGCTGTGTCTACACCACCTGTGCAAGACAATCCTAAACCAAACACTCCACTCCTATTCACATGTTACACGTAGGCAGGTGGGGTCTTTCCATAAACTGTGCCTGTAAATTGTTTTTTATCTACTCAACTCCAACGTAGTGCAATCCAGTTTAGGCCCTCCATTCATTGATCTAACAGCTTTGGCTAAATCCTTAACCACATACCTAACTGTATCCCAAGTTCTTATCTCTCCTTATGCACTGCATGCCTTTAAAAACTGGGTAAGTTCTCATCCTTGGGCCTTAAGCTGTTCATCGCCAACTCTCTTGGTGTAAATACTGGGTTTTAGACATTTTCCCCTGCTTATAGCCACCCCACCCTGAGTGTGCCTGATCTTGGAAACAAAACACAGGAAGACCTGGCCACCGCTTGGATGGAAAACCACCTGGGAGTACCCAGTGCTGTAACTTTTCTCTTCCACCAGGGGTGCTTGTTAACAGTAATATGTGCACATCCATCAACCACACAAAAGCGCCTCAAGATCGCAGTGAATCAAACTGCAGACATAAAAAAATAAAACATACATCAGATCACAATTAGATCCCTTGTGTAAAATATCAGCAGTTGTCCATCATTTGCATGTGTCAACAACAGTACAGGCAGCAAAGCATTACAACACAACAAATAAACAACAGCCCCCTTTAAAAATTAAACTACCAAACATTGCCAAGGTAAAATACTGAATAGATCAAGAAGTAAAACTCTTCCAACAACCAAGTCCCATTATCCCCACATTTCTGTATGACTCTGGAGTCCTGGGACAACCGTTTAGCCTGGGTTGAAGGTGATAACAGTCCCAAATTACCCAACCGACAGTCGTTCATCCAAATGGGGGGGGGGGCAATTCTCAGCCTTCCTGTGCATCACTTGCTGAATTACTGCCCCCTTCCTGTATTTCTCCGTCCTCCTGCTTAGGAAGCTAACAGGAACCTAATTTAGAAACCCACTTCCCATCATCGTTCACAGGAGACTCCTCCTCACTCTGGAGTGCAGCAACCTCAACCTATCCATAGCCATACCACCCTGAAAGTGGCCAATGTTATCTGATCTCAGCACAATGCAAATGGAAGTGCAGGAGAGCCCGATTGAGCTTCGGATCAATGCAAACCTGCAGCTTAGCCAGCTTCTTATCAGTAACCATGCTACTGATCCAGTAAGTACGTGCACTCACTGAGCAATATGTCCATCAGCCTCATGTTGGTGAAGCTGTACTTTCAGCTCAGCTTTCATTGCCACTGGAATGTTTCTGAGTACACACTGTACAGACTTGACTGACACCCAGTTCAAAATGGACCTCTGCCAGCACAGATTCTGCAGCTGCCTTAAACCATGTCATGGCAAATCTTGAGTAGCTCTCTCTGCTTAAAGGGGTACCTGGTGCCCCACTGTCAATGGCACGGAGGTATGCCAGGGTGGTGAACTGAATAAGCAATAGGCATAAAGGCTGCTGGTTTGTTTCTACAATATCAAACTCCGGTTTGCGTCTCCAAGTGCAATTATGAGCTGCCTAGAATACTTTCATTTCCGTGCTTCTTGCAAGGAGCTGGACTTCGGAAGCAACACAAGTCGTGTCTCAACTACACACGTGGATCTGACTTTTCCTGACTGTCAGTGTTATTTTGTTGAAAATCGTGATCGTAACGTTTTCGGGTGCATCTTCAGGAAGGCGGATGATCTCTAGGTTGCACTCTGTTTTGAGAGTGATCGGGTTTGCCCTGTCGTGCAGGCACATCATGGAAAATGGAAGCGACCAGAAACTGAAGTGAAGCACAGTGTAATGAGGAATAAATGCTGGGGAACGCGAGAAGGAGCGACGGGGATGCGCTGCGTAGTCACTGAAAGACGGCAACCGGCAGCCGAATGTAGCGCGTGTGCACCTGATCTCTATTTTGGATTGGTTATACCATCACGGTGGAGATGGTTCATCCGGGGTGAGGCTCCGCCATCGCACTCCCCAAATGCGGACATCTTGACCGCCTCAGATTAGTTTTGCCTGCCTGATATTGCAAATGCACACTTTGTGTTACCAAAGCAGTCCAACAACAATGCAACAGCAAGGTGTGTGTGCGTGTGTGAGTGGGCGCAGTCACGCCTCATTCCTCGTTTCCCGCCACTTCCACGCCAGAGCGTCTAGAATGCTTGCGAACCCTTGCGATCGGTGTCTGCGTCATTTCCGGTAGTGGCGTGGGTGGGGCTGCGTTCGCGTGCTTCTCTGGTCTCCCGGTGACGCAGATGGAAGAAAGTGTTTTGGCGACACCTACCAGCCGTCATGGGTATTGCACTGTGGTCCATAAACTCCCAACACTCAGTTAAGACCATCAATGGCTCCAAACACACCGCCTCCGCCGTGACCTCAGGTCAGCGCCGAACTACCCCCTGTTTAATAGCTGCTAACAGACAAATTGAGTTATTCATATATTTATTTATATACAGATATATACATCCATCCAGATGTAGGGAAAAGGGAGTGAAGACCATCCTATTTGCTCAAACTCTCAGGTTTGTGCTCATTATGCTTAAATGTGCATTTTGCTCTCGGGCTATAGCTCAAGGTTCACTTTGTTATCATTCTACTGTGTAGATGTACAAGTAAGAACGAAATGTAGCATCTAGTAGACTACGGTGCACAACACACTAAACAAACACAAAAGATAATATGGACAAATAAACAGGTAAATACACTGCCCGGGCAACAAAAAAAAAAGGTACCACCTGGATTTAAGTTAGTGTTATGACGTGGGGTTGTTTCAGCTGGTCAGATCTAGGTTCAGCAATGTTATGTGCCCCAAAAATGAGCTCAGCTGACTACCTGAATGAGCAGGTTTTTCCATCCATGAATGGATTTTTCTGATGGCACAGGCATATTCCAAGATGCAATGCCCGGATTTACGCAGCAGTCCGACCCTCTCACCATCAATATGAGATCTTGGCTAAAAATTAATGCAACTTTGATCGGAAACAAATGTTGCGACATTGCATCAACTTATCGAAGCCATTCCACGGTGAATGTGTGCCGTAATGAAAGCTAAATGCGGTTCAAAGAAATATTAAAGTGTGTCAATTTTTTTTAGGCTGGCCATTGTGGATAACATATGGTTGGTTGTTAGATAAATGAACAGATATGACGATGATAATTGGCTAAATAAAATAAATAAATGAATGGAAAAGAAAAAAATCTGTGCGATGATGAAGGTGATGCTGTGAGAGGTGGTCATTGGCGTTGGCAGCCCACAGAGGAGTCGATTTCCAAGGCTGGTGGCATTGGCCCACAAGCTGTGATCAAGGCTTCAGTATGACAAAAGAAGAATGATACAAATCAGAAGGTAACAAACAAGAAGGCAAAGAAAAAGAGCAAATAATGATTTGATGAAGCCCCGTGCTTCATCCTAGCATGCTACCATGCTTGCTTTTCTTGCCATGGAAATATTGACTCGGTTTCTTGCTTATTTGTGTGGAGTTTGTGTTGTAGCCTTTAATAGCTATTTTTCTGTAGCTGCCTGTAAGTGCGGACTTGTGATTATATGAACTCATTCATGTTGGCTTTTTTTAACTGACGAACCAGCAGTTCAAGACCCGAACCCACAATACCCGCCCAGTGTGGCCTCTTTCGGAAACCGCTTATCTGTCATGTGCTACTTTACAAATTCAAATATTGGCACCGATTCTTGGATCCTTTTTGTAACCAGTGCATGTTACCACCAGGCTTTAAGCTTAATACATTTGCATAGTTGCTTGTGTAACTTCCATATAGTTTAAATGTGAAATATGAAACATTTTATTCACTGCAAGAGTTTCTGTTGGTAGCGAGGCTATAATGAGATAAGAACTGTAGAGTTCTGAGTCTATTCTACTTTTTTATTGCATTTTTAGTATCAAACTGAGCACCATCTAGTGAATTTTTCGAGTTTTGCAGTGTGTGCCAGTAAAAACTCTTCTGGAGCAACTTCAGCAGACAGATTTTTGATAAAAGCTTTATTCCTTTTCACCCCATGCATGACAGTGTGCATTAAAAATACAATCCATTCCCGATATACCATCCAGGATCCACGGTCCAAAAAGTGTCCACAAGAATCTCAGTGTAAAAGGCAACCTTGGCCTCTGATGGGCACTAAGCTCACAATGTGTCCCCGGAGAACCTTGCTCGAGGTGGCCGTGCTGGGCTGTAGACAACCTGCTCTCCCAGAATAATTTCTCAAGATGTTCTCTTAGTCTACTTTCTCACTGCACACAGATTTGCCTCCTTCCCCTTTACTTGACTCCGAGGGGAAAGTATGATCCTGTAAGGTAGCAGTTATGTTCATGAAGGCAGAAGAGGGAGGGAAATGTCTGATGTTTCAGCAAAAAATTGACTGCTCTTTCTTCTCCCAGTAGGTTTGCCCGTTGTTGAGGATGATGTCATGTCTGAGTCAGGTCTTTAACCACCTGCGGCTTTCCTTCCCATTCTGACAGTTGAAAGCGGAATGGAACAACTTTCGGCCCAGGACTGAGAACTAATGCAGTTTTTACAGCCACATAGCGCACAAGGAGAGAGTAGGACTTCGACTGAAGTTGGGTTTGTGGTTAAGGATTCGCTCAAAGCTGAACAGTCACCGGAGTTTAACTGCACTATGTGAGAGACAAAGTTAAAGAAAGGATGTACAGATACAGCTTAGCAAAAAAATCCCACCTGACTTCATGTAATTTACTTAAGTGATGTCTTTTTCAGTTGGGGCTGTTGAAACAAAAAAATAAGACTGACATCACAAAGAAAGGGGTTACCATAACACAGAGGCGAAATTTAAAGCCTTTTTTCTTTTTTGGGTGACAGATTTACAGTAAAGTGGAAATGACAGGTTAGAATTAGGGCCAGACATCTAAAGAGAGTTTTTGTGAATTTAATGTTACTATCAGATGGGGATTAGTTTTGTATTTATGTGCATTTCATGGGTTTTGAAGTAAGGAGAGGCTTACAGCACCTTGGGGATGGTTTAAAGTCCAATGAGTGCCACTTGGTTTGTCTTTGATTTCATTTGTTTGCTTTAATGTTGCATTGATTTTACATTATGCTTTTCCTTTTATAACACAGCACTCTCATCCTCTGCATTATTTCCCCCATAAGTAATGCCTGAACATCAGTTAACTTTTATAGCCATCATAGCACCTGTGTATGAACCCTAAGTTGTAACTGATGTGTGTGCAAAAAATGCATCCATCGGGTGGTTAAATTTTGTAACACCGTATTTGGCCGAATATAAGATGATCCTAATTATAAGACGACCCCCACTTTTTCAGTACTCATTTTTGGAAAAAGGTTTTTGGAACAAAATATCTTACTTTAGAAAGAAAAATAATGTTTACTCATATTTACCATAGTTGCGTGTTTGGACTCGCCACCTTCGAACATGACTTTCTGTAACTTTATATGTCTTGACTGCTTAAGAGCTATTTGACACCTCTGCCTCATTGATCAGCGTTATCTTAAAATTGGCACCACATTTCCTCTTTTCCAGACCATCTTGGGGTTTCGCCATCTTTCGCACTCACTCACTCCACTTGATCATATCTGTGGATAATTGATGCCAGTGGATAAGTGATGCTACCGACTGGTGTTGTACAGTGTTTGCCCTTTATAGGCCCAGTCCTCAAATACAAGACACCCGCATCTTTTTTTAGGTGTAATTGCCAAAAAAATACATCTTTTATTTGGGCTGGTATGGTATTTTGTAATAGTGGTGAAATATTATTAAGGGCTTTATTTTGAAGTTTGTTGAGTTACTGTGCATTATTGTATGACCAATTGCTAGTGTAAGATTTAAACAGAAAGCAGTACCTTTATCGAAATACTATGATTCGAAAGTTTTAATGTATACTTATCCTTCCAGTTGCATTAACTGCTTCTTCTGGTCAGGGTCACAGCTGTCCAGAGCATATCCTGGAATCACTGGGCACAAAGCAAGGAGGAGGTACACTCTCAGTGGGACACCAGCCCATCATAGGGTATCCACAAATACACACACATTTAGTTTGTAGCAGCCGATTAACTAGAAACATGGAACACTTGTCTTTGCACTGTAGGAGGAAACCCATATAGACATGGAGAACATGCAGATCTCACACAGACTAAGCTGGATTCAAAGCTACCTTACACCCAAACAGCTCAAGAACTATGAGGCAACAGTGTGTACCCATTTCACCACTGTGACATCCATAACTGTTACAATTCTTTTTCTTTTCTTTCTTTCTTCTATATTATGGGAACATTTAAATGGTTTAAATATTTGGAATTTTTACTTGGATGCACTTAAGCTATGTGGAAATCACCCACAGATGGTGGTATAAACATAAATGAAAAATACTATTGTATGAAAACTGCTATTGTATAGTGAAATATTAAACATAAATATGTTTATGTATTTTCTATTAGTTAATAAATAAAGAAAAAATGTAATGTACTGGAGCATTTGGAACGTGAGAAAGGAGAACATCAGTGGCTTCTTCTAGAGTGAAGGTCCTCTCAGCATTAAATGTGAGTTTTCCATCAGAGGGAGTGGCCCATGTCAAGTGGAAAGAATGCACAACAGCAGTCAGGCAGAAAATGTGGCTGTGGAAGATGGAGGTCCTTGCACTTCCTAGATAAGGTCTTGGTAGTAAAGTTAGACATTCTCCTAACAATGCTTATCTTGTACAGTTTCAAGATTTTCCTCTTAAATCTCTTTTTTCCACAGCTCTGCTATTGTATGGTGGCTACCCTGGAGCATCTGCTGCATTAATTTGTCCACCTCTGGTTACTATGTTCATTGCAAAATAGAAAGTTCTAAGTACATTACAGAATTTTACATAGAGTTATGATTGTGTGTCATTGCTAATTTCCAAATACAGTCTGACCTTGTCTGGATGCTTAAAATGTTGGTGGTTTATTCTACTGGCACACTTACACTTAATAGAATAGAATAGAATAAACCTTTATTATCCATGAATGAGAAATTTAGGTGTTACAGAGCTCTTATGACAAAGGGAACATAAATAAGTTATAAATAAATTAACCAGTTAGACTGCGTTGTGTAGTCTGACAGCTGCTGGTAAGAATGACCTGCGGTAGCGCTCCTTCCTACACTGTGGATGTAAGAGTCTGCTGCTGAATGAGCTACCCGGTGCTCGTACAGACTCATGTAGGGGGTGGGAGGTGTTGTCCATGATTGATGTCAGCTTGGACAACATCCTCTCCTCCCCAGCCTGCTCGATGGACTTCAGCGAACAGCCCAGGACAGAGCTGGCCCTCTTGACCAGTCTGTTGAGTTTCCCCCTGTCCCTCTCTGCAATTCCACCACACCAGCAGACCACAGCATAAAGAATAGCAGACGCTACCACAGTGTCATAGAAGATCCTTAAAAGAGTCCTGTTAACCCCAAAGCACCTCAGTCGCCTTAACAGGTGAAGGCGACTTAGACCCTTTTTATAAAGTATATCCGTGTTTGTGGACCAATCCAGTTTATTGTTGAGGTGAACACCCAGGTATTTGTACTCCTCCACCGTTTCAATGGACAAACCCTGGATGGTCACTGCCGTAATAGGAGGTGACTTCTTGCTGAAGTCAATCACCAGCTCCTTCGTCTTGCTGGCATTGATGCGAAGATGGTTCTTTTCGCACCAGCTGACAAAGTCATTGATGATCCCCCTGTATTCCAGTTCGTTCCCCTCTGACACCCGACCAACAATGGCAGTGTCGTCCGAGAACTTCTGGAGATGGCAAGTGTCTGTGTTGTATCTGAGGTCCGCAGTGTAAACGCTAAGCTAACTGTGTTCTTTATACATGCAGGTCATAAAGTAGCTGATGACAGTTGCATAAGCTGCCAACCAACAGCCACTTTGGGATTCTGTAGGAGGTGCTACCATGGTGTCTAGTGGGGAGACAACCTGGGTGACATCCTACAGCGCAACATATCCACAACTAACCCTGATAGGTGCATAACAAGGCTCCTGCATATACTTCGAGAACTGCAGAAAGCAATGAGTTTTGGATGTGAGAGAACATTGTGCCGAAGTTGGCAGATGGCAGATACTTGCCTGGCACAGAGCAGATGCTGTGTTTGCTGTGGCATTTGGTGAATTTGTGGTCCAACACTAGGCTCAAGGCTGAGACTGTGCCAACCCCCTGCAACCACAGTGCATTATAAATCCACCCCAGCAGATTTCAATACCAGTCTGCTGAAAAGGAAAGGAATTCAGGTGATGCCCTTGAGTCAGAGCACCTGGACCCAAATTCAGTCAAAAAGGCTTTGCAAAAGGTTGCAGGAATTAAACTGATGTTATGTAAAAGGGAGGCTGCTGGGGATCAAGATCCTGCATAGGCATGGTTTGACCAGACACTGTGATTGCCCATAACCTGGGTGATGGATGGAGATGGAGACCATGAGCCAAGTATTTTGGAATTGTGGGTATGCATAGGTGGTCTGGTTGTTGCAGCTGAACCCTTTTCCAGGCAGACAGACAAGAAGATGATATTGATCTATGACAAGATTATGATTGAATGGTCCCCATAGTAAGCAAATACAGTTTTTTAGTAAGTTGATGCTTAATCTCACAAAATGAGAATTGTGGAGTACAAGACCCAACCTTGTCTGCAAGTCGAGCTGGGGCCTTGGGTTGTATTTTTACCCTTGTTGAGGTGTAACACTGAAACCATTTGTATGGATGCCTGTTTCAAGAAAGGCACCTCAGTACAGTATATTAGATTGAAACTTTTTTTAATTGAGTGTTCTTTTATAATAAACAGTGTTTTGTTATTTTATCCCTATAATGTGACAAGTTCTCTCTTCAGACCACAGTTTACAGCCAGTTTGCAGACCAGGGTTTATGTGGTGTAGTTTGTGACCTTTGTTCCTGGATGCGGTACAGTTAGCAGCAGCAGCATGGCAACTAACACTACTGACGCAACCTTGGTCAGACGTAAACCTGCAGCCTAGAGCAGAAGCCGCAGCTGAACAGTGTGAATCCACCTAACGGATGATATAGGAATAGGGGCTATGGGTTTGGAAAATTATATGCACTAAAGCAAAATTTCCCATTTTGTGAAGTTACATACCGTCACAATGAACAGGATCATACAGGAACAACAGTACCATAGAGACTCTCTTAGGCGAATTATCCACTTATTGTGCATAGTTAATGTATTTTGAAAATGGGTCTTTGGAAATTAATTTTCTATTTCTGGAAAGCTGATTGGTTGATATACAGTATAGTGTGTGCAAGAGACCAAATGGAAGGGGAGTAAGGCTAGGTGCATCGGAGGGGGGTTTAAACTGTTTTACCATGGTGTGGATGGGAGGAGAAGCGGGGTAGGGGTTATCTTGAAGGAACAGTATGTCAAGAGTGTCTTGGAGGTAAAGAGAGTGTCTGACAGAGTGATGGTTATGAAACTGGAAATTGATGGTGTGATGATGAATGTTGTTAGTGCATATGCCCCGCAAGTTGGGTGTGAGATGGATAAGAAAGAAGAATTCTGGAGTGATATGGATGAAGTGGTAAAGAGTGTACCCGAGGGAGAGAGAGTGGTGATTGGAGCGGATTTCAGTGGGCATGTTGGTGAAGGGAACAGAGGAGATGAAGAGGTGATGGGTAGGTATGGTGTCAAGGAGAGGAACGCAGAAGGTCAGATGATAGTGGACTTTGCAAAAAGGATGGACATGGCTGTGGTAAACACGTATTTTAAGAAGAGGGAGGAATACAGGGTGACGTACAAGAGTGGAAGAAGATGCACACAGGTGGATTATATCTTATGCAGGAGGGCCAGACTGAAGGAGATTGTAGACTGCAAAGTGGTGGCAGAGGAAAGCGTAGTTAGGCAGCATAGGATGGTGGTTTGTAGGATGACATTGGAGATCAAAAAGAGAAGGAGAGTGAGGGCAGAACCAAGGATCAAATGATGGAAGTTGAAAAAGGAAAACTATAAAGTGGAGTTCAGGGAGGAATTAAGTCAGGCATTGGGTGGCAGTGAAAAGTTACCAGTGACCTGGGCATCTACAGCAGAAGTGGTAAGGGAGACAGCTAGAAAGGTGCTTGGTGTGACATCTGGACAGAGGAAGGAGGACAAGGAAAACCTGGTGGTGGAATGAGGAAGTACAGGAGAGTAAACAGAGGAAGACGCTGGTGAAGAAGTGGGATAGACAGAGAGATGAAGAATGTAGACAGGAGTACAAGGGGATGAGGCGTAGAGCAAAGAGAGAGATGGCGAAGGCTAAAGAAAAGGCGTATGGTGAATTGTATGAGAGGTTGGACACTAAGGAGGGAGAAAAGGACCTGTACCGATTAGCTAGGCAGAGGGACCGAGCTGGGAAAGATGTGCAGCAGGTTATGGTGACAAAGGATAGCGATGGAAACGTACTCACAAGCGAGAAGAGTGTGTTGGGCAGATGGAAAGAATACTTTGAGGGGCTGATGAATGAAGAGAACGAGAGAGACAAGGTTGGATGATGTAGGGATTATGAATAAGGGAGTGCAATGGATTAGCAAGGAGGAAGTTAGGACAGCTATGAAGAGGATGAAGAATGGAAAAGCTGTTGGCCCAGATGACATACCTGTGGAAGCATGGAAGTGTTTAGGAGAGATGGCAGTGGAGTTTTTAACCAGATTGTTTAATGTAATCTTAGAAAGTGAGACGATGCCTGAAGAGTGGAGAAGAAGTGTACTGGTACCAATTTTTAAGAATAAGGGTGATGTGCAGAGCTGTAGTAACTACAGGGGGATAAAACTGATCAGCCACAGCATGAAGTTATGGGAAAGAGTAGTGGAAGCTGGGTTAAGAAGGGAGGTGACGATTAGTGAGCAGCAGTATGGCTTCATGCCGAGAAGGAGTACTACAGATGCGATGTTTGCTCTGAGGGTGCTGATGGAGAAGTACCGAGAAGGTAAGAAGGAGTTGCATTGTGTCTTCGTGAACTTAGAGAAAGCAAATGACAGGGTACCTAGAGAGGAGTTGTGGTATTGCATGAGGAAGTCGGGTGTGCCAGAGAAGTATGTAACAGTGGTACAGGATATGTACAAGGACAGTGTGACAGTCGTGAGGTCTGCGGTAGGAGTGACGGATGCTTTCAAGGTGGGGGTAGAATTACATCAAGGATCAGCTTTGAGTCCTTTCTTGTTTGCAATGGTAATGGACAGGTTGACAGATGAGATCAGACAGGAGTCACCGTGGACTACGATGCTTGCGGATGACATTGTGATCTGTAGCAAGAGTAGGGAGCAGGTTGAGGAGACCCTGGAGAGGTGGAGATATGCTCTAGAGAGAAGAGGAATGAAGGTCAGTAGGACTAAGACAGAATACATGTGCATAAATGAGAGGGAGGACAGAGGAATGGTAAGGATGCATGGAGTAGAGTTGACGAAGGTGGGTGAATTTAAATACTTGGGATCAACAGTTCAGAGTAATGGGAATGTGGAAGAGAGGTGAGGAAGAGAGTGCAGGCAGGGTGGAGCGGGTGGAGAAGAGTGTCAGGAGTGATTTGTGACAGAAGGGTACCAGCAAGAGTGAAAGGGAAGGTCTACAAGATGGTAGTGAGACCAGCTATGCTTTATGGGTTGGAGACGGTGGCACTGACCAAAAGACAAGAGGCAGAGCTAGAGGTGGCAGAGTTAAAGATGTTAAGATTTGCATTGGGTGTGATGAGGATGGACAGGATTGGAAATGAGTATATTAGAGGGGCAGCCCAGGTTAGACGGTTTGGAGACAAAGTCAGAGAGGCGAGATTGCGTTGGTTTGGACACGTGCAGAGGAGAGATGCTGGATATATCGGGAGAAGGATGCTAGGGATGGAGCTGCCAGGCAAGAGGAAGAGAGGAAGGCCTAAGAGGAGATTTATGGATGTGGTGAAGGAGGACATGCAGGTGGTGGGTGTGACGGAGAAAGATACAGAGGACAGGAAGAAGTGGAAACAATTGACCTCTAATGGGAGCGGCCAAAAGATGAAGAAGAAGATTTCTGGATAGCTGATTTTTGTCATTTGTTGTTATGAAATGATATCCTCTGTTGTTACTAAGTTTCTTGTTTAAACAAAGCAATTTGTTTTTAAAGATAATGTTTATGCCAAGTTAAATAACATAGTAGTAGAAAAAAAACCCTTTATACCGTAGCTGTATATCATTGCATATAAATGTCTTTGAATGACGACCTTCAGATTTATGGACGTATAATTTAATCTATGTGTTAAAATAGCGCGGCTGTGCAGTAAACTTCCAGAAATCCAGAAGAGGAAGCGACAGCAAGACGGAGTTTGCGCACTCCAGTTTGTGGCTTTCTCAACTACAATTCCCACAACGCTCCGCGCATCGGAATTTGCGTCTAACAAGAAGGAGACGGCGGAGAACGCAGAAAAGAAACGCGCCGGGGGGGTCTCGTGATGGTGGGGCGGTCTCGAGCCCTGTCGCGTTCACCCGTCGCGCGCTGGCGTCTTTAATGTCCCGCTGAAAAGCAGCAGAGCCGAGCGGAGCGGGAGAAAATAACGTTAAAAATGGCCGACATCGAAGGAGATCAAATTCGGGCGACTGCGCCTTCCCTGCTGCACCCGTCGTCTCGCAACGGCTCCGGCGGCGGTTCGGCGATCGGTACCGGAGGCCAGACAGCTACCACGGTGACGTCAGGCCCACGGCTGGTTCGGATTGTCAAGTCTGATTCGGGTTATGGCTTCAATGTTCGGGGACAAGTCAGCGAAGGAGGGCAGCTGCGGAGCATCAACGGGGAACTGTACGCGCCTCTTCAGCACGTCAGCGCCGTGTTACCGGGAGGGGCGGCTGACAGGGCTGGTATCTCCAAGGGCGACCGCATCCTAGAAGTGTAAGTTGGGCTAACGTGGCCATGTAAAGGATCCCCACCCGCAACCTCATGCCCAGTTAGCTGTAGAAGCTCGTTTTGCTTCACGGAGTGCAGAGCTTCCAAGCTGAAGCTGTTGGGTAACAGCAGCTTGCGGGCAGCAGCCAGTTGGCCTTCGCCTGGGGGAGAAACTCGGGACGCGTGGAGCACCGGCTAGCATTAGCGGACAGAACGCGCAGGCCGAAGCTGTGTGTTCTGTTCAAGGCGAGCAGTATGGCCACACTTGTGCACCGTACTGGCAGATGTTCTAAACGTATCTCAGCCGTTTACACGCCAACCTGTGCGACTGTTTCGTGGTGGTAAACATTGGGAAACGATTGGTTTTGTTGCGATAACTTGCTGCGCGCAGAGGACTTGACTGGGCAGTGAACGGAGTGACCGTGGTCCGGCAGAGCGACCTTCGGCTCACGGCTCCCGGCCGGCGGCTGCTCGGCCTCTCGCGCGCGCGTCCGCAGTGGCCGCGCCGTTCCCGAGGCTCCGGAGCGGGAGCGGGGGCGGGGGGCAGGGGGGGCGGTCTGCGGTCTTTTGAAATTCCGCACACGCACCGTCGCGGACGCGCACAGTGTAGCGCGCCGGTCCTTGCGGGCGAGTCCAAATCTCACGGCATAAACCGCACGGGGCTCCTCGTCCCAGCTGCTTTTACACGTTTGCGTGCGCGATGGCGTCGGTGGGAGCAGCACCCCATCCGTCGGTCGCCTCCAGTTCTCGTCGAAATGGCAGAATGCGAAACGCGGGCTGTTTTGACGGAAAAGAGGGGCAGCTGCGTGTTGCTGTTGTTGGCGCTGCGCTGTTGCTCATTCCAGTCACACGCGCGTGCTCGTCCGCGTTCCACGCCGGTCACGTGCCGGGCCGCCGCTAATGGCGCCGTGCGGGGAGGCCGGCGGTGGACGCGCCGCGTAGCCTCACGCGTTTCTCTGCACGAAATGGAGCTGTCCTCTCCATGTCCGCGCCCAGCTTCGTTCGGCTCTTTGGCGAGTTTGGGACGCGACGGGCTGCCTTGCTGGAAGTGGTCCCCCTCCCAAACATGTTGACGCTGTTGGCCTGCCGTGTGTGCAGGGGCCCGACACACAAGCACGTATGAAAACCATGTTGAGTATGAGTCTGTTTCGAGACTGGGAACTGTAAGACGTATAAGGAGAAGTGTACATTTTAAAGTGCTTGACAAACATCGAGTGGCTTAAGTACTATTTAATTTGATATTTTACTACTCTACTAAAGTGTTTAACAGCTGTCTAGAGTATTTTCCTTTTTTAACAGGTGGAAGCTGTGAGTTGTGAAAAGTTGTTACATTTATGTAATACAGCTGTAGATGAAATCTTCAACTTTCTCGGTTGTGTGCGTACTCGAGACGTATTCTTTCTCCAGGGAACAAATTCTTTAGCACAACTAAAGGTTGGTTAGTTTATGCTTTTAATATCTTAAAAACTTGGATAATTATTAAAGGTGTTTTTGGTGAAATGTCCAAATGAGGATAAGTTGATCTGGACATGTAATGATATAGCTCAACTACTACAAAAACCAGTAACAATATAAACTATTATAATCTCTGTTATATTGCTAATGGTATTATAGTTCATTTCCTGGTACAAAATCGGGTGATGGGTCCATTTATTCAAGGTGCCGAAATAAAGTCACGCGTTGTCATCAAACATAGTGGTGAGTGGTGATAACATGAGTTCTGCAGTTTTCCTTGGATGCACATTGAATTTCTTACTTCAACAAAAATACATTTTTAACAATGGTTCATTGAAGTCGCATCAGTTTTAGTTTATCTGTGCAGCTTGTTGTTTTACATCATCCTGGGTGAATGTTGACATTCAAACTTCTAAATATGTTGCTCCATAACTTGCTTGAAAATGTTGTTTTATTTAATTTTATTGCATATACATCTAATGCATAAAACTGAATGAAAATCTATGTTTTGATAAACATCTTGAATGAACATAGAAAGTTCCTGGTACATTAAGGGATTTTTATGGTTGTGTGTCCCTGCTTAACATATACCCACATATATGTACAGTATGTTCAAACATTACCTGATGCTTTTTTTTTTTGTCACTAATTTCCAGATAGTCTGACCTTGTCTGGATGCTTAAAATGTAGGTGGTTCATTCTACTGGCACGCTTACACTTAACGCTAAGCTAACTGTGTTCTTTACACACTGCAGGTCATAAAGTGTAGCTGATGACAGTTGCATAAGCTGCCAACCAGCAGCCACCTTGGGGTTCTGTAGGTGCTCCTGTGGTGTCTAGCGGAGAGACAGCCTGGGTGACATCCTACACTGCAACAAATCCACAACCGATCACAATAGGTGCATAACAAGGCTCAGTGTGGCACCTGCACATATACTTCTAGAACTGTAGAAAACGATGAGTGTTGGATGCGAGGGAACATTGTGCCAGAGTCGGCGGATGGCCGGTCCCTGCCTGGCACTCAGCAGTTAGTTCTAGAACGCAGTCTGCGCTCAGAACCTCAGCAGGCATGAGGACATCTTTTGTTCCTATGCTGATGGTGCCCAGTGCCCCCACCCACGGACTGATAATGCTGTCTCTGTGAGCGCTGATGTACTCGAGCCTTTGATGCGATCCCTTTTCATAATCAATACTCTCAGTCATAGGAGACAAGTTCTCTGCTTCACCACCCACACTGATAGTAAAGCTCAGCTGCCTACACTCAAGCATATACACACACACCCAGGCACACAGGAACAAACATGCTGGACTCAGAAGCAGCACTGCCCTAAGAGTTGAGGTGATGCTGCAAAGAGAACAATAGAACAGTGTGTATTGCGCCCCCCCCCCCCCCTTCCCACACTGTTTATGTTGGAGCATAACAGACTGTGTCGTCCTGTCTGTGCTTTAGCGCACACGGGTTTGTTTATAGTGTTTGGACTTTACTTTGCCTGGCTCTAGACATGTAGGGAATGAATTGATCTGAGAGAGTGCACATTACAAATGCACTTTTTGACATCACTCCTTGCCATCCCAAGATTTGTTTGAATTTGAGACCACAGATGCTAGTGTGAGAGCAAATTGGTGGTGCTTTAGGTATTGGAGCTACACAAGAGAGAACCTAAATCAATACTTGTTTCTCTCCACTTTCACTGCTGCTTTTTGCAATTAGAAATGGCACAAGACTCTCTTGCATAAGAGCAGCCCAATGTCAAACATTAACCAGGCCCACGTGAGCTGTTTCAAAAGGAAGTTATTTTGAGATGTCTGAATGCGTGCTCTTCTCTCTACTTTTAAATTACTTTAGACAATGTTTTACTCCCTCCAATGTTTTGACACTGTGTAGTGGATGGCAGGTTGGTTGTTATTTTTGTGTGTTGCGAAGGTGAATCTTCGTTGGATTGTAGGAATAAAAGCACTGCAGCCTTGACCCACTTGGAATGTAAACCCATCATTAAAGTCAGCGATTGGTATCCAAGTTGACGTTAAGCTCTGCCACAGCCATTACTGGGATGGTATGACTTGTTCTTCCACCTCCTGCTCCCCACCAGAACCTGTCTGTCTCTTCATTAGACCGTCTCCCCATCCATCTTTCTCCCGTTCAATCCCGCCTTATGAATGTGCTACAGGATTTTCTGTACAACAGAAGAAACTTGCTCTCTGTAAATGTTATGTGTGGCTCCTTTTCACCTCATCTTAGCTTTCTCACTTCCTGTGTAGATATTTACATGATTGAATGATATGAAATAATTGAAAACATTAAGAGTACGAAAAATTCGCTCTGGCCTATTCAGTGATGGGGCAGGTGCCCGTTGCGTGTCCTTGTCTCACCAGGGCTCATAATGATCAGGCTGGAATATCTTCATGAGATCTTTAATTGCTGTGTGTTATAGTAAAGCAGTGTTGGGGTTTCAAGGTTTCAATGGTTTATTTGTCATGGGTGCACTAGCAGCAGCATAGCAGTGTTGTGACCACGAAAAGTGTTGCTTCCAGACATCCTCAGCAAATAAAATGTATAAATAAGATATGAGAAATTTAAATAATAATGAAATTAAGAAAAAATAAGGAATAAAATGTAAATAAATATACATAGAAGTTAAAAGTTAGTGAGCGAGAAATAAGCAAACGAACGAACAACAGCCGGACCGACAAACACACAAACCGATAAGGGCATACAAGGCATACAAGGCATACAGACAGAGGCTGATTGATGAACCACTGTCCAAAGGAGGGGTCAGTGGTTCAACAGTCTTATTGTGTGTGTGGGGGGGGGGGACTGTCCCGGAACAGGTTTGCGCCGTATATTGTTTGGGATTTAAAAAGGGTGACAAGCCAACACTGATGGGTAGCTTGTAGCATTGATAATGTCTCCGAGGAACACCTCGCTGTGCAGGCAGCGCCGTGAAACAATATGAATGTAACCGTGCCGTCAGCACATTTCTACATGCGGATAAAAGCTGTAAAAGAAAATGAAGCTCAGTGGTAGGAGGAAGTTGGAAAGAAGGTGCTGCTAAGTTGGGGGGGGGGGTGTGGTTCTTTAATACTAATGCCTGTTATGTTGCTTTCTGCAGTTTCTCAGTTACTGGTTTAGCCAACACATTTCCTGAACCCCTTAGCACATAAACCACTACAGTGGACTTTTGACTGTAGTCCAAGAACAACAGTGGCTTTGCTCTCCGGGGGCTTATCTGCTTCAGTTGCACTTACGGGCGTGTCCCCCTCGTCTCTGACAGGAATGGGGTGAACGTGGAAGGGGCCACGCACAAGCAGGTGGTGGACCTGATCCGGGCGGGCGAACGGGAGCTTGTGCTTGCCGTGCTGTCCGTGCCGCAGCCCGAAGCCGACAGCCTGGATCCGGGGGACGACGGTAGTGCGCAGTCTTGTTACGACTACAGCGACAAGCAGGCGGTTCCCATCTCTGTGCCCACATACAAACACGTGGAGCAGAATGGCGAGAAGTTTGTGGTGAGCAGCCCTTCTCTTTATGCTTTTCGAAGTTCGGTGTCCGGGGTCCTTTGTGCTATTCATTCATTAATTGATGAAAGTTCTTCAAAGCTTTTAGCAGTTCCCTCAAATAATTAAATGGCAGGGTGTAGTCCTGCAGGTTTACTGTAGTAAAGAATGCACATTTCATGTGTTTTTCCACAGCATTGACACTTTATCTTATCTGCAAGAAAATGGGGCTTAATGGAACCCTTTGCTGGCAGTTGTTTTGCAGGTAGAATTTGGATATCCGCTAGGAGAAAAGGAGGTTTTGGATGCTACTTGTTGTATAAGCATGTAAAAAATAGCAGCTAATCGGTACCTTTAGTCAGTGCATACAAAGTAGTTTGAGATGTTTGTGTCTGTGTGCGGAGATGATCATGCCAACATCCTTGACCCTCCTGCTCCCTTATGCAGGTGTACAATGTATACATGGCTGGCCGGCAGCTGTGTTCCAAACGCTACCGCGAGTTTGCCATCTTGCACCAGAACCTGAAGAGGGAGTTTGCCAACTTCACCTTCCCTAAATTGCCGGGGAAGTGGCCGTTCTCACTGTCAGAGCAGCAGCTGGATGCACGGCGTAGGGGTCTGGAGGAATACCTGGAGAAAGGTGAATGGAATGGACCTCAATGGATATGGTGTGACCTAAGAGAAAAGTGAATTGGGTGGACCTTGGAGCATGAATGGAGGGCCTGGCAAAGGTCAGTTAGAGGAAGTGAGCTTGAAAAATGATAGCGTAAAATAGCAAGTCCGGAAACAGGGTCCATCAGAGACTGCAAAAGGCTCTGGCTCCTTCATAATAAGTAGGAATATGAGATGTAGATTGACAGGAGCTGGGGGGAAAAGTGAAATAACAATTGCAGAAGCACAGCTATGTGTAGGCACTGGGGAATTGTTTAGGTAATGGATCTTATTATTCTTCGTCATGTGTCGGCTCTTCCTCTTCAGTGTGCTCCGTTAGGGTTATCGGAGAGAGTGACATCATGCAGGAGTTCCTGTCTGAATCTGATGAGGTAAGTCTGCCACTCCTTTGCTGTTCTGTGCTTTTGTCCATGACTGCCACTGGCCTGCATCTCTTCCTGCCATTCTGCATCTATGTTCAAGAGGCTCTGAATCCCTGGTCTCTGTGACTTTTTCTATCGCAGAACTACAATGGCGTGTCAGATGTGGAATTGAGGATAGCCCTACCAGACAAGACCACTGTCACAGTGCGAGTTCGCAAGAACTGCACTACCGACCAAGTGTATCAGGTAGCACAGTACAACTGAGACTCAAGGGACATAGGCTCGTGCGGTGTATAAGAACGTATCGAATAGAAGCAGCATTCTCGACCATTAATGTCATTATCTATACAGATAAAAAATGACAACCTGGTGACATTGTTGTTAGCACGTTCAGTGATGACTGTGGAATGCAATTGAATTGGAGTTATTTTATTTATCCTGTATTACTATTGACGGGTTCAAGCAGAGTCTAAATTTGTAATTCTTCATAAGACTGCATTATCCTTGTTCTGCTCTTCCAGGATTGAGAGTAGTTACAGTCTGTATAGAAATGAATTACTCCCCCTTTCCATTTTGTTGCTTTGCAGCCTGAAATGAAGACACACACAAAATTTCTCCAGCTGTATTTACTCAGTGCAACTTATAACAGCCAAGTGAAAGATATAATGGCAACAGTTCAGAAAAAAATAAAAACGGAGAATCACTGAGATGGTTAAAGGATCACCCCCCCCTCCTAAAAAATACTTGTAAACTATTAATGCTTCCTTTTGTATTTGTTGTTTCTTCCCCCCCCCGTTATCAACACCCTCTTGTCCAGGACAGGTTTGTGGTGTTCGAAAGCCTATCCTGGAAGAAAAGGATCAAACAGGATACACTCTGAATGAGAAGCTAGTCCATTGCAGGGCAGCCATACACACAGCTTAGAGTCAGGAGCTCCCCTGAAACAGTGTGTTTGAACTTAGGAAGGAAACCCCTTGGGGCGAACTGGCCTGCTCTGTCCAGACAAAGCTGACCAGAGACCCATAGATTTAAGAGCTGTGAGGTGCTAGTGCTGCCTACTGTTCTGCCGTGCCTCACTTTTTGCATGCATTTTATTTACTTCCCTGTTTATAGTGGAAAAACTCATGACTGATTAGCAAGCATACTGTGGCTTTACAGTATCAGTATTTAAACTCAGCGAAAATAAAACTTTAGTCCATGAGTTTGTACGTACTGGTCACTTCTGGTGTTTTCCAGCAGTGTACATGTTTACTGACTTCATTTGTTTTAGATTTTTGTTAACATTTCTTCCTTTTTTCCTTTTTCTCCAGGCAGTAGTAATGAAGATTGGGATGGACAGCATTACTGCCAGTTACTTTGCTTTATTTGAAGTCATTAACCACTCCTTTGGTAAGTCTGCTTTTGTTCACCCTTGGTTAAACTAACTGTCCAAAATATGTTTAGATTTTCTGCATACAGCAACTTTCACGGGCAGACTGAACTTTCACGCAGCCAGTGGAGTGTTGAAGGCCCTCATATCCATGACAGAAATGCGACTTGAGCACTGATGGGAGACATTTATGAAACTTGCAGCATTTGTAGTCACAACTGGTCATTTGAAGGATTTTACCCCAGATAATAACACAGCGTTTACAATGTAGTGGCAGATTCCGTGTTGACTTCAGTCATCACACTAGAGACCTTGAAGTGATTTCTGCACCCAGGGATAAAGGATTTTGGCAATGATTTTGGGGTTGAAAATCGGTACAGGCCAGTTTAGGTTGTGATGTGGACAAAGGGAAACAGTTTGTATTGCATGTGGCTCAGATAGGACCGTAGAGGAAATGGACATGGACGCATATTGACCTGGTCAGTCATTAGTTTTGTTAAGGAGTATTGAGGATACTATGAAATATTAATGAAACATTAAGCTTTTGGGGATCCATGTCTTCAGTGGTTTTTGCCTCTGGTTGGAAGTGACCAGTGTGCATTTTATGTTTATACATGGCAGTACGCAAGCTGGCCCCCAATGAGTTCCCCCACAAGCTGTACGTGCAGAATTATACCTCAGCTGTGCCTGGCACCTGCCTCACTTTGCGCAAATGGCTCTTCACCACCGATGAGGAGATCCTGCTTAACGACAACGAACTGGCCATCAACTACTGCTTCCATCAGGTCTGTGAAAACCTCTCTGTAGTCCTGAGCTCTGACAGACCCTTTCTGTAATGGTGAGCCTCAGCCTCTCTCACTGCCTGCTGCTCTTAAAGTGGTCGTGTGTCATTCCTCTCCTCTTGCTCATCTCCTCAGGCCCTAGATGACGTGAAGAAGGGATTTATCAAAGCAGACGAAAAGTCCTACCAGCTGCAGAAGCTGGCCGAGCAACGAAAGATGGCCATGGTTGGTTTTGTGACCATGTGTCTGTGTCCATGACCTTTTTTTTTTTTTTTTTCTTCCCCCCCCCTTTTCTTTTCCCCAGTGTGAGGGTCTGGTTTAGGCTGAGATTGAGTTCTTGGGTGTTGTCTGTCACCTTCTTTCAGTACCTGAGCATGCTGCGCACCTGTGAAGGTTACAACGAGATTGTCTTTCCCCACTGCTCTTGCGACTCACGACGTAAGGGTCACGTAGTCGCAGCCATCAGCATCCATCACTTCAAGCTGCATGCCTGCACCGAGGATGGAACCTTGGAGGTATGTGCAGTGGTCAAGGCCTAACAGATGTCCATTGGCACGTTTGCAGTCAGTTGTGGCAGAATTAGGGTCGGGGAGGTGGGCACTGTGGAGGATAAAGATTCACTTGTATCCCCAAGTTTGGAAACCATGGCACGTAGCAAGAGGAGAGAACAGGGTTGTGTGTAACCACTGAGTAACTGGACTTCCCACTTTGGCCTCCTCACAGAACCAGGTGATTGCTTTTGAGTGGGGTGAGATGCAGCGCTGGGACACAGACGAGGAGGGTATGGCCTTCTGCTTTGAATATGCCCGTGGAGAAAAGAAGCCGCGTTGGGTCAAGATCTTCACCCCATACGTAAGTCCAGGGACAGAAGCTGGCGGCTACGGTGGCAGATGTATAAAACAACACATTTAACAATGATTGCACTCGCGCTCACGCTGACTCTGCACCTTTGGTTTCTCCTCAGTTCAACTATATGCATGAGTGTTTCGAGAGGGTCTTCTGTGAACTCAAATGGAGAAAAGAGGTGAGTTGTGCTGCCCTACAGAATTTCAAGTTTCATTATTGATACACAGTGATATTCCCGTAATCCTAAGCAGTGAGGTTTTGTGTTTATTCCTCTTGTGCTCTGTGTTCATTGTTCTTCCTCTTCCACCACTCTGCTCCAGGTGGAAGAAGAAGCCACAGACAAGGACAACAAGAACTGCAGTAAAGATGGTATGTGTAGTAAGGTAAGGCTTGGTTGGCCACTGTGAAAGGCAAGAGCCAGACCTTCCAGCGGGCTGCGGTCCCAGATTGCGGCTGATTGTGTTTCAGCCCTGTAGGTCATTGCGCATCAGCATCATTGTGGTGCAGGTGGAAAACAAAACACAAGGACTTAAAAGTCCTGTTTATTCCACAAGACTGTTTATATTTGACTAGATGTGTAAGTACAAGCGTGGCCTTCTGAATGGCATGTACCATAAAAAGGGTTGCGTCCCAATAAAATGCACCAGAATGCTTTTTCAGCGCCACTTGGAATGTAAGTTGGTATGAGACTGTTCTCCAGTTACCATGACAATAGAGGAATAGCTCCATAACCAGGGGGTAGTGGGCATGAACTGAGTGTGAAGGATGGTTTTTCACCTTTGCATTCAGAGTCTGAAAAGTACAACTTATGTTCTGTTTATGTTCCCCTTGGCTGTTATTACTATTATTTGTGTCATCAGCTTCTGTTGCTTTGCAGAATTTTTGTTTAAAGTGACCTAAAAGTTGGTTTAGATATTTTAAGTGTAATAGTTGAGCTTAAATCTCAGGTTCATCACGATTACAACAAGAAGCATTGTCGGCTTGAAATGGTAGCCTTCGCGTTACATCTGCGCTGGCTTCACCCACTAACACCCCCTGACTGTATGGCCCTGAACTGATGGTGTGTTGATCATCATTTTATACCCATCAGCTGCAGCATCTCGTATATGAAAATGTGCCATGAGGGGCATCCATGACATCGAAATCACTTTAAGCATATTTGCTGACAGATTCAGACCGGCCCTTTCATGTGGCTTCTGCAGCTGAATGTTAATGAGACTGCAGCTGGTGGTCAGTCCTGAAATAGATCGACCTCAGTAAGGCAGGTTTTTTTTTCTTCACCACCCTGAGGACCTCTAATATTTCATGGATTTTGTGCAAAGAGATTTTTTGAGAGGGTTAATATATTATTAACAGTTCCGCTTCCCACAAGTGTGTGCGTGGTTGTGTGGTGGTCTTTGATTAAGGTATTTGAGTGCAGTGTCCTGAGCCCTCTCTCCATTTCAGAATATCTTCCAGCTGTTGAGGCACAGAAGGGATGGCGGCACCTAGGAGGTGAGATCGTTACCTCTTAACTACCGCACCTCCGCATGACATTGCCCTGCCGGGCACAGGACACCGCAACCAGACTCTATACACATCCACCACACAGACGACAGCAACAGCATCATAATGTCTGAAAGAGATCCCGAAAAATGCAAAGATACAACACACGTGGACCTACAACCCGAGATAAACAAAGACAGGTACATGCTTAAAATGAATATATCATGAGTAAGAAATCTCCATACAACACATTGCGTCATGGCAAAGGACTGACACAGCTGGTTGAGGGGCTCTGCATGGAGTGCTTGGTAGAGCAATGAAAGTCTGTCTGCAGCTGGATTGGTGAGTTGAGACGACCCAAGAGCACGGCCCAAGACCTGGATCAGAAAGACCTGCCAAGCTTCTGACCAGTAAGGCTGCTTTGACCTACGGGTGGACTGGACCAGTGACTCATTTTATGAGGAAGATGGAAAGAAAACGGGGAGTTGAAATAAATACTGGAAATGGCATCGGCAACGTGCTTTTAAGAGTGTAGTAGCCTGGTGGGAATGAGAGGACAAGGTTGATTTTTACATATACTGGACAAGAGGAAGGACTCTGCAGAAAAGGCTGGGCAGTGAGGAGACTTCCTGGTGAAAATACAGGAAGTGGAGTGAGCGGGGTGGTGGCCAGAGGAGAAATAAACTAATCTCATTTTCTCAAACTAACACACAAACATTAAACTTGAAAACAGCGCGATTCATCTGGTTAGAGTTCATTTTTCCGAGAACTAAAGCACTGCAGACGCCTCACTTGTTTACAGATGCACAGAGCCGGGCTGTCGGGAGAGAGGGAGGGAGAGCTAAATTCTATTTTTTTAACTGCAGTTTGTCCATCAAAAGGATAAGTGCGTATTTGTGCGTTAAATGCTTTTTTTTTTCTTTTTACAGTTTTAAGTTAATATATTTCTTGAAGACTTGTAATATGTAGGCACCACACTGACAGCAGCAGCCTCTAATGCATTAAAAGTTGACTAATTTTTGCTAAAATGGGGGGGGATGCTAACTGTTTCTGACTGTAAGAAATACTTTTAGACAAAGTGGTGTGTTCCTGCTTTTTAAACCATACAAATGTGTGTACTTGCTTAGTTTTGCTGCCAGAAAAGATGTGTTCTGTGACGGCGTAGACACCCGGGTTTGCCTGTGTCTCTAAAAGATGTGTAAAGATGGCACCTGCGCAGTCCTTTCTCCTTCCGGAAACATCGCATTTCATCAGATGCTCTCTCGCTCTGCCTCATTGAAACAAATCTCCCAGGCATGGTTAGAGAAATGTGGAGTGTTTTTCTCACTGAAAGTAAAGTTTTTTTTTTTTTTTTTTTCCCCCCCCACATTTAGAAAGACAAAAAATTTCAGATTGGTTTTTAACTGTCACTTGCAATGCATCCATTGTGCAGCAGGTGGCCCTACTGTACACTACAACGCCATGGCCTTTTGCTTGATGAACAGGCCTGTTATATATTGCCCCCCCCCCCCCCCCTTTTTTTTTTTTTATTTTTTTTTAATCTTTGGTTGCATGTGGCTCACTGTTAAAGTGTGTGTGTGTTTGCTTGGGTGGACATTTCCATTTGGGTGGGGTGCCTATTGTGTTCAGAGTTGCTTTCTTGACCGCCAACCTGAATTGATGGGTGGCGGGAGCAGAGTGAGGAAGGTGGGGGTTGGGGGGGCGGTGTTGGTAATATGTACAGACAGCAAAATGGCAGACACCCCCCAACCCCCTTCTCCCCTTACATCTGTTAGGATGCCACGAGCTTGGCACTGTCTCTTCAAGGAGAAATGTTGTATCCCTGTTGTGCGAGTCATTGCACTGGAAGGTGTGCGTATGGGAGACGGGCGCGAGTTGTCGGGATGTGGTTAAAAGCGTGCGGTCTTGTGTTTCTTCTGATTTTGATGATGGAAACAGTTCTGCTGGATTTTGTTTTGATAGGTCTGGTTAGAACTTCCACCCTGAACTGGCGCATTGTAACACCTGATGGCACAAACGCTAGTGCGACTTCCTGTGAGTGCGAGGTCGCTCAATTTCGGCGAATAAATAAACTTAGCAGCCTGCAGACGTGGTGAGTCAACGCGATGTCACTTTGGCTTTGTAACATTCGTGGAGTTGCACCACTGAGGGACCCCTGCCTACATTGTACTTTGCTGTCGTCCATTCTTTCTCCCTCTCTCCCTGTCTGCCAGGCTCTTGTGGGGAGGGGGGGGCAGCGTAGCTGTGTCGTCATGGAAACGGGAAGCGCTCAAAAGGCTCCGCATTAAGCGTTAGGACCTTGTTTCTCTGAGCATCTGTACGGCGGCAGATGTTTATGTGTATGTAATAGAATGTACGTCAAACACAGCCTATAATTCTCAGTGTTGTCAGGATAGTGGCCTCTTATTGAAGCAGTGGCTCAGTTAGTTGTGTTCATCCTGTATCGTTCACCCAGTTCTACTTTTGAACAATCAATATTTTAGAAGCAGACGCAGCTTTGAGGACACTCGATCTATTTCAAAGAATAACCGTAAAGTTGTCATGGAGTACAGTTCCATTGAGCGTGATGCTTTCAGCTGGATGAAAAGCCTGGTCAAGGGGGCTTCTTGTAACCGTGAGCGCGCGAGGGCCTGCGTGCCCACCTGTGGTCATCGTCACTGTTGCCCTTCCCAGCCGCGAGCGCACCACCGCTCTTTTCCGTTCCGTCGCTCTCTGTCTCTGACTGGAAATCTTGAGTTGTTTTAATTTATTTCTCAAAGATATAAAGAAAATAAATCTCAATGTACAGTATTTTCACCATTTTGGTTATTGGGGAAATATTTTGAATAACTAAAAGGACGGAAGAGCGAAAATCAAACGAAGGAAAGCGGCTTTTATGTTTTATCGAAAGGGTAAAATGAAACTAATTTGATCACTGAAGAAAGAAGTGTGGGGAAAGGCAAGGGAATGCTAACATGGTTAAAAAAAAAGCTGAAAATGCGTTAAAAATGTTTGGTAATGTCACTTAGTGTAATAAATTGTAACATATTCTTTTAAATAAATTGATTTATTGATGAAAGCTGTGTGATTTCTTTCTCTTACATGGCAGCTCTGTTTTGTGACATTTCTGACAGTTTCATTCTAGTTGGAAGGTAATGCGCTCAACGGTTGGCCGAGGCGGAGGTAACGTTGTGCTCCGCTCGTTCTTCACATCTTTGTTTTAAATGTGTTTAAATGTGGAGCTGAGGCCCACAGCAGCAACCTAAATGGGATATGGAAAGTCACACTTTCAGTGCTCCACCGGTTTTGCATTTCTTGCACGATGGTGGAAACTTTCCGGTCTGGCGTTTGCTCTTGTAAATGTCGTCGTCCAAAAAAATTTTCCAGCCAGAGCAAAGGGAAGCCCCAGACACACATTTCAGAAGTCAATCTGTTATTAAATGCAATTTACTATATGAAGAGTATAGAGGAGCTTCTGTGCAGTTGTATTTTATGCTGTGATTTTCAAAATAAAAATTCAAACTCTGCCACAACAACATCGGTGAGGTCGGATGCCAATGTTGAGCGAGAAGGCCCAGCTTGTGGTCAGCGTTCCAGTTCATCCCAAAGGTGTTTGTCGGGGTTGAGGCCAGGGTTCGTACACACCAACCTGGGCAAACCGTGTATTTATGGAGCTTGCTTTGTGCATTGGGGGGGCACAGTCATGCTAGAATAGGAAAGGAGCTTCCTCAAGCTGTGGTCACAGAAGCACACAATTTTCTACAGTGTATTTGTGTGCCGTATGGGTGCAGCTCAGTCATGGGGAGGGGGGGGGGTCTGTATTTTTGGCCATGTAGTGTATTTACTATGTAGGAGTATTTTGCCAGCTGTAGAAATTCTACAGACAGCTTTTGACATTTTCCTTACAAGCAATTTTGGATTTTAGTTTTCAGCAGCCTCTAGTGCACTAATTTCGTCGGTTTGCTAAATCTTGGCATCTATATTACATATAATGAACACAGATGGCGCTTAAGCACAGTGTTGAAGTCAGGAATGTGTCGTTCATATGTGTTGCTGAAGGTTATGGAGTAAAATTAGGACCGTGGTAAAGCAGTAAAACTCATTTGGGACACGGTATAACCCAGCTGTGCTTGACCTCAAAAATTTTAAATCTAAAATTTAACAGAGCGCCAGTGAAGATGTTTAAGGACAGCCTCGGTGATCTCGTGTCGACACTTGGAAGGATGCATTTGGAACGAGGAGCAGTTGTTGAAGTTTGTGTTCTCAAAACTAATTCTTGGTAAGGTCTGGAAGGAGTGCAGAGATAGGTTGTCTTTTATTCAAGGACTGGCCCAATAAAGGTCAAATACTGTACAACACCAGTAGGTGGGGTCACTTATCCACAGAAATGATCGAGTGGAGTGAGCAAGTGTCAAAGATGGTGAAACATCTAGATGGTCTGGGGAAAAAGGAGCTCAAAGTGTGGTCAAATTAACCAAGGACTGAGGAGGAGTTATGATGCCAATTTTAAGATGCCAACGGTGATGAACAAGGCAGAGGTGTCAAACAACTCTTGAGCTCTCAAGCAATATAAAGTTGTAGAATCTTGCTTTTGAAGATGGCAAACCCAAAAAGACAGTCTTAAACATGCAAATATGCTACATAAGGAAAAATCATTTAATCATAAAGATAAAATATAATTTTACAAAAATGAGTGTTGAAAAAGAGGGGAGGCTTGTCTTATATTTGGGCCAATATGGCATGTCTTTTTTTTGTTAGATAATGGGCTTAACTCCAGTCACTTCCATGAGTATCAACAGCACATACATCAGCATGCAAAAGTTTGGACACCCCGTTCAAAATTCCTGTTACTGTGAGTAAAGTGAGTAGAAGATGAACTGATCTCCAAAGGGCGTAAAGTTAAAGATGAATCATTCTTTTCAGCATCTTAAGCAAAATTGGTGTGTTGTCTTTTTGTACAATTTTAGAGTAGAAAAAAAAGGAAAGGAGCAGTTTGGCCACTCCAAGAGATTTGCGGTCTCACGTAATTTTTGCTAAGGTCTCAGACTTTAAGTAGTTCATTTGGGCTATGGTTTGTTCACAGTCATCACCAGGAAAGGCGAGATGATGCAAAATTCAAAGCTTTATAAATACCGTGACTCCTCAAACTTTGTCCCAACAATCGCAGCCATGGGCTCCTCTAAGCCACTGCTTAGCACTCTGAAAATTAAAATAACTGATGCCCAAAAAGCAGGAGAAGGCTATAAGAAGATATAAAAGCATTTTCAAGTAGCCGTTTCCTCAATTCGTAACGTTATTAAGAAATGGTAGCTAACAGGAACGGTGGAGGTCAAGTCGAGGTCTGGAAGACCAAGAAAGCTTTCTGAGAGAACTGCTCATGGGATTGCAGAAAGGCAAATGAAAACCCCTGTTTGACTGCAAAAGACCTTTAGGAAGGCTTTGGGTTTGTGTTGAAGCCAGTGGCATGGGGAAAATTTCCCTGGTACAGGGGGAGAATGGATTCAATTGAATATCAGCAAATTCTGGAAGAAAACATCACACTGTGTGTAAAAAAGCAGAAAATGGAAAGAGGATGGCATCCGCAACAGGATAATGATATCCAAAACACCTCCAAATCCATAATGGACTACATCAAGAGGTGCAAGCTGAAGGTTTTGGCATGGCCCTCAGTCCCCTGACCTAAAAATCATCAAAAATCTGTGGATAGACTTCAAAAGAGCAGTCCATGCCAGACAGTCCAAGAATCTCACTGAACTAGAAGCCTTTTGCAAGGAAACATGGGTGAAAATCCCCCAAATAAGAACTGAAAGACTCTTAGCTGACTACAAAAAGAGTTTACAAGGGGTTATACTTGTCAAAGGGGATGTTACTAAGTACTGACCATGCAGGGTGTCCAAATGTTTGCTTTGGGCCTTTTTCCTTTTTTGTTATTTTGAAACTAAAATGTATCATCTTTAACTTAATGCCTTTTGGAAATCAGGTCATCTTTTACTTGCTTAGTTACTCAGAGTAACAAATTTTGACCGGGGTGCCCAAACTTTTGCAAGCCACTGCACCTTTGTACAAGGTTTGTAGTTGAGCTGCAGCCATGAAGAGCAGTAGTGGAGATGGGAGGAACCTGAAAGCGACAGAAGATGGGGAGATGTAAACGGTGTATTTTTATCTTTTTCTGTCCCCTAACCAATAACCGTTTGTCTGGTGCAGGGTTGCAGTGGTCCAGAGACCATCCTGGTAACAGGGTGCAAAGAAATGGTGGACATCAGAACGGATGTCAGTCCATCGCAGGACTGCAATCTCTCTCTCTCTCTCTCTCTCATTCTGTCTGTGTCTCACACAATTGCACATTTTAGGACTGCAGGAGATGTGCACTGATCATATAATCTGACTGTCTGAGACTCATGTCATGTTTGAATCCACAGCCGAGGAGCTGAGGCACCAGCGTTACCCGGCGTACGGTGCAAGTCTCCGTTCCTTTTCTTTTTTTAAATTGTGAGGTGAACAATACAGTTCTTACAGAATAATGCCTGTATTCAAGAGGCTTAACCGACAAACTTTGGGGTGTTGGTATTAAGCGTTTGTTCACAGTGACTTTAAATTTGCTGGAAAAATAAGCTACAAATAGACATCTTCTCCCAAACGTGTTCATAAGCTGAGCAGCCAATGTTTCTCACTTTTGATACTATTGATAAAGATCTGTTCGTAGCTGTACGTGTTTATAATTGATCCGACAGCAAATGTTTTTAAGAATTTTCGCTTGGCGTTTTTCTCTGTGGTGAATGAAAGACTCAGATACTGCTGATGTTCACAGTTAAATCTCAAGTCAAAAATTTTGAAGGAACAGCAGGGGTGAGCCAACTTGCACCGTAACTTAGTGCACCCTCAGCAATGAAACGTAGCTGTGAATATAATTACAAATAATGGCCGTGCGCTGCAACGGGGTTTTGTCGGGAGAGCGGCTCAGACAGAGAATCTGGTCCCCAGGGGGCCAGAAAATCTTTCCAAAAAGTAAAACGGAAGTACCTGTGCCGAGCGCTGCTAAGTAGTAACCCAATTCAAGCATTGCGCTATAAGAATTTATTGGATTCTGGCAGAAAAAACCGTGGCGGTGCAAAAACCAAAACAGATCACAGCATGCAGCCACCTAAGCTACTCTGATCTCCACAGTAAGCTTCCCTGCTGCTGGTGTTAAACATCATCCTTCTGTCTGGAGGTGCAGGAGAGGAAAGGCCCGAGCTTGTTTATCCCACAATGTATGGCTTTTGTAAGCAAAGCATTGAATCTGGGAAGTAACACGGGCTGTACATTTTTCACTTTATTTTCCCCCCACGTCACATTTTTGCAGTGCCTGCAGTCCTTGAAGGTCAAATGGGCTCCCTCGGTGGGGGCTGGAGCGTGGGCCAAACGCTTATAATTTGGCCCGTACTTTGCCAGAACCCTCTGTACCTAAAACAGCTTCCCATCACCTCTTTTAAGTGTGACTGTTCCGGGCGAACGGGTTTTCATTTCCCGTCGGTCCCTGCAGCGCCATGAGTCCAAAACACGGGCGTCTGATAAAACCCTGTCTCGCGCAACCCTTTCTACCTCAGTGGCCACAGCAAATCTGTGCGCACGGAGAGTTGCCAGCGCTGCACAATTCATAACCGGAGACAGATTTCCGCAGCGGCCGACACGGCTGCGGCAAACGCGGCTGAGGAGCGCGCTAGCTGCAGATGCGCCGGCCTAAATTCTTGACCGTTTGTCTGGTCTGCAAACACGAACGACTACATTACAACATGAACGAATGGAACCAAAGATCCTTAAAATAACCGCTTGCCTTTTCTACGACTAAGGGAATGTTGATCGCGCTCATTGTTTTGCTGCGGTCTCTTTCAATGAACGCAACGGAACCATAATGGGGGGTCGCACGCGGTCAATATGGTCATTTATTATTTCACCGACGACCCAAGTCTCTGACGCTCTGCTTATATGATGCGGCACCCGATTGCACACTTTTGTCCGAATTATAGGGTCCATTACAGTCCAGCTTTTGTCATGCTGCTTTTCTTCTTATTTTATGCTGATTTTCAGAACAAAAATTTTAAATGAGCCATAATGTAAAAAACCAACCGGTATATTTATTTACAGATACAAACTGAGAGATGCAACACGTGTTTTGAAACTTTTTTAGAAAATAGGATATACACTGTGTAGCCAAAAGTATGTGGACACCTGAACATCACCCCCCCCCCCATATGTGCTTCAACATCCCATTCCAATCCCATGGGCATTAATATGGACTTGTTCCCCCCTTTGCTGCCGTAAGACCCCACCCTTCTGGGAAAGCTTTCCACCAGATTTTGGAGCATGACTGTGGGAATTTGTGCCCATTTGGCCACAAGTGAGGTCAGGCAAGAAGGTCGACATTCCAGTTCATCTCAAAGGTGTTCAGCAAGGTTGATGTCAAGGCTCTGTGCAGGGCACTCAAGTTCCCCAATGCCAACCTGAGCAAACCGTGTGTTTGTGGAGCTTGCTTTGTGCATGGAGGAAATGCAGTCATGCTGGAGCAAAAAAGGAGCTTCCCTGAACTGTGGCCGCAAAGTTGGAAGCATACAGCTGTCTAGAATATGTTTTTATGCTGTATGGGTACGCCTGAAACACCTCAGCTTATTCGTCGGCTTATTTGGCCGTATGGTGCGTGTTCTTAAATGCAAAATAAAGGATCACTGGGTGCATTTTCAGATTTTATCAATTTTTTTCTGTTTACATTTTGTTACCCGTGTTAACAAAACAGTCCGACTGAGCCAAGCAAGATACCTCATCCCCTGATGGAAAATTCTGCCATCCAAACACGTAATATAAATATAAAATTAATGGCACCGCAACAAAGCCAAGGACAGCACTGGAATACAATGGTGCAGGAACTCTGTTAAAAGTGTATTAAATATTTAAAGGTTATTTATCTTCATTTTGATTCTGTACGACACATTGCTGTGAAATTAAGGGTTTAGCACTTCGTTCTGCATGAATCGAGTGCAGGATTTTTGACTGACCTCACTGGTTTAATCGCAAGAAAATGCATTGAGCTTCTCTCGCTGTATAACTCAAGATCATTGTTTTAGTGTTGGACATTTCTTTAGATAATGAATTGCAGTACTGTTTCTTTTGCTGAGGAGATTAATAAATGACTGTTTAAGCTGTCCTGCTTTCTGATTCAAGCGCACAATTAACCTTTTCCGCTGGACTTTTGCTTTATCGCGCATTTACTTTTCTATTCCGTCTTCTATCACACCGCAAGATGTGCGCACAGACCTGCGGTGTTCCCAGCTCACACGGCACAACTATCTCCAGACGGTCTGTCAGACGAAGTCCTTAGACACTGCTTCCACAAAGTTAGGGGCAGACATGAGGATGGAAATGGTACAGATGATGTTGAAGATGCTGAAGGCAACCAGGCAGAGGCGGTCTATGACAGCACCGGCAAATTTCCACTGGTCAGCTATCACCTCGCTCTCACCCTGCTCCCGAAAGCGGTCAGCCACAAAGCGCACCTCTTCAAGAATGGCCTGCAGCCGGGGGTCCCCCATCCCAGCCTGGGACACCCCAAGGCATCCGCTGCCTGCCCCCAAACCAAAATTACTGGGCACTGTTCCGGAACAGCCCATGGTGTCCATGTTAGGGGCTGGTGGTGGGGGGCTGCTAAACTGTGGTGGGACGTGTGGTGGAGGACTACTGGCCATACTGCCAGGACCTCCCTTCCCACTCATAGTGCTGATCCTCTGGGATGGGTCAGGGATGAGTGGTGGATCATCAAGGTTCTGGAAGCTGATATAGAGCAGATTGCCGTTATTATTCATGCTGGACTGATTGTGCAAGTGGGGCAAGGAGTTGTGGGGCTGAGGGAGGTTCCGGCCGTGCATGGTGTGCAGCGACGGGTCTGGGGGATTGGGAATGCCTCTGCTTTGCGAGCCAGAGGAGCAGCGGCGCAGTGTGGGAGCGCAGGGGTGTCGGCCGGTGTCCGGGCCCTCTCCAGGACGCTTCATACGCAAAAACCAGGCTACCCACTGAAACAGGATTACCTGCAGCTAGAACCATAAAGATAGAAAGAAGGGCAGACAAATGAAATATGAGGTCAAAAAAAAAAACTAAATGGTAAACATACTGGAACAATTCCAGAAAGGGTGAAAGGTTTCCATTCTTTTCTGCAAACACAGGCAAGCTTGGAAAAAAATCGGCTTCGACAGTCACGCGTGAACCCAACTGGCATAGCTGCTTACAAAGAGAACACAAGCCATCATAGCAACCTACAGTACAGTGGTCAGAGCAAGACCGTGACACGTATCACAGGTGAAGGCACAAGAAGCTGTAAACAGAGGCAGTCCTACCCATTTCGGCACATCTCCTCCGTTGGGGTCGTGATGATGATACTGCAGCACCACTACCGTAGCCACCACCGACATACCTACGATGATCATGGTACTTGCAAAGTACTGGCCTGATGGAGGACACACAGAAAGCGTTTGGACTGAAACTCATGAGGTTATGTTACTGTGTTCTTTCTGACAGCACTAATATAAACATTCATGGTCACGCATCAGGTAAAACAGTGTCAGAATTATACTGACCTATAAGTGGTACAGAGTCTGATGTGGCCGGCATGATTTCTGCTACCAGCAACATAAACACAGTGAGAGACAGAAGTACTGTGATACCTGTGGAGACAGAGAGATGGGGTCAAGAAACCACAAATGGGTATGCGAAACCTTGCATGATGGTGTGGCTTCCCTGACTGTGGCAGTGTCCAGTCCTCCCCAACAGTGTTTCATCCCACACTGCTCCACCTTGCCTGATTTTCTCACCACTTCAGGTTTAGCATACACACTTTAATAGAAGTTTAACAATCCGCGGCCAAATCGTAAATAAGACTGCCAAGAGAATGCAGTTAACACGGCCTTTGGTTTCACACAACAGTTCAAATGCACACTCATTGTGCATTACTCCACCACCATCCAGCTTTACAACTCCCTTTCCAAAGCATCCCTGCATCCTACACTGCTTAATCTTTCCTGTGCCGATCACCACTTTTGGATGCTCTCCCCTCCCTCTCTCCCTCATGCCACTGCTTCCCATTTCTCTCACCGAGGGAGATCTTCTCCCCTGAGTTGGCAGGTAGCAGGAAAATGAGCAGAGTCATCGAGGACAGAAGCACACAGGGTATCAGCAGGTTGAGGGCATAGTACAGTGTGCGCCGCCGGATGGTCACGATGAAAGTCACGTCTGGGTAGGGCTCCTCACAACAATCATAGAACACAACATTTCGGTTGCCTGGAACCCCTGACCACAGCAGAATACATGGAATCAATGTGGGGAGATCATTATTCCAGAAGGACTATAAGATACTGGTTGACTGACAGGAGAGGATTGTACTGTGGAAGTTAAATAGGATGGCATAAAAAGATGAAAGGGTTCTGGACTCTTGTCAGTACAAAGACAAGACGTACGTATACTTCATGGCGCACAAATGGATTGATGGAGATGGAAAGCCTTGATTTGCAGCGAGAAGAAATGGGGACTTATCATCCTGGACAACGTTCCCAAATCAGAAAATTAAAGCTAGCAATAGGAAAGTAAAGAAATGGGGATAGTCTGTGAGTGTCCACTCACCTACCAGGTCCCACTCCCCATTTGGCATGTACCCAGAAATATCAGCCTCATTCATTTGCAGATCAAGGAGCCAGCCATCAAAAGTCCAGGAGCCAAACTTAAGTTCGCACCTCTGTATATCAAAGGGAAACCAGCGAACATCTACATTGCAGGTGCTCATGAAGATTCCTTTGAAAACACAAGACAGTAGAGCTCCACTCAGGTATGGAGGTAAAGAGAAAATCCTATGTTGAGCGATGGCTAAGCAGTGCAGGACCAGCTTGGACTAGAACAGACACAACTGCAAAAGAAAATCATCAATAATATTAAAACAACGGCTGAAAGGAAGTCAAGCTGTTACAGGAGTAGGGGACAGGAACACAATTGTACTGTAGGAAAAATCATGAGAATAAGAGGTGAGTGTTCAGAAGTTGGCAGAGTCAGATGACTGATAGCACATTTGATGTTGACTGAAGTTTATTTTCCAGCTTGGGAGTAGGAAGAGAGTGGTCCTTCTATGTGTGTGTGTGTGTGTGTGTGTGTGTGTGTGCGTGCGCGCGCGCTTGGGGAGGGGAGGGCACAGAGAAGAAAGGCAGAAGCCAAGAAGAGGTGATGTGATGACAGTAAGGAATGATGAGGGACTAGAAGTGAGGAAGAACCAACACGTCAGTACCTGTAGGCCAGGATGATGGCGTGATGGATGATGGAAATCCTGGCTGTAATGGGGAGCCAGTTCAAAGACCAGAGAAGAGGGCTGGTGTATGTGTGTGTGTTGCTTGG
This sequence comes from Heterotis niloticus, assembly GCA_018136845.1. NCBI lineage: Eukaryota > Metazoa > Chordata > Actinopteri > Osteoglossiformes > Osteoglossidae > Heterotis > Heterotis niloticus. Next base: position 1,010,299 of record CM030896.1, read on the forward strand.
ACTATTATACACTAGATGAGCAGTAGCATTTTGAATGAACGGGAGAGGACTGGTGGCTAATCCTATAAAATCCGCAAGAACCTGATACAATTATCTTGGTGCAGCGAGTCGTACAGCATCAAACCAAATTTCTTTACACAAGCTGAGGGTTGAAAACATCAAGAGAAATTTTGAATGGAAGGTAGAAGGGAATCCTCTGCAAATCCTGCAACCCTGTGAAAGGGTTTACAGAAGGTGACTAACAAATGTCTGCTTTGCAGGCAAAAGGTTTCAAATGACAAACAAAAGTGGTGTTTAGACAGTTGATAGGAGGAAATGAGATGGATGTTTACTATAATTTGCATAAGCGTGACTTGAGGAGCTGTGAGAGAGTTTTTCCAGGAAACAGAGAGGGACTGTATGGAAAGGTAAGCCTGGTAATCCCAGTGAGGTAGAGATATTTAAGTTTTTGTAGTGGGTGAGGTCTTACGGCTATATATAAATTCACAGCAGCAGCTACAAATCAAAGCTGCAAACAAAAATTGCGTAAACTTTAAAATGAAAATCTTTTGGGCAAAGCAGCAGCAGTCTCAAGCAACAAAAGGTTGAGGAAAAGTTTGTCCTTCATACAAATTATTTTATTGCTTCATATTTGCTTAATTATTTTTTCATTCGGGTTTGTATGTGAGAAAAACCCTCAGCCAGGCAAGGCAGTGAAACCTTGTGAAGGGTTTAGATAAACAGACCCCACTGTGATAGAAGACAAGAAGGAAAAAAAGATACTTATCTTAGAGGTAACTGCAGGTTAAATAGGTAAATGAAGACTCATGAACATACCAGGTGGCAGGTACTGACAGAAGCCGCTGGAATTAACTAGAACGTTAGTCTTGAAGGTGGAGTCAAAGTTGTCGTCCGCACTGACAGGCGAGAGGAGAGACAGAACCAGAGATCTATGTCAGTAGTGATGCATGAGCACAGATTACTGGAATGAGACCAAGGATACGCATAAGTGTGGGCGGATGAGTTGCTGTTCGTGTTAATTTATTGCTTAGTTATTTTTTTTCCAAAGTGACTTACAACATTCTAATCCTTCATTTAAAAGGCCAAGTATCTCTACCAGAGAAATTTGGGATAAGTAGCTTGCTGGGCTAATAGTGGCGTTTGAACCAGCAGGTCAAAACTCTACATCCTTAATCACTACACTATCCATCCATTATCACTAAAAGCTTTAATTCTGGTCAGGGTTGAGAAGGTCTGGCACCTGTCCTAGAGTCGGTGGCCACAAGCTATGAATCTATACCCACAAGTCCATCGCGAGACAGCCACACCCACACATGTATATTCACATGCACTCACACTATAGGAAATTTATAGTGGCCATTTAACCTGAAACACAAGTCTTTGGACTGTGGGCAGAACATGGAACTCCAGGAGGAAACCCAGACGGACACGGGCAAAAACATGCAAACTCTGCACAGACTGAGCTGAATTTCAACCCAGATCCCACAGTGCCACCCCGAGAAGATGAGTTTGCACTGAATTTGTTTAGTGAAACAGATGGTTTGTGTAATGCAAGCGTCAGATAAATGTGTTCCCCAATACTGGGGAGGACATAATAATGAAATAATAGTAACTTCATTGGGTGTACCTGTTATAGAGAAGGATGTCTGGAGTCCACACCTGGTCACTGGTGAATCTCAGGTTCTTTACTCCAGGGTATTCAGACTGGTTCCACTGGAGATAATGGTCATACCAATGCTGAAGAGTAATAATTTTATACTGTCAGTGTCATTTTGAAATGAACAAAGTACAGCAATCTTTCTTCCCAAAGCTGTGCTCTGGCTAGGAAATCAATACGTATTCAGTCTCATTAATAACCATTTATAAACATGTATACAAGATCATTGCTTTGCATTTAATTTAGCCAGTGCTTGTTTTCTCAATCTAGTATGAACATCAGAATACTCACAAACAATAAATCTCACTCTTTTGAGCTCGCACAGCTGTAAACACTCATAGTCAAGAATATTTACCATCTGAAGCCACATATTGGTTGTGAGAATTTGGTTCTTCTCATCCTAAAGGGTAGCAGATGGGAATTTCATCAGTGGTTTAGCCCAAACATAATCCCTGCCCATAACTGCTTTATTGTTCTCCTCCCCTCCTAACCTGCTGTCACAGGTACCCCCTCTGAAGCCGTTATGTTAATGTTACTTTACTGGTTTAACTGCTACTATGAGACACACTGATAGACAAAAAAACTAGACAGACAGAAAAGCACACAAGAAAATGGAGAGGTTGGCGTGACATCAACAGGCAAAGCATCAGAGAGAAAGAAGCAGCTACCACATCCATAATCTGTACGAGGATCATGGACAAATTGACGGTGATGGGGAGAGAGTCATTAGCCACTGGCCTCTCCATACGGTTGTAATCCTTTAGCAGCTCCTTCAATAAGTACCGCTGGTGTGGCCCCTGCAGTGACTCTGGGAGAGGGGAACACAGAGAAAAGAACAAATGTGAGAAAAAGGTTGGCAGGCAGGAGGCAGACCGATAATAAAATAAATAACAATTAAGGCATAACAGAGGAAAGATGGGATAGTTAAAATCTATCAATATTAAAAATTCATTTAAAAAGAGGAATTAATGACAGAGGGTGTGGGAAATGGTGATTTAGGATTTTTAACAAAAGGTAGATCATAAAGGATAGAAGGGCGCTCTGTGTTCACTGCAGTGATTGCGGAGATCGATTCCTTTTATGCCAACAAGGTAATTGGCTGTAAAATTCAAAAGGCAGTTCAGATAGAAAATAGCGCTGTCTAAACTGTGACTTTACCGAATATTTCTGTGTTTCGTGAAAGTGTCCCACAGCACTACACTCCATCTCACACCAGTGTGACATGTCTGGTGTTAAAGAATAAATAAACAAACAAACAAACAAATACATGAAAGAGGTCTGTAATAATGGTCAATGACCGGAAGATGTATTCCCCTTTTATTGCTTGGATACTGCCTGTGTCCATGAACTGGCACAGAGAGGCTTACATGGAGAGACAAAGTGAATAAAAATGCACGACTTCTGCAGAAATCAACAGTTAACATTTTTATCCCATGGTTCCTCCGGTGACAAATTATAAATCGAACCTTTCCAATCACCTAATAACCTACAATCACACGTAATACATCATTGCCGCACAATTCGGTTAACATAAATGTGCCGACACAGCATCGCATAATGTGCATCGACCAGCATTTTAAAGAAAAAACCCTCCAATTTTGTCAGCTCTTTTCTTTTTTCCCCTCAATCTACAGCTAAGAAACAGTGAAGAGTGAAAAAGCTAAACATACACACAGACACTTACCCTGAACCAAAAATGAGAATCCAAAGAGAAGGAAAACTGCCCAGTGCAACATATTCCTTAATCTGCCTGAAAGGAGGGAAAGCAAGAATGAGGACATTAGGTTTCCTCACTTAAGTCCACTGAGAAGAGGAGGCATCCACACCAGGGTAACCGATCGCAAGAAGCGATAGGCAAAAAGCCTGTCTGTTTTAAGACACAAGTCAACTCGCTCTCTCTCTCCACCCCAGTCGCCCTCCTCCACTATCTTGTTTACTGCCAATGAGAAAGAGGGCAGGGGGTGGGGCTACAGACACCGCAGACGCAGAGGTACAGAGCACAGATATGATGTGATGGAGACTACAGGGTGGCATTGATCTGTTTACCACCACAGTTCTGGTGAGGATGCATTGCCTGAAGCTCTTGACACAGACGTACAACAGTGGGGGTAAAACGCAAGGGAAGAAGCTCCCAGCGCACTTGCCACTGAAAACTTAAATTCCGACTGAGTCTGCACAGACAGGACAATGATTTTGCTTGGTCTTGGTTGAATGATGTGGACTGCTGTGACTCAGAAATGTCTGTGTGTGTGAGTCATGTGGGATGGTGCTGACATTTACCAAAATGCTGGCAAGATTTTTCATAGCCTGTTATAGTCTCCAAGGTACCTTCATATGGGTTATAGATTTTGAAAAGATTTACTCATGGTAACAAGAAAAATATTTTTTGATACTCAAAATTGTATCTAATACCACCAAAATCAGCAAACAACAAATCTGTAATATTTACAGTTTTACACCATAAAATAAAACATTTCAAAGATGAGACCTAAAGGGTTTGTGTATTTCTTATTAAAATGATCACAAGGCTGCTTGTTGTCTCGAGGATGTTCCTGCTGGTCAGCAAGCATCTAACAAGATGGTGAGTGCAAATGGGTAAGCTCTCCAATGTTTAAACTAGCATTTTTATTTTTTGGATGCAAGACCTTGACTTGTACTTAAATACAGTATATTACTGGGCATTGCCACTGAAAATATGTTGTCACAAATGAACACCAAAAATCAGATAAAAGACAGGAGAGCAGAGGACAGCCTTTAGACAAATTATTTGACATTGTGTTCTCTGCCGAAAACAAAAGGCAGAAAGTACACAATACCAACATAACCTTATGTACTCTCACAAGGCAAACGTTTGTTTGCTGTCTGGTCAGTAATAGCAGTTCTGGCTGCTCTTGATAAATTATTTTTAAAAATACAAACTTTACATTACCTCAGCCTTTATCATATTTTGAGTTCATGACCTGTGAATGTCCTGCATGAAAGAAGGCAAGAAATAGTTTATTAACCCACAATACTTCTCATTTGTGGTCACTTTTCATTTGTTTTTCTCATTTTTATTTTGCTCAACTTTTTCCTATTCAGCTGAGTGTAGAGGTCCTTTTGTAATTTTTTAAAATCTTATTTTCTTATGAATGTTAAAAATTCAGGCATGTATTCTTTTAACAAACATTTTGTTTAAAAAACCTGATTTAATAGGTAACAAACAGCCAAAGCAACTTCCAAACCAGTAAAATTGTAGGTAAATTTTATTGATTAATTAGAATTGAGGTAAATGCAGAAAAGAATAATATGTAAGTTTATATAAAAAAAAATACCTCCAGTTTTGCCTTTAAAAATATTTAATAATGTTAACAAATTGTTTATATCCAAAACTGAAAACCTCGCAGATTTCAAGTTAAACTAAACAAGTTACCAGCATATGTTACTTGTTTTTCCAAGTAAAAAATTGTTGATTTTTTTTGGAAGGCTGATACTCTCCCAAATATAGAATATGAAGAGTAAAATGTTATTAAATAGTAAAATCTTATTAAATGTATTGCTAATCTCTTACCTGTAGGCTTATGTTATATCTGTTTTACCTTTTTTTATTTATTGTTCATCGCTCTGAGTCACTGTGTGAGAAGAAACGCTCGATAAAAATAAACTGAATTGAATATCCGTTTACAAATAGAACCTTTTTACTGCGAGAAAGAAGTTCAGATTTTGCTTTATTTTTCTACGCAGCTCACTCACTTTACGTGAAACCGTAATGGTCGCTAGCCGCGTATACGTAATTTGTAATCGTCACTTGTATGGCGACGCAAATAAAGTCGCGCTTTGATGACATCATTCTACAGCTTTTCCGTTCATTTAATCGGGGCTACATTGCATTCCCTAAAACGTTGTTAGTTATATTCTTAAGAGTTACGGCTGCGACCGCAGGCAACGGTGTATTTTATTCGACTTCTGGTTGGATTTATGTTTTTTAACTCAATGGGACCAGCTGAGTGACGGAGATGGTTGCCTCGGCAATAAGCTGGTGTGTACTTTTGTTAGCAGTCAGACCTTCCGCGAGTGACTGATCACAGATCTGTCCAAATGACGCTTGTTTGTGTTCTGCAGATGTACAGCAGGGAAAGACGTTTTAATAGCCGTAGATCTGCTCGTTTCTTAGTACGTTGAATGTCAGGTGGAGAGTTTATGTTTCTGCGCTGATCAGTAGCTTCATTGGTCGTTGATGCTGAATGAAAGACGTGCAATTTTGCCTGGGGGGTGAGAATGAGTGTCAGTGCTGCGTGGTCATCCCTTGCTCACCCTGCCGTACGGGGACAGCCCAAATGACGCTTGTTTGTGTTCCGCAGATGCACAGCAGGGAAAGAAGTCCACACGAAATGGGTAAGTAGGCAGTTTAACAGTGTGGAAGCAAAGGCTGAAACGGGACACAGCCGAAGTGTTTGCGGCGTTGCGCTCATGAGGAAAAAAATACACTTAAGCGGATGACTTTTAGCATCTCCTTTATTATTAATACACCCTTTAGGAAGGAATTGCTTCGTCATTGGCGTGCTGTGGTGTGTGTACAACCAGACACGTGAACAGGAGACATCCGGCGTTTCGCTGCGGTTTGTTTACACACCTGCTGCGGTTGGACGCTTCAAAAAAAAAAAACCCTCGCCGTCGCGTCTGCTTTTCCTTCATACATTCGTGTGTGGAGTATATCGAGGTAACAGGATTGTGTTTTTTTTTTTTTTAAATCCGTTTTTGCAGCCTAAGCAGCGCACTGTGTCCAGTGGGGCAGCCCCTTTATCCAGCAAACTGTTGTTTCGCTTATAGCGTTGCCGCCGTGCCAGTCAGCGCAAGATTGTCAACTTTTGCTTAACTTTTTCCACAATTTGTGTGTGTGTCGTGGCGGGATTTGAGCCGTGCACCATCCGGTTATAAGTGTTTCGTGTTTACCGCCGCGGACGGCCAGCGTGACGCGCACGTGCATCCCGATGGCCGGGTCGCTCGCGCGCCAACAGGAAGCGGCGGCGGGGGCCTCTGCGAGGAATGGAAAGCGAAAGTTAACTTTGAAAGTCCCGACTATTTGCACCCAAAACTGCCGTGGAATCTTTTTCTCTGTCGCATAACAGCGCCCAAGCAGACAATATAGGCCTGAGGACAGCTGAGCTGCGACTGTAAATAATTGTATTAGGTGATGTGCTTTTTCAAACTTTAGCGATGTTTGTTACCCGTCGGGTAGGTTGCGCGGTGGGTTGGCTGACTTGTGTGAAGTGGAGTTAGCTAGTGGGTATGTAAAGGCCTTTTTCTTAATGTTCTGCAGCCGCAACAAAATGTAGAATATTTCTGTTATATGTAATGTTCACATTATATGGCCTTAGTGCCAAGTGAGCTCATAAAGAGTGGCATTCTTCAGCCAGGTAGGAAACTCTACGGCTCCCATCAAAGAGGCAGGCCTTCACAAGTGGCTGTCCAAATCAGGATGTGTTAGCAGGTACAGAAAGTTACATGTAGGCATATGCTTAACAATTGTCAGTGCTTATTTTTAAAATTTGTTAATGCTAGTTTAACTATTTCCATTTTTGTGATCATTTATATAAAATTACTATATTTACTTTGTTTTAGGTTTTGTCTGTTTTTTGCAGTGCAGTGCTAGCCTGCTCTAATTTATGGCTGGAATTATGCTTTCTTGTCCAGGCTTGGTGGTGAAAAAAGCTTTTTAAAGCTTGGTTAAATCAATGTGCTTTAAGGAGAAAAAACTGCCTATAGGGGCTTAGATGCATGACAAAAAAAACTTGTGAAACAATGAGGTATTCATATTCAAATAGCTTGAAGGCCCAGCATGTACTAAGGCAGTGTTGTGTTTTATTAGGGTCAGGGTGAGTCAATGAGAGCCTGTTTTTCTCAAGGCGCAGTACACTGTCTCCTCATGTTAACTGCAGATGTCTTAATATGGTGGCATATGAGCAGCAATTCCTTTGTCCTAAAAGAAAATGAAATCAAGCCAATGTTTGGAGCAGGCTTTTTGATGAGCTCAGATTTTACTCATGGCTTTATTTTTGCCTGTGTTCATTTATTTTAGTAATGTAATTATGGGAGTCAAAAAGCACAGATTCTGATTTGTCTTTTATGTCATTTAGTGTTGTGGTGGTTGATTCCTGTTAATCAGTGTGCCCATTTCTCCTTGGTTTTTCACTCTGATTCATTTTTCCACCCTCCTTGGTGTCTGAAAGTGATCTCTCCCAGCTAGAAATAAAATGGATTTGTCACAACAGATATCTATTATTCATCTGGGGATCTTACTCAGCGATCATGTTACGACCATGTTGGAGATGCTGAGACTGAATAACTTAGTACATAGACTGCATGATGCACAGCCAGTATAAAGTCAAGGTTGAGCTACTGTATGGTGAACTGCGGTTTGTTTAGCTATATTATTCCCCTCTACTTTCTCATCTTTCCCACTTGTTTTTCTATTTAAAAAATGTTTGCAGTCAGATCTTTCCCTGCTTAGTGTCTGGATCCTTTTTCATTTTTGTTTCTCTATCCTTTTCTCAGGTAAAGTGTCATCTGCTGAAGTCAACGTTGGCAAGGTTAAGTACAGCTTATCAACACAACTGTCATCTTGTATGCTTCGCTGGTAGTGAATCAACTACCCACTTTTCGCCTCACTCTGACCCCTGCGATATGAGCAGAGGTAGAAGCATCCATTCCAAAAAGTATTACCAATTTACCTCTCCTGATTATCAGGGTAAAGGCCAGCACAGGCCTGGTTCTGGCCCAAACCCTTACAACTCTTGGGCCCCACGTTTCCAGAACATCAACAGTAATTTTAACAGTGTTTCTGCTTCTTCTTTTCCTTATGCTGTGAACCCAAATTCCCTTTCTTTATCACAACTGAGTTCAGTGCCTCCTTTCCGTGACCATCTGCCCATCAACCGAGATTCAAATGGAGTAGGAAGTCAAAACAGTGAAGCTTTTCGCCAGAGGCAGATACAGTTTCTCCGTGGTCATTCTGCTGAACCTCCTGACCTGAGAGCATGTCGTCAAGGTGGGAACCACAGTTCAGACAGTAGGGCTGAAGTTAGAAGTGGACCTAAACCCAGCATCCCCGACCAGCAACAAGCTGGGCACATCAGAAACCAGTTTAACAGCCCCAGACAGAAGCAGTACTACAACAAAAAAAACAGAGAAAAGTGGTGTTCAGGGTCTAGCGCCAGTCACAGTGGCCCCAAAAGGCAGGCTGGTGTTGCTCAGCCAGTAAGGCACCAAGCCTGGATCCAACATCCAAAAAGATATCAGAATTCAACATTGGAATGTGGCAGTTCAGATTTGTTTGAAACTTTCCAGAATTTATCCTTGCAGCAGGACAGAATAGCCAGAAACACAGATCTTGAAACACAGTCCAACAGTAGTAATAGCAACAGTTTTTCAGATAGTTATCATTTTAGACCTAATTCTCCAAATAGTTCAGAGATACAGGAACTGGTTCTCAGGGCTCTCACTTCTTTAAGCCCAGGGAAAACTCTACAAGCTAAAATTTTTGCCAAAAAACATAATCTGCCAAAAAAAGTAATCAACCAAGCCCTGTACGCACTCCTTCGGTCACAAAAAGTGGAAAAGCAAGAAGGAACTCCTCCTCTTTGGACCCTTCCACGAGGTACAGCCAAGGAGGACAACGGATTTAACAGTTATAACAGTCCAGTCACATGTCAACAAAAAACTGAGCTACTTCCAGACAAAGTAGTTCAAACTGTAATTAAAAATAGTGGTGAGAGTCACCAAGGCAACGTGCCACATCAGTGCAGTAACAGGGATTTTGATCAAGAGTCAAGCTCTTCTTCTGACACATTTGATTTTGAACAGGACCCTCCTTACACTGTTTTTAAAGTAATGAACTTTGTCAGTATGGGAGATGCCAAAGACCAAATTCTTCAACACCTTTATGACTCTGGCAGAGCCAACGCACTCTTGCTGGCAAAGAAACTTGGTTTAAAAAATGCAAAACAAATCAACCCAACTCTATATGCGCTGGAGAAGCAGGGGGAACTTCAACGTGACAACTCTGTGTTACCTCCTTTGTGGGATCTGTCGCATCATAAAAGGGAGAGGATGGAGAGGCACAAGAAAGCCACACAGAGTGCTGATGCAGGGGGATCAGCTCTTCCGCTGGGGTTCATAGCAAAAGCGGCTCACTTTGGAGGAATGGGTGGTACAATGGGGATTGCAGGGGGTGCCACAAAAGATGACCTAACTGCCGCCACCTTTTCCAATACTGGAAAACCACAGCCAGAGCTTGACCCACGACATTTTGGTTCAGTAGAAAGTATGGAATATGGGTTAGGTAATGGAATGCTGCATGGCCCAGCAAATCGAGTGCAAGATCAGACAGTACTCAAATCAGATCCAGACAATAACTTTGTGCCCATGCCATACCTAGATACTGCCATCCCTGATATTGCGGACTTCCCCACCTCTGCCACAAGCTCCTATGTCACTCTTCTTCCCCACCAGTCTTCCTTCAAATATCAAGAAGATATTAAAAATGGAGGTGTTTCTCAGTGGGCGTCAGATGACATTCCTGAGTTTCTAAATGCTATTCAGCCCAGATCTGAAGGGACAGTAGCAGTGTCCCTTGCTGCAGCACCCCAAATTTTGGGTTCAAACCGCCTGCAGAAGCTTCAGGAAGTGCGATCCAAAAATCCAGTCAGTGGTCTGATGGAGTATGCCCAGTACTTGGGTCAGAACTGTGAGTTTCTTCTTCTCGATCAGTCTGGGCCCTCACATGACCCAAGGTAAGTCTTACTCCAACACAACTTGTAGCTTAACAGTGTGAGGTTTGTAATTTCATTTATTCACATCTCACTGTTTTTCCATCTGTACACTTAACTTCCTAAGGTTCAGGATGCAGGTTATGTTAGATGGCCGCAGGTTTCCTGTGGCAGAAGCATCAAGTAAAAAATTGGCCAAGAAGGACGCAGCTGCTGCAACACTGAACATTCTACTGCAAGAGTTGGAGGGGGGAGCTCAGAAAGAGGAGGATAATGTCTTGCAGAATAAGAGCAATACGGCCGGAAGGGATACTGCCAATGACCTAACAGCTGATACCATGTCAAGTTCAAGGGTCCTGGAGGTAAGGTGGCTCAAAAGGCTGAAGAAGGAGATGGGGGGGGGGGGCCTGAAATATCAGACACCAATCTGACACCACTGTTTAGAACAGAGTGATGGGGTAAAAGGGACATTAGAGGGTTGCCATTGCATCTGTGAAACATATGAAGCTATACGAGCAGTGCATAGGAATGAAGTAGGGGTAACAAGGAAGGACACAAAAGGGACACTTCAAGGCTGCTGCTTTCCCCTGTCCAATAAGGATATTGGCACACAGGAATTACCGTTTCACTCATTTCGTATCTCCTTTCTTAGGGACCTTCTGCTGAGAGTCCCCCACAAGCACTGTCACGCTCCTTGCCAGGAGGAAAGAACCCTGTGTCCCTGTTAATGGAGCATAGCCAGCGTACTGGACATGCCATAGAATTCATCAACACAGGCCAGGAGGGACCACCACATGACCCACGGTAAAATCATTTATCTTTCCGTCTCCTTCCACATGATTTTACCGTCCGTCTCCTCAATCAGCATGGCTTTCTGCCTTAAAGTAAAAGTACCTGGAGAATACTTAATCGGTGTATTGCCATTCCTCCTATCTTTATTCTCCTTTGGCTTCTTATCTTCTTCTATTTATAAATGACCAAAGCTATAACCTGTGAAGGTTGTTCTGCTGTTCCTGTCATAGTAGCCTTTTGACTCTTAGTCTGGGTCTAGTGTAGGGGGGGGGGGGGGAATAACACTCATTGTATTTCTCTTACACATCCCTCCTGAGTACTTACTGTCCATTGTACCTTTCCCATGATTATATGAAATTTGAGACAGAACTGCTTAGCTTGTCATCTTATCGGTAGGTTTTGGATGAATGAAAGGAACTGAAGTTCTCTCCCATTCTTTCCCTAGCTTCATGTACAGAGTGAAGCTTGGGGATACACTCTTCCCACAGGCTTCAGCCCCCAGTAAAAAGGCAGCTCGCCAGTTGGCTGCAGAGGAAGCTGTGAAGGAGCTACTTGGAGATGGGCGACTGCAGCACAAGGTAAGGGAGCCAAGTGAAGGGGACCCAGTAAGACTGGGTGTCATGAAATTCAATTTATTCCTCCTGATAAGACAAGTTAATTCAGTATGAATTTTATGTTACTTTTGAAATGATACAAGTTTATCCTGAGTGAACCTTCATGTTAGATAATGACTCCAGATTCAATCCAGCCTTCAAAATATTTAAAAAATGTCCAACTGGTCAATAGTTTCAGTTGCACTGTAATTGCTGAACAAGGTTTGAAATCTCACATCATGAAGGACTACAACACCAAGGACTACATTTTTTTTTAAGTCAGCTGGAAATGTGATGGATAGTTCATGGTATTAAATTTATTGTAAACCTTCTATAGATTGTACTTGTCTCTGGATAAAAGGTTTCTGCTCTCTTTTGACTACTTTAGCCTAATCTTATTATTAAATTCTTTGATCAGACTTTACTTCCACTGTGTTGCTTTACCTTTTTTATTGACTGTCTCAGAGAGAACATACACAGATCAGCCACAACGTTAAAACCATGGACAGGTAAAGTGCATTGCAGCTTTGCTGTATATGGGGCTCTTCCACAAGGTACAGCATTGATGCAAAATAGTCAGAGTCCCCATTCTGACCCCTGTTCACTGCAAAAAACATCTACGATGGGCACATGAGCATCAGAACTGGACCATGGAGCAATGGAAGAAGGTGGCCTGGTCTGACGAATCACATTTTCTTTTAGATCGTGGAGTGCATGTGCATCGTTTACCTGAGGAAGAGATGGCAGGAGGATGTACTGTAGGAAAAAGGCAAGCCAGCTGGAGGCAGTATGATCCTCTGGGCAATGTTCTGCTGGGAAAATTTGGGTCCTGGCATTCATGTGGATGTTACTTTGTCACATACAACCTACCATTGCTCCAGACTGCATACACGCCTTCGTGGCAACGGTGTTCCCTGATGGCAGTGGCCCTGCCACCCTGCAAAAATTGTTCAGGAATGGTTTTGAGGAACATGACAAAGAGTTCAAGGTGTTGTCTTGGCCTCCAAATTCCCCAGATCTAAATCTGATCGAGCATCTGTGGGATGTACTATGGAGCAACTTACAGGACTTAAAGGACCTGCTGCTTATGTCTTGGTGCCATATACCACAGGACACCTTCAGAGGTCTTGAGGAGTCCATGCCTCAATGGGTCATAGCTGTTTTGGTGGCATGCGGGGGACCTACACAATATTAGGCAGGGGGTTTTAATGTTGTGGCTGATTGGTGTGTATATTGTACTTTTTAATCCATATGAAAATGTAATGGAAGTCATATTAAGGGATTTCAGCAGCTTTGGGTACTTACAATTATACTTTGGATTGTAAGCCTTGCTGGATACTTTCCCTTTTGCTTCCTCAGCCCCAGTCAAGTTTCTGCCCTGTCGGAGATGATAATGGGCCTGTCATGCCCCCCTGTCCCTCCCTGCCTCCGCTGACAGCGGCAGAGCTGCAGGCAGCCCATGAGGCAGGTGTAGGGGACCTTATCAACCACTTGAACAACAATGCAGTGTCAGGTCTTCTCGAGTATGCCCGAGCACGGGGCTTCGCTGCTGAGATCCGCCTCGTGGGCCAGTCAGGACCTCCACACGATCCAAGGTACAATGTACCCCTTCTACACCTCTTTCAGTGGGAGTGCAGTGTGCTACAACCAACACTGAGCCAATAGTAGTCGTAATAATCAAATCTAATTGTAGGCTGGTTAGTGAAATTTGTCACATGGCCCAATTGCAAACACCCTAACACTGCAGCACAACACTGTCCATTATCAGTAAGTTACACTGACAAGTCAGTATTTGCTAAAAATGCACCGTACTGCTCTCTCAGATAAAATGGCACAAAATCGTAGTACTTTGTTTGCACATATGTAAATATAAAATTTTCTTGTTTGGCTCAGGTTCACCTATCAGGCAAAGCTGGGTGGTCGTTGGTTCCCACCGGTTTGTGCCAGCAACAAGAAGCAGGGCAAACAGGAGGCGGCTGATGCAGCCCTCAGGGTGTTGATTGGGGAGGCAGAGAAAGCAGCCCGCACAGGGGAGCTCACCCCAGAGGTATGCCTCCAGGTACCTTCCAACCATTATATCCTTTTGTGTTTAAAGTTAAAAATGTTATATTTTGCTTCTTCTCCTCCTTTCCCCTCCCCCATCAGCTCCCAGTGAGTGGCAGCACCCTGCAAGACCAGATTGCTATGTTGAGCCACCAGCGCTTCAATGCCCTTACAGCCCGCATCCAGCACAGCTTGTTGGGCCGCAAAATTCTCGCCACCATTATAATGAGGCGAGGGGATAGCCTGGGCACTGTAGTCAGCATGGGAACTGGTATGGGGAGAATCGCACTTGAAAACCAAGGGAAGGGGAGAAATGTGCAACTGAAATAAACTTAAAGCATCTTGTTATTTTTATTATAAACTTTATTTAGGTGATGTCTTTGCCCAAGGTCACTTACTCCACATCATTGACCTCTTTTCATGCATATTTTCATTTGTTTCAGGCAATCGGTGTGTTAAAGGGGAAGAGTTGAGCCTTAAAGGGGACACTGTGAATGACTGCCATGCAGAAATAATTTCCAGAAGAGGATTCATCAGGTATAGTTTATGAAGGTCTTGGTTTGTTTGACAGTCTTTCAGTATTATTTATCTTTCATGGCCGCCAGCTCTTGTTTAAAGTCAAATGCTGTTGTTAGTTTTTTATTCTGATTCAGTTACAGTTTGGAATGGGACATGCCTTTGCTCCAGTTTGTGTACTGGATATCAGCATTTGGTCCTACAGAATTTTTTTGTAAGCAGAGGGATTATTTTGAACTCAAATATACTGAATGAAGCTGAATAAGCTTGCCACATTTCTTTCCTCATCTCTTTATTTCTTAACCATTTTACATATAATATATTGATTGACTGAATTAATTACATAGGGTTGTATCACTTGGGTTTTTCAGTTTAACATTATGTTTATTTAGACAATTTCCTCTAAAGCAACTTGCAATAATTTTTGTTTAATATTTAGTTGACAAGGCCAGTGCAAGGTGACTTACAATGCTTATTATACTATACTCCTCCCTAAAATCTTTCGCCTATCTGTGCAACAGAGCAGTGTTATAGACATGCATAAATACATATTCATACACTATGGCTAATTTAGAACTAGTTCACCAGAAACACATGTCACTGAACTGTAGGGGGAACATGGACTTAAATGGGGGATCAGACCCATATCCATTCACATTGTCCAGGTACTATGAGACACCAAAGATGTTTGCTGAGTAATATTTGCCTTATTTGGATTTAATTTTAAACCCCACTTATGTGCTGATATTTTTATCCAAAAGAATGTATGTATTTAAAAGGTTAAGTTTTGTGTTTATCTTTTGTTTGTCGAAATGTTAGTATGCTGTTTATACTCTTATACTAGGTGAGAAACTTAAAGTTTCTTTTTATTTTCTTTTGAAATATTTTATGTTGATCAGATTTTTGTACATTTTATCTTTTGGGTCTTTTTACACATGGAGCCCTTTCCGTGACACTGAAGACCTGATTACAAAGCTTAGGTCTGACGGGAGTGCCAGTAATAGTCACCCAATGTCCTCCTTCTGACCCTGTTCTGTGACTCCCCTGCTGCCTCAGGTTTCTCTATAGTGAGCTAATGAAGCAGAGACTGGATGCAGAAGAGAGCATATTTGAACCAGCAGAGGACGGAAAGCTCAAAATAAAGCCCGAGGTCACCTTTCACCTTTATATCAGGTAAGCATTCACAGGCTGCCTCTTCTGGTGCTTTGTCTCCCTCTGGTGTCTTTCGTGCCATGCAATAACGCAGGCCTTCTCTCTGCTTCTCTTGCTCTCTGTCTTTTGTTCTCTCTCTCCTCCATCTGTCTGTCTCTCACTTATCTCAGCACTGCTCCTTGTGGGGATGGTGCTCTGTTTGACAAGTCCAGCAGTGAGGCAGCGGTGCCAACCAGCTGCGGACACATGCCTCTCTTTGAAAATGTCAAGCAAGGAAAGCTACGCACCAAAGTGGAGAACGGTGAGGTTGTGTGTTTCTTAGGTCTCCTGTTACATGACGGTGATAGTGTTTTGGAGATCAGGGTGAGTAAGAAAGAAGAAACATGTACAAATAAATACAATCTCTTCTGCCAGAGACACAGATTTAAAATAGACATGGAGTTAACTTTGTAGTGGAGAGATAAGAACTGACAGGGAATTGTCTAAAGAACAATGTTGTACCTTGATAAGAATCCTAGACCCTATACATCTGAAGTGCAGTCAATATGAATGGCCTCCTGTTGTGATAGGCTGGCAGAAATTGGGAAAGAACTTGAGTATTTTAGACGAAGATACCATGGAAGGTGGTGTCAGCAATATGTTAAAGAGAGTGTTTGACACAGAGTTGTCAATGCAACTTAATTGGTGTGCAAGATGAAAGGATCACATTGATATAGATGAAAACACGTTACATTTTCTGCCAAAATGCAACTCCCACTTCAAAGATTTATCTTTACTGGCAGTAAGCCTTGGCGAATGATGGAACCTTTTCTGGGAAAAGTCATGGATATTGGCCAACAGTGTGCTTTTCTGCTGCACATGAATATGCAGTCATATTTCTAATTAAAGTTCCTTCCCATCCCTCTGCTTGTCAGCATGTTTCTGTGCCAGCTAGTTAGTCAGGAACTGTCAGTTCCTATAGCTGGTCAGGTCATCGTATCATTCTGATTTGTCTCTACTCTTCCCAGGAGAGGGCACCATCCCAGTGGAGTCGAGCGCCATAGTGCCTACATGGGATGGTATCCAGCATGGCGAGAGGCTGCGCACCATGAGCTGCAGTGACAAGATCCTTCGCTGGAATGTGCTGGGTCTACAAGGAGCACTGCTGAGTCACTTTCTGCACCCTGTTTACCTTCGTTCCATTACGTTAGGTAAGATCTGTATGAATGTTGCCCAGATGGTTAAATAGGAAGGTGCTGGATGTAGAAAATACCAAATTTTTTAAATTCTTTCTGTTTTATGTGTGTACTTCCTATATCTTAGGTTATAAAATGTTAGTTAAGGAGGAGAAGAAGGCAAAGTATGTATGAGTGGTACATAGTTTGGAAAGAACTTGGGGTTGTTAAGCCCCCCCCCCTCCCCTGCTTCCCACTCTTCCCCTTAATGCCACTGTCTTTGGCTACTTTAACCCAGTCCCTGCACACTGTTGCAAAAAATGTAACTTTACACAAATATTATTTTAGAATTTGTGTAAAGTGTTCTTGTTTCTATTTTAATGTTTTAAGATGGTGTTAGGATGAAATTGGTATGGCGTTGGAACAAATTTTAATAAATTGAATGAGTCGTTTCGTTATCCCATTTTTCAATATCTAGTAAGTTTTCATGAAGGAATTTAAACATGACGACACTTAATAGCAACAGAAGTGATGGAGAATAAGCATAAACATATACACTCACTTTTTAAAAATTTTTTTATTATAATTAACTTTACATCCGGGAACTGACTGTTTTATACATAAGAAACTAAGGTTAACTCTATCACAATGGGAATTCACCTAATGGTTATTTCACAAGAGGAATGAACTGTTATGTGAGGAGGTTGTGTACAGTTATAGACTGAACACCTGCTTTATCTGCAAAAATAATCAATAAGCACAAATGTCCCCTGACAGGCTGAACAGTAGTGTTTAGTGACTGGAAAATGTGTTTCTGTAGGTTACTTGTACAACCATGGGCATTTGACACGGGCGGTGTGCTGTCGATTGGCCAGAGATGGTGATGATTTTATCAAGAGCCTTCCTCCTTACTTCACCCTGAACCATCCTGAGGTATGGATGCAAATTACCTCCTCCATTTCCCCAAACTTGCATGTTGTTTATTTTGCTGGTATAACAAGGATGGGACTGAGAGGCCATGTGTTCCTATGGTCTGTCTGATGTTAATTTTGCCTGACTTAATTTTGCCTGCTCATGACTGTCCCACTTTCCTTTTTGCCAGGTTGGTCGGGTTAGTGTTTATGACTCCACACGGCACACAGGCAAAACCAAGGAGTCTAGTGTAAACTGGAGCCTGGCGGACCACACCACTGTAGAGGTTCTCGATGGAACTAAGGGCAAAGTAGATGGGTGAGATACATTTGCTCCCTTTGAGTTTGTTGTTGTGTCACAGACAGTTTTAGTTCCCTTAGAGCAGGGGGTCTTAACTTGGGGTCCATGGACTCTTTGAGGGTTTAGATGAATAAATACAGTAGTGCATTCTATTTTAGCCTTTTGAATAATTAATCATAATAATTAGCCATATTTTTAAAAATTCCAACAAGTCATTGAAAACTGTGACCCACAAAATTGATTGTTCATGCTCAATTGTTGAAGGTATAGTTGCCTTCTATTAAAAATATAACTGTTTTCCATTATGTTGCACATGCACTTAGGTACGATTTACTGTATTAATTACCTTTTAGCACTGTTTCACTGAGCTCCATTTCTCATGAGTGCTAATCATATTATTACTGTATTACTCTGCTATTTTTATTTATGACAAAAGTCTTTACGAATGTAATCAAGTCTTTGGGATATATTTTCTTTAATACAATATTTTCTTAATTTATGGTAGCTTTTCTGTCAGGGAAGCTATAGCTTTCAGGTTGTTTTAAAATGCCTGTGGCCCAGGAGAGGTTAACAACTTCTGCCCTCTAGGTTTATGGTAGTTTGTATGTGAATTTTGCATGGGGGAATGCAGTATTTTAACTGTGTATGGTAAACTAATTCTGTGTGCATTTTCTGCCTATTTGTTTCCTTTGTTTCCATACCTACATACGGTGTAGAAGATGTGCTATGTTTGTAGTGTTCCACCGTAACCCTCCTCTGTTCCCTCAGGCCCAAACTGGATGTGTCTCGTGTGTCCAAATCCAACATGTTCCGTCTTTTCCGAGCTCTGTGTCAGCTGCGGGGCCGTTCTGACCTGCTGGCACTTTCCTCCTACGCACATGCGAAGATGTCTGCAACGGCCTTTCAGGCAGCAAAAGCCCAGTTTTTCCAGGCACTCGGCACGCACGGCTATGGGGCCTGGATCAGTAAGCCCTTGGAGGAGAAGAGCTTTGAAGACAGTAATACTGCGGAGAGAGGTCCTGCTCCCAGCATAAACAGCAGTGCCCACAACTTGTAAGGGCAACAGAAATGGGGGTGAGTGTGGAAGAGGAAAGGGATGGGAAGGGATTGAGCTAAAGAGAGAGCACACTGGGTGAGCCCCCCAGAGTGATGTTTTAACGTCAGCACCCATGAAAGCAGAAGTGATGAACATCGCCTCACTGGGGTAGCAGTTTAGCTCAAAAGCAGTCTGTGTGCTCAAGGGTCATAAGAAGCACAAGCGAGCAATGTTATGGTACAGTGGACAGCAGTTGGACACGAAATTTAGGCAAGGGCTGTAGTGCTGAGAAAGTGCTGATGCACATAAAAATGCACTGTATTCTGTTTTACATCAAAAATGTTTAATGTAATACTTGCACATATTACAGTTTGGATGCCATCAAACTTACCAGGCTTCATTTGAACTGTGTTCAGTTTTGGTAACTTGAACAAAATCTTCTGTGTTTAAGACAGTTGGAACCATAAGTCATAGTGCTGGATTAGTTCCCCATTCTACTTAGTCTCCCGTCTTACATATCTATTGTCCTTCAAGATACTGGCTGTATGGTTATATACGTGCTTCTCTCTTAAATGCCTTCTCCCTCATGTATCTCCCATGTAGTACAAAAAATTAGATTTCTCTCATACAAAAGATTCTGTAAATTATCCTCTTGCTTTTGGGTATACTATAATATAGCATTAACATAATCTTAGCTAAATAAAAAGTTTTATTTGGCTGGGTGGCTGTTTTTTATATAATTGAAAGAGCTAAAGTTATATATTTTTTGTTTTCTGGTGGTAGACTCAAAATAAATGGCACAGGCTGGTGACATACATGCTGTTTGTACAGGTGTGTGTGTGTGTGTGTGTGTGTGTGTGTGTGTGTGTGTGTGTATATATACACACAGTATATCTCAGTGGAAGCTGTGTTTGTAAACATTTTTATGTATTATGTGTATATTTCCTGCATAATCAGTTCTTTAAATGACATTATTTTAGACTTTTTGTTTTTTGAACGTTTATGTATCCGTGGGTTTTTTTTTTTATGTTTCACTGTTAATTCATTTTATTGGGTTATTGTTCATATTCTGATGTGCTTCACTACAACCCATGGACTACGATGCTGATGAAACCAATCGACAAAGTTGATGCGCAGCTTCATTTTGTTGTTAGCGCTAATGATTCCTGCCCATCTCCATCAGAACACATATTCTTGTCAACTGGAGCATAATTGAGAGTCAGCGCCATACGCGGACTTCATTTTAAAGGGCAGCTGTTGAGAAGCAGAATTATTTAAGATGGCGACATCCTCACTCAGCCTGTGTTAATTCCATGAGGCTCTCTGATCTGAGTAGGAATGCCAGTCTTCTGATGCAGTGTGAGTGCTCTGCTCTACCAGTGTGTGAGCGTGAGGCTATTTGGGTGTGTGCCATGTCTTCACTCTTGATGAACTGCCTGTTTGCCACATGACCGTAACACCAGCAAAATTTCAATAGCAAAATAGTCCCCATTTCTTTTTTCTTTCTTGTAGAAATGTACATTTATCGGGTAAGAGTGACCCTGCTCCTTGTTTTGTGTCTAAATAACACTTTTTATAATTGATACTCATTTTCATGGGTACATTTTTTTGTTTTGTTAGGAGTGTTGGTAGGAGAAATAGTGTGTTCAGTTTAATCTCCATTTTGACTACAACTATGTATGTTTCTGTGTAGATTTAATAATGTAAATTACCATGTTTATAAAGAAATTTTGTTATTTACATATCCAGCTTCCATTTGTGGTTGTATTACACGTTTATCATTTGTAGAGTAAACTGACCGCTCAATTAAAGTCTAAGAAAAGATTGGGTTGCTTATTTACTAATTTAGTTTTTTAGTCTGTTATTTTACACTAATATTCAAGTGCTGTTATTTTGCTTCTGATATTTATTTTCTTGCCCCCCCATCTACTTCTGTATTGTTAAGTGGCATCAAGGCAGTGTCAACTCTTGGTGACTACGTTAGATATCTAGAATGCATCCCGAATGTTCTGTCCCCCATTCATGTCCTTGGGTTTGAAAGAGGTGCGTCTATTGTATAGATCAGTTGCATGCGAAATGTGTTTAAAGTGTAGATCTGTTTTGCTGAGTGGTGAGTGTGGACTTCTGTATGTTTTGCTCATCTGCTTATCATTTCCTATGTTTACAGTTACTGCTGATAATCATTGGAGGGGGAGGGGTGTACTTTCAATTGCCTGACACCAGGTGGAGTGTAATACAGTGTAATGGCTGTCAATAGATACCTCTCTTTGAACAGGTAACTGACTGTAAGGAGAAGGCCAAGTGGCAGGCAGGTCCCAAGCAGCTAAAAAGCGTAATGGCTAGAGGTTGTAGTTCTGTTGCGGGGAATTCTTTGATTCTTTGCTTTAGATTTTGACTGTAATGTATAAAATTGGAGGTGTACTGCAAAATAAGCATATTGTGCACAGCATATGCAGATGAAAAATGTTGTGAAGATGGGAAGGCAGAGGGTCTGGGAGAGCAAGGAATGAAGTGAAATCAAGCAGAAATCAGGAAGGTGGTGGGTATGATTTTCTAGTTTCATCTGCTGAGAGGCTCTTGCAGCCCACTGTCGATGTAACTCATGCTTATTCCAGTCTTCTCTTGTTCTCTCAAGTGCTGATTTGGCGTAACACTAGTTGAGGTCCGCAGACTTCTGGAGAATCCCAGATGACAGACCTCTCACAGACAGAGCTTCCTTCTAGCCAAAAGGGCCCGGGAGCTTATGTTGGAATCGTAAGAATGAAACTTGCATGGTTTAAATTATCTGGAATGCAATGGGGTTGGGTTAAGAATGCAAATACTGTAGTAGTTCCTATATTTATAACCCCACCCTGGCCCCAGTGAGCACAAATGGTCAAAGGGAACCCGGTGCTGGGAAATCCTTACTTGTCCAGGTTCCCTTTTCTGAGCCAGCAGCTCTGTTCCCTAAGAATGTGGTGACCCTGTTTGAAAGGGTCTTCTAGCTGTCTGATGAGTTCATAATGCTGCAGCAGCAGCGGCCAAGCAGAGGCAGAGGTCCTCTTCTGTTTTGCTTAAAATGGCCTACGACTTTGTTGGGCAGACTAGGTGGCTAATAATTGCATTGTTAGATTTCCCTAGACGTGAGCGTGCATAACGTTGCTCCACGTGAAGAAAGCAGCTTTGGTCTGGGGTTTGCATGCATTTACACAGGTGCAATTTATCTGTCATTTGATATTTTCTGTGACTGGCTGCTGTCGTGTTTGCTTTTCTTTCGCTATCACTGATTGCAAAAAGCATCAGCTGATCAATAAACTCTTACGAGCGAATGCAAACAAAACAGTTTTTCCAAGAATGGGTGAAATCAAACCACAGTGGTGACTATTCCTGTCAGATGGTCGCTGGGGCATCGAGAGGATGTTGTCATCGCTCAGTATGCCGGACTCTGCTGCTAACGTCTTATTCAACGGTTATTCATGGAGGGGTGATGTTCTTACTCTTTTGCTGTAATGGACACATTTTGAGCAGCTGTGTTTTAGGTTGTGCTATTCAGTGTCTTCCAGTCAGTGGAATTCTGATCTGGCCATTGCACTACGGCATTCTTGCATTCTTCTCCAGTTCATGTGAGTTATTGTGGTTTTCTCTCATGGCGTCTCTAAATTGGTTAGTGTAAATGTGTGTCCTGTGATGGACTGGGGTTCCATCCAGGGTTTGGTCCTGGGGGCCTTGTTAGGATTGGCTTCAGCACTCCATAATAATCCTCTGGAGATTGCAGACCTAGTGGCGGTGAGTAATATAATTTGCCCTTTTCTTCATATGCTTCATATAAGAATAAAATTCTTTTATTAAATAGCATTTTTCCTTTTGCAAAAACAGAAAATGAGATACAAATCCTTAAGGACATTTAGGAGGTCTCCAGGTGCAGAAAACGAGTGCTACGAACACCTATTGAGTAGATAGGATATGGGTGATTTAAAAAAAAAAAAAAAACTTGGGATCCTGGAGTAGAAAAGGTGTAGCTTTGAGTATAGAATAGACTAAGCAAATTCGTGCTGCATTTTACCTTAGACTGGTTTTAATCATTTTGAATGGTTGTGTAGTTTTCAATCTGTATATTTTCTGGTTGTCATAGCATCAAATGCCACTGCTATTATTTAACATTATATTTATTTAATTTTAGGTCTGTTTTTTTTTTTTTCCTGCATTATGTATGGTGTATCATTTCCTTGAGGGATATGTCTAACCTTTACAACATAAAGAACAGGACATAAAAGCTTTCTTTCTGTAGACTGCTCTCCCTTTACTCCTTTAACCTTTCCTTCTATGCAAAACTCATCCTTTTTTTTTCTTTTTTTTTTTTTTCTTCTTCATCGTGGCCTCTTTTCTTCTAGTCTCCATTGGCCTCTGATCTTTTCCAGATTGGAGCTTCATCATTTGCTCACATTTGCTGTAGGCCATTGTCTTTGACAGTTCCTTCTTAAAAGATTGGGGAACTTTGACTTTTTTGTAATAGGCTTAATATTAGTGCAACTGAAGTCCAGGGTCTCCTGTGTTCCATACACTATGCCTATACAGCAAAACCTTCAATAGTACTGCCTCCTGCAGTGATCTTTTACAATATCTTTGAGAAATTTATCACAGTAATTTATTATATTTGACAAAAATATAAGCTGAAAACTTTTTTTATTTCTTATAAATAAAATTAACTGATTTCTGAGTTTATTCACTATTAAAGTGTACTTTATCTGTATTATGTCTGGTTTTCAAGCTCCTTTTATGCAACGTTCTGCATTACTGGCCTCTTATAACCCCGTTTTATAGCATGCTCTGTTTCAGGAATACATCTAGAGAGCTAGTTGAGGTATTACTGTATAGGTCTCAGCAGTCTCTCCTGCTTTTTCATTTCTCTCCCTTTAAGCTATTTCGACAATCCATCCTACTGTTCTGTTCAGAACAACATAACATAGGTACGGTTCAAAACGTGAACTGAAACAATGTCATTTTATATTACAAAGCAACATGGTGACATATGGCTGATAAAGTAATAATCTCCAAACACTCAAATCTTCTCAAGCAGCACTCTGGCTATGTTATTTTTGTTATTAATGTTTGTCATGTACTATAAATTATCCATATGTTCTCAGGCAGGTACTATTCATTCAATCAGGTTTTCATGTAATTGAATTTGAAATGCAAAAAATAAATTAATAACATCAGAAAAATGTGTGTAATGATATCCTATCCAAAGCTGCTGGACTTCAGTGATGTTCTACCCAAACCTTGATGAAGTTTCCCTCTTTTTTTTTTTTTTTTAGTGATTCTGAGAGTTACCGGTGTCCCTCTCAGAGTCTAAAGGCCATTTGCAATACAAGGTTGTCCTAAGCAAAAAGCACCCACTGATCAGTCACAACATTAAAACCACTGACAGGTCCAAGCCCACAAAAGAGCTACTGTAGCACAAATTGCTGAAAACCTTAAGGTTGGCCATGACAGAAAGGTGTCAACACACAGTGCATCGCAGCTTTGCTGCGTATGGGGCTGCATTGATGCAGAATAGTCAAAGTCCCCATTCTGACCTCTGTTCACTGCCAAAAGTGCCTGCGGTGGGCACGTGAGCATCAGAACTGGACCATGGGGCAATGGAAGAAGGTGGCCTGGTCTGATGAATCACGTTTTCTTTTAGATTGCGTGGACGGCCGGGTGCGTGTGCATCGTTTACCTGAGGAAGAGATGGCAGGAGGATGCATTGTGGGAAGAATGCAAGCCAGCTGGAGGCAGTATGATCCTCTGGGCATTGTTCTGCTGGGAAACTTTGGGTCCTGGCATTCATGTGGATGTTACTTTGTCACATACAACCTACCTAAACATTGCTGCAGACCACATACACCCCTTCATAGCAACAGTATTCCCTGATGGCAGTGGCCCTGCCACGCTGCAGAAATTATTCAGGAATGGTTTTGAGAAGCATGACAAAGAGTTCAAGGTGTTGTCTTGGCCTCCAAATTCCCCAGATCTAAATCTGATCGAGCATCTGTGGGATGTGCTGGAAAAACGAGTCCGATCCACGGAGGCCCCACCTTGCAACTTACAGCACTTAAAGAACCTGCTGCTAATGTCTTGGCGCCGGATACCACAGGACACCTTCAGAGGTCTTGTGGAGTCCATGCCTAGATGGGTCAGAGCTATTTTGGCAGCACGAGTGGGACCTACACAATATTAGGCAGGGGGTTTTAATGTTGTGGCCGATTGGCGTATATGAGAATGATGTGTGACCTCACGTTGCAGAGCCTCAAGTTAATGTCAAAGTCCTACTTAAGGAAGTTTATTTAAAAAATCCTCAGATTTAGCTCAGCTCAATTTACTCTGCCTTTACATCTTTTTACTCAGTTATATATCCTTTTAGCCCAGTGGCTCTGACCATTTCACTGAGTAAGGCCTCAAATGGATCCTGTTGTATGCAACCACAACCACCACTGGATGCAGAATGAAACAGTTAAAAGAAAAAGTGCATCATGTTTCTCTTCATCACCTTTCTCTCCGTCTTGTAGAAACCTTCAGACAGCGAGTAAAGAAATGGAAGCGCTAATCAATAAACTGTATATATGCAGCCAAGCCCGGGCAAGGTGGGATATAGTAGAGAGTGTGCAAAATGCTGGGGGAACGGAACATTGTTCAACAAGAGTCCCCTTTTGTTGTAATTATTTTTGCAGAAATGTGTGTAACTTGTCAACCGGATGAATTTGTACCATTGAAAGGATATAAAATATTGATAACTTGATGAAACCACTCATTGGCAACCTGTGGATTGGAGTGGTGTGATTCTAGATGAAGCTCCCCCGGGCAGAAAGAGTGCTGTATTATAGAGTTCGGATCATCCTGTGAGGCAGGAGCATATCCTACTGAGTAAATTCTTTTAATGGAATGATGGGCTCACATTTATGTAGTGCTGAAGTAAGGCACACAGGCAGTAATGCATTTACATGTCAGGTTGGCGGGTGCAGCACGGTATTACGCAGTATTCTGTGGCCGCTTGCTTTACTTGGCTACCTGTGAGTAGTTACACCTGGCCTTGGGGTTACCTACAATAGTGAATGTCAGGCATTATGGCATGGGTGCACAACCTGGGTATGATGCCCAGCTCTATAGTGGCACCTTGTATATGTTTTATATGTGTATATAAAACAAGGTAGAAAGTATTTTCAGTTCATGCTGACTTATGCTCTGCAGCACAGTAAAAAAAATTTTTTACCAGTAAGATGAAATTAAGCGTAAATGTTAAAATCGCAAACCCTGTTCCGAGTTGCATGTGTTTGGCGTCAAATGCCCGCACTTCTGACCGCCACGAGGAAGACGGTCACGACTGCGGTTATCTCAGTAATAGTACAGTATTCGTCGGCAGTTGGTCGTTATGAGCCTGCACGATATTCTGCTAAAATGAACAAGTATTTATTGATAAACGGGGAGAGGGGCTCGCAGCAGCTCAACGCTCCTTGTAGTTTGTTTGCTTATTCATGCGGTTCGCCGTAGATTGGCCAATGAGAGCGCGCAGGGGGCGGGCAGTGGGCGGGCAGCGCGAGGGAGAAGTTGAGCGCGGAGAGGAGGCGGGGAGAGCAGCGCGAGACCGCTGAGCGAACGGGCTGGCGGCTGAGGAGGCGCCTCCATCTCGTCTGAACTCGCCGTCCTTTCTACATTTTTACCAAAAACTGTGATTGTTTTCTTTTCTTTTTTTAAGTAGATTTTTTAAAAAATCTTTTCTACTCACATTGTCGTAATGGTGTCGGCACCATGGTGACAAAGCTGCCAATGTTGGAAGAAATATAATACAGATATTACAAAACAGTAACTGTCATTCATCAACTGTTTCCTGAGAGTAGTTTGTGGCAATGCACAAATATCCAAATTCGCCTTTAGCATGGAAGATGGAGCAGAAAAGAAGAAAAACATCTCCTTAAAAATAATACGTTTTAAGAGTGGAAGGAAGACGGACGAAGTCGAATAACAAGTGCATAAATTAAAGCACCATCTGATACATCTGGACGCTCTTCCGTGGGCAGAAGGAAGGAAGACGAATGATGGAATGGCCGTAACAACATGAAAAAGAAAAAGTAAAAAATCGGAATATTTCGGCTTTCTGTGCGAATCAACAACGGGAGTGAGGAAGAGGAGAGGAGAGGAGAGAGGTAGGAGACAGACGGCATCTGAGAGCATCTGGGCCACGATGAGAGGCAGGGGAATGATGCGCTGTAATAAACTGTACCTGTTACGTGTGTGACGTATATTGGTTTTATTTATTTAAAATAGACTAAAATATAAGTTAGTTTTTGTGACATATAATTATGAGCTGTTTGTCTTTAGGGTTCTGAGCCCGAGGATATTGCGTGATGTTAAATACACAATTCAGTAGCCTTATTTGTGTGTGTGTGTGTGTGTGTGTGTGTGTGTGTGTGTGTGTGTGTGTGTGTGAGAAAAAGTGAGGAGTGGGCTGACAAGAGTTTTTAAGTGGAGGAAAAAAATAAATGCTAAATCTGACCACATCTCTTCTTCATGACTTGTTCAGATCCCACGTCCTGTTTTCTTCCCCGTTCTCAACCAACTCCCTTCCCTCAGTTCCCTCCACTCCTCCCTTTACCCCTTCCGTTGCCCCATCTGTCTCCCCACCCTCCTTCTCGTTGGGCCTTTCTCCACAACTCTTCAGTACATTGCCTTACGGTTAAACCCTCCTTATCTGTTCCCCACCCTTCACTCTTCCCTCTCCCACCGCTGCCCAGCACCTGAGCCCAGAAGACTCCAGGCCCCGAGAATTACAGCCACCCTGAGTTTCACGTCCCACCATGGAGCCGCCACCATCACTGAACCTGACTATCCTGGCTGGGGGGGAAGAAGAAGAACAGAGGCCAGCCGGTCCTCTGAGTGGTGTTTCCCACCCATCTGCTGGTGGCGGCTACCCTGGGGCCAACCACTCCAACCACACGGGCAGCACAAGCATAGACCGGCTTAACAGCACCTCATCTCCCACCACACCTGGGCTCCCACCAGCTGCTCTCCCCAAGCTCCCTCTACCCTCAGCGCAGCAACTTCCCCCTGCCATCCCCAATGCCCTGCACCCCACCAGCACTCCCTTGTCATCCTGCCTGGGCAGCCAGCACAGCCTCAGTGGGGACAACTCGCCCATCTACAATGCTCTTTTTTACTCCTCTCATTCACCCTCCACTGAACGGGAGCGGGAGAGAGAACGGGAGAGGGACAGGGGGTCCAAGCACAGGCAGGCAAGCCCCCTGGTTCACCGACGGGACAGTAACCCCTTCACCGAAATCGCCATGAGCTCCTGCAAGTACACCGGAGGCGTGATGAAGCCCCTGAGCCGCCTGAGCGCATCCCGTAGGAATCTCATAGAGTCAGACAGTGGAAGCGACACCAAAGAGGGGGCAGGGGGAGCAGGACGGGACAGGGAACGGGAAGCCGGGGCAGCAGGGCCTCTGCTGCAGGCCCAGGCCCAGAACCCTCCGGAAATTGTTATCTCTTCCAAAGAGGACTCGCCGTATGGGTACGACTTTGACACCACCACTAATCAGATGTCTATCTACCACCAGAATAATGCCCGATCTGAGAGCCGGGGGGCACTGAGCAGCACTGGTAGAGCTGGGAGTGCAGGGAACAGCCGTGGAGGCAGTGGGAGTACAAGGGGTACTAGCACCTCCAAAGCCACCAAGCGAAAGAATCAAAACATCGGCTACAAGCTGGGCCACAGGCGAGCACTGTTCGAGAAGAGGAAGCGACTGAGCGATTATGCCCTCATCTTTGGGATGTTTGGCATAGTGGTCATGGTCATCGAGACTGAGCTGTCCTGGGGCGTCTACAGCAAGGTAAGGGGACAGAAGGCAGGGTTCGGTGAAGGATATTTGTTGATACGGAGGGATAACGTAGGAGCTCCTGTGCATATGAGGAAGTTAGGTAACGCAGGTCAAAATGAAGGATTTATTCAAATGCCTGGTTTAGTATGTGGCAGTGATAACTGCCTGTCATGGACAGAAGGATGTTAGAGCCAAGATCCATGAAGGAAGATTGGTAGGGGTCATTTGTCATTCTGATTGTTATTTAATCGGAGTATTTGGTCTGTAGAATCGTGACTAAATGCGCAAAGTATGCATACAGGGCCCTGAATGTGGTGTTGATGGATAATGAATACCAACGAGGGGTATTTTTTTGTCTCTGGATATTGAAAGCATTCACGACAGTTGGAAAGAGTGGCTAATAGTGGGGCTTATAGCCGATAGGTACAGTGTGAAGGTTTTATCCCAGAGATAACGTTTTTGGAAATCACGGTTTCTAGAGCTAGAGCGGAATGGCATTTAGCTGGATTGTTTGGTGGCGAGAGGCCTAATGGAGACTACTCACTGTGAGCATCCTAATGTGATTGCAGCGTTGGGGAAGACCACGTCCTCTGTGTACAGCTGTATGATGAAGCAAAAGTCACTTGTCTTCTCATGTCCTTTCACTGCTCTCCAACTTTCTTCCTCTACTCTCTCTCACACTTATTTTCTCTCTCCCTTCCTGCGGAGACATTCTATTTCTTTCACATTTTTTTCCTGTGTTTTTTTTTTTCTAGATCTGAATGTCTGTGCTATCCTTCTGCCTGCCTCCTCCCTCCCTTTCTCTCTCTCTCTCTCTCTCTCTCTCTCTCTGTCTCTGTTTCTCTCTCTTTTCTCTTTTTCTCTAAGCTCAACTGTTATTCCAGTGGGCGGAAAACCGGGGGAGTGTTATTGGGAAAAAGAAAACGACTGAAAAGAAATGAAAGAGAGAGGTTTCAAAGGCAGTACAAAACACCCTCTGTTTAGGACTGTAAATCAGAATGAGTCAAGCCATTAAAGGAATTATGATGATAACAATCACATACAATAATTAGACTACATAAAACTGTATATAACTATTGTGAATTGTAATAGGATATTGTGGAATGTACAGCTAAATATTGTTAACATTATTTTATTATACTGAACCATTATTGTTCTTCAAACTGCAAGACATGAAACTGTCAGTAGAAATGCTAAGTTTACTTTGATTAATTGTGTTCATATTAATGAGGTTTTCACTTGATTGATTTGTTCTTACCACCAAGGGAATTAAACTTAACATTTGCTAGGATTTGACAATGCTATAAAAGGACCAGGCTGTTAGACTGTGAGGTACAAAAAAGGCACTAGAACTGTCTAGCAGATAATGTTTCATTACGGAAAAGCCCATATTGCTTTACTGTCAGAAGTTACTATCCTTCAGGGAGACTTGAATTGATCTCGCAGATCCCTTGCACACACGCTTGCACACTCATGCGTGTGCTCACACATACAGACACAAATGTATAATGCGAGATTGAATAGTAATCTGTGTGTTCTGTCAGCTGTTTCTGAGGAAAAAGAAAGAAAGGACTGCTATTTTATGTCCTTGTTCAGATGTCTTTAACTGCCAAGCCCGCATGTGTGTCTGTGCAAGTGCACGAGTGCTTGTGTTTCATTAATAAATGTTATATTTTTGTGCATATATGTGAATTGCTGTTTTGTTTCATTTTATTATTTATTTTTGGGTTTGATTTTGTGCATTTGTGTGTCTTTTCAGTCTCTAATCTGTATTTATAGAAGTGTGTGTGTGTGTGTGTGTGTGTGTGTGTGTGTGTGCGTGCACGCACTTGTCTATTTGTGTGCATGCATTTGTCTTGTCTGTATGAGTGTCTGTATGTCTGTTTCAGTTCCATGGTCTATATTTACAATATGTTCAGCTGCTGTACCACTGGAGATCTCTAGGTTCATTCACACCAACGCAGCACATGCACTTTCATCCCAGAATAGAGGAAGGGATAGAATAAATGGGAGAAAAGAGTAAGAAAGTGACGGATAGGGAAGTGAGAGAGTGTCCTTATACATAGCAGTACTGTATTATTACTGTACAGGTGGGGAAAAAGTGCAGGAAATGTGCCCGCAGAACAGTTTCTTCACAATAAAGGCCTCCCCTTGTTATTACTTTCACTTGGCTGTTACAGGTTGGTTATGACGGTCCTTTTCCCATCTTTGAATGAACATGAACACCCAAGAAAACAATGTGTTAGAAGTCACTGTCGAATCAGTAGATCGTTTTCACACCTTCACCAGAAAAGTATTTCTCCCAGGGTCGGCCATATTGGACGACTTGGGCTTCAGCATGTTTAACAGACAGGAATGTGCATGTGTCACGAACTCCACCTGTTCGCCAACCCCTGGACACCCAGCACCACAAGCACTGGCCTGACATTCGCGCTGCCTGTTGTCAGAGCTTTGTCACAGCTGAAGCTGACAATGGTGTTAATCCTTAGTCAGGGATGACCTCAGCTATATTCTCTGTTTACAACCACAACTTAGAACATGGTGTAATTTTTTTTTGCGTTAAAGGCCATCTGTTTCTAACTCTGTGAGACCCTTGAGACTTTGACGTGATCCTCTGATGATCTGGTGTTTATTATGGGACACACTTGTATCTTTGTATCTTTTACATCTACTCTTTGTGTATGATTTTTAATGGAGTAAAATGGAAAGCCTGGTTACAGATTAATATTCTCTCTTGCTTCCACGCAAATGTGGAGACAGTGTTTGGACACGTGTCTGTGTGCTGTGTTCTTATTTGTGTGACTATAGTTTTCTATGGGGCCTTCAAGCTGTGCCATTCAATTTCACGCGTGAATGTGTGTGTTTGTGTATCAATTTGTGCACAGTGGTGTGTGTGCATCTGCCACCCACTGCCTGTAACTGTGTAATTGGACATTGTGGGACGAAATGGCTTGTGCCAGTGTGTAATTGAGTGTGTGACAGCGAGCAAGGTGACACGGAGACTCCGCCTGGTACCTGTTTTCCCCAGAGACTGATTGAACCAGACTGCTGGCAGAGAACTGGGGACACCTGGGGGTCTGGAAGTACTGCAGACTAGTATTTTAAAAAAAGAAAACTGAGAAAATGGAAATTAATAATTGCACAGCTGGAACAGATCTTGACGTCTTGGCACGTGCTCATGTGGTTCAACCTGTGTGTTACCATTGGCATTATACGGTAAACAGTAGCATATATTTCTTCTCTGCACTTTATGTCTCTGAGTTAGTGAGCCCAGCAAAAACAAACAAAAAAGCACAAAGGTAAGAAAAGGAAATAAAATAAATGAACACCGGCAATAACGACATAGCTAGTTACTGTCCCACGGACACTCCAGCTGAATTTCAATGAGGGAGATGATGCAAATTTAAGCTACTGGGCAGAGATTTTCCTCCATTTCACCCCCAGTGAAGCTGTAGCTTTAATTGATGAAACTGAAGCATTTAATTTGCGCAGTGTAATGTTGACTCAGCCCCTACACCACGCCTCCCAGTCCACTAAAGATTAAGTAACGGGTAAGTAAATACTCATTATTACTTTGGGGGCCTTGTTTATGCAGGCATGAGCAGTGAACTATAAAAGTAAGTCGAGATGCTTGGCAGGAGGAATCCCTGTGGCATCTCAAATCCCAGCTGCCATGACTAGAATATTGCACTGGACTAATCCAGGCAGAACATTTCGCTCTAAATTTCCTGCCCATAGCAAAAAATAAATGAATGAACAAATACATGAATAAGGGAATAAATTAAGATAATTTACTGTAATTCAATAATCTTTAAAAGTGTGATGCCTTAATTTCTGCCTCTCACGGGTTGTTTGTGGTTTTGAAAATGTGGAACAATACTGGCATCGAGGGACAGAGCTCTGTAATAGACCTGAAGCGTAACCAGGTTTTCATCGACACTCCCACTGACCCACCTGACCTCCACGGCATTAACTTTTTTAAGCCCCCCCATGCAGACACACAAACCCTCCAGGCAGTGAAACATAACATTTAACTTTGTGAGGCAGCTAAACCATTCAGTATAGTGGTGCCAAATAGTCAGTATCAGATACTGATAATAGGTGATAATAAAATATAGCAAATATGTATTTGAATGCAGTGTGCAAACCTTCATGAATCTCAATGAGTATTGTAGTCAGAATGGGTAATGGTTAATATGGAGTCATGGTGTTTTTCAGTGGTTTGTGAATGAGGTTTGTATTTGGAAAGTGGTTTATGAAACTGTACATAAATATACATGGACTGAACATCTGGAACAGGGCTAGTGGCTTAGGAGATCACTGTTAACAAAAGCATATGACCAGGAAGCTGAACTGGATTGGGGTCGGAGTAAGGGGTGGAGTATGAATGGAGGCATAATGGGAAATGCTGTTGTTTAATGTAATGATGACCTCTGTGTGTGTGTGTGTGTGTGTGTGTGTGTGTGTGTGTGTGTGTGTGTGTGTGTGTGTGTGCGCGCATGCGTGTGTGTGCGCACATGTGCATGTCTTCCTTTACAGAGCTCCATGTATTCTCTGGCTCTGAAGTGTCTCATCAGCCTCTCCACAGTGATCCTGCTGGGCCTTATCATTGCTTACCACGCTCGCGAGGTGCAGGTAACTACTCCTCTCCCCACCGTCAGACACTGATAGCACCTCGATGGTCTTCTCTGGAGCCCAGATGTCTACTGATATGAATGAGTGACACACGAACACCCAGTGAAACCACCATCATTAGTCAGCGTCACTTGGAAGGAGCTTCTTTGTGGCCTTTACATTTAACACTTATGACACATGTGGACATCATGAACACTCACACAGCACACAAATCACGTGGATACTGAGAACATGTGAACGAACATGCACATTCAACATGTATGTAGTTAACACACACAGTGTACAACAGACAAATGGGTGCATTTTCAAACACGCAAAAAAAAAAAAAAACACAAGCTTACACACACAGAGTCCCTGGGGTTGAGTTGTTTGCATGTTTACAGACACTAATGTGCACACTTATAATAAGAAGAGAATGTGCATTTAGCAATTTCACCACATGCCAGTACAGCAGCCCTCGGCACCTTGCCCATCTCACTGATTCGTTCACTGAGGTTGAGGGGAAATGGCACTCAGCGCTGACACCAGTCCACTCGTCAGTAGAAGAGGCCGCCCGTGTTAAGGGTCAGTCCGGCCTCGGCACAAAATTCCACGCATGCGTGCGGTGCATTGATTGACGGTCACCGCTAACCCGTGACCTGGGAGTCGACCCGGAGGAAACCCCATGACAGACTCACGCTGACACATGGTCATGTACAAGAATGCCGATGAAGGGATGCACGTGTACTCTCACAGGCGCAGCAGGACAGGAGGCTCACGTTCAGATGCTGGGACAGAGAGATAAAAATGGTCCGCAGTTAATCTCCCAGATTTAATTCCTTTTGATTAAATGAAGTTTGGGGAGGATTTAGTGACAATCGCTTGTTGTAATAACTGGCGTTCCATCCCCACATTGTACACCAGAAGCATCTGTCTAGTCTCTGTACATTTACTATATAGTGTGTAAGTTCATTTGCTTATATGTTCCCGTGAAAAACAGAATTCATTCAGGAACAGATGAAAGCCACTATTCATCCAGGATAAAGATTTCAAGATTATTAAGGTTTTGCCTGTATTTATTCAGATGTTACAGGATGTTAGAGCTGAAATGATCTCTCTGTAGATCTCTCCATCTTCCTCTTCTTTTTTCTCCACTGTTTACCTTTCTTTATCCCTCTTGCTTTAACTGTTCTCTCTCTCTCTCTTTATCTGATTATACCCCCTATATCTCTCTCTCTCTCCCTCTCACTCCCTTGTTCACTCCCTGTTTATCTGTTTACCTCCTCTCACCTCTGTCTGGTCTGCTGAGAAGTGTCAGGCAGTTCCCGTCTCCCTGTGAGCATCTCCTCCTCACTGCCTCTGCTCATCTCCACCACCGACTCTGTGTCAATATACAAACAAGACAGTGCGCGAGGCTCCCAGAGGGCAATGGGAACGTAAGCACATCATGGCTGCTGCGGTCACAGGATGGCATTTCAAGTCCAAAGCAGCTTTCTGAAACTAGGTTGTTTTGGTTTTGGTCTGTGGTTTGTGTGAAATAGGTCAGTGTTTTGGGTAAGTCAGACTCTTGGAATGTCAGGGTCATTATTAGTTTGGGGGCTTGCTTACATGAGTGTGCGTGTGCTGAGCATGTACCCTCTCTGACTCAGGAAGCCCTCTAGCACATGGGGCCACTCGTTCTGCTGGCTGCACCCTCTGTGAGCATGTAGCATGCACAGCAGAGCAGCTTGGACATAAAGACAGTGTTTGCAGAAGCCCTTCTTTTCTGGTGGGTCAGGTCCCATCTTGGGCTGGTCCACAGTTGTCCATCAGCAGAGTTTGACAGTAATGACCTTGTTATGGGATTGGACAAAGTGCAGACAGACGGTCATAACCGGTGTGGAGCATCTGCCTAGTTCCCTGGGGTTTGGTCCCCGTGCAGAGCCAATCTGGGCAGCAGGGCATGTGCCTTTCCAGTGCCAATGCTATGATCAGGTTAATTTGCATTTAGCACAAATATGATTAGCGTACTGTCGTGCGCTGGACTGCTGAGACTTTTCCGGCATCATGGTAGGCACTGTACTCCTGCTGGTAGTTTTCCAGTCAGCACAGGCCTCATCGATCATGCCCCTACCATGTGATGGTGGGACAGATTTTTTTTGTTTGCCATTTTTCACATATTCCCTCTTTCCCTTTTCCTTCTGACCCCCCCCCCCCCCAAGCCTGGCTCCACTGCTTTCTCTGTCTTGCCTGTGCTCCCAGTTGTGCAGTGATGGAGTGAGCTTAGGGGGCTCAGCATGTATGGGCAGCAGCCCTCAGCCATCCCAATTGACAGATTACCTTCCCTAATGGAATTTAATTATTTACCATGTTCCGGGGGCGATTTAACGAGAAAGGGAAGAGACGGAGAAGAAGCGGTGGTGTAAGAGCAAACGAGAGGGAGAGGGCGTTGGAGGAACAGGAGATGAAGGGAGCGGCAAGAGGCGTCTGGAGAACAGAGGGAAACAGTGGGAGGGGTAGGAGACGCAAGGAGTGTGAGCAGGGCAAAGTGGGGGTGAGAGAAAAATGATAGTCATTTCCTGACACCAATGAGGATCTGAATCATTTCTGTTTTGATTTGGTGAGATGTCATTCACCAGGAGAGACAAGAGGTCTAGTGTCCATCCTTAGATTATTATTCTTGCTCAGTGGATGACATGTAGACAGGCTCTGTGATTTTACACCTATCCCAGGGTGACAGCACACAGACAAATGAGCAGTAAATATTCAACAGCAAGCCCCCAAACCCATATCAAGTATATTAAATTCAGGATTTTTATGTTGATTTACTCATTGTTAAATAACATGGGGTGGGGGGAGGTCACAACCAATTCTTTCGTCTGCAGAACATAGGATGTAAACTGTACTGTATATCCATGTACATGTCTTTGTTACACAATCTTGCTAGCTTTCACTCTACCGCTCACTTTTTCTCTCTCTCCCCGGGGACCCTAATTAAGCTTTGCTGGTCTTTGATGTTGTCGCCTTGGCAACAGTCACCATGACGAGGCTGCGCTGGCAAAAAACGCATTCAAACTGACACACAGTATACACATGGCTGTACACACGTTACACATGTTGCTGTCCATATCACAGTGCACACCTTCCACATGAAACACACATGCACCCGCATTCTACGATGATGCCACAGGTTCATTTAGGGCAAATATAAAGGGTACGGTTGCCAAGGTAAATCAAACCATAACCAACTTGTGAATCAATTACACACTGTGATTAGATCATGGTCATAGTGGGTGAGGAGCTTCGTCAAGACTGTATGATTAAATTCTGGGAAAGGAAGATGTTTTTATAGCCATTAGCAAGCTACTCAACCTGAATTGTATGAGTAAACATCCTGCTGTTTAAATGGGTACAAACTGTAAGCTGTGTAATTTGGTTTGGATTAGAGGATCTACTGAGATCATAAATAACGTATCAGTAAATCCTACATTGACATTTTTCAGCTAGATTTGCATTGTGTCAGTGCTGCAGTTAGAGATTGCGTTGGGTAACCCCCTATTCTCTCTGGGATTCTCATATGTTGCTGAAGTCTAGGTTTCCCTGCATTGCGTGTTTGCCCACCAAAGGCTTCCTCAAAGCTTGGCAGAAACAAATTCCCCCTTAGCAATTTCAGTTGTTACAAAAGCACTTGTTTTAAGTGTTTGTTAGACAAAGCATTTCAAAGACTTCTCAACAGCCATAATAACAATAGAGACAGAAGCAAAAGCTGTCATTTGTGATGCTGTATATGGTGACGAGGATTAACTATCCTGTCACTTCTTTCCAGTGACAGCAATGGCAACGTTGACTTTGATTGCCACCACCAGCAGAGCAAACATAATGTTTTCTTTTGCCTTCTCCCCAGCTCTTCGTCATTGACAATGGAGCAGATGACTGGCGCATTGCCATGACGATGGAGCGGGTGCTGCTCATTGCCCTGGAGCTGCTGGTGTCAGCGGTGCATCCGGTGCCGGGTGACTTCCGCTTCCACTGGCGGGCACGACTAGCCTTCTCCTACGCACCATCGGTGGCCGAGGCAGACCTGGACATGGTGCTCTCAGTGCCCATGTTCCTGCGGCTGTACCTCATTGCCCGTGTCATGCTGCTGCACAGCAAGCTCTTCACTGATGCCTCCTCCCGCAGCATTGGGGCCCTCAACAAGGTCAGGAGGTGCCCGCACACTGCACATACCTTCCCTGTACTCCTGTCACTGTGGGATTACACAGCTTTTATTTCTGCTTCACATTAATAAAACTCATGACATTCCATAAAAATACTGATGAAAGCGGCTCACATCCGGCACTCTTATAGTGGAAGCCCTTCAGCTCAGTCAGGAGCTGCAACCTAAGATCACTGCCCTCGCTCTCTCCTGCCCTCGCGTTCCCTCTTTCTGGAACTCGGGTCTTCCATTTTGTCTTCTCTCAAATGCATTGATCAGAGATCAGATGCATTATAGGGGCAGAGACACTAGTACAATGAAAACAAGTTTACGAGGATGCAGTGTGCAGTACAGGTAGTTACAGGTAGCAGAGCTGTGTGTGCCATCCCATGTGCCTCCTTGTAACTACTCTGAATATGTCCTGTAGATGATGGTAGCAAGATAAGCTGTATGCTGTGTCCTGTGGGGCTCTAGGTGCACTTCAACACGCGGTTTGTGATGAAAACCCTGATGACCATCTGCCCAGGGACTGTGCTGCTGGTTTTCAGCATCTCCCTGTGGATCATCGCTGCTTGGACTGTGCGGGTCTGTGAGAGGTGAGAAACAGGGGCATATCGTGATGAAGGCATGAGACAAATGTAGGTGGGGTAGGAGAGGAGAAGGAGACAGAGTGAGAATGCAACACCTCCGCGATTTGGATAACCTTGACCTAAAGTGCAACACATAATACATCAGGAGGCCAGGTAGGGAGGCCAAGAAATGAAACAAGACCATGACAACGCATAAAGTAAAAATATTCCTCATTCTCATTTCCTGCTTTATCCATATTTTTTAGGTATCACGATGCCCAGGATGTGACTAGCAATTTTCTGGGGGCCATGTGGCTCATTTCCATTACTTTCCTGTCCATCGGCTACGGAGACATGGTGCCACATACCTACTGTGGCAAGGGCGTTTGCCTACTCACGGGCATCATGGTAAGCACACACTAGGCACCTCACAGGAGAAACAGCAGGGTGATGACATTAAAGCAGCAACGATAGAATGTGTTGATCGATTTATTCCTCCTTGTTGCCCCTTTTCTTTGCTCATTGCTCACTGTCACTGTTTTCCTTTTTCTGTTGTATTACTGCTCTCCGCTGTGTCTCACATGGGGAGTGTCAGAGCGCAATCTGCTGTGTCTTATCTTTTCGTCTCCTTCACATTAACCCAGAGCCTGTGCTGTGCCTGCCTGATTGATTACATCACCAATAGGAGGTGTCTTTTACGCGTTACAGTGCCACTTTCTGAATCCAGATACGGAGCTGAGGCCTATCACCCCCCCCCGCCACACACACACACACACACACACACACACACACACACACACACACACACACACACACACACACACACACACACCCTCCCCTGTCTGCATCATCTGCAACTGTGACCTGATCACCAGACTTTTTTTCACCCTCTGAACACTCTCCTCTGCACTCATGATACCTTTCCGTCCTCACAGGAGCCCCTCTGTCTGATTTAGCACCAGCCATTATGGTTCGACTGGGTGTTGTTAAGGCCGGCATCACTGTCTGGAGCTGACGACATGTGGCCATTAGTTAGCTTGTCTGCCCTTCTCAGTGTCTTTTTCTGCCTGCTCGCACCGCCACTCCTGACACTTTGTCCACCATGGGAGCACCTGGGTGTCAGAGCCAAGTCTGTCTCATTGTCCCAGTGAGCCCATGTCCACTTGTCTTTTCTGGTCTTTTGTGGATGACTCTGTTTGTCCTCCCACGTGCATTTTCCTGAGAGTCCCACTGTCTCTGTGCTTCTGTACTTCTGGGTCCCTCTGTCTCGCTCACCTTCTGTCTGTCAGACACCGAAACGCTCCACCCCTACTGCGGCAAGGGTGTCTGTCTGCTGGCATACATGGTGAATTTCTGTCTCGCTTTTCTGTTCATTCAGTCACTTTTTTTCCCACCTTTTCATTCTGCACGTTGCCTCGGTCTGTATCTGTGTCACCCAGTCTGTTCCTGTGTAAGGCACACACTCACAAACGCCCATACCCTCACTTGTATATTTACAGAGAATAGTGAGAGTATGTTCAAACACGCACGCACGCACGCACGCACGCACGCATACATGCTCCCACACACAGGCACATACATAAAAGTACACAGTCATATAGTGAATACAGATGCATACTGTTGTACAGACAAACTCCTACACACTCACACACTCATAGACACAGAAACCAACTGGCAAACTACTCCTACCCGCTTGCATACACACCACATTCACAGAAAAACCTGGAAAACTGTCAGAAAAGGAAACAGTCAGGTAGACACAAGGAAACACTTGTGGACTTCTTTTTGCCGTGCTATTCTCCTTTCTTATTTCATATGCTGTTTGGGAGGGGGACAAAAAATGAACGGAGAGAAATGGTGAGGGCTGGATGGTGACATTCAGGAAGAGAGAAATAGAATGAGCGAGAAAGGGATGTGATTTTTTTCCAGTGAAAGTGATTGTAATGACTTTCTATAGGTGGAATTCTCGGGCCCGTTACCATGACAACACTGAAGGCCAACTCTGCTGGAATATACCACTGCCCTAAGGGGTGGTGAGGGGCTGGCAGGTGGCAGTGGGGGTGGTGGTGGTGAGGGAGAGAAGGTTTGTGGAGAGGGGGTTTGTGGGAGGGCTGGCACGGGGTTCCAGTGCGTTCTGTCATTTATATCAAAATGAAGCCATTTATAATTCTTGCACATAATCTTTACATGTTACATGATGCTAATGCACAATTATCAATCAGGGCTCAAATCAAAATATCTGATTTGTGCTATACTTCATTTCTCTACTAATGATTTGCTTTCCCACTGGAAATTTTATTATAGTCGTATTTTTTTCATAAAAAAATGTACTCCGTGACAAATACATGTTGATCTGTGAAGCAGTAAAGTTAAATGGTTCAGGGAGATGTACAAATTGGCAGCCAAAGCTGTGCATTTAATGATGCTTTTCATCAAAAACCTAAAAATGTCAGTTTCCTTCAATATGTCACTCACTGCCTCACATAACTGGGCAAATCTGTGTGATTTGTAGAATGGTACAGCTCTGTGAAAGCCCTGATACGAAGCCTGCAATCC
The DNA here is from genome assembly GCA_018136845.1 of Heterotis niloticus. Classification (NCBI taxonomy): domain Eukaryota; kingdom Metazoa; phylum Chordata; class Actinopteri; order Osteoglossiformes; family Osteoglossidae; genus Heterotis; species Heterotis niloticus. The sequence goes on from CM030896.1 coordinate 1,050,947, forward strand.
CTCAGAGAGCTTTTCATTGACTTTCATCATCTTTTATTTTCAGTTTTATAAAACTGTAAAAAGTAAAGAAGCACCTGGTAGAAACTGTCATTTCCTGACCAGTTTCTACTTGAGCCAAACTCCTGATATGCATTCAGTTCACATTCAAGAGAAATCTGGTTGCAGACATTCATGTAAATTCTGTACAAGCAGAGTTTTCTATAATATGCACACAGATGCACAAGGACCCATTAACAGTAACTGCTTATAGGGTCTTGGTGGTCCAGAGCCTATCTTGGAATCACGAGCTAGTCTATGAAACTGCACGTTGAATGGAATGCCAGTCCATCGTAGGAAGATGCACATGTATATCCATTAATTGTTTGAGTTTAAAACAATTTGCGGAGTAGAATTACATTGCTGTCATTGATATGTCTGCACTCTGCAACTGTCCCTTCCTTTGTGTTATGTCAGTGCTGTGTATTCCTGTTCAATTAGTCTCTGTGGATGTGCTCTAACAACTTCTCTTTTTCTTTCTATGTAGTGTTAATGAAATTTATTAGATGTATATCACGATAACCAGCCTTTTAGTCTCGGATGTAATGGACTGTCGTGTCCAGTTAATCAACTTGCATCAGATTCTACTGTGTCACTTTCTGTTACTCTAATTTACGGCCTGTAGCTGGTTTTCCCTTTCATATCGCACTCCTTCTCATACCATACTCCTCTCCATTTCCTGCTCTTGTCTTTGGTCATTTCTCTCCCAGGGAGCCGGCTGTACAGCACTGGTGGTAGCTGTGGTGGCGAGGAAGCTGGAACTGACCAAGGCGGAGAAACATGTCCACAACTTCATGATGGATACTCAGCTCACTAAAAGGGTAGGGCTGGCTATTGGGGGAGGGAGGGACTACTGTAAAACACAGTATCCAGACTGCCAAAAAACCAAAACAAGCCTTTATGTTGCTGAAGCAGTCATGTAACGTTCAAAAATGTTCAGCATTAACTCTAGCCACCGATGTCCATTTTTTCCGTGAAAAGCTCTGAAAAGGATGTCCTTCGCTTGCGAGATCTGGAGGTGGCATTGTTTATCTGTTCTCTGGATTCCTTTCAATTTTTTATGCCACTCAAAGACCTGTGCTTCAAAAATAGCTTTCACCTATCAAATATGTAGGCAGCATTACAGCTGTATGGCTACTGGCAAAAGGGGGAGTTTGATCAATATATGCAGCACAGATAAATTATCAATTAAAAGGTTGTTTTTCAGGAACTCCTACAAGGGAAGGAAAAAGCAATTGTTATGTGTAAGGAATGTGTTTCTAGTATTTTAAGGAGCCCTGCAGAAAGTAAAATTTATTTGGTTCTACTCCATTTCATCTGTGGAGTTGCTGCGTGTGTTAGAAAATGTGTCCACAGCTGCTGATAAAAACATGATTGCCAGTGGGACATGAGGTCAACTCAGGTTTTATGCAGGAGAAAGATCCAAGAGTTGGAAAGTTTACCCCCAATGTCCACCAATTCTCATCTGATGGACCGACCAGTCTGTAGCCAACATCAAACAGTTGGCTACAAATGCTGTAAATAATAATTGAAAAATGTACATATGTGAACATACTTTAATTTCCTTAATGTCAAACCATTATTAGTTATAGTCCCAGGTTTTAGTTATCCAGTATTTAGCAATGAGAAGCTTCCCAGTAATTGATTGGAATAGTTTACTGCAGCTGGTTCAAAGGTTAAAACTGGGGTCTTCAGATGAGTCTTTGTGCTACATAGTGGTGCTATCCAGTCCTGTTGTTTGTACAACTAGTTGTTTCTTAATCTTTTTCTCATATCATCTTTAATGGAAATATGGGCTATTTATGGCGTTTCGATCCACACAGTATGCAGTGCACAGATATACAGTTCTGTACTATACAAAAAGAAAGTATGGAATTAACAGGCAGAAAAGGAGCTGGTTGTTCAATATACATTATGCACAGTTAAACTGTCCCCATGGCTACAAGCAGTACAAACTTGCATAGCATCTTGTTTAATTTTATCTGTGTCTCTATTGAAATAGAGATTTGTAGATTATATGTGTCTTTTATTTCCTCAGAGTTCACTAGAAATGATCATTTAAACAGAATGTCAAGAAAATACTTCCTGGAGAACAATTCTCTTAAATATTAACATATTCTTGAGCCTTGGTTTTAATTACTTAAGTAATTATTTATCAAAAGGCAATGAAGAATAATTTCAACTGTTTTTCTGACTTTGGCTTTTTTAATCTGACATTTTAAAAAGTGATATTTAAACTGTTTGTTCTAAGGAAAGAGGAGCTCTTCAGTTTGCAAGAATAGCATCATTTTAAGAACAGTTTTCCTTATTGACACTAAACATATTAATGTTCAATTATGCCCTGCAGGAGACTCTGAATTGCAGTGAAGATAAAGATTTTCAGATTTTTTGCTGATGATATTTTCTTAGAATTAGAGAGACCCTAAAGGATTTATTTTTTTTGAATCACTGAATGAATAGTCTGTGAAACCCTGGACACACAGTTTTTTCCAAAATCTATATATCTTTTGCACTATTTGTAGTATGGCTGATGTGAAACAAAACATTATTGGTGCAGCACTTTGTTGGGGTTTTTCCTTTTGCGGACGACATTGAATTCTTACAGCTAAATTCAATTGCCGTACTCGTTTCTGACAACCAATTTGATTTGAATACAAGGGTCAATATAGATAATAGTAGGGAATGGATATTGTGGATAATTAAATGTAAGCCATATTTGCATCGGGGTGATTCCCACTGAAATACAACATGAAACCTTTGTAGCAGCAGTCTGTGCCACTGGGGGTCAGGGCACCCCCCTCCCTCAGCTCAGTGTTTTCTGCACAAACAGGTTTGGAAAGGCATGGTGTATACATCTCTGGTGCTTGTCAGCCCCTAAAATAGAGCTGACTCAGAGTGCCCCTATTCCACACATGAGCAAGATGCCTTTCACAAAGAGAAACATCCTGCTGCCAAAGGTCTTCAAACTGTAACACACCACTTGCCCAGAGTCCTCCAGCGCTTGTGACAGTCTGGGTCACCCTACAGGGTGTATTTCCCTCTTCCACTGCCAGAGAGGTGCCTTTGTGAGCCCCTGGGCTCAGTCTGCCCTCAGCCACTCTAGAGGGGGTTCCTCAGAGACAGAAAGACATGAGGAGCACTACAGCAACCTGTAGATGCTGCAGATGGATTAAACTTGAGCAGGCAAAGTTTCAAATCAATAACAGAGTGACATAGTGAGAAGCAGACTATTTAATGTTCAAGGTTCACTTTGTCATTCTGTCTTATAAAGATATAAAAGTGAGAATGAAATGTAGCTTCTCCTGGCCTGTGGTGCACAGTACACTAAACAGACAGCATGGCAACAGCAGACAGCACAGACACATTGAATAGATAAGTAGATGAATAGATAAATAGAAATAAATAAATAATAAATAAGGTAAAGATAAAAGGATGAGTGCAAACAGTTAGTTTTGATGGTACAGTGGGGGGGGGGGGGGTAGTGTGTTAAGTGGTTTAATAGGGCCAAGAGCCAATAGCAGTAATCACAATGGTGTCTCTTGAGACCCGAATGACCTATTCATGTTCCCACCAAAGTAATGTGGAAACTGCAGAGTCCACCAGTAATGAACATTCTGCCTTTATGTCTTTGCTGAGGTGTAAAATGGCTGCTGTCAATACTGCGGTGGGAAATGTGATGCTTGCAGATCAAGAACGCTGCAGCCAACGTGCTGAGGGAAACCTGGCTGATCTACAAACACACAAAGCTGATGAAGAAGATAGACCACTCCAGAGTGCGCAAGCACCAGAGGAAGTTTCTTCAGGCCATTCACCAGTGAGGCATTTCCTGTACTGCCACTTACACTTAGAGTGAAAAGCCGCAATTTACCCTAATTATCATTTCAGCACTTTGCCAATGTGTTTATCTTCAGTAACTTATAATTTCAGCCATTTATACAAGGAGATAGTTCCCTGCAGCAATTCCGATTAAGTAGATTCTTCAAGGATGCTAGAAGAGCCCTTCCAGGGACTGACCCCTCAACCATTAGGTTATAATCCCTGTCCTTAACCACTACGCTCCTTGGTATTTTTGTGTTTATTAAGATATACTGATTAACCCCAAACGCCACACTTTTGAGTGACATGTTTGTTCTCTAATGGCATTGTGGAGCTGATGGTGCTGCATTCTTCCCCAGGCTACGCAGTGTGAAAATGGAGCAGAGGAAGCTCAGCGACCAGGCCAACACACTAGTGGACCTCTCTAAGGTGAGCACATACACATAGAAGATCCCAGCGCCGACCCAAAATTTGGCAGGCGCGTGCATTCACGAGGACAAGCCAACACGTGCGCACACTCGCGAAGTGCAGTCGGGGAGTGCAGGGGGGACAATGTTCACTGACACCGAGTCCACATAAATATCCTATGGCGGGCAGAACAAAATGCACATCGTAACTTGTAATAATTCGCTGTGACACATACCTTTGCCCAACCCTCCCACCGAATCTTTCTTGGCATCCCTGTTTCCATGCTGACCCGTTTGTTTCTGTGGCTTTGTGTCTCCTAGCAACCAGAACAAGTGTTAAGACAGAGATGACAGAGTGAGGGAGAGTGATGGGGGGGTGGGAGAATGAGCATGTTGATGTGTAGACAGTTGGTTTTGTGTGTTTTATTTCACCTTTTAATACACTACATTTTAAAACATAAATCACTTATTCAGTACATGGTGATGGGTGATTACCTGTACCTGCCGGTGTACAGCTTCCTGGCTTTACTTTGCTTACATTTTCTTTTTCTCTCCCGTGCAATCCTTGTTCCACATCCCTAACACCCTTGTTCCGTCCATCCGCTCCTTTGCCAGATGCAGACCGTGATGTACGAGCTAATGTCAGAGCTGAACGACCGCAGCGAGGACCTGGAGCGACAGATGCTGAGCCTGGAACAGCGGGTGGAGCAACTGACAGCTGGATTCAATGCCCTGCCTGCCCACCTGTCTGCCACCCTCACCGCCCAGCACACTGCCCTGCTCCAGCTGCTGCGGGACCGGGACAGCAAGAGCGGGGCTGACAGGGCGGGTGGGGCCGAGAGGGAGAGCAGCCCTAACACTAGCTCTTCCAGCTGCTGAGGAAGTCAGATGAGGAGTGCAGAGCCAGGCGGGAAGGTGTTCAGTACGATACAGGGACACAAACGCAAGAGGGGACAGAAAGAGCAGTGCCCTCCGGCTCCATGGACAAACACAGGAAGACGTTACATGGTGAGAAATACAAGCGATAAGAAGCAAGGCGTGAAATGACAACAAAGAGGAGGATTAAAATGCAAGGCACATGGGGCAGAGAAGCTGGGAAATTGTGAACAAATATTATACAAATACAGAATTCTTTAATGGAACCTGCACTAATGACAAGAAAATTCTCTCCCTCTGCATCAGGAATTACTGACAATGACTTTTTATCCGTCAGATGCGTTTTCTAGCTAATTGCTAATTGTGCGCTGACTAACATCCCTTTAATAAGATTTATAAACCACTGCCATTCGGCATTACACAAACACCGCATACAAAGCACCCCATGTGAGTCAAATACACATTAAGCCCACAAGTTTATTACATTCAATAAAAAAGCCTACATATGGCATAGTGTTTCCACTTAGCAACATATCATCCACAAATATATTAAACTAATAGAATTCTAAAAAAATCATGCACTGATACAACTACACAGACAGAAATTTTGCGCATACATAGAAGAGTACAGCCATAATGCGTGTAATCCATGCTGGGAAAGGCAGAATTTACACATGTAAATCCTACAGAAAATGAACACACACACACACACACACACACACACACATCTAGTTCTAACTTTGCTACCAAAGTGCTCTCTCTCAGTGACTAAAATGGACTCTACCAGAAGAAGTAGAGAAAGCAAATCAGGGAGGGGAGGAAAGCAGAATGGAGACTACAAGCTATTGCTTAGTGGCCGAAAATCTCTTGGGAGAAATGAATGAATTTTTGAAAATAAACAAAATAAGGGTTATGGGGCTCAGCCTTTCACAGCCCGAAAGAGGAGCGAGAAGAACAATCAGCTGAACGGACCCAACACAATGAGGATACGCAAAGATGTGAAACAGGCGTTAGAACATTTTTCCAACATGGAGAAAGCAAATATGGGCATGAAGAAAGGAGAAATGGTTTTCCGTAATGTTTGCTGGAATATTAGAGACTATTTTTGCTTCTGACCCCATTCTACGGAGACCATTTTAAAAACTGTCTTTTAGCGACATTCTGTGGCCGGAAAACTGAAGTACACCTGCTTGGATTATTGCACTGTCACTGAAATACAGTATAGCTTTGTATTGCTCCGTTTTTTTACCATTCAAATATTCCTACCGCAGGTATAGCAGATAGTAACGATTATTAAACTATAGTATTCTCATTCGTAATGGAAATTATGATACATGTATTAATAACTTAATGACTTAATAATGAAGGACTAAGGAGAGCTACTTCTGAGGTTGAAATTATTTTGTAATTTTATTTTACCAGAGATAATTAATAAAGTATATATCTATATAACACCTCCGTGTGGAACGCGGTGTTCATCGAAGCTCCACGTTATCGTGCCGTTCGACAGCTGAAAGCAAGTGGCCAGGAGCCACGTCCGGGACAAGCCGCGCATTTTAGCGCTCGCAATGTGACGTCGTGATCGACTTCGGCCACTTCGTTCCGAATGCACCGCCTCTCCGAAGGGCTTCAGCTGCCTTAGGCATTGCTTAGTCACGTTTGCGAATAAGCAGGAAGGCCGAGCGACCGCTTTCTTCGCCGGAAAACAACGCTCCGTCAAAGGCGAATTTTATTGTCATTTATGTTGCAGCGTTGTCGGTTCCGCGCTTTTGTTAATACTTACTCTTGTATACCAGGGGGAAGTGCGACACAGAGAAGAAGTTTATACATTTTTCCAACAAGTTGCGAGTGCAATGACGTAAGCTATGCGATGACGTCACACACGCGACCCGTCGTGACCGCGCGGACGCCACGTGTATTCTTCACTCCTTTTACGTTTTGCTGTGTGACAGAAAGCGCTGTGTCGACATTTAACTTTCTGAATGAATGGCACTAACACTGAAAGTTCTGAACCTTAAAGCTTTTTTCCTGCCCATTCGCTAACGATTAGCAGTTTAATACTAACTTCTAAATCATGTCTTGGGAGCGTTGAATTTTTTATGTGACTTTAATTATTTTTAGTCAGCCTGTGAAACTAAATTCATCCCCAACTCCTTTGGCCACTTTGCACTCCATGAGAGTTTTTTTTTTTTTTTTTTTTTTTTTTACAGTGCCCTTGTTTCATTTCAAAATAAACATATCGCCAATAACCATACGAGATTATTTAAAAAGAATTGAACACTTTTGGAAACAGTCTTACAATGAAGTACAGTACCGTAGTAAAAGGAGATCATACTGTTTGTGGCAGGCTGGGGTCTGGACACACTCACTTCCTACCCAAACTGGCAGTCATACCAGGAAACTCTTTGTGAGGAAGAAACAAGCACGGCCATTTAGCGTAAGTGGTTGCACTGTGCATAAGAGAAGAAATTGGGGTTTGGTGGTGTAGCTTATGGAAGCAATTCTGATGCCCTGGAGAGGCGCGAGTTTCTGTTAATGGTTCCATGTTGCAGTCCCCCGGTTAGAGTTTTAACCAACCAGTTGTTAAACGCGTGAAACGAAAACAAAAGTTGAAGAAGCAAGAACTGTTTGTCGATCAGCTTCATGCAGCAGGGATATGAGGGAGCGCAAAATGAAATTCCTTGGGTCCACAGTGTACAGAATTGAGGGGAAGAAAAACTAGAGTAAAGAAACAAAAATGTGACCTATAAAATTGTAAAAGTTATTTAAATCCATGCAGAAGATTTTTATAAACATACGCCGATCGGCCACAACTTTAAAACCACCTGCCTAGCGTTATGTTTTCTCCCTCCGCCAAAACAGTTCTGACCAGTCAAGACAGGGATTCCACAAGACCTCTGAAGGTGTCCTGTGTTATCTGAGACGTTAGCAGCAGATCCTTTAAGTCCTGCAAGTTATGAGGTGGGGCTCCTGTGGATCAAACTTGTTTTTCAAGCATGTTATAGGCCCTTTTGGCAGTGGACAGGGGTCAGCATGGGCACTCTGACCAGTCTGTGACAACGCAGCCCCACATACAGCAAGCTGTTATCCAGTATGCATTCTGACACCCTTCTATCATGAACAGCATGAAGGTTTTCAGCAGTTTGTGCTACAGTAGCTCTTTTGTGAGATCAGACCAGACAGGCTAGCTTTCGCTTCCCATGCGCATCAATGAGCCTTGGGGCCCCATGACCCTGTCGCTAGTTCACCAGCTGTCCTTCCTTAGACCACTTTTGGGTTAGGTAACCACCGCATACCGGGAAGCCCCCACAAGACCTACCGTTTTGGAGATGATCTGACCCAGTTGTCTAGCCATCACAATTTGGCCCTCGGATCCTTACACTTGCCCATTTTTCCTGCTTCCAACACATCAACAACTGACCGTTCACTTGCTGCCCAATGTGTGTCCCCCACCCCTTGATAGATGCCATTGTAATGAGATGATCAATGTCATCCACTTCACCTGTCCATGGTTTTAATGTTGTGGCTGATTGGCGTACGTAGTATGTAGTAAATGTGCAGACAATCTGGTCACGGTCGGTGGTGGTGGTGGTGATCAGACTTGAGGTTAAAGTTCAGCAGTTTGTGGTAGAAAGTCGTTCCGGAGGCTAATGGTAGTGATGAGTTCTAATAAATCTGTGCCCTGTCACTTGTTTGGTCTCTCACTGAACGTCAAAGGCCCCTATGTAGTTCGACATGATGCTGACGTCAAAATTCAGAAGAACCTCCGCTGCAGCCATCCATCTCTCTCCAGGACTCAGGAACAGCAGCTTTACCAATCATGAATAAGTGAGAGGGCAGAACAAACTATTTTTATTTCCTCCCTGTGGGTCTGAGGCTCAAATTGTGCCTCTCAGGTTTTCCCGTCTCCCACTTTAGTGCAAATTTTCTTTTTTTTTTTCCCTTCACACAACTGCCAGCTGCTCTCTTTGTATTCCAGGGACTGTACTGAGCACACTGGCAGAATTCAAGTTGGAGTGGAGGCTTGAACAGGACTTGGTTACAACAGAGAGCTACGGCACCATGCCCAGAGCTGTTTTAGTAGTAGTAATAATAATAATAATAATAATAATAATAATAATGTTGTTGTTGTTGTTGTTATTCCATTGTTAATGTTAATTTATACAGCTGGATACACCCTCCTCCTGCCCATAACTTTGTTGATGTTGCTGGTGGAATCCTGCAGCATGACCCCTAAACCCTGGTCCGGCTTAGAGGTTCTTAGCATCCAGCTGAGTCAGTGGGAAGGGAAAGATTTGCTTTTATTGGGCTTTGTGAGTGGCTGACTATGCAGTTTTCCCCCAGCTGTTGTGTGGGCCTCAATTTTATACCTTCAGCTTTTACTGCCAACAAGAGACAAGACAGTTGGTACTTTTCTTCTGCCAACACGAAGCGAGCAGAACTGTACAGTTTATGTTTCTCCCCCTTCCAGGGCTAACAGAGTCTTTGTAGGGGACCCTGATGTCTGTACCTGGTGTGTGGAGTTTGGACACACCTGGACAGACCTAAGATTTGATTCTGGTTCTGATTCTGGATTGACTGCTTCTTCAGGAGCAGTGGTGGCTCCTCACTCTTAAGACCCTGACTTGAGTTGGTTTTTGGGGCTTCAGTCCTCTGCCAGTTTGCAATGGTGCCTTTCTGGGGAAGCCCCACCCCCACTGCCTTCAAGTCTCACCTGCACGGTAAACGTGGTAATTCAGGGTAAGGTCTCAGGTACCTGTGCTTAGCATGTACTGTGCGTGCCTTCCAAAAACAGACTGGCTTATTGAAATGGAAACAGAAAATGTACGCAACCGCGGCTTTCCGTGTTCAGCCTAATTTCTGCAAGAATTATTGTAGTAATTTGTGTTGTACCACTGAGCCCCCTGTAAGCGCGCAAAATAGAGTTGAATTATTTACAGCACGTAAGCAGGAATGACGTTCTCATCCTCACACCGATTAATTCGGTTAAATAGTGTTTAGTGGACCATCCTTCCCAGCAAGGTTGTCACAGGGAGCCTATTTACGCTGCATCACAGAGGAAACCGCAGGAACTGGAACGAAATGGCATTATTAGGATTTCCCACAGAAATGGGGGGGGTTGTGTCAGGGCTGATAAGCAGGGGACACTGGTGGTCCTGGTCATCAGCGGTGTAGCCAAGGTCAATTTGGGTACTTGGCCACCTCATCCCTCTGCTTGTGGGGATGCTGGGCAGCCCCAGCACTTTCAACCACCGCTACAGAGGTTTGCCTTGGTTTTACGGCCAGATCCAAATCAAGATCCCGTCTGCGTTAATGTCAGCTAGCGGGCCTCGTACTTTCGGCAATAGATTTGTCAGTCGGCACTGATTTTTCTCTGCTTTTGGGAGAAAAAAATCTCACTGTTTACATGAAAGCACGATTGATTTGTGTCTGACTCCTGCTCACCCATTAGCATTGTCTTCAAGGCAAGGAGGAATGGAAGTGGTTTGCCTTTTCCTAGCATATTTTTTCCCCCTTAGAGGGCTGCAAACACAGAGGAGAACACGCAAACTCCACACACATCCCCGTGCTGGACTTGACCCTCACATCAGTCAAGCAGCCCAGGAGCTCTGAGGCACTAGCTTACCCCACTGTGCCACCATATCCCTAAGTTTACATGAGGTATCCATGTCTTTTCATGCAATATGCTGGTGTGGAAATGTGCTGTGTAATTTGCCATAAAAATTAAAAAATTAAAGTGCTATAGCAATGTGAAATTTTGGGGTTGAATTTTGATTCAGATGGAACTGGAAGTCAGTAATGGTTTCAATCAAATGGAAAAAACGAATGATTTGTGAAAATGTGCACTGAAATGTTGACCCTTGTTAGTTAGGATGCTCTTATTTATGGTTGCTTATGTTAGACATAAGCCAATCATATGGCGGCAGAAGTCTGGTGCTCATTTGGAACCACATGAAGGTGGGATTTCTCTCTAGACATGGGATTTTCTCACCATTTACTTACTGTGGGGGGGCAGCAAATCAGGTAATAGCACTAAGCTAAAAGTTAAATTGTTTTATGCTTCTTCTGTATTCACAAGGTCACCCGAAGGACTGTTTGCTCACTTAGGTGATAGTTGTTTGAAACTGTTTATTTTTTTCCTTGAATCAAAAGATTTTTGAGTTTAACATCCATCCATTTTTGTTTTTATCCTGGTTGGGGTAGTGTGGTGTCTACCCCATACTGGATGAACACGTTGCTATGAAACTGAATGGCAGGACGGCCACATACAGACCCATTCACTCTCTGTGGGCAATTATAGTGTCCAGGTAACCTATAACACATGTCTGTGGACTGTAGGTGAAAACCCCCATAGACAAAAGGAAAGGGAGAAGAAATGCCAACTCCACCAGACTGAACTGGATTCAAACTCATCCAGCTCAGGTGCTGTGGGATGACAGTGCCACTTGCTGAGCCACCATTCCCCTTGACTCCAACATGCATTGTAAATGTGTTGCTTTGTTTGCCACAGCTGTGGTTGGATTCAAAATCCTTTTGTCAACCACGGAGCTACAGCATCTTTCCTGATTGATACCAGATGGTAAACTGGAAGCAGAATGACACTGGACAGCCAATTGTGAAGAAGAAATAAGGACACCTCAAGATGGGAGAGGAAGGAGGAGGCTTGTGCTAGAAGGAGGTGTGTGGTATATTTATTGGTGGTAACCGGTCAGCTATGTATCTTTAATGTTCTTCATTTTCAGTACCAATAGTGTAAATGGTGTTTAAGCACTGTAGATTCTAAGCAGTTGCTGCAATGGGGTGACTGTTTTCTCCTGCTTTTATCATGGTAAGGGAACCAGGGTAGAACAGTGCATCTTTGGTTTTGTTTGCTAATTTAACTAACACCAAAAGGAGAAGGATGTGTGGTTGTTTTGTTTCCTTTGCTCAACCCTGGAGCTTGGTTATTGAATTGCATTAATAGCAATAAGATGCAAAAAAGAGGACTTCTCCCCGGCTTTGGTTCTTTTTTGACTGACTCAGTTCTCTACTCGTTCCCAGTGTTGCGTCCCAACCCTAGACTGAGCCGTAACAACATGGTACAACTTGGCTACCTGAATGGATAACTTGCTTAGTTCCTCAGACCACAGCCACGCTAGGTCTTGCAGTTTCTGCATCTTGCGTACGCAAGCCACTGAGCCGGAGGTCACCGGTCATTTCGGTCTGTGCCACAGACTGTACTGATGACAGCGGATGCATCCGCTTTGAGGTACCACAGTCACCTTCAAGTCGTTCTCCTTACCTACTTCTGAGCCACAGCCCCTCTCATCATTGACATCTGCTCACTAGATTCATTCTTATCAGAAACGTAAGACGGTGCGTCAAACATATCCTAAGCGTTCCGTGCACTCATGTTTGTCATCAAAATTCAGTTTCGCCCTTTACTTTTTCTCCCAGTCTGCTGCTGCTGCTAAGCCCCCTGATCAGAGTGGAGCGCTGTGACCCTTTTCTCTTACAGCCCTCTGTCGCTGTGTTTCCATGGGAACCTCTAGACAAATCCAGCAATATGAAATAAAGGTGCAAGTGGATTTAAACAGACACTCGTGTGCTGTGTAGTCATTTTATTTTTATGGGCTGACGTGTTTTCTGCTTCCTCCGCATTGTTGATCGGGCAGAGGGAGGAAGTGGCAAATCGTGTTGCCCTGGTGACAGTGAATGGACCGGCAGTGGGGGTCACAAGTGCAGGCAAGAGACACTGCAGTAGGACAGGTGAATTATGTAACAGGTGTGCAATGATGTCAGCCTTCACAACTGGCTGCTCACACTTGGAGCACTGAAAAGGCACACAATGGCTTTGAAAACAGCCCATTAAACATAGAAATGTGAAAATATGCAGTTTAATCCTCACAAAAATAGTGCCATAATGTCTCTCACACACACAAAGAGATTATGATTTCTTACATTTTCTGCCTTTGTTCAGGTGGCGCTTGGGTGATGGATGCTGCCCACCTGAGTCTGGCTGCATCACAGCCTCCTTGCTTCTTTCTCCACGTTCAGACACAGCAGGCGGGGAGCCTTTACCCCTTGGCCCTGCCCGGTAACAAGGCCCCTCCATTCCTCAATTTCTGTGCTCCAAGGCCTAACAACAAAGACCAGAAAAGCTGTTGTCAGTTTACTAGGAAACTATAAATAAAACAAAGGTGATGAATGTAGTTCATTTAAGCCTGTGATCTTATCAGTTAAGGCGATGGCAACCCTTTTGCTGCAACATTCATTAAAGTAATTTCATTTGTGACCGCTAATGCCATTTTCGATTTCTGTTTGTAGATGGGATGAGAAAATTCCCGTCTTTCCGACGTCCATTAGCAGCAATTAGACCTTTCAAGCAGTTTGGCTTTTATGCTTGGCAATATTACTGTGCTGTCCCCCAAAATCATGCTTTTCTATCATCCTTGGACACTGTTCAAAGAGCCAGAAAGTGTAATTTCTCACATTTGTGCTTTGTTTGAACATACAGTGAACTGAACGAAAACATCAAGCTTTATAAAAATTTGGAACATTCGAATAAGAATTGTCTGTCTCTCCTCCAGGGCCCAGGTACTACAGAAGGATAAAATTGAAGGAGGACGGTGAAGGCCGTGCGTTTTGTTACCGTCACCGTGGTAACTGACGAAAACAGCATCAGTTCTGTGGCTAAACTAGCTGCCCACAATCCCCTACGGGTAAGTACATTATTTTATAAACGATCGTTCTTATCCAAAATTAATTTAAAAATGAAACTGATTTATGTTTTGGCTCTCCATAACCAGACCTGTATAAACATACTGCCATACAGCAGGATAAATAAGCATCCACTGGAAAAGTCCGGTTGTATATTTTGATTTAATAGGGAAGGATGAGAAGGTCCATCATCAGCTGGTGCCCAAATTCCCACCAGAAGCCACAGCTGAGTCAAAATGCGCGTTGTGGGCACAGATGAAGTTCAGCATTGGATTAAGTTAAGGAAAAAGGTGAGCATGAGGAACAGACCAGACACACAAACCTTCATGAAAGAAGCAATTAATCAGGAAAAAGCAGGCATAAATACTACAGATCTACAGCAGCAGTTTTTAGAAGTGTTTGCTTTTGCAGACCACTTTTCACAAAAGTGAAAGACGCGGGGGACCATCTGCAGCCTCCAGCCGCTTAGCATAAATTTCACATTGTTTAAAAAGGAAATACAAACATTTTACATGCAAATGCACGCTTTTGAACATAGTGAAATTCTATGTTTATTTTACAAGTTAACATGCACTAGCTTCTGACAAGATTTCAGTGTGCGGGACCCCTTGCCTCAAAGCCCGAGAGCTTCGATCTCATGTCAGGCTGGTTCCTCTCATTTACTTTCAAAATATGGACCTTTGGACTGGAACCGATGATGTTTAAAATTTCATTATGACGAAACAGATGAACACAAAATCGGTGAAAGGGATACTTTCAGTCAGATTTCTCACACATTAAAACAATGTAGAGGTTTAACATATTTCACGTCCAACACTAATCCAGATGTAAAAAGCCGAAGCTATGACATAAGCTGGCAAATGAGGGGTTTCTGTGAGCAAACAGTAGGGGTTTTTAAATTTTAAAATTGTGTAAATCCATAACGGATTAAAGTATCTAAGTGAATTAAATGCCACTTTTCTGTTATGGGCTTGTGGACCATAAGTGAATACATACTGTAGTTTTGAACTGTTGGCCTACAGCAAAACCACAAATGCTGGTGTGTGTGTGTGTGTGTGTGTGTGTGTGTGTGTGTGTGTGTGTGTGATCGTAAGTAACCTTTGTAGCTCTCGAGTTTCTTCTTGGCCTCTTTTCCTGAGTGTGAATGGGACTTCTCTTTTTCGTTCCCCTGTTTTGATTGGTCTATTTAAAGAATTCTTATTTTTCATTGGTCTGATCTGCTAATGGGCATCATCTTCCATGAAACCAATAAAACCCTTCTCTCGGTGACCGTTTGTTAGAACATCCACCATGGAGGTAGTATTCCGTCTCATAGGTGAGAGGAACTGTGTGAAACTCCTGGTTGTGCTATATAATCAGGGCATAATTTGGAATGGTTTGGTTTGTTTTCTCTTGTTCAATAATACAATTCTTCCACAAAGACATTCAAACACCTGCAAGCTATACTGTCAATGGCTCTATTTTGTGCTGAGACTCCTGGTGGCAGAGAAACCCCAAACACTGCAGTCTGCTGTGGGGGAAGTGATGGACTGTGAGCCCGTTTCACATTTTTCACTCTAAATTTCTTCATGATGCCGGTTGTACATTTAATCTTCTGTAAACGTTACCAACCCCTTGTCAGCTGTGATGACTCTGACTATCTAACCATCAGCAGTCGGGCACAAATATATGAAAGACACGGATGCACTGATTTTGCAATGCTGGGATCACAGACAGTGGTTACAAGAGACAAACCAAACAGACAGAATAGGTCTGGTTGACCAATAAGTGGTTGAACCTTCATAAATTTGGTAGAACTTTCTCACGACTGCTCTGAGGTGGAAGGGCAGTATTGGAATGATATTGTGAGGGTAGAAATGAACTTTATTGTTGTTCTTTAGAAAAGGCTGTCCACTGGCTCAGGGAGTCAGATTTTGAACACAGATGACAGCTTGCAAATAGAAAAACAAGAAAGGGTTCATCTGAGCAGCATCACGGCAAGTTTAGCAAATCTCGTTACATAGCCATATAAATAGAAACGTCCGACCGCATTACTCAAGTTTTTTTTTGGCGTTAAATGTATTTTGAAAGACATTCGACATCATGTCAGGATAATTTTCAAAATGCTTTTTAAGGAGATTAATCTTCAGTTTGTCTGACATTCACAGTGCAGTGTCTGGCACACTGAGGGCTTTGTTCTGTTGAATGTCTGTTATGGCAGAGAACAGGTCAGGTCACCATAACAACCCAGGGCTTTTGTTGCCCTATAAACAACCAGAAAAGACATTAGATTAATATATGAGCGAATACTGGTGAATACTTTCAGAACACAGGGATATGTACATACTGTATATATGCCAAATATCAGTGCAGAATGGTAACAGGAATTGCACTTTAGTCATATGGGGTTTGCTGCTAATCCCACTGGTGCTACCAGAGGCAACATCATGGAATATAATTTTATGTCACTATGTGAGAACTGCCAGATGAAGTGTGATGCTAAATATTGACCATTTAGGTTCCTGACGTTTTATAGCTGCAGCTCTCAACAGTTTACACAAGAACACTTTAATGCACTGGTTTCCCAACATAGAGGCGTAAGACAGACAGATGGCTGGTGGTAGCAGAGCGTTGGGTGTGGGTGGTAATTGAATGGGAGGAAGGATGAGGTCGGGAAAAACGCATCTAACAACACAGGGCGACGCTCACATCTGCTGCACTAAGAACACGGAACCTAGCCGGAACTTAGCAATTCGGTATGGCGGTGCTGTGCCGGATTCCTGGGCTTCGAGTTTGACATTCCAGTCCTGTTCAAAAGCCGGGTTTTTTGAACATATAAAACCATCATTGTGAAAAGAACAAGCAAACACTTTGCCTTTATTCATGGGAAATTGGAGGCTTGTCACCATGGCAGCTTTTCTTTCCTCTAAATTGAATTCTTGATTTTTTTTCCCCATATGGACGCACACAAACCTGTCGATGCAATTGCTTTCATCCTTGGAAAGGTCGATAATGATGCTAGATGGACTTTTCCACAGGATTTCCTGCTGATTTCAAAAGGAGGGAAACCTAAGAATTGCAAATAGGTGGTTTTCTTAGAACAGCAGCGAGTCTGTCTGTATAGGCACGATAAGGGTAGGCCTGGTAAGTGTTTGAGGACTGTGAAGAATGTATTTTTTTTATTTTTAAGGAATTAATATGTTATTATATGTAGAACATATTAATTATATGTTTTGGCTAAATGATTCTTTTTGCATTCTCTGAGGAGAAGTGAGTCATTTTCTTTCTTAGTTCTTAACTAAAATTCTCTCCCCTGTTTGGTCTATACCACGACCCCTACATTGATCGTGGAAAGCTTTGTAGCTGAGGTCACATTATTGTCCTAATTTTTCTCCCAAAGTGTGGGTGAGACTTCTATGCTATACTCCTGTTTTCATTGGTCTATTTAAGCAATACTCATTTCTCATTGGTCAGGTCTGCTACTGCACGTATCACACTTTAACACCTAATTTAAGACCTTTCACATAGAGAAGAGGTTGAACCTTCATGTAGATTCTCATCAATACATGTGTGTAAATTATGTTGAACTTCTGGTTGTGCTGTTTAATTAAAGAATAAATTGGAATGGTTTGTCTTGTTTCTTGTTCAATAAGAAAATTCCTCCACAAAAAGGGTTAAGGAGCGTCACTGCCTGGGCCTTTTGCAACCACGCAGCTTTTTAAAGGGACAAACATTACACATCTCTAGACAGGCGGGCAAATTTCCTGCCAAGTTTAAGTCATAGTTGGCTGATGTTCCAGCATCTATGCAGGCTTTAGTTTTTTTATGTCTATAATCTGAACTGGGAAGAGGCCAGCTAGGCCATTTTGATTATTATCATTATTAATGTTAGTATGATACTTTTTTATTGCAAAAAAGGTTGTATTACCAAATGGAGATCGTGGTGCAGCTGTTACTATGGGGATTTTTGAGGTAGTAGTGTTCCTGTTATTGTTTTTTTTTTTTTTTTTTTTTGTTAATTCCTAATGTGCTTATATTTAAATGTAGTGGGCACTTTTGAGGGGGGCATTTTTGTGTGGGGGCAAGGATTAGCATTCATTATGGTAACTGTTTTTAGTGCGGTTTTAAAGATAGGCCTAAATGGAATGCAATAGTTTTTGGAAATTAACTGATAGCTTCAATTAAGCACCTTTGGAAAGACCCCCACCCAGAGCAAAAATAGCTGCTGGCTGCCTCAAATCACGGAAATTGTTAGCAGGCAGGAGACTCCTGGATGGAGCGGTGTCTTCCAGAGCCTCTCCCAGAGGAGACCTTTTTCTCCTCCAGGTGCTGAATGAGAGCCACACTGAGCTGATAATCCCTCGCGGTGATACAGAGAGCTATTGTTGGTGCATCATCACCATAGAGCCACAACTTGGCTCAGTTTTCAGCTTTGGTTGCATTATTGATTGTAATCCAGGTTATGAGGTGTACAATTATTTTTACCTGTCTTTTGTGGGGATGGAACAGGTTGCCAGGACCCCAGTTTCTTCTTCAAAAACATGTAATGTGTCCCTAGTAACTCTCTTTGGTTTTATAGGTTCAGAACAAACTTTCCTCAGGTGACCCTACTTTGGTCCTCTTCTGTACTTGAAAACGTTTGAGGAAAATTGGATGTCCCCTGTCACCCTTGGAATGAGACGTCAAACTCCAGAACAGCCCCCCCACACACACGTACATATCACCATAAGCAGATAACGTGACTCACAATACTACCAGTTTTTGGATTTTGCTGTACCTCTTCTGCCTCGGTATTATTATATCTCAGTCCTGCTGTCACCTCATTTCTTTGCTGCCATTTTTGTTTTTCCTTAGCCCTTGACCTTCTGTCCTCCAAAGGCACCCTGTCCTTATCCCTAGAAGATGACCAACACACACAGTCTGGAACAGCTGCTGCCAGTGTCTGGATGTGAAGTGGAGTAACGGAAACTGGCTGTTCAAGTAGACCAAAGGGACCTTTCCTATCCACCTCAGGGTGACTACACTATTCTGGCTGCCCTGTTGGCTCATGGTGTGCTTGCGCAGAGCTCGCAGCCTGCAGACACACCATCGTATGGGTAGGGTAAAAGGCTCTGTTGGGATTCTTCATGTCACTAAGTTTGCTAGCTTTACAATGGTTTTGTAAATGCATTGTACCGGATTTTATGGTCTGTATTTTATGTATATAACTTCATTTCAGCACAGCAATGTTGCATTATGGGATTTTTTAAATTACCCAAGTTAAAACATGATACAACTGACCCTCTTCTGGAATTTCAATTATTTTACCTTTGTTACACCATCTTTTGAGTACATCTGTTCACCTGCTGTACTATTTCTGTCATGACAGCATTTTCTCAGAAATAACCATGTTTTAACAGCAAGAGTTATGTGTTTGCCTTAACAGTTAGTAACTGTTCCGTGGAAGGCAGGTGGTTATGAATATTCAGCAACAACAAGACCGTGGCAGGCTTGGTTCTGACTCAAATTGCTGTGGGTATCTGCGGTCTTCTGGTTGCCAGGGTTTCAAAATGAAAATTCTCAAATTTCTGACTTATTCACATTCCAAGTGAACAGATCAAATGAAACTTCAAAGAAAAAAATAAGATTTGCACATTTGCAGCAAAAGTTAACAGATTGGTTCTAATTTTTTTTCTAAAATGTTGGTTTTCAGACCTGGCAGCACGTGTGTCTCCTCTATCCCTCTACATTTAGCCAGTAATTGTCACCCTTTCCAGTGCATTCTGGTGGTTTATACTGCAGTCTGGACAGAAGACAACAAACCATGAGAAAGCTAGAGGAGATGAGTAAAAGCCCAAAAAATAATCCCTTGGTTTCACGTGATATTTACCACGATACTGGGCTCTTTGCAGGTTGCAGGCAGGCAGTTGTCACTTCAGTTCTATAGAAAAGGTTGTAGAAAGTCAAGTTTTTTTGACTGTTACAAATTTAGTAATAAAACATCACTGTTCTTGAAATAAAGCCCTGCTTTGGGGGAAAAAAAATCTACAGACAATCTTGTGAATGAACTCTAGAGCCATTGTTGAGTTGCTTTTTTTTCTTTCCTCAATGACTTCACTTTTATTTTTATATTTTTCATCTTCGTTTTTTCTGTTCCAACCCACCGCAGCCGCGTCCAGCTGGAAAGATGACACAAAGCTGCACATGGAGCCCCTTGGAGTTTTGCGATCTGTCGCCCCCTACCGGCAGCGTCGTGCATTTCACACGGCCTTTGTTAGAAACCCCACGCAGCGCAGTACCGACACTCACCAGACTGTTGGGTCACATACACTTACGGTCCGTTTTGTCATCAGTTGCACATTTTGAATTCGAATATCTAAATATATGATGCAACAATCTAAATATAACATTGGTCATATTTACGCTTCAGATGCAGAGGGATAAATTTGATTTCTTGAGATGCTTTGTTGTCGAAGTTTTGAGTTTTGTCCCTGCTGCCTCCGGCATTCCTGATATTCTGAGCTTGTTACATCTTGATTCCCACCATATTTCCTTTAGATCAGCACCAGACTCCCCGTACGGACACCCAATACAATGTCAGTTAGCTTGGACGAGCTCCCCCGATGCTCCCAAAAGGGGACGCTTCTAGGCATCACAGAAAGTGATGACCAGCTTTCCTCACAGATATACAGCATTACTTGCTTTACTGAGCGAAAGGTGGCTGGGCAAAGGTCAGTGATGCGCACACACCTCCTTTATTGTTTGGATAGAAGGTGTGCACCGAGTGAAGATTGCAGGATGTTGTTGGCAGCGATCATGGTTCTGCTGGAGGTGGAACAAGTGTGCAGCAGCTCCTAGAATTCCAGTTTATAATCTTTGTATTTTCCACACTGGCTTCCCCTGCCATACTTATTATGGGCAACCTACTGCTCTGATAAACACTAGTAACAGCTATGCTTGTTGAAGGACGGTGCTTCGGGGGTGTGCAGTCATTTGTCTGCTGCCCACAGCCTGGATTGCTTGACTTGTGTTAAACATAGGGAAGCCATCACACCCTACAACACCACCTATCCAGTTGCACTGAATAAAATGAAACACAGTCCTTGCACCACATAGGGGGCAGTTGGACAAGTTTTCCATCTCAAGAAACAGAGGCACACACTAAGAAGCCTCATTCTCAATCAGCACACATCATCCAAATTCACCTAAAACCCCTCAAGTGAACCTGGTTAAGATGCAAGCACCATCCAAATATTTGCATAATAGTGTAACAGTTGGCTGGCATTTCAGATGTTCATCACAACTTTACTCACCCAGAAATACTTGTTTTCTACTCCTTTTAAATCTTAGCTATCCTAAATGAGTCAACTTGTTAAAATCCCAAGTGGGAAAAAAATGTCAAACTCAAGTGTCAGAATGTAGTTGTGGTGTGGCTGCTTAACATGGAACAAAATTTAATTCTACCCTCATTAGGTTAAACTACAATCATCTGAGTGCTGGAAATAACCGAAGAAGAGAGCCAATAAAGACTTGCAGATTCTTTAGCGAAAAATTTATTGAGAGAAACAGAAAGAGGATGAAGATACAACAGGTGAAACTATCCGATTCCACTCATTTGCTTGTACGTTAACCTCCGTGCAAACTTTGCTCTCTTCTTGGCTTCATTTTTCTGATCTCTGGATTCCAAATTTAGCTCTCAGCCAGACCGAAGTCACTGTCATCCTGCTGTACAACCCACCCTCTCGTCTCATCCTTCTCAGGCCATGGATGAGAGTCTAGTGCTGCTTTCTCCTGAATGAACAACCTGAACAGAGTGAAAACACAGTCAAGCCACGGTGCACAGGAAGAACTACAGTCTTTGCACAGTTTGTTTAAACACCGGAAAAAAGTACTCAGTATTAACAAAATGACAATTTTCCCCACAGAAATAAACTTTTAGTCAGCTTTCAGGTCAAATCAGGAGCCAATAACTTACTTTTTAAATTCATTTAACACGCCAACTTTTTTTTGAAAACAAACATTTGTGCAGGACCAACACTTGAGCAGCATTTTAAAGTTTCCCACAGCAGTCCAACTGATGATGGATCATCCCTGCTAACCACAACTGATTCTACACAAACCCTTTTTGGATTAGATTGCTGGGCCGCTGACACAAAGACCGAGAAACTATGCAAGATGGATGGGCCAGGAGCAGGAAGGAAACGGCCAACGCACCGACTTGAAGCAAAGACTGACCTTCTGTGAGCCGGGCTTTGCCGCCAGTGGGCTGGCACAGCACTGTAGAGCAACCTACACAGAGCACCACAGTCTGTGCGTGGCTGAACACTGTGGTGATCTTGTAGCATCCTGAGGAGGAGAGGAAGCACACGTGAGCACACCACAGAGGAGATGAGGACTCAACAGGCTGCGCGGGGAAGCCCTCACGGCGAGGACGACCTGAGCGATGGACCCGTGCAGAGCCTGAAACAAAGTGCAGGCAGACCCACCTGGACATTTGACGTCCATGAAGTAGGAGTTGGGGCTCTGCACAAGGCGCTTCTTCTTATGCCTCCTCTTCTCCTCCTCAGGGGATGGGTGCAATAGGTCCTTTGCAAGCTAAGGGAAGAAACATTCACCACAGATCCATTCAGTACCCAAACCACCAAGGAAAGCACCTTTTCTCGACGTTTTCGCCCTCGACAACCGACACGAAGATCCGATCTTAGTTTAACGGCGCTGAGCACGATTTCCCCCTATTCGCCATACACATGGTAGACCCCGTCCTCGTTTAAAACAAGGCCAGGTCCAGATCGAAAGAGGGGAAAAAGCAGATATTTATAAATACTGACAGACGAACGGCTGTGCGGTTGTCTCGACGTTTCCGCAGGTTCGCGAAAACCACCGTCGAACACCACCGGGCCTCGTGCGCCCGTTTCAGCACAACACCGACAAACGCAATCGGAATAAAAATACAAGTAAAACGGAACCGCGTTAAGTTGCTCGCATTATTCTGAAACGAACAGCAAATCGTCGGCTGATGTGTACAATTCGCACGACATTACTTCTGGAGCCGATTTCCTCATGCGTCAGAGGCGCTCCGGTGCAACACCGACCCAAGAGCGACTACAACCAGCTCACTGGTTAACAATGGAGCGTCTCAAATGAAACACCCGGACATCACGTATCATCACATTTTGGAAAATACGCGCCGAACGTCCACAAAATAGGCCGCGACACAGTAAGTAGTCCATGCGAGCCATGCGTTTTATTATATGTACGTCGCCATCTTGTAGCGACCACAATCTTCTCTACATGCCGGGATTGTGCGTTTAATTCACAGCTCGGATACTAGAGACGCGTAGAAACGACTTAGATTTGTTCTGAAATCACCCATCCGTGCAAAGATCTGTTTATACACCCATAATTGTGTGTCTGCGCGTAACGGTTAAATTTGGCGGCGGAAGAGTCACTTACTGGCATGTTGGCGAGTTCGCTGCCGCTGCCGAAAAGAGGGAAGGACCGGAAGCAGACGAGTGAAATAAACGGGGCTTGAGCGCAGGGGCCGGAAGTACCCTATCCGCCATTTTTGTGAGCATACGTGTGAAGCAGAGCGTCGGGGAACAGCTCGGCGGCCATATTGATGAGGTCAAATGTGCGGATGACAATTTCTGAACTTTTGTCTCGCAAAAAATTTGCGGATTATGTTTCGCTTAATATAAGAACGAACGGCAGCATCCGGGCAGAGCTGGGGTTTCTGTGTTCGTACACTTTAATCTGCTAAATAAGTTCCGTGTTCGAGAAACGACCCTTTTACTTCTGTAACTTTAAAGTCTTCAGTACCAAACAAACTAAAGTGATTTTTGCAAACAGTACCAAAAACGCATGTTTAAAGTTGTGGGGGGAAAGAGAGTAAACGCTAACACGTGTGTAATTCTGATCCAGCGTCACACAGGCTCCGAAGCTCTTTTAAATTCCAAAATCGGGACGAGAAGCAAAATACTTTGTTGGTTATGAAATATTTTCGAGTTTTAATAGTTTTGACTTCAGTCTCGGGAGGATGTAACTATGAAATTTACTTCGATTGCATAACAAAATACTTGCTATGTGGGGGTCGGAGAATAAACACAACTTCAGCAAACTGAGCTGGCGTTACTGCTCACTTGAAACTGTTTATTACTAAAAAAAAAAATAAAGTGGAAAATCTCAGCTTGCGGGTGGTTTTTACGAGCAATTGAGGTGAACGCGAAACAGCGGCCCCTGGCGGAGGACAGCCGCCGCCGCCGCGTCCCACTCCCTTCCTCTCCTCCGTGCGGAATGTTTGCGAGCCTCTCCCTCCCTCCCTCCCTCCTTCCCGTCGGAAACTCGGCGAAGTGAAAATAGACAAAGTTTGACTGCGAACTCTGGACGTGCGCTTGACGGACCTCCGCATCTGCTCCCCTTGAGAAAACCTGATCGCAGCAGAGCGCTACGCGCGATATCTCCAAAGAGAGCGACTTTAAAATGAAGCGCAGCCACTGAAACGGAATATTTACTTTCACCTTTTTCCCCCCCGTGAGCAGAGGACGGGCAGCAGCCTTTTCCCATTCCTTTGATGGGACGGAACGATCAGGAAGAGTAAAGCCGAGTGCGTGGACTGAGACTGAGCGTTTTGTGCGGCTGGAGAGCGCGATCGGGGGCCGCGACCGGGACAGGCAACCTTCAACCACCAGACTCGCTGCAAACCGTCGTAAAGAAGCATGGCGAAGAAGTATGACTTTTTATTTAAGTTGTTGTTAATCGGAGACAGCGGCGTGGGCAAAACTTGTCTGATCATCCGATTCGCGGAGGATAACTTCCACTCCACTTACATTTCCACTATTGGTAAATATCTGGCTGTTTTAGCCCCTTCGTCTGCTGTTACCCTGTTGCTCCCGTGGCCACACAAAGTATGGCAGAACTTCAGCTCTCAGCTTGCCAGAATGCAGGGCTCGTGTCAGTACCTGTCTCTCTCAAAGGCCCTTCCTATCCTTTCCTTGCCCCTGTCTGTCCACCTCTTTTCATGCAGACTTCATGCTGCCAGCCTGGTGGGCCTTTCTGTGTGGCATCTCCCCACTCTGCTGCTCTTCTCCTCCCCATTCCCACCCCTACTCCACCTCTACCCCTGGCTCCATATCGCTTTGCTATCTCTCTCTCTCTCTCTCTCTGGCATTCTGTGCGTTCATCCAAAACTGCAGGAGCCCCCCCACCAACCCACTTCATGTCTGTCTGATCTGCCAGAAGTCCACAAAACAAACAAACACAGAAAGAAAGAGGGTGTTGTCATTGGGGGGGCGGGGGCAGAGCAGAGAGGAATGCCAGCTGCACACTTTACTTTTTCTTCATCCATGTAACCAACACGATGGCAAAGTTTCACTGCGTTGCCAAAGCCGTGCCTTCCTACCCTCACTCCCCTCCCCCGACCCCCTTGCGCCTCCATCCTCTTTTCCAGGCATTGACTTCAAGGTGAAGACAATAGAAGTAGACGGCAAGACGGTGAAACTGCAAGTCTGGTAAGAATTCCCCGTGCTGTAAAGATGTCCTTTGTGATGTCTGTGGGTCGGTCCAAGGTGAGACGTAGAAGGGTACACGCGTAGCATCCTGTACGTATGCATCGACGTCGTGAGCCGACCGCGTCTCCTCTTTGTTCCGGCCGTTGGCATCAGTAGGAATCTCCCGAGACGTGTAAAGATAATACAAGTAAAATTTTACAACCCGTATTGCAATGTGAGCTGTGAGTTTACGGTCCGTCCAGTTAAAAGGTTACGTTTGTGTACAATTGGGTTCGGTTGTCATTTCCTCTCTTTTACGCCATTGTTTGCTCAGCATGTTTGCAAGGGGATTGCAGATAAGCAAAAGTAAATAATCGAACATATGTAAAGCAAGGAAAATGTCGCGTTGGTATTTACTCCATAAATCGCAACTGTGCCCACATCTCTTCCTCTACGCTGTGGTGGAGTTAAAAGGATTTACACCAAGTTCACCTCTGCTGTTCTGTAAGCTTGAAGCCTGTAACTCGCCCCTCTTCCTTGTATTGTTTGTCACACCCAAAATGTGTTCTGCTTTATCAGGAGTGACAGTAAGTCCTTCAGGTATCTTGCACTTGGGTCCTTGTTCAGTGTCGTGTGTGGATTTCGTTTTCCACAGGGACACAGCGGGTCAGGAGAGGTTCAAGACCATCACTACGGCGTATTACAGAGGCGCGATGGTAATTCTCATGCTCACGTTGTGTGTTGAGAAAAACCTCACAGGCATCACATCATGGATGTCCTGTGCTCCAAACATTTCACAATAAGGACTTGGCCTCTTCCGTGTCTTGGTCTCAGGGTATTATCCTGGTGTACGACATCACTGATGACAAGTCCTTTGAGAACATTCAGAACTGGATGAAGAGCATCAAGGAGGTGAGGCTGATACGTTTGCAGCCGTGGATTTGCTGTATTTTGTGAATAATCCATGATTTTTTTGAACATTTTTGCCTCGAAGCCTATTGTGAGGTACAGATTACAGTCGTTTAACTGGTGGTGTCTTTGAGTGGAATAGAACTCCATTAGATAATATTCACCAGAAGAATGTGATGACAGAAAAGTTTTTTTGTGTGTTTCACAATGCAACTGCTGAATTATCTATGCTGTTTTGACCTACTAAAGTCTTGCGATGTCATATGTGTTCCTGTTAAGCCGTAATCCAATACGTTTCTCATTAGGAGCAAAAACCAGCCGACTTGAGAATGATGGTTTCGGATTGGAACCTGAGAATAATTCGGAGCAAATGTTTGCTGTTAATATTAATTCATTTTTCAGAATGCTTCATCAGGAGTCAATCGGATGTTACTAGGCAACAAGTGTGACATTGAAGCCAAAAGAAAAGTTTCCAAGGAGGTGGGGGAGAAGGTGAGTTGACGCTAGGCAGCAGCAGGTCAGGTTGAGAACTTGTCAATGTAAAGTAAACAAAGACAACACACCAGTACGGATTCATTTCTGCGACTGTGATTTGAATTTCCCCAATGTCCAGTTTTAAGGAAAGCTGATCTGATTTAAAACACTGTTTATTCTAGCTTTATTATTCAGCAGAATGCAAGTGGTGCCAGTTTCATTGTTTAAAACAGACAACTGAAACTTTTTGTGATGGTTTTTGTAGTTGGAACTCGCCGTATGCGTGGCTAGGGACCAGCGACTGCCGCTTTTTTGCACAAATGCTATTTTTGGTGATGTCAGATGCTGCGGGGTCGTAGCGCTGACAGCGAGAGCAATGTTGGCAGTGAAACGCAAGGTGATGCTCACAGTAATTGTATTAATGCAATGTCCCTAGCTGGCAAAGGATCATGGAATTCGGTTCTTTGAGACAAGTGCAAAATCCAGCATCAATGTGGAAGAGGTGAGTGTGGTGGGGAAAGGAAACCAAGCAGGAGAATTTACTTCTCTCATCCTTTTAATGACTCCATATATTGTCTTAATTTCGGCGCCATATCTGTCATTGTAACTGATGAAAGCTTCCATCGCTCAGTGAGCCGGCAGCAAACGTGTCTCGACATGGATGAATGTTAATGTAGGTTATGTTTATTAGCATCTAAAAAAGGAAAATAGTGCAGTAGATATGAACATCTGTCACAAAATATGTCAGTCTTTGATTTTGATTGGCTTTCCCTTTTCTGCCTACAGTCTTTTACTGCTTTGGCTCGAGACATCCTGTTGAAATCAAGCAAGAAAACAGTAAGGAAATTGTTTTTACCAAATTTTGCCACTGAACCTCATGCTGTCCACACTGTCAGCCACACCCAAACATACACACATAAATATTTTATAGGCAGTTTGAACTCATGAACTCATAGTACTTTTCATACCTTACTGGTTTTACAAAGACAGTATATTGTGTCATAGGGTGGTACCATTGTTTAGCTTTATTTTGCCACACTTCCAGTCCATGTGCTGCTGGAGTTCACCATGTTGTGTAGCTCCTGTTTATCTTGCTTGGCTCTAGCTCAACTCTGCAAAGCCCAGGAAGGGTGGGCCCTGCAGAGGTGAATTGAACTGAAATTGAATTGAATTCTCTGCCTCGCAGGGTCCTCCAGGTCGAGAAGTTAAACTGACCACCACTGAGAAGAAAGCATCCAAGTGTCTTCTCCTCTGAGTGTCAGAGAATGAGAGCCTATGAGGAGCAGTATTATAGAAAAAGGGATTTTAGAAAACGGAAATTTAAAGTTGGACAGCTGGTGTTGGGGTCGGTTAAGGGGAAATTCTCAATCCTTAGGTTAAACGGGGCGAATGCTTTCATGGTGCCATTAGTTATTCACAGTACCGATTTCAGTTAGCTGCAAGGTACTTTGACCATATGTGCGGGTGTATATCAGCCACACCACAAACACAGAAGCACGGAAATAAATACTGCGCAACATTTTCTCAATAAAGAATAGAAGGGTTAGGGAAGAGGAAGACATCCTGAGATATAAGCTGTACAGAAAGTTTGTTGGGCTGCAGTTGAAGCTTTAATTTCAGAAAGAAGTTGAGTTGGCAGCTTTGAAGGAACCCATTCCACTTGTTATTCCTGGGAAAGACGTCGCGTGGAAGGTGGGGGAGCTTCTTGGGAAGCGTTCATTCCTGACAGAGGAGAAATGTGCTGTACACGCAAACATGGTATGTGAGGTTGAGGCAGAGGAATGTGACTGATGGAGAGAAAGAATTACGGCAGTAACAGAGGAATACTGGGGAAGATAGCATGTCAGAGCAGCAAAGACAATGCAGGTTCATACACTCGTGTACGGACAGTTAAAAAGATAGGCGCACGAACAAAAAAGCTGTATTTCTTGATTTAAAAAAAGAAAAAACTGTCACTGCACAGTTGTATTACTTTATGGTTTCTATCAGTCTTCCTTCCTGTCAGTTTTTTGGTAAAGCTCTTACTATGTCACCCTTTAGCTTTTTGCATATTAAAACTTCACCTGTAATGTTGTATACATTGCAAACATTCCTGCTATATTATATACGCGCTGCTTTTAAATATACGAGTGTACAAATTTAATAAAGGCATAAAAGGGATGCACAACAGTTTTCTTGCTTTGTGCTTTTTTGTTTCTATGCACCTGTCATTTTTTAATACATTTTGAGCAATGGTTTTTAGCCTTTCAGTCTCACCTAGCCAGCTACATCTCTTATGGCAAGACCTGATTTCAGGCGACAGCAGAATACGGTTGTGTGCTGTTACCTTTTGGTATGTGGATACAAGCAAAATCTGTGCTACAAATGTGACCAAAATATTCCATTTTGGGGTCCAGCATTTTGTTTGAGGACCTTCATGTCCCATCCACCTGTTTGGTGATAACCCCTAGTGTTACCATAATATCTTAATACCACTGTGTGATCTTAACAATACACCTTAATCTCTTGTTTACTGATGTAGTTTGTAAGACTTATTTATTATACTTTCATTAACAGCTCATACAATGCAGGGTTTCAGCATACGGAGGACATGGAATATGAGGCGGGGAACAGGTGACCAGCATGACAGCTTTATTTCATTATTTATCGACATGAAGCAACATTAAGCCCACCTTAAAATGACTGAAAACACTTAATGTCTACAACCTATGTGCTTCATTGCACACAAAATGGGGCTGTGTTACCTGCATTATTTCCGTGCTTCAGGTGTTACAGAAGAATAAAAATGTAGCACAGAAAGGCCAATGGATTGCAGAAAACATTAAAAAGTGTTTCACCTCCAAATCCTGGGTAATGGCTACAAGGAAGTGACTGATTCATAAAAATATTTATGACAAACTGCTTGTTTTTACGCAAATATAAAAAAAGGGTCATAATAGGCACATAGCTCTGTTCACTGTGTAGTTTCTGTAAAGGTTTGGATTATAGGTATAACAGAAAATTGCACTAAACTAAAAAGCCGTGAGATGCTGCAAACCACCTCCCAACTTCCTGCACCCTTCCTCCTCCTACCCCCTTCTGAGAGTGTCGATTAGTGGCAGAAAACAGAAATGCAGGTCATTCTCGCTCCGCAACAAAGAAACTTGCGAATAGTAAAGAAAATATTACTGCAAATAAAGTCGTATTTTAGAAGATTTGTAACTCGAACGCGCATAACAAGGTACAGGTGTACACTTGTCTGGTCTACACAGGTCTCTCTTGGAACAAGTAATGCCAAGTTTGATTTTCCATAAACTTTAATTTTTGCATGAAGATATAGAAGTTTCACTGCAACTTTTTTAGGTTGTGGACTGTGCACCTGATTGCTATGGCTCTGCTGATTTATGTTCATGAATTTATTGCATGCTGTTTGATGCTGAGGTTATGTCTCTCCTCCCTCTAAGTGGCCTCATTGTGCCAGACTTTGAGCCAGTTTGTGCTTTGATATGTACAGCATTTGCAGTGTTCCTACACCAGTGGAATGGCTGCAAAGGTCTCCTTCTACAACTCTGACCCACACTTGCAGCTTTGTCACCTGATAGCAGTCACAGTGATAGTGTTCAAGCACACCTGTACTAAATAAACTCCTGCGCTGTTTAAGTCCTATCCATTGGAAGAATGTCCCAGGCATTACAGCAGCTGCTGCATATATACTTCTGAAAATGTTTTTTTCCCCTCATTTTTCTATTCTGTGTGTACTAGGATGGTCGTAATTTTTGTATATTAAGTCATTTTAATGATGCATCACTTTAAGGTTCCATGAACGTATTGGACAATCAAACATTATTTTCCTTTGCAGGGTACAGCCAAAAACATAGTGAGTACTTTGGCTGTTGCTGCTTCTGCAATAAAGAAAAGTTTTCAGAAATATGCTTTTGCTTTTTATTGCTTTATTTCTTCTTTTTCCTGAACTTTTATGCAAACTTTTCAACAATCAGTACATTAAAATTGCCAGTAAATTATTTTGTGGATATTATTAATCTGTTAAAGATTTGCATGAAAAGAAGAAAATATCACAGCGGTGTTTTTTTGTCTGATTAAAAAAAACACAGGTTTCTGGGCTACAGATCCAGATCTGTAGTTTTCTTCAATGAATGTTAATGTTCTCTGTCCACAGAGCCACAGTGTTTCCTTCTTCTGTACTTTTTGAAAAATGTTACTAAGAACATCTGAAAGTAGATCAGACTGAAGCTTGTATGCTACACGGTGTCTGAAATTGTGTTCGTCTCCTTGTCCCAGTGAGCGGTCTGTCCCTCAGCTTAATGAGTTCAGCTTTCTCTTTTAGCAACAACCTGTCACTGCCATTGGGAACAGGGACGGTGGGAATTCACTAAAAATCACCGCTTATCTTCATCTTCTCAGATGCATATGGCATGGAAGGAGCTCAGGAAGAACTTTAACACAACCTTTATTTGTGATTTATTGACAATTTTAAGATTATCAGTGTTTTATCTCTCAAACTTTGACCCTATTATCATTCCATTATATCCCAATGAGCCACAACCATAAAACCACCTGCCTAATATTGTGTAGGTCCATCTCGTGCCACCAAAACAGGTGTGACCTCTTGAGGCATGGATTCCACAAGACCTCTGAAGGTGGCCTGCGGTATCTGGCACCAAGATGTTAGCAGCAGATCCTTTAAGCCCTGCAAGTTGCGTGGTAGGGCCTCCGTGGATCGGACTTGTTTTTCCGGCACGTCCCATAAATGCTTGATCGGATTGAGATCTGGGGAATTTGCAAGGCCAAGACAACATTTTGAACTCTTTGTCATGTTCCTCAAAACCATTCCTGAACAATTTCTGCAGTGTGGCAGGGCCACTGCCATCAGGGAATAGCGTTGCCATGTAGGGGTGTACGTGGTCTGCAACAGTCTTTAGGTTGGTGGTACGTGTCAAAGTAACATCCACATGAATGCCAGGATCTAAAAGAACATGTGATTTGTCAGACCAGACCACCTTCTTCCATTGCTCCATGGTCCAGTTCTGATGCTCACGTGCCCATTGTAGGCGCTTTTGGCAGTGGACAGGGGTCAGCATGGGCACTCTGATGGGTCTGTGGCAATGCAGCCCCATACACAGCAAACTGCTTTCTATCATTAAGGTTTTCAGCAATTTGTGTTAAAATAGCTCTTCTGTGGGATTGGACCAAATGGGCACCTATGACCCTGTCACTGGCTCACTGGTTGTCCTTCCTTGGACCACTTTTGGTAGGTTCTGTACTAACCGCTCCATAGCAGGAACACCCCACAAGACCTTCTATTTTGGAGATGCTCTGACCCAGTCGTCTAGCCATCACAGTTTGGCCCTCATATCCTCATGTTTGCTCATTTTTCCTGCTTCCAACTTCAACAACTGACTGTTCACTTGCTGCCCAGTGTACCCCCACCCCCACCCCTTGACAGATGCCGTTGTAATGAAATAATCAATGTTATTCACTTCACCTGTCAGTGGTTTTAATGTTGTGGCTGACTGGTGTATGTCCTCCCCTGCATGTTTCAAGCTGTCATGCCATAAATCTCACATTTCCAGTGTGTGGAAATTTACCATATTTGCAAAGGAAGGTCTGTATGACTTACAGCGGCAGTCGCTGGTCCACATTGCTGTTTTCCGATTAGGAGGGGTGGCAAAGGGGAGCAGCTCTGTTGTTCATACACCTGCTGAGGTGGTGAATAGTGGAAGGAGAGGGAAGGTGAGCATGCAGACCATCATTTGCAGATACAGCAAATGTGCTGCAACAGTGTCAAAACTATATCTCTTCCAGACTTTGTTACTAATAGAACCATTTTCCAACATTTCAATGCCTGCTGTGAATACATTAAGTAATTAATCTTGCTTTTAACTGCTTATTATAGTCTGGCTCATGGCTGTCCAGAGCCCATCCCAGAATCACTGGGATATCAGTCCATTTCAGGGTGGCCGCATACACACACACAAACACACACACACACACTAAGGACAATTAAGGAGTCACCAGTTAACCTGAAACACCTATATTTGGGCTGTGGGGCACACCCAGAAGAAACCCACACAGACGGAACATGGAAACACAACCCACACTTGGAGATTCATGTGCTGTGAGGTGGCAGCACACCCCACCGCACTACCATGTTGCCCATATAATGAATTTACAAAAGAAGCATTAATATTAACTTTCATCTATCGTCTTGTATCTGTTTTGTGCATCTAGTAAAGATACACTTTAGAAAGACTTTATTAATCCAGAATGAAATTGCATGAGGTTATAACATTTTGCATAAATACACTGGAAACGTGTAGCATTGCTCTCACAGTAATTATCTTCGCCTTGTTCTCCAAGACCCGTTCAGCAAGTTCTCCGCTGAGTTTTTCCCCCCCATTTCTGCCTCAGTTATTCTTTTGTCGTCATTATCAGCCTCCATTTCATTTTGCCTGGATTGTTGCCATGTCGATGTGCGCAGCTGCTGCTCGGAGGTGTGGCCTTACCACGCTGACACGACTGCTGCTGCAAATGCAAGCATAATATTGCCTTTAAGATAATCATTTTGACTTGAATTTGTCTTTCTCCTGACAAAGCAGCCAGTGTGAAGCTGTTGTTTTAATCTCTGGGTCCTTGATGCCATTGTCATTGTACAGTAGCTGTACAGTGTTTCACATCAAGGGATTAGATTGTCACACATTCCTTAAACAGGCCCCTGCTTATGCACTCAATAAAAAATTATTTGAATAAACATTATAATATCAAATATTAGATAATGTTACAGTAGAATATAATATAATATAATATAATATAATATAATATAATATAATATAATATCAAGCCTGGCAATGGACTAATGCCCCATCCAGTGTGTAGATTCATATCGTGGAACCCAGTGACTCTGGGACAGGTTCTGGACCCCCTCCACCCTGATCAGGGTTAAGAAATGAAAATACAATTTAAAATATGAATAGTTTGCGAAAGGAATGTTTGAGAAAACCCCTACATACTTTTGTGCTTGAATTTTTCCAACAGGAAACATTTAATTTGTCTGTTTTGCACTACTTTTATGGACTAAAAAACCTGAGGGCTTTGTGAGTTCGGACGGAAGGGAGCGCGTCCGAAACACCGCGTAAACTACAACTTCCTGCGGGCCTCTGATTGGCTGTCTCTGGTTGCCCTTGGAGCTGGCTGCCTGGCAACCGCCCCCTCCCTTGCAACATCAGCACCGAGCGCTAAAAAAAAAACTGCCGCATCCCGAGCCGCATGCGGTGAAAAACGCGCATTCGGGGCCTCGCCGCCGTTCTGCTCTCGGTGTCCGCACGGCGCTCGTCAGAAATGTCGGGAACCTGAAAGATGGCGAAGGGTGGGGGGGGGCTGCGCGTACGGGTGAGTGTGAACGCGACGCTCAACTTCATGATGACGTAGCGGGGCGGCGCGGTGAAGTGCATGTGCGGGGTGGATGTGCAGCGGGAGGCGGCCGTGCAGGGAGGCGCACGGGGGCAAGGCGGTGGGGGGGAGCAGCGAAGCCACGCAAATTCAAAAACATGTCGGCAGAAAATGCACTTTTTTAAAGAATGTTTTCATGCGAAGATTTTTTCATCACTGCATTACTTATGGTTTAGACCGTCGTTATTTCATGAGCCGTTTAATTTAATATAAATGTGGAGAAATGCCAGGTGAGGACAGTGTTTCCCCGCGGCCCGTGCGCTGAAGCCCACCCCACGCAGGCGGCCGTTTCCGCGCTCCGAGGGCGCTGTTTGGGGCGCAGGGAAGACGCACATGGACGAGCAGCGGCGGCAGCGGCGGCGGCGGCGCGCTGGACAGACGCAGGGACAGCGACACCTTTGCGCGGCTGGAGAACATCCGTCCCTGCTGTAAATATGGATGTGTGTGTGTGACTCGGCGGCTGTCGGCGAAGCAGCAGTAGGCACAGCTGAGCTACTGAAGTGAAGCGAGGGGTAGCGCTTGCGGCGATGCAGTAGCCACCGTATGACCTTTGCGTTTCTTCTCCGGTGCTGAGAGGACTCCTGAGACGACACGTGAGATTTCCTTGACTTCCTATGATTTAAGGCCTGCCTTCCACATCAGGCCGTTTCAGAGCTGGCTTTGGGATTACTCTGTCCTCGGGAGTTGCTGTTTGCCAAGCTTTGCCTCTTCCTCAGCTCCGTCCCGCCGTGTCCCGCCACCGTCCTGACATCTCTCGGCCCACGATGCCCTCGCCGTCCGACTCCAGCAGCGCAGCCTCCGTCTCGGACTCCCGGGCCCTGTCCGGGAGCCGGAGGGGCATCTCGGCACGGGGCAGGGCGCGGCTTCTTCTCTACCTGGGACTGTGCCACCTGAGTCTGGGGGCTATGGTTCTGGCCTTCAGCTTCACCAGCTTGGCCTTCACCCCGTCTCCTCGCGTTCGCCAGTCCTGTCCTTTCTGGGCCGGCTTCTTTGTGAGTGGCTCTTTTGTGGGTAACCAAAACACATCCCTTGTGAGCAGATTTTATGCCTCATTTAATGCAAATGTGCAGCTGTACTGTGCACCAAAACACTGCGGCTTGTCACCGTTTGTTAAAATGCTGGAGTTTTTATTTGATGAACCTGTGGTGACTCATTTCCAGTGTCTGTTAACCGGCGTTGCCCTCTTCGTTGTATTCATTGTCTGTCCATCCTCAGGTGGTGGCGTCAGGGCTAGTGGGGGTAGTCTCATGGAGGAGACCACTCACTCTCGTGGTTGGTGTTGCTGTAGACGTGTATCCGTCTTCCATCTTTAATTTCACCCTCTTTACACATGGCCACATTAACTGGGGACCTTTAGTGGGTGACAGTCAGGATTACTGGACGAATGTTTATTTATTATGTATGCTGCCATCATGCTTAGTGTACCTTCTAGATTTACACATATAAGCAAGGCTTATTTTTAGACACGCTGTTCTCTGCGTTTAAGCACTCTCGGCGAATCTGACGTGCCGCACCTTTCCGATCCTGTAGGTGTCGCTGTTTATGCTGCTGTCAGCTGTGTGTGTGATCCTTAGCTTGGCGGGATCCATGCTGTCATGCCAAAATGCTCAAATGGTCAAGCTGCTGCAAGCCTGCCAGGTACCGTGATCCCATCACCACCATCCCCTTTCCCCCACTGGGTCCACACCTACTTCTGTCTTTTATGAAATTGTAATGCAGCGTGTTGAAGGTGCTGGGTTTGAATCCCCCTTGCATAGTAACACCTTGACTAGCACTTTGGGGAAACGGCACTCATTGAAACAGCTCTATAAGAGGTCAGGAATACAGTATCTCGTATAAAAGGAGCTTAAAAAACTGCACATGGATCATTCACACCAGAATCACTACACCTACAATAATAGCGACTAAACACAGAGAACCATGTATCTTATGGATAACAAACACACAGTTCCAAAAAAAAATGTAGAATATTTTTTAAATAGTTAAAATATGGTCAAGTATTATGTCAAATTACTCAAAGGGATGAAATGAAAGAGCGCTATCGTGAAGCAACACTAACGGGGGTGTTATTGTAGTCCTTGGTGAAGGTTCTGGAATGTCACCGACGCATAAAAGCATTACAAGTTCCTGCAGTTACTGCTCCTGAGTCCTGTGTCCTCCAAAATGGCATGTAGCTACACACGAGGCCCCATTGACTGGTGAAATGCATCCTGGGATTTGAAGTGTTGCGCCACCGTGTGGCCCGCTGGAGACTTGTGTTGTCAGGCCCGCGTTCAGTGTCGGTTTTTTGCAGGTGGAGGACAGACAGTGCTGGTGCTGCGATGCCGGACGCGCTTGCTCCATGTCGGACGACAGCCTGGTGCTGTACCTGCATGCGGACTGCCACTCAGCCCGCCATCAGCTAAAGGTGCACCCCTGGGTGCCCCTGTGTGTCTGCGTGTATCCGTGTGCGTGCGGATATTGGTTTGGCGTGTATTTATGTGACGCGCCAGCCTCACTTTCTGCCTTGTTGATACTGCATTGGGTTTTGTTTCATGCTCTGGACTAGGACCTGTTGTTCAGCGCTTGTGGCCTCAGCATCTTGTCCACCATCATCTGCACCCTCTCTACTGTGACCTGCAGCATTCACATCTTCTCTCTGGACCTGCTGCACCTAGTGAGTGTGTCTGCTGATGCCACGCACACAACACACCAGGTTCACACACAGATGCTGACCAATGTGACGGTCCTCTTGTGTCCTCTGTGCTCAGCTGGTTCCACATCGTTCCCGGTCGGTGAACCCCGAGTGCACCACTCCCCAAGATGCCTTCCTCGCTAACGCCATGGATTTCGAGGAGTTTGTGCCCCCTATCCCGCCGCCACCTTACTACCCGCCAGAGTACTCCTGCAGCTCGGAGACGGATGCTCAGAGGTGCTGCTGCACATCCTGCCCCCACACGCATGCCACACACTCACGGTGTTAGCCCACCTTGCGGAGACGGCTCCCTATCTGCAGAGCTCGGGTGGGCAGGTGCTGCAGTGTAAGCTGATACACCGATTCAAACTCAAATGCGGATCTGTGGCCCGTTGCCCTGTCCAGTCACCTGCCTACTGCAAGGCCCCCCCATTTACTTCACTGATATACCCCCTGTCTGAGAAGGATGCCGCTGACATTTTGTATGTTTTGCTGTGATGTGTTTAGATGTTGGTTGGTTGACTCTGTGTGTGTGTGTGTGTGTGTGTGTGTGTGTGTGTTCCCATCTCTGCAGTATCACCTATAATGGATCCATGGAGAGTCCGGTGCCACTGTATCCCACCGACTGCCCCCCTCCTTACGAAGCTGTGATGGGGCAGAGGGCAGCCAGCCAGGTGAGCTCACAAATTTTCCCTTAATCACTGCTTCTAAGTTTGACTTCTTTTTGTTCTTCCGTCATTTGTCCCATTCATAACATTGTCCATCACCAAATATCTGTCTTGTGTTCCCCTCCAACCTCTGCCATCTCATAAATGTGTTTACAGTACATGAAGCTATCAGAGTTCTTCCTTATTCCTACCAGTTTACAAATCCGGCTTAAATTCACTTTTGTCGTTCATTACCTGTCCATTTTCCATCTGTGTTGTCAAGAGCGCATTTCTCTCATCTGGCATCGACTTGTTTTGGTCACCCTCCTGATCACCGACCGAATGTCCTGTAACAGGTCTTGTAAATTGCCGTTGTCTAGGTAACGGTGTATGACACTCACGTAACCGAGCTGTCCGGTGAAAGGGGGACATCCACTGCGTTTAGTGGTGAAGGTGAGCATTTTGGCTTCTGCCTGCGGTGGAGTGGTCTGATGTCTCTTCGCTGAGTACCAGCGTTTGCTGCATCTGCCTGACATTTTCCAAAGCTTTCAGTTCCGTGAAGTGAGGAGCATTTTGTGTTTCAGGTGTCTTTTTTCATCTTATATTTTACTCTTTTGTGTTTATTATATAATTCTACATCTAGCTCATTCCAGGCAGTGTTTGATTAAATAAAGTATATTTTTCTACGACACTGGGATGTAAATTATGCTCTTTATATCTGAAATGTTCAGGAAATAGCTGTAGCAGAGGTGTGCTTATAGGGGAATGGAGATGTAAGGAGTCGAAAGTTTCGGTTCAGTCATGGCGGCCTCCTTCGCCTCAGTGTCGATGGACAGCGGGTCACTTCTCATGTCGGAAATCGTCGACATCCCCGACGACAGCTCTCCCTCAGAGGACTCCTGCCTGCTGGAGGTGGCCGTGGGTGTGAGAGGGCGCGGCAGTTGCACCGAGGGGGGCGAATATGTCAGCTTCCGCTGCCCCTCGCAGAACCAGCAACCCCATGAGAGCCCCATGCCGCCCATCTGCCCGTCTTCACGCCGCTGTTTCAGAAGCGAGCGATCAAACTCGTGTTCCTCACCCAGCAGCACAACTGATGCTCCCTACAGGTCAGGGCGGGTCAGGGTGCAGTCGCGTACACACCATGGATCATGTGTAGAAGTTTCATACAGGCGGTCCTCCCCTTACACTTTGTTATATAACCATAAGGATGTATAAATAATTAACATGCATAAAAGCTATGTTGTGTAACATGACTTTTTTTTTTTTGCCAATTTCACACATCATTTATTTGAAAAAATAGCAACATGGAATAATGATTTAAATGATTTACAATTATATTTTCATGTATTTCCTCTTTTATGCTCACTTTCATTTCTTTTCACTTTCGTCTATGTTTTCTTTTACCTTTTTGTCAGCACCAGCAGAACACTTCCCTTTTTTTCTTTGCTGGCTGTTTTAATAAAAAAGCAGCTTGGATGAAAGCACATGCAAAAAGTTTTGTAAAACAAAAAAAACATTTGACAGCAAAGGGGCTGCCAATCAGATGTTGGGACTTAAAATAATATAATAAGGTCGATAGAACGGCTATTGTAAGTCTAAGTGATTGTAAGTCGAGGACAACATGTGTCTCACGTTCTTGCGAAAGAAATGTATGGCATAAGTAATAACATGGTTTTTTTTTTATTGTACAGGACATCTACAATCTGTGTACATTATAATATGGCCTTTTTCACCTCTTCTATTTTTCTACTTCC
Organism: Heterotis niloticus; assembly: GCA_018136845.1. Classification (NCBI taxonomy): domain Eukaryota; kingdom Metazoa; phylum Chordata; class Actinopteri; order Osteoglossiformes; family Osteoglossidae; genus Heterotis; species Heterotis niloticus. The sequence goes on from CM030896.1 coordinate 1,090,130, forward strand.
TGTGTCTTTCCATCTTTCTCCCTGCACCTCCTCTTTCCTCTACCTCAGATCCCCTGTCCTTCGTCACCAGGCTGTGCAGGCCAACAGCTGCTCCCAGCTAGAGCTACTAGGAGGCCCTGGATCCCCGCGCTCCTCCATTCCAGAAATCCGTGTCCGCCCCTGTACCCCAAACCGCAGAGGATCTGACTCTACAGCTCCAGCCAACACCCCCGCCACCTGTGTGGCCTGTCGAACCCACAGCCCATCTGGCCTGCTCCTGCCTCCTTACCCCCACCATCGCAGGGGGATGCAAGACCGGCGAGACAGCGACTCCCTCCCCTTGCTGGTTAGATCCCACAGCGAGCCAGGGCTGAGCTCATCCACCGAAACAGGTACGAGGGAGGTGTCTGGTTTCCATCTACAGCCGATAAAATACACCTAGAATTTGATTCTTATTCTCTGTATTCATGCAATATCAGAATGCCAGTCTCACTTGCTGTCTGTCCACACTTAGGTGACTTTAGTGGCTCAGCGGACAGTAAGGGAATGAGTGACGAGGTGTCCTACACATCCTCAGAAAATGGTGAGAAGAGGGTGTGTGGGTTGGGGAAGAGGTTAAAAAAGGTGACGTATTTAAGTGACTCACTGGTGAGGCTAAAATCGAACGTATTAGAGGAACATGGGAGATATGTAATACAACCTTGGTTTGGCTGCCTGTGAGAAAAGCAGCTATTGGATGTTTCAGCCTCTCAGAGCATCTGCTGCTTGTCAGGGAAAATCATCTTCATACACTTATCATCCATCCAGTGTCTGTTTTTAAACATCTTTACGTAGATTTCCAACTTGAAAAGTCAAACAAGATTAAATATCTCTTCTAACAGACATGGTGGTGCATACACTTTGTGGCCAAAAGTATGTGGACACATGAACATCAGCCCCACATGTACTTGAACATCCCATTCTAAATCCAAGGGCATTATTATTGAGTTGTTCATCCTTTGCTGCTATAACCGCCTCCACTCTTCTGGGAAGGCTTTCCACCAGATTTTGGAGTGTGGCTGTGGGAATTTGCCCATTCAGCCATAAGAGCATCAGTGATGTCGGGTTAGAAAGCCTGGCTCACAGGCGGCATTCCAGCTCATCCTAAAGGCGTTCAGTGGGGTTGAGGTCAGGGCTCTCTGCAGCCACTCAAGTTCTTTCACACCAAATTGGGCAAATTGTGTGTTTATGGAGCTTACTTTGTGCACGGGGGGGCACAGTCAGCTGGAGCAGGAAAGGAGCTTCCGCAAGCTGTGCCACAAAGCTGGAAGCACACGGTTGTCTAGAATGTGTTTATATGCTGTATGGGTGTGGCTGAAACCCCTCAACTCAATCATTAGAAGAAGGGTCCACATATTTTTGGCCTTAAAGTGAGTATTTATGCCTTTGTCTTTATTTTTTTTAAAGTTCTCAACTTGTTAACTAGTACTTTATGTAAAGTAATATCTTGCAGGATGTTGACAGATCAGATTTTTTTATTTTTTCCTCTCCCATTTATTTGATCATTGCCAATTACATTGGCTCCTTCTGCTGCTATTGAATGACATGGATTTTGACAAGACAAGACAAAAGAGTTTGACAAGACAAAAGAGTTTAAAGACAAAAGAGTTTATTTGTCAAGCACATGGTTGTGTACCATGTGTTGAAATGTGAAATGTGGATTTGTTTAAAATTGTGTTTTCTTCACTTACCTATTTTTTAAAATTGCTTCTTGCAAAGTGAATGCAACCTCTGTGTCCCTTCCCACCTGACAGGCGCCAGTAAAATAAACCCAAACAAGTTTAAGAGCGAAGGCTTGAGAATCTCAACTCGTGTCCACTTTGTTTACAATTTTGTTTGGTTGTTGTGAGTGTTGGTGATCAATGATAAGATGAAGAATGTTGTACCTTGTCAGTGTATGAGTTTAAGGAGATATTGTATTTAATTTTCAGTATTTTTAATAAATTGAAGCTTTGTCCAAGACTTACAGAACCTAAGCTGTAAATCAGTCAAGGGGCAACCATATTATTAACTTTCATTGTGCCTAAGGAGTTAAAGCAACTCCCAGCTATGTTTGTGGGCACAGGAGCCGGTGTACCCAGTTCCAAGGCCTCCATAAAAACTCAACACCAATGCCAGCTCAAGGAGTGTAAACACACACACACACACACCTCCTCGAGTGTGTGTAGTGTGAGCGGCCTGCTTATTTTCACACTGCTGGGTGTGACCGATATAATATACTTGGAGGGGAGCGCAGTTACCCAACTCCACCCAGCTTTGTCAGCTCCTTGTAGATGTTGCTGTGAAAATTGAGGGGATAGAACTTTTCCATCAGACGCAACCAGGACAACCCACACCGGTGTGTCCCCCCTGCCCCCCTCACCATTAAACAGCACCATATTTATTTTTAATGTACCTACCTCTGTCTTTGCCATATACTTAACTTTAAAGCTTTTGTCCTGTTGTTACTCACTGTTACACCTCATCTTGTACCTCGCCCTGACTCTGGTTCTCCTTCCCGCTTCCCTCCATTTAGGTCCATCTTCAGAGGCCTATCTACTGCCCTGTACCACTTTGGCGCTCACTAGCACTCTGCCCAGGAAGGGCAGCATGAAAGCAGGAACCGGGCAACTGCCTTGTAAACCACCCCCTGCCACCTCCCTGCGTTTGCCCAAGGACTGCGCTCGCTCTCTTGGAGACCTCAAGGTCATTCACCAAATGGTCGATACAGCGTGAAACCATAACGTATGCAACATGTTCATGTTACGGTACCTCGCTGTTCCATCACTACTCCGTTGGCCTTCTTTCGCTCTCTCACAGGTAACCAGGGTGCTGGTAGCTCGCTTCCTCCAGCGCTCCAAGCGGAACTTGGCACCACCTCCAGAGCCTGCTGGGCACGGAGGCCAAGTGCTGAAGAGGAGACCCGGTGGAGAAAGCAGTGGGGCCAGTCATCACTCATTTGAGCAGGTGAATGAGTGATTTTATTGTTGCATTCAAGGATGTACTTTTGCTCAATGGTAAGTGAGCATCTCTAGTCAAAAAAAGACTCAACAGGTAGTCTATAAAGGTGCAGGTGCTTTCATGTGCAAAAAAATTTCTTTATTTTCTCTGTAAATTCTAAATGAGAGCATAAAATATGTCCTAAAAAATATTTCACGTGATTTTTACTTCTTTGTATTTGACATCTTGTTGATTCTAATGTAAAAGTGTGATCTGATGATCGTTTAAAAGTTGTTGCTCCTGCTGTGTTGTTGTTCTTAGGTCCTGCGCAATTCGTGGGGGTCAAGCAGAGGCCAGCAGTACCAGCACCGTAGTCACCACTCACACAGTGACAGCCGCCACAATCGTCGCCATGACAACCCAGTGCAGGCAGAAGGGATTCACCTGCGCAGCTGCGGGGACCTGAGTTCCTCATCTGCAGCTTCCCTGCGCAGGCTTCTCTCGCAGCCTCACAGCTCATCCACAACACTTTATACAGAGTCTGCACTGTGACTTGGGAGGACTACTGAAGTAGCGAGGGTTCTGCTGATGGAAAGAAAGGGGTGGATGGGAAGGAGAGACAGGGTAATGGAAAGAAAAGTTTTCCATCTTCAATGTCAGGTTACATGAACTAGAATTCCTCTGCATTATGATGTAGAAAGAAGAAGGAATTAGAAGGGAATAAAAAACTGTGTGTAAAAAGCAGTGAGGAAGGAGAAGTGTAACAGATGATAAGAGGAGGTGATGAGGACCACCTTTGCAATAATAGAGAGAAGGGAATGGCAAAGAACAGAGGAGCAGTGAGTCAAAGATGACAAAGAAGTGACTGGCATGCATGGGGAAGCACTGAACCTTTTCTAGCGATCTGCCTTGGAGATGTCTCCAAAGTGTGAGTGCACTAGACCTTACCCTGTCCAGCGGTGCTGTTTCTCCTCTTGCGCTCAGCCTTAGCCTCTGCACTCCCCCGTCCGTGTCTTCTCAGTTGCCCCGCCATCCTCTCCAGCCCGGCAAAGAGCTGGAAACGGCTTCACACAGCAACTGGAACACAAGAGCTGGCAAAATCCAACCACAGTCTCGCTCCACATCATTGTCTTCCATGTTTGAAAAGACCTGAACTACGGCTTCTTCCCATCGTTTTTTCTTGAGTGACAGTGAGACAGTGACACGCTGTGACAGCATCATTCCTCTGTAATACCTGGAACTGGCCAGAGCGATGGATCTGTGTACCAGGGTGACTCTTGACACATTTTGGACACAACAAAGTCTATATTTACAGGACAAATGTAGTGTATTGTGCATAACGTGTCTAATATTGCTGAAGTTATACTAATGGAATATTTAGGGTTTCTCAGGGACCCTGATGGTTCTATAAGGGTCTTTATTTGATTGCATAAAAAGTTAAGAATCACTAGCACAGTAGCCAAACTTTTTCCTTCCCTAGAGATGGCATTACTTTTATTTATTATAGGTAAGTCAATCTGAGCTCAAAAGAGAGATTTGTTTTGAGCTGCTGTTCCACACATCTGTCATAACTGCTGTTGCTCCATTACCGCGAGCTGTACCCCATCCTTAACTTAGGAGATTCAAGTACCAAGCATGAATTGATGCTGTTTGATTCATGAAACAGCCTTTCCTTTTTTTTTTTTTTTTTTTTTTTTTTGTGAAAGTTTAGTTTTTGTGCAGCTCTAAATAATGACAAAATTCTCATTGTGAACAGATTTAAGCCATATTGGATGTATTGGTTCATTAGTAGGCAAAAACGCATTAGCAGTGATTTATGGCACTTGGCATTTTACACATTAACAGTTGCACATCTGAGTATTTACTAAAGAGGCTATGAATTAATATCTTCTTTTTCCAGAGTGAACCTCAGCCAGGATCCAAATGTAATGAACTCAAAAGTTTACAGGCCCATTTTCTTGACTGTGCTGCTTTTTCCAAATCTGTTGCGATGCAGAGATTTCGTTACATGACGGTTGCCCGAAATAGTGATGAAGGAATTCTTTTTATGAGTGCATGCTGTTTAAAACCAAAAAGGTACCTTTCCCACACAATGGAAGTCTTATTCATATTCTCTATTTCAGGCTAAATCAGTTTGCTGATGGACTGCGTTATTTCCTCCGAATGTTTCTGCATGCATTGTAATGTTTTTTTAACTGATATTTTCTTCCTGCACCAAATCACAGAGAACTGATAGGTAAAAATGTTATGTGTGTCTTCATGAAGAGAATAGTTTGTATTGTGGCAGTAATATAGCGGGCACTGGTTTTTGTAGAACACTGGGAAAACAGGCTGGTGCGGTAAAATATGGAAAAATGCAGGTAGGGGGCAAATAGGAGGAGTGTTTTCTTTAATATGGAATTGTAAGGAATTTGCTATTATAGGATGATTTGGGTCCAGTTGTTGTCCAGGAAGACCCGGTAGCAGATGGTGGATTTCATGACCTTTTACATTTGATCAGAACTGTTACTGGACTCAGAGGCGTTAACAGTCTTCCCATGAGAACGTGCTGGTCCACGATTTCTTCTGCCTGCTGGTGGTACCTTGAGCTGGTGCGGCAGTTTGGGTGGAGAACAGAGGTCAGGAGCCTTGATGCGCACATGGGATTATTACATTTGTGGGAATTTAAATGAAACTGTAGTTTCTACCTCCTGTATTGCACACTGATGAATTATAATAAAATTAAAACTGTATGGCTATTCATGAAAGATGCTTTTTATCGAGTGACGTTATTACCTCAGTATATCGAACACAAAACCGATGCATAAAATATGTAGCACCAGGAGTTTTAAAGCAAGAGACGTATTACAGCTGTAAATACAATGTGCATGTATGTTCTTCACTCTTATGTCTGCTGATGTGTGTTTTGTATTTATAACATTTTTCTATGACAAAAGTAAGTGTAAAAGTAGTGACAAAAGTGCAGCGTATGACTTTTTCTGGACGCTGAAGATGCTGAAATACAACAGAGGGCAAAGCCAATGGGGACAAAGGGGGCGTCGCTACGGTAACAACAGTAAGGCAGCACTCGGTGGTTAACTGGTAGGAGAAACCGCAAGGGCCTCATCATTTTTATTTTAGGAGAAAAATCAGTAAAGTTAGCAGAACTACTAACTTTGTATCAATTGATTCCGTATCAAACTGGGAATAAAAGTTTACTGCAATTGATAGGGTCTAGGGGAACATTTTATAAGGTCAGACTGGTCCATTTTTAAAAATTCAACTGAGAAAACAAGGATGGAAGACCGCTGTGTTTGCTGTTGGTCCAGCTTTAGATGTATTTCACGCTAGAAGATGTTCTAAAGAAGTTGTGGGTCTAGATGTTGTGAAATGGTACATGAAGTAATTTGAACCAGGAAGAGCAGTGAATTGTAAAAAGCAGTGCAGCTTGTGCAGTGTAACAGAGTAATGTACCATGGCATTTTTACACGAACAAAAGGCACAGCCTTCTGCACGTAGCTTCTTCATGCATTTACTGTTCAATATGCAAGTTACGACCTAACTTGACGAAAATTTATATATGCATATAAATGTTCACTTTGTTGGATTACATCACACTCATTTAATATTTAACATCAAGCCAAGTGTAACATCCCGAAACCAGTGACAATAAAACAACAGAAAAGCGCAACAGCACAAAACCCTGATTTTGGAAAAGACAGCCGTTTACATTCTGCGTTGTTTGTGACATAAAACTAAAACGCATTTCTCGTTCGTTTCGTAAAAGCCGCATCGGCACGTTGGCTCGCCACGCAGTGACGCCACTCAAACATCAGATGGGTCCACCACGCTCCACCCATCTGGTGCTCTCATCCCATTGGTCGGCTGCTCTAAAACCCATCCTCGTTCGATGGCAACGGCCAATGGGAAGCGTTTGTGTCTGACGACACCTCCCTAACACTTCCTGTGAGCGAGACTCGCAATAGCTCATGGGATTCGTAGGGCGTTTGGACCGCTGCTTTGCGAACGGTGATGAAACAAAAGACTACAAGGCCCAGAAAGCACTCGAGCAGGTAGCTCGCTCGTTTTTGGACGCAAGAGGGGACAGTAAGGCACACCTACTGAGCCGCTGTCATTCAGGAGCCTGCACAACATGGTGAGGATCGACGTGTGTTTAACTAGCACAGTGTTATAATGTAAATACTTTTTTGAAATACTAGTGCATTCGTCTGATTGTGCTCTGAGAAAAAGCAAGTAGGACCTCTAAGCTAATGGAAGTGACAGCCAGTTTAGTGTTGACGTTAACTGTCAGCACCTCACTGAGTTATAGTATTCTCTTCTCTAAAATTAGACCTTGTTTATTGATGGCACTGTTACAGAAGCTTTGCAACCAAACATTTGTAGACATCTGAGGATTCTGTTGCAGTTTATGAGCAAATCCGTGCTTTTTCTGTGCTGCTCACACTCACCTTAAGTTTCGAATGAACTCTGCCAGGACTCTGAATCACTTGTGCTGCAGAGTGGAACAGGTGAGCTCAGTAGCAAACAGTTGCCATAACAAATACCGATTTGCTCATCTGCAAAGTACTTGTGTGATATTCAGCTGTTGTCTCTTGCGTTGTCTGGTGAAGTTTTGTTTTCAGCATCCATCTTTTCTTCATTTCCATCCCTTCTGCTCGTGTTTTTTTACCCCAGACTGACAGCAAGTGCAGTAACGGTGCTCAGGGGTCAGCCATGACAGACGCCGAGCTGTTTGACCATCAGTTCAAGGAGCTGGTGTCTGAGTTGACGGAGCGAGACCTTACAGACCCTGTCCTCGCAGATGCCCTGAACCGACTGAGAGAGGTGTTGTACGCACAAAACACACGCACACGTGGTGCGGGATAGGAATTCGGGCGAGGTGCATCACAAACCAGGGTTTGGAGTCAGAGTCCATGAATCGGATGAGCTGTGTTTTATACAGCCTGTGTGCATATCGCAAAGGTGTACGCTGAGATTTAGTACAATGACAAAACGATGCATTTTTAGCTCACGTGAACAAAAAGCCATCTACTTTGTTATGTAGAGTAACAGAGCACCACTTCAGAATTATTATCAGATATTAAAAAATAAATTGAAGGAGGAGGAGGAAGGTGCATTCTTTCTCTCTGTATCTTTCTTTTTCTGTCTTCTATCCACAGGTGTTGCAGTACAATGCTCCAGGTGGAAAGAGGAACCGTGGCCTCTCTGTGGTTGGCTCCTTGCGGGAACTCGTTCCCCCCTCTGAGCTCTCACCTGATGCCGTGAGGCGTGCCCTTGTGGTTGGCTGGTGCATTGAGCTGGTGAGTGGACCACTGGTGTGTTGAAAGAGGAGGAAAGAAGCAGGAGATTTCCTCAACAATTTGCAGCTGTGTTTTATGGACATGCGTAATTTGTTTTCCATACTTACTTATTCATGATGCTTGTGCCTTGACCTTTTCCCTGTAAGCTCCAAGCCTTCTTCCTGGTAGCAGATGACATTATGGATGCGTCTGTGACTCGAAGAGGGCAGCCCTGCTGGTATAAAAAGGTGAGAGAGAAGGACTATTTTTATCAATATTATTACGGCTATTTTCACTTGCATCCGTTTTCAGAGGATTCTAAGGATTTTCTGTTCTGTTGTCAGGCATGTTTAAGGTTAAACTCTTTAGAACCGTGAAAAAGTAGATAATCTGTCCTTAAAAGTAAGTGAAATTTTGCGGAATAACAAGGGTAGTACAGCGAAATAAACATTCAGGTGCGTTATAGTTTTACATAAAATTTTCTTCCTTCAGGAGGGAATTGGTTTGGATGCCATTAATGATGCCTTCCTTTTGGAAGGAGCAATCTACCGGCTTCTTCAAAGACATTGTAGAGACCAGTCCTACTACACAAACCTGCTGGAGCTTTTCACAGAGGTGATGTATACAACACATGCAGGCACACACAGATTCATGGTAAAAAACAATGTGGGGAGCTACTTCTTACACCTGAGTTTGTCACAAGGTGTGGAAAATTGCAGAGAACAAATCATTGTAGCAGTAAAATTTGGCCCATGGCAACATCCGTTTGCACAAGCAAAACGATGCTTTATGAATATATATCACAAATGACTGTACATTTTATTCTTTTTGCTTCAATAGTTATAGACGCTGACTGTCTGAAGGCATCCCCTTCGCTTCCTATTGTGTTGCTGTCTCTTTTTATCCCTCCATGTGGTTCCCATTGAAATATTTTTTACTGACCCGACTAACATAGTATTGAGCCAGAGGGCTCAGACGATGACGGATGATGATAAGTAGTTCATGCCGCTGATCTGGAGCAACATCTCACCTCTGTCGGTGAATCAAATAAAAAGAAAAATACCCACCACTGCAGTTCTCAAGTCTGACTGTACCGCCTTGATACAGAAACTGAAATAAAACAATAATAAACAGGTATTTAAATAAATTGGGCAAATGTAAACATGCAAATCCCGGAGCGGTTTCCCGTGAGATGTCGTGATATTATTTTGCTATTTTTTGGTTAGAAGACCCTTTTGTTACTATCATTCCGTTCCTTACGCTTGCGTCGTCTGTCTGATTTTCAGACGTCTTTTCAGACAGAACTGGGTCAGGCTCTAGACCTGATGACGGCACCTCCCAATCAGATCGATCTGAACCGCTTCACTGAGCAGAGGTAAGCTCCGATAGAATGACGGTGAAACGAAACTACAGTAGAATGTGTTACAAATAGCTGTTTTTAGTTATTTATTATTACAGTGCTCAGTCCATAACACTGACCTCAGGCGATGGAAATAAGTCTGCAAGCCTCAAATTTAAACTTGACAAACATGGATTACGAAAATTACATTTTAACACCTCTTTGTTATGCTGGTTCTAATAGTTTATTACTATAACTTACTTTCTCAGATACAAAGCCATAGTCAAGTACAAAACTGCCTTCTACTCATTCTACCTCCCTGTGGCTGCAGCTATGTACATGGTGAGTGTAAATGTGTAATCACACTCATTTTTATATATAAAATATATATACTGTATATATGCACAAAAGATATTGTAGGATTTTTTAACTGTTTTTATTGTGAACCAATATAATCATTGTAATAAGTATTTAAACTAACAACATATTACACGCAACACTAACAACACATACTTCTTACAATCTAACTTAAATTTCCTAAGTGTAGGAGCTGGAGGAGATGATGGAGCAGATAGTTGTGCTTATTGCTGTAACATTTTATGTGGGGATTCATGTCCCTTTCCAGGCAGGCATTGACAGCAAGGTGGAACACAGCAATGCCAAAAGCATCCTGCTGGAGATGGGTGAATTCTTCCAGATTCAGGTACTCCTCTGATCATCAGATTCCTTTGTGCTTTAGGGATTATTTGGTGAAAGGTTAAGTTGATTTGACATATATTTTGTTACTTCCAGGATGATTACTTGGATTGCTACGGTGACCCAGCAGTGATGGGCAAGATTGGCACAGACATCCAGGACAATAAATGCAGTTGGCTGGTGGTCACTGCATTGGGAGTCATGACCTCCACACAGAGAGAGGAGCTCCAGGTGAGAGACCAAACTAGAGTGCAAACAAGTGATGTGATGTGACGTGACGTGACATCACAGTACAATGCTGTGATTTATTTACTGGACAGTTTCCCCTACTCATACTCTGCTTTCTGAACTGTTAAACATTTACAAGAGGACTTGACAAGGCAGCATGGTTAACCAAAATAAAAGAATCTGGTTTAGTTTGAGAAATTAGAACGCAGACATCCTCATGACAATCCAGTATATTAATATTACAGATAAAGTTGTGCATATGCATTTAAAAAGTGTGTAATTTAGCTTTTATTTTCTGTTCAGTTGAAATTACAGCTCACTAGTGGAGTTGTGTTTGCAATAGATTTTTGGTCTCGCTTTGCTTGTTCGCAGATTTAAAATTGAGTTAAAAGCACATTACGAGAGCTGTAAAACAACACGAGACGAGGACGTGAGAGTGACACTTGCTCTCTCATTCTCCTTTGTTCCCGGTGGCCAACATCAGTGCTGCTATGGGCGTGGTGATGAGGACAGCGTGGCACGCGTGAAAGCGCTTTACAATGCGCTGGATATGCCAGCTCGCTACCGGCAACACGAAGAGGAGAGTTACCGGCGTTTATTGCAGCTCATTGAGCATCACGCTCAGAACCTCCCTCATGCTGTCTTTCTGAACTTTGCAAAGAAAATATACAAGAGAAACAAGTGAAGATGGAAGCGAGGATGTGATTGGCTGCAAAAAAGGATGGTTGACAGATGGAGGAAAGATGGCGTGTGTGGGACTGTGCAAGGAAAACAACTAATCTTCTTAAGAAGGGAAATCTCACAGTGATCAGCACAACCGTTGACCTCTACATCCGTCCCACATTAATTCATCTTCACAAAATGTAGCTGTTTATTTTGCTAAGATCCCAGTACTGTTTAATTGAGTACTGGTGGCCTCCAAATGATATAAATTCAACATAATTAAAGTGTTTAATGTATGTAGGTTTCCACATGGAAATTTGACTTTTTCTTGGCTGCTCTGTTTTGACAATAAAAATGACTTCAAGCTGAGTCAGGCGTTACTAATTCAGATGCTATGAATTAGTCGGATATGAATAGTTTTTTTTTTTTTGAAAGCGGCACTCGCGTGGCAAGACTCGGAGGTGAACTTCTGGTTAGCGCTTCGATGAGCACCCCTTCCATCATTTTATCATTGTAACTTCAGTTTCTTATCAGGTGGTATTTTTATACCTTTTCCTTTGCTACCCAGTATTTCCTGTCTATATCTTATTATCGTATCGATACCGTTCTTTGAATATTAATACCATTTACTGAACATTAGCCTTTGGAATTTGTTGTATAAACATGAGCCAGGGAGCTCCTTAAAGGCAATTTGCAGTAGAAGATGAACACTTAGAAAATGAAAAAGTATCTTTATTGTGAAAAACACAACCTGGCTATTTTACAATAAAAACTGGAAACTGATTTGAACAAAGCTAAGCTCCCAGCTCTGCTGCCGAGTGTTTTCGGTTTTGTTTTTCAGGATGCTGTGCCCACATTATGACAACATTGTGAATCAAATGTAATAAAATGTAATGAACGGTACCGCTGGACACCTTATATATTAAAAATGTACAATTTTAAAATTATGAAGTAAAAATGTCATGTTGTGCAGGCCTAGCTTAGCCTGCGCAACACAGGAATGGAATCTATGCAGGAGACGGGCAGAAAGCCGAACAACCCGATCGCATCGAATCGGACGCTGCGGACGCGGGTGGCCGTGCCTGACCGTGAACTGGAACCACGGCATACCTCTTATGCTACTCTGACAAAAAAACTGCGACTCCTATTAACATTGCTATGAACCGGCTATTAACTTTGTATAGAATGCCCAGGAGGGGTGGGCTTCCACTGGCACACGGACCCCCAAAGGTTTATTTTTCTCCTATTGTCTAGTAGAAAGGAGTTTTTTGTTTTCCTCTCCTGCATGGCCAGATACCAACTGTACATGAATACTACCCTTGACATGTCTGTTCAGCACTCTGTGTCACTAGTGAGAAGAGCGCTATATAAAAATAAAATTGAATCGAATTGCTCACAAGTAAGGAGCGGATGTGTGAAATGATGCATGTGGAGGAACTTATAGCAACTTTTTTCTTCATCCAGGTTATTTTTTTTCTTTGTAATTTGTGTCACAGCTAAACCTAAGATGTCTAACTTGATAAAGATGAGTTTTTTCCCATTTGGAGTGGAAACGAGTGATATTTAAACATTTTTTGCTAACGTTTTAGTGTGTCGGATGTCTGCATTAGCGCAGATACAGAACAAATGAGATATAAAAGCAAACAGTACAAAAGAGCAGCGGGTTGCATTTTTTCTTCTGCTGTACTTTTATTAAACCACAGTCAATATTAAAACACTCCAAGTAAGATTTGCAACAACAAACATTTAAAACCACTAAAATCGAACAATTCCTCTGACAATCCTTCAGACAAAAGTCTCACGGTTTGTTCACAGAAATGCACAAAGGTTCTCCCAAATAAAATCCATATCACTGTTCATGTGCCACAGTCAGAGTCCTTAATTCGGACAAAACCCCAAAAAAACACAATTTATTCCCAGCCATAGATCTGCAAACAACACCCCTTACATCACAAATAAAGAAAAGGCAGTTTGAATAGCCCCCACACTGCCAAATTCATACATCACAACTAACATGTAAGATTTACTGGGTTTTACCACACAACCACCAGCAGCATTGAAATGAAAGACCTGACAGCCGCGAAGCACAAACACGAGCTTGCTTTTCACATCAAAAGTCCAGCACAAACAGTCCAGCGATCACAATTTTTCCAAAACTCACATCGCAGCACCGACACAACAGACATCTACGACACAATTTAACACATTGGAACAGTAATAGGGGGAAAGAGCGCAGCCATGCGGGGGGGCGAGGTGACGGCACGATGGGAGAGAGAGAGAGAGAGAGAGAGGGAGAGAGGGGGGAGCGCAGCATCTGCATCCGCAGTGTTCTGCCTCCATCTCCTTCTCCATCTTCTTCTTCCTCCTCCTCCGCTGTCGGTGAGTGACATTACAGGCCCGTCTTTTTTTACTCATCCTTTCAACCGTGGATCGCGTGCTATTCCTTTCTTTTTCTCATCTGCGTGCACCTTATAAATAAATACCGTAGCTGCGAGAAACATCGTTCATCCTTGCGGGTATTTGTAGGAACTGTGTGCGGAATTGTCGCAATATTGAGGCCTTTTTTAAGTGTAAAATTGGTGCTGTGGATGCTGCGGGGGAGGGAAGGGGCGATGCGGCGGAGGCTGCTCCTCTCGGGCCGGGCAGATCGACGCGTCCCCCGGTAAAGCTAAGTCCACAAGTTCACCTGCGCGCCCTTTATTGTTAGGCGGCGGAAGGCAGCGCTGGCGTTTTATCCTCCCTGCGCTTCAGTTCGCCAAGGACATCGAACAGTTCGAGAGAGAGAGACGCGGGTGCAGGGGAGACTCGTTCTTCGTCATGGCATTCATTTTCTGCTCTACATGTTTTCGCGTTTGTTTTGCGTGCCGGGAGGTGAGGCCCATTTTTGGAAACGCGACGTATTTCGACGCGAGCAGGACGCAAAACATGGCGTGAGCGGGGGGGACGAGGCCTTCCCGAGCAGCGGGACGGAGCGCCTCGTATTCGACGCCGGGCTATCGCGGATTTCATTGCGCTTCACACAGCGGTGGAATATATCGTTGTTCGTGGCGAATAAAGAACGAAACGGAGGCAGGACGCGGCAACGGCTTGGGCAGCTTGTAGGTTCTTAGCAAAAACAAGGCAGGAGAAATGGGAATTTTGCAGCCAGTTCAGGCGGGCCTTGTTTGTGTTTCGTGGGACAGTCAGTACATCAGAGATCACAACCGTGCTTTTTATTCTTATTCTTATTTTAACAATGAATGCACATTGCTCGATGTCATTTTCCGTGTACGTTGACTTTACATCTCTCTTGATGTTGCAGGCAAGATGTGAACTCGTCCGTTCAAAGTGTGGATCGCGCCCGCTAGATGTAAATCGAACCCTTCGAGGCGCCCGTAGCGGATTTCGCCGTCTGTCTCTGACCTCTGTTCGCGATGCTCTCGTCCGCCCGCCCTTCCGTGCCCCCTCGGCCCCGACGCTTCGAGGCCAACAAACGTAACCGTGCGGCGGAATCGAAGCCCGCCAGGCAGGCCGTCCGAAAGGACGACAAACCCGCTAAGATCCCAGCCTCGTGGGTAAACCGGACCAACAAGGTAGCTAGAAGTCGCGCCGACCTTGGCTCTTCCACCGCAGGCGAAACCAGGACCGCCCAGGGAAAAAACAACACGGTTTCAGCAATGGCAAAATTAAAGCCTAAAGTTGTAGTTGAAACATCCAACCCAAGTCTTCTTCTGGACCCAAACTGTAATGAGCCAAGTTTGCCTTGCCTTTGTTGTGATGGTCATTCGTGTCAGGACAACAACAGCCTCTACAACCATAACTACAACAACAACAACACTATTGCCATTGACCAGCAACTTCAGTTACAACCTACACAGGAGCACGTTCAGGCTGAGAGACGTGAAAAGACAGAGGATATGCAAGAAGCTCAGCAGACCGCTGAAGAGCCACCAGCAGCACAAAGTCTACAAGTCACAGAAGAAAGAGAAAATTCAGAAGAAAACGAGAACATGGAAAAGAGTAAAACTAATGAATCAGAAGACAATGAAAATGATGATGATGAGGACGAAGACGACGATGAGGACACTCTGGTACCTTCCTGTTATGACTGTCCAGCTTCACTTCTAGAATTCTCCCTTTCCTCCTCTACTTCTTCTTCATCCACCTCCATCAGTAGCTGCTCAGATTTTGAGTCGGACTGCCCCGACTCCATCTCACCCTCCTCCCAAGTCTTGTCCCCTGAACATTCCCTCACTTCTGACTGCTCAGCTTCCCAGCCACAAATCATCCCGATGATCTCCCGCCGTCCTCCTCTGCCACCGTTGCCTCCTTGTTCCCCAGATGAAGGCTACCCTTCTGCCAGATCCTCTCCTGCATCCGATTTTGCAGACCATAAAGCGGCACTTGCTGAAGAAGGCGCGAAAGTAAATCTTCTGGCCCTTTTGGAGTCTATGGAAGAGCTGGATAAAATGGATCACTGTCACCAAATTATTCAGGTGGCTCGTTGGGGGATGGAGAATGAACTAGACCTGAAGGATCGACTCAGTCACTTGGAAAAACTTGAGATGGTCAATAAGCAAGTAAAAAGAATTCGTTTAGAAAGACTTCGAGAAGCTGGTTTAGATTTAGATGAGGAGGATCATTCTGACAGCTTGGATGGAGCGGACAGTACGGAAGTTTCATGGAAGCTATACAAGCGAGACAGTATCTGTGACTCTCAGGAGTTCTCAGATGCTGGAGTTGACTTAACTGTCCCCTCAGACTTGGATGAATCCCTACCCCCGGATTCGCTTGCCCCGTCCCCCTTGCAGCCACCGCCTCGGCCTCCAAAGCCGCCTTTAAGAAACCCAGATACACACACCTACGTAAACATAGACAGCAACATATCCACTGCGGCATCTGTTTCCTCTGCAGCGTCTCAAACGTCCACTTTTGACAGTGTCGCTCTTTCTTCATCTTCATCCTTTTGTAAGCCAGAGCAGGCCTTTCCAGATCCTCCAGCTCCTTCTCTTTCATCATCTCAACCCATCCCATACTTCGCATTTTATTCCTCCACCCCGACCCTTGCTTCACCTCCACCCCCAATTCCACCTCCGCGGAGGCGACACAAGGCTCGACTGGAGGCACAAAAGTATGCCGATCTCCAGGACGAAGCAGAACCCCTGTCTCTTCCCCCTCCCACTTCCCGACCACCGCCACTTCCCCCTCCTCCTGCACTTCCATCCCCCCCTGCTATCCCTCCTCCACCTTCCCTACCACCTCCTCCATCTTTCCACGCCTTGGATGCTGAGATCCGTAAGCTCCTTGTTCTGGCTGGGCTCACACAGGCTGAGCTTTTGAAACTGAGCCCTGAGCTGGGGGTCTGTGTAACGGGGGTTCTTGAAGAGGGAGATGGAGAGACATCTGATGTAATGAGGACAGAAGCTGTACAAGACAGGGAAGAGCACCGAGATGAGGGGGACAGAGAACATGGGAAAGAAAGGAAGCAGCCAATGGGGTGTGAATCTGGAGAAGGTAATAAAGATGAGACATTGCAACAAATGAAGGGATCACCAGAGGATGTCTTTTCAGAGGTTAAACAAGACGTACCCATTACGGGAAGATCAGATGAAGAGAAGAAGGAAAACTTCAGGACAACTTCATTCACAGAGATAGCAAGGAGACGTAAGCGCAACGGCAGCAGCCTCAGCTCTGACTGTAACTGTGGACTCAGCTTAAATGGTACCTCTGACCCCGAGTCCTACTACAACACCGTTACTGTCAAGACAACCGATCGTAGCTCCCGTTGCAACAACAACAACTACGAGTGCTCCTCGGAAGTTCGCACATCTCCTCCTCCTCCACCTCCTCGTCCTTTGCCACCATGTCCTCCCGATCTGGCCCAGGCCCCCGTCCTACCGCCACTGTCCCTGTGTACCCTTCCTGCAAATGCCGCCCAACCAGATCGCCATGACTGGCTCATAGCCTTTTCCCCAGATACTGAAACCCCTCCATTCGGAGCGAATAAATCAGCGAAAGCTAGTCCACAAATGTTGAAGAACGGGTCAAAGGTCACCACTTTCAAAGAACTGCGCATCAGGAGCAGGCAGAATCCACAGCCTGTCCTAGTGCGACCGGAACCTGATCCAACAGTTGTAACCCCTGATGCAGATTTCTTGTACAATCTGAAGTGGAGGAAAGAGAAGGCTGATGGTGATGGCAGCCAGTGGGAATACATCCCCCAAGCACAGGCCACCTTCCATCACCAGGCACCACCTATTTCAAAGTGGGAATTTTTGCAGGTTGCTGGCAGGGATGGTCAGCCAGATTCCCGCCCTTTGCAGCGCATTGGATCCTCTGCCAGCGACGGTAACTTGTGGACTGCAGGAGCTGAAGGACAGGCGGAACAGTGGAGAAAAAGGCAGGAAGAGGAAGAAGGGGAGGTGAGGGGAAGAGCAGATGGCGGAAGAAAATGGGAATTAGGGACAACCGGTAAGCACGTTCTGTGTGATTTATTTAAGTTTTTTGGCAGCAGCCCAAGCAATGACAGCATGTTTTATTGACGGTCGGTCAGTTTACGTATTTCTAAAGACTGCAAAAACAGTACTCTTACGGTGTAAAAGGAAGAGTGCTTTAACCGAGAAATGTATGTATTAAAAATGTGAAAATGAAGTATGAGGATATGAAGAAAGAGCTGGATTGAACGGCTCGCTTCATAGGGAGACGTACCGGAAGTGCAGATTCCAGAGGTAGTTTTCCTGCAGAGGTCCTGGGGCGATGTCCTTTCCTGGGTGAAGTCATCACTGCCTCATTCAATTATTCATCCGCCCTGCAGACTGCAACTCTCATCAATCGCTCATTCTCCCTCCTTCCTGGAATCCTGCTCTAGCACATGCTTCACCACAGCGCTACCTTTACCATGCTTTATCCACTGCTGCTCCTCTCGAGGCTCTTTCGCACAATTCTCGCTTTCGCTTTGCGCAAAGCTTGTAAGCCAACCTCAAACATTATTTTAAGTATTTTTACCATCAGCCATGCTTTGCTTCCCTTTTTATTTAACAAATTAATGCGTAAGCTTTTGGCCGTACCTATTTTGAAGAAGAAGCCTGTAGATGTCAAATAACTTCGGCAAATATTTATTTTTTCTCCGAGTTGCTGGATGGCAGCTGCATCACTTTGTTGCTACGTGCAGCAAGTGGCATTTTCTTGTGGTTATGCATGTGTGTGTGAGGGTGCATGTAAGAGGACGTTGGTATTTGTCAGGGGTGGTAGGACGCAGATGTCGGGAATTTCTAACAACAGGGGCCACGCAGTGGGGGCGCGGGTGCCTTTAAGAAAAGCAGAGCCGTGTCTGACTCTGTGCTCCAATAGCAGTGAACCGGTAGCAGAAAGACGGGAAAAGCGGCTTCACGCGCAGTGTCTTGCAGATTCACACTCGGTATGTTGAGCGATACGCTGTTTGTTTGTTTTTTTTCCCCGCTTCTTTATTTATCGTGAAAGGAAGTGCTACCGTGTTGCCGATACAGATAGTTTCTGAGTTGGAGGAGCTTTAGACACCAATAGTCCTGAAAAAAAATAGCTTTGACAAAAACATCCTGCTCCTAAAATGGCATAAGTGTAACTTTATCGTACAGCCTGTCGCACGCGCAACATGAGCAAAGCACATTTTGTTTACCGTGCTACTGTGGGGAGGTTACGTTACACTTTTCATAGCGCTTGCTTCTACTATCCAATCCGGCCAGTGAGAACAAAAACAGGAAATGTCACGCATGTCTGCCTGAGGGCACCACGCAGGGTGTTTTTGCGGGCGGCAAAGCACACTCTTTCACCTTTGGTGCGTGGTGGTTTTCAGCAAACAAAAACAAAGCTGTGCGGCAGATGTAGTAGCAAATGGAAAGGAAAGTTTGCACCGTCGACCTCTGGCAGTAAGCATATGGCTTTGAATGTGCAGATGCACCAGGACTGTGTTCATGCGCTGTTTGTCAGTGTGTGGCTAGGATGAGTGTTTGCCCCAAAGACAGTGTTGGTTTCTGATTATTATTGATGAATGTTTGTTCTGTCACTGCTAACATTCTGTCTGTATCTCCCTCTCTCTCTCCCATTAATTTGCCGCGTCCTTCCTCCTCTTCCTCTTTTTCGGCATTCCCCTCCACCTTCTCCTCATCTCCGCCTCACACCCATCCAACTATGGCCTCTGTGTCTTTTTCCTCTGCTTATTCTGCCTCCCTCCTTGCTCGGTTCACTTGGGCAGTATCCTCTCCCCCGCTATCCCTCGCGCTGCCCTGCTCGTTGCCTTTCCCCTACTACCTGCACACTAAGCCCCGGGCTCCCCGACTCCACCAAGTCGACCCCTGCAGCATCCCGCTGGTCCCGAGCCATAAAGACCAAAGGTGCCTGTCAAAGTCAATCGTTCCAAGGACACAGACCTGCGCCGATTCGCTATACGGCACCAACCAGGAGCGTTATACAGACTCCTTGTACTGCACCGATCCAGGCAGTATTGTAGATTCACTGTACCAAAGTGATGTAAACTGTCAAATAGACGCTGTAATCGGTGTCCACGATGACAGCATCAGCACCGCACAGCTGTGTTGTGACTCAAGCCACCCTGGAGCCACAGATTTCGAGGGCTGCACAACCCCATACCGAAATCAAGAGGCAATAACCTACAATAACGCATGCAGACAAAGGGAAACCGATTTGGCAAACTCTGCCCGATGTGCAAAACAGGAGAGCACAGACGCACAACGGAACACTTTAGTGGATGAGAACAGCAATGAGCTGATGTGGCAAACAGTGGAAAAGAGGCAAAGTCCTGTTCCACCTGCTTGGTACTTCTACAGCCCAAAAAACTGCCCTATGCACAAAGGTTCACCTCCCCGCCTGTCTCCCGTTGGGGCAATTTCACCTCCGCTGAGGTCTGGAGTGCCCTCACCGGGGGCAGATGTGTCACGCTTGTGGTCCCCTCTGTTTCCTCGCAGTCGCACCCTCCCTGCCCTTGCTGCCCCCCTTTATTGCCCTTATCTCCCTCCTACCTCTGCTATTGCCCCTCCGAAGGAGCCCCAAGTCCCAGTACTCACCAAGCAGACACAGCTGTATACTCTAAGTAAGAGCTTCCTCTTTCACACACTCTCTCTACCTCTCCATCGGTCTTTTGTGCGTGTGCGCGCGTGTATTTATGTGTGTGTGCGCGTCTGTGCTGCGCCAACACACGTCTGTCTGCAAAAACATTGGTACTCTTGCATGTAAAAATGCATGATATCACAGTAATAAAATAACTACAGGAGAAGTCATTACAGCTTTTATCATTGTACGTCCTGCTGTTTGTGTTATTTTTTTGCCCAGTGTATGCACAAGTGAGTTTCAGGAGTTTGACATTGAAATATGCTAACGTGGGATATAATGTAACTGTACTCCTCTTTTTTATCCTTCCGTTAGCAGTTCGCAGTCTGTCGTTTGCTGGCTCAGCTGAGGGAGGCCGAACCTGGATGGCAGATGGCGCAAAGGCCCCTCTCAGAGGTCACAGGCAGCCCCCTCTGTGCCTGCAGGAGAAGAGAGGTGAGGACCAAATTTCTGAGTGCCCACGGCAACACACCAATTGCTTGCAACTTTTTTTCTAGAGACTTATTGTGAAATAATATTAAATTAATAATGTTAATTGCTATATTGGTGATGCGGGTGCATTTGTGTTCTTCTGCAGCTCTGGTCAGCGCGGTCAGTGTTGCAGTGGAGGCAGTGCTGGCCCAGTTCAGCTCTTCACGAACCCTGGTCCAGAAGGTCAGTGTTTCACTCCCTCACCCGCTCGTCTTCCGCCACAGCGGATACACTGAAAAGCCCTTGTGGTAGGTCAAAAACCTGGCCCTGTCAGGCACGCCGAGCTGAGCATCAGTGAAAATAACCACGATGCATTTCTTCCCCTTGCTTTCCTGCCTCTTTCTCCTCTCCATCTCTCCCTCAGTCTCTCTCAGATGAAAAGGTTTAACGGTGTTTTCAGTCATCCCTTTGTTTCCTCCAGCAGAATCCACTTTGTATATTAACCCCCTTCCTTCCTTGTTCTCCCCCATGCCATGTTTCTTTCTCTGCATGTCACTTTCTCTCCATGTTCTCCCCCTCTCGTTTCTTCTTATTGTCTATACTGGTTTTGTTTGTTGTATCATCTGGAACTCCCTTTTCCTTCTCCATTCCTTATTGACTCTTTTGTCTTTGCTGCATGTTTTCTTTCTCAATACATTTGTTGCTCTTCTGTCATCTATGTTCCCCTCTGTCCTTCTGCCTGCCTTTCTGGCTATCCCACAATTCTGCTCTTCTCCTCTCTGCACTCCCCTGCCATCTCTTCCTGTATCCCTCAGGCCCAGTCGGGTGACAGCAGCATTAACCCATCTCTGGGACGTCTGGTGCTGCAATGCCTGTGCCCTGCTCTCCGGATCCTGCTCTCCGATGGCTTGAAGCCCCACCAGAGTGACCTGATTGCAGGGAGAAGGCCGAATTCGCCCTGGGGGCTGGTGCAGGCTTCCACACGGCCAGGTACAGAGCAGGGCAGTCAGCAGAAGATGCGTGTCGCTGTTGAGTCACATTTCGCTTTCTTTATCTCTCCTGCACTGTCAGCCTTTCTTCTTCTTCTGTTCCTCCAATTTTACCACCTTGTTTCTCTTACTCCTTTGATGTGTCTTTGAACTCCCTCATCTTTCAGTCTTCCCTGTTGATCTTCTGTTGCCGTTTTCCTCTCTTCACATCAAATCAATTTGATCGGCTTCAGTTAAATGTATAGTAATACCTGGATTAGCGCTTTAAACGTGTTCTTGAGAAACAGAAACGCTGATATAAGAGGTCATGATTACAGCATATTGCATAAATGTAGATATGTGTCATGACTGTAATAGATCAATGTACCCTGAAATGTACGTACGGATGCATTTTTCCTTAAATTTTCTTCAGTAAGCCTTTTCTAGAAAAAGGTTTTTATTAATAAACACATTAAATACAGTGCTGTACAGTATTTGGATATTGGAAATGTAATTTATTACATTCAAATAATACATTATTAAAAATAGGACTGCACTTGAGATGATTGAAGAGTGAAGTTGAAAAGTAAACCTACACCTGAGATGAAGGGCAAGGCTGTGACTCTTGCTTATGTTCCAATTGCATTTGGAGGAAAATATGAAGGCACGATACAGTAGTGAATCAGTGTCAGATGTTCTCACACAGGGACATGGAAAACTGAAAAGTGTATTAAACAGGATCAGAAGCAGATATAACAGCTATAAAGTCCACCTATAGATATAGAATAAGCTATAGCTATAAAAACTGTTGGGGATGTGGTGGTGCAGTGGGGTAAGCTGGTGCCTCACCACTCCTGGGCTGCTTGCTGCAGTTCAGATCCAGCTTATGGGTGGGTGTGGAGTTTGCATGTTCTCCTCTGTGTTTGCACCCCTCTAAGGAAAAAATATGCTGGAAGAAGGCAGTAGAAAGCAACTTCCATTCCTCTATAGGTGCAACTTGGCTGTCTTCATTCTAGATCAGTTTTACCCGTTTCAGTTAAATGAAGCTGCAACAGCTGTAGTTGTTTTTGGACATTCCTACAGGCCCCAGTACCCAGGCTCTTTACACCTTGCAGCACCGAGTAGCTGAGCTTCCACAGCTGAAGCAGAGCCGACACAGGTTCAACGCCTTCCTGCTTGGGCTCCTCAAGTAAGCTCCAGTCCAGTGTACTTTCCTGTGGAAAAATTCCCTGCACATCGGAGCTCAACATGTACATCTTTTGTGTTTGGTTGTCCACAGGACAGGTCCATTTGACATTTTACCTGTCCTTTTGAATTTGTCAAAATTTGGAACACTAACAGCATCTCATGGGTTAGGGTTAAAATAACCCTGTGATATGGAAAACAACTCTAACCCTAAGCTGTGCCCTAAGCTTAATGGTAACGCTAACCCTAACCCAAAGCACAACCTTAACCCTAGTCCCAAGCTCTTACCCTAGCTCCAGCCCGTAGATCTATACCCAATCATAACTCTAGACCCAACCCAAATCCTAGCCCGAACCCTCACCCTAAGTGTAACCCTAACTCTCATCATAACACTAACCCTAAGTGTAACCTTAAGACAAAATATACAAATCTTTCCTGTTGAAATAACCTTTAATGGACATTTACTGTTCACAAATGTACTATTTATCTAATTAAATTTTCCTTGCAGCGGAGTTGAAATTGAGAGAAATGTAAATGACTGAATATGTTTTTAAATGGAGCACCAAAGTAAAGATCACATAGTATTGCTAACAGTGAAACTGCTGAAAGAAGCAGGGTATACAGATGGTCCTCATCCGTCGTATATGTGGTCCATCATTGACCAACACATTGTTAGGCAGCACATACCTGTACACCTAACCTACTGTTAGGCCTGTGGCCACTTCAGCAACAGAACATAGGTGCTCTCTCCGCTTCCATCTTCTGACTTAGCATTGATTGGCTAGGAACCAATCGCAGATGAGATTTAGTTCCTACCTGGACTTCCTCTCACTGCTCAAGTTCTGCTGTCCCTCGTGAACTCCCCTGCAACCACTGTCTTGCTAAGAGCTTTTATTTTTGTGAATGTAAAAATGTAAATAACTTGTTGATATTTTACCACACTTTACCATCCCCCAGTCCATTGTACAGGGACTGGAAGAGTTGTACCTGTGTTTAAGCAAATGCCTATTAAAGGTTTCGTGTCAGAAAAATGTTATACATGTAGTTGTACTGTGCAAAAGTTTTAGGCAGGTGTGAAAAAAATGCTGTAAACTAAGAATGCTTTCACAAATAGAAGTCTATTTTTATCAATTAACAATGCAAAGTAAATGAACAGAAGATAAATCTAAATCAAATCAATATTTGTGACCACCCTTTGCTTTCAAAACAGCATCAATTCTTCTTGGTACACTTGCACACAGTTTTTGAAGGAATGCAGCAGGTAGGTTGTTCCAGTCATCTTGGAGAACTAACCACAGATCTTCTGTGGATGTAGGCTGCCTCAAATCCTTCTGTCTTTTCATGTAATCCCAGACACACTCGCTGTTGAGATCAGGGCTCTGTGCGGGCTATACCATCACTTCCAGGACTCCTTGTTCTTCTTTACGCTGAAGATAGTTCTTAATAACATTGGCTGTATGTTTGGGGTCATGGTCCTGCTGCAGAATAAGTTTAGGGCCAGACACCTCCCTGATGGTATAACATGATGGATAAGTATCTACTTGTATTTCTCAGCATTGAGGACACCATTAATCCTGACCAAATCCCCAACTCCCATTAGCAGAAATGCAGCCCCAAACTTGCAAGGAACTTCCACCATGTTTCACTGTTGCCTGCAGACACTCATTATTGTACCACTCTCCAGCCTTTCAGCTTCGGCAAACAAACTGCCTTGTGCTACAGCCAAATATTTCAAAATTTGACTTACCAGTCCAGAGCACCTGCTGCCATTTTTCTGCACCCCAGTTCTTATGTTTTCGTGCATAGTTGAGTCCCTTGGCCTCGTTTCCACATTGGCGATACCGTATGGCTTTTTGGCCGCAATTCTTCCATGAAGACCTCTTCTGGCCAGACTTCTCTGGGTCCCACAGGTTTCTGCCAGTTCTGAGCTGATGGCTCTGCTGGACATCTTCCGATTTCGAAGGAAAGTAAGCATGATTTATCTTTCATCTGCCGCACTAAGTTTCCTTGGCTGACCGCTGCATCTACGGTCCTCAACATCACCCATTTCTTTGCGCTTCTTCAAAAGAGCTTGAACAGCACATCTTGAAACCCCAGTCTGCTTTGAAATCTTTGCCTGGAAGAGATCTTGCTGCTGTGCTCAGTCTTGCCATAGTGTGTGTGTGTGTGTGTGTGTGACATGAAACAGTCTTTCACAACCTCACCTTGGATGCAGAGTTTGGCTGTTCCTCACCCAGTTTTAAGCCTCCTACGCAGCTGTTCCTGTTTCAGTTAATGACTGTGTTACAACCTATATATGAAAATGATGATCATTAGCACCCATTTGGTATAATTGCTTAATGATACACCTGACTATAATCCTACAAAATCCCTGACTTTGTGCAAGTGTATCTATAAGAATTGATGCTGGTTTGAAGGCAAAGGGTAGTCACACCGAATATTGGTTTGATTTTGATTTTTCTTCTGTTAACTCACTTTGCAGTTTGTAAATTGATAAAAAGAATAAACAGAATCTATTTGTAAAAGCATTCTTACTTTACAGCATTTTTTCACATCTGCCTAAAATTTTTGCACAGTACTCCATTTATGTATTTTTATGTTAAAACAAGTTTTTTATGCTAAATCTGCTCTTTTTCATTCCAGCATAAAGCTACTAGACTACTGGGTGTCTCATCTCCAGTCCTGTGATGGTATGGCTATAGTCTTTTTTTATTTTACTTTCAAATATATACTGTTTATGTATATGTGTCAACACAGATCGTGATCATGAGCAGTAAGGATTTTAAGACTGTAAAAGAATCACAGAGTATCAACAAGCTATAGATGACCCTGCAATGTCTGCATCTCCCCATTTTGAGCCGTTAGTGAACCTTTGCCTCGCCATTGTCCTCCATGTGCATGCGTTTACGTTTCTTACGATTATCCTGTTAGTTGTGTAAAGTAAATTTCCAGTAAGCTGTGGGATCAATGAAGGGAGAGTGGAACAGCTAGCAGTGAGCACCCTGGTCTGGGTTTTATTGGACTTTGTTGTCATAAACACCACTGCCAGAGTCACTGAGAACCCAAATGCAAGGGCACAATGCACCCTGGCTCACCAGATGGACAGATACATATATACATACATACATATATGCGCATATATATCTCTTGCTCCCTCTCTCTCTCTCTCTCTCTCTATATATATATATATATATATATATATATATATATATATATACAGAGAGAGAGAGAGGGAGCAAGAGAGAGACAGAGGAGGACCCAGCATATAGCTGTTGCTGTTCTCACTTTTTTCTTCTGTTTTATTTTGTCATTCCCAGAAGTTCTGGCTACATACTATCTCCCGACATCCTTCATGCGACTCTCGCGGTCACTTTGCCAGCCGCTCTTCGATGAGCTTCTCCTCCTCCTGCAGCCCCTGTCCCTCCTAACCTTTAACTTGGATCTTCTGTTCCAACATCATCATCTTGACCCTGCATCCCCAGCCACGTCCCCAACTGGCCACACCCCAGAAGCAGCACATCACGATAGCAGTTTGAGAGTCTCACCCAGAGATTTGACCTATGCTAGTGGGTGTCTCCTGGGGAGTGTTTCGGAGCACGGTTTTAGGGGTTCTGATTCGGCTGTGGTCAGCTTGAGGACGAGCCCCACTGCCACAAGCAGTGACACAACTGAGCCTGCAGAAGTCCCGACATGTAAGGGAGTGGCCTCCAGTCGGCTACTGTGGGTGCAGGACAAAGACGTTGCGCCCCCGAGTCCAAGCAGTTTCTCCCAGCAGGCTGGTCAGGTTATACAGCAGGGCTGGGGAGCTGTTTTGCGCTGGGGTGAGCGTCTAGGCCAGGACTGGGGTACCACTAAAACATCCTGGAGAGGGACGTTAAATGAGACCCTTCCCCCAGTGGCCCAGGACATTTGGTCAGGTGATTCCCATGACAGTCAGACTCAGCCTGACATCATCAGTCACCAGGCTCAGGGTGACCTTCCATCTGGCAGCGGCCTGGTGGTGCCATGGAGCCTGGGCAGGCTTTTCGGGGCCTCCAGGGAGCTGAGCAGAATTCACCCACAGACTCCTTCAACCAGGTGAGATGGTACTTGCGAGCATATTTGTACGCTGAGCGTCTTCTGGTTTTCTCCATATTCATTCTTAATGCTCCGTAGAGAACACTGCAGTTCTAACGTTTCCGCTTCCTTCCCGAAGGCATCCATCTCACTGGTTGTCCCTTGGCGTCTCGGCACTCGGCCGCATCGTGAGCCCCACACAGACGCCAGTGACCGAGGAACAGCCCAAGGACCTTAAAGGGAAAAATATTACAAAGCCCACAGTGCTCAGGTTTTTTTGTCCACACTCTTTTTTTTTTTTTTTCCATTCCTCCAATTTAGCAAAAGTTGTGTGAATTTTTTTGTTTTGTTTTTTACTTTCAGTGTTGTTCGATGTTGACACTCTGTATGCACTAACAAACATCGGTTCTTCTCTTTTATGTGGATTTCCAGGTCAGTCCGAACACTATGCGACCATACAGGTACCGGGGAGGAGCTGAACTTCCAGAAGGGGGAGGAGCTTGTGGTGCTAGGCAGCGTCGACCACGACTGGATTCGTTGTCGTCGAGGAGACAGGGAGGGTCTTGTTCCCATCGGCTATACCTCCCTTATCATTTGACTCCACCTTCAGAGGTTCTGATTGGACGAATCATCAGGGAAGGTGGTGGTCTCAACCGAAACGGCATCGTCGTAAACAAAGGGAACGCAAAATAGTGATACGGTGATTTGTAGCTGTGCAGTGTCTCTCTCCTCTTTCTTGCCAGGTTTGTGTCTAAAATGTTTCTGCTACTGCTAGTATTCAGCTCAAAATGATGTAAAACAATGTATAGATATACATATCTACGAATATATAGCACATGGGTGAGAACAAATAACAGGAAAACATAATTAGATGTAAAATAAAGAAGAAACAGTTGAGAAGGTGAGAACTGTATAAAAAAAAAAGTCATTCATCGTACCCAGTTATCATTAGATGTTCACCACCAAAATATTTTATCACTTGTACATGCATCTTTCCGTCAACTTATATTTACAACTATTATGTAGAGTCCTGGAAGAGCACTGTGTGTTGTGTTGGTATTTTGAGCATCCAAAAGCTTTTCCGGTGATTTCAGTGTATTTCGAGCAGCCTATAGCGTATATCACTATTCTAAAATGTAGCTATTTATTGTGGATGTAGAATAAAATGTATCAGAGATCCTGGGTGTAAAACATACCGTATGAAATGTAAAACAGCGTATCTGGCACAGCTCATTCAGTAGACTTAGCAGTTTGTTTGGTTCTGTGCGTTTATCAGGGAACCCGAGTTCATTTCGGAACTCCGCACATTTTTAAGAGGTCCCAGGGAAAGCTGAGCTAATGCGTTTTTATTTCACAGCATAGGTGACGGTAGTGCAGTGCTTTCGACACGCAAGACCTTCCCCTCACCTCAGTCTACTTGTGGATTTGTGGGCCTGTGTGATGTTTATTTCTTTCAACTGTACGTAAGGCTTGAGAAGGGTTTATTATATAGTAAAAGGGCAATTGTTCAAATAGTGGACAAGTCGACGATGCCGCGTTCTCGTGATTCTTGGTTGTAGTGCGGGTAGCAGTATCAGGACGCTGACTTTTGTTAGTTTTGTTGGTTATTGGCGTATGCATTTCCGAGTATGGTTGAAAACGGTGTTTAACTATGCAGAAAAAATGCGCGATACATGCTTGTCCTGTAATATTTACTAGTAGTGAAGAAAGATGGGTTTCACAGGTGAAACTGCTAATTCCGCATGAGGCGGAAAGCGTCACCAAAAGGCCCGGGGAGCCGTGGTTTACCTACACACCGTGAACGTGAACAGAGCCACAGCTTCAGCCAGGTTACGCTTAAGATCTAGGATCACTGATTTCTTTGCACCTTGCGGTGCGGTGAGGGGGGGCAGTGTAAATCCATGGCTGGCACAAGCAAGCTAAAATATCAAAATAACATTTTTAACATAAAAAAAAAAATCAAATAGCATTTTAAGCAAGGTGGTCCCCGTGGCACCCCGGAGTTCCAAGGAACCGCTCGGCCTGTCGTGCTGTTGAAGGATCGCAAACCTCAAGAATTTCACATTTCCGAGACATGAGCTGCCGCTAAGCGCTCGTAACAAATCACTAGTCGCCGAACTTAATATTTATTTTTTGTACCTTTTTTAGGACTTTTTTTTTTTTTTTTTTGGTCACCCGCATGATGATATTTATCCGACGGCCTTTTCCTTCTTTCCCTGGAGGTTTTTGTGGAAATGGGCTCCGTGGCTGTGTTTTGGCCTGAATGTGCTGCGCTGGTGTGTTGTGCTGCCACATCAGTCCCTGTTGTGCTGCTCCCGCATGCGTGTCTACAAATGCCTAATAAAACCTCTTCCGCACGAGCCAGCCTGATTCTGCGTGGTACAAAGGCAGAAGAACCTGGAGAAGATTGCACTGCATGGAAGTGGTCCGTGCGGCAGAACACGATGCCAGAGCAGCAACAGCCCTGCTCCTTTAAGCAAACTTAGGCCTCAAAACAAAAAAAAGAATCCAATGAACTCTTTAGAAAAGCAGTTGTATTCAGTTTAATATTCTACAGTTACCATGGAGAAAAGCAGAAAAAATGAATTCTGACCAAGTTTCAATTCTGTAATAAAATAATAGCAATTAGCAAAGTTACATATAGCATCAAATGTGAAATCTGGAGTAAGTCGTGTTTTAAATCAGTATTTTATTTATTTTTTTTACAAAGTTCAAAGTCCAAAACCACATTGTTGGGCGATAAATTATTTTTTTGTTTGTTTTTATTTCTTTTCTAAAAGTAAATTATTAGCAGCATTTGTGTAGCAAAAGTCAGACACATTGCTTTCATGCAACCTAGATAAATAATCCTAATAACCATAATTGTATTTGCAATGATAATAATCATGATAATCATCTATTTGCAATAATGTAGTGCTTTTTATTAAAAAACAAAACAAACTAAAAAACATATAAAACAAAACGACAGCATTTTTTTGTGACATTAGAATCATAATTACAAACTTTGAACCAGAGAAGAGGTACAACCACACACAAATTTCTGCTTGTCTTTCCATTTACAACTGTCAAAGTTTTTTTTTTTTTTTTTTTGCGATTGTCTAACAAAAAAAAAAGAAATGACACACGCACACACACGCGCACACACACACGCAAAAAACAAAATACAAGAACTGCATTCACGAAAAAAAAAACCCTAACCTTTTCTTTTAAAAAAAATCAGTTAGAAACATCGAGCTGACAGGTTCCTGATTCTCAGTCACCTTTCAACGCATTACAATTTCATGTTGGTCTTCTTTTTAGTGTTCAACACTTTGCAGCAAAACCAAGGACATTATTATTTTTTTCCATAGTAATAATAATGCTAATTACAATAATCATTGTCAGTGTCACTGCTCCGTATTATTAGGCCTGCAGATATTTCTCCTCCCTTTCGCTCATCTTTCTGCCATCCACTGGATTTAAGTCATTTACAGTAAATGCATTAAAATGGGATTTCCGTATCTGCATTTTATTCACTGCAGACAGTGCAGGTTTGCATACAATAAAAGCTTAACCTCTTACCTCTTTCTGGTGTATACTTAGCAACAATGACATAAAGGGCAGAAATAATAATAATATTAATAACAGCTGTATTTTAATACATGTAGGGTTTCGTAGGGTGGATCCTGTACAATACAATATAAACAAAACCCATAGTTGAGATATTGCTTTTAGAGACTCAGCTCAGTTAATTCCAGTCTATGTACAACTTGGCACTTTACAGCTCATTCTGTCAGTTTCCAAACCTTCCCCTCTTCACCCTTGTCTGTCTTCCCCGTCCGTCCATCCGGGTGGGAAGTCAACGTCCGTCTTGGTTTGGTTGCTTCTGTCTGCCAAAGTTTTGTCTCAGGTCAAAACCGCTTAAAATCTCGTCAAAAAAGTTTTGAAAACATTCTCCAAGGCAAGCTGATGCACGGTAAACAAAAAAAGAAAGGGGAAAAAAAACGATAAATGAAGGAAAACCCCGAAATCACCCTCCCGCCCACGAGCAGAAAATAAGTACAATGCCTTTTACATAAGTGCTTTTCAGCATTTAAAAACACTTTAGTTAACCGTTAATTACAAATTCAACCACGGCAAAGCCCTTAACAACCCAGGCCCCAGATGTTGCTGACAGTTCCACCCGCCCCGCCCCCCCCAACCACCACCACCACCACCACCAACCCCGGCCTCCAGGAAAATGACTCCACCCATCAGCGTGCTTGTCACTTGTCTGCTGGGGGGGCTCTGGCTCCTCGCCAAACTGAAGCAGATGTACCAGCGATAAGAACAACAATCTCAGCTCTGCCACTAAGTTTGCTCTGCTACACTAATCTAAATCTTGGTTAAATGTCTGGGGTTGCTGGGTAAGAGGGGGTGGGGGGTAAGCAGGTGCCTTCTTCCCAGTAGTGTGTTTGTTCCGCAAGTGACTGTGCAAACGGGCCGCAAGCGCCCTGTCCTCTGACTACGTCCCTGGCCCACCTCACGCGGGCGCCCCCTCACTGCGCCGCGCCTGGACCTCCGCACTCTGTCCTCCTCCTCCTCCTCCTCCTCTTTCTGTCATGCATAGCGTAGGCTTCTGCTCCAGCAGCGTCTGCTCCTTGCTGGCTTTTTAGTGTCTCCACTTCATCTCAAGTCTTTAGTGTGTCGGTCCTTCCCGCCGGAGTTCGGTCATTTGAAATGCTGTCGGACACCCGGACACCTCTTCTCCTGGCCGAGCGCGCAATGCACGCACTGCGTGCACGCCTTTGTCCTCGCTCCCCAAACACAGTATCTCCAAATCTGTCTCTCCGCTTCCTGTCCTCACACAGTCCACTCACCGCTTCCTCTAGGGGAACTGGAGAGAAAGACAGATACGAGGGGTTTGGGAGCCTGGGGTTTGGAGCAGATGCGGGAGGGAACGGAACACGCTTATGCCCTCTCTCCCCTCCGCTGTCTTTTTCATCCTTTTTCTTATTCACATTCCTTCTCAATCACGGCGTGAAGAGAAGTTGTTAGAGGCGGGTCTGCCAGTTATGGCTGCTGATGTCATTTCCTGCCTCCCATGTCACCTAATCCCAGCGTCCGTCTGCGCAGCCTGCGCCCAGATCCCTCTTCTAAGAGGTAGGTCACGTCGATTGCTGGAAGAAGACAAAGACCAAAAATGTTTAAGCCAGCACGGTTTCAAATGAGCAACACTCGAGCACTTCTACCCGTTAAGAGCTGCGAGGCGTCAGCTACTATTTATAATTCTCTTACTCAGAGCTCCTTTTGGACTACGCTGCCCGGCACCCCAGCACCCCTCCCCAACCACCTCACCATTCTTGCTGGGCGTTTGCTGCAGAAGGTTTAGCAGTATCTTGTTCAGCCGGTTCCTCTGCGCCTCCCTCCTCCCAAGGTCTGAGGAATTGTGAGATGAAGACGGCAGCTCCAGGGCCTCCTGCCTCTCCGTTGCGCCTGCATCCAGTTCAGCATCCTCCTCTTCCTCGCCTTCCTCCTCACCAGTTCGGTCCTGCGGCGGCTGTGGAAGTGGGGGCTGGGATGCTTGAGGCAGGACCTGCGATGGACCCCCAGCCACCACATCCAGGTCTGCCTCCGCACCTCCTTCCTCGCTGTCTGGTTGCGGCACCCCTCCTCCTCCGCGCCCGAGTCTGGGTTCCGTAGGGGAAGAGTCCTCCTCCACTGCTGCGCCCAGGTTCTCCTTGCAGGCCAGCTTGGACCGCTCGCTCTTCCAGGAGGACCTCCCTCCGTTCCTCCTGTAGTTGTCTGGGACATAGTGCGGCTGCAAAGGCAGACAGAGAAAGAAGTCAGACCACAGCCGGGCACACAGGGCGCAGGGATGGATAGATAGATCAGCGCAACAACCGTCAAACCCAGCGTTTTGTTCAAACAGTGCTAATCTGAATCACTCATCCATCCATCCACCCATCACCATTAACCGCTTTATCCTGGTCACTGCTGCGGCGGTCTAGAGCCCACCCATCCTGGAATCGGGAGCTGGGCTACAGAATTACACCCTGGCCAGGAAACCAGCCCATTTCAGAAGGGCCACATTCACAAACTACTGTGAGACGGACCGGTTAACTGGAAACACATTGTCGGACTGTGGGGAAAAAACCCATGCAGACCGAGCCAGACGTTAACCAGTCCCCGAACAGCCCAGGTGCCATGAGGCGCAACTTGAAATCCCACAATTCCACCCTCACTGTCCTCAAGAAGGACTTTTTAGAAGATCCTACAAACATATCTGATGACATCACAGAATGAACTCCAATTAGATCGAGTGGCAAATTTTTCATTTATAAACATCACATGTGCCTCAACAACCCTATGAGGGCCTTAAAACAATACGATGTGCTCAAGGATCATTTTTCAGCCTAATTAGCACATTACTGTCCTTAAGGGCTGCAAATTTATACTTTAATAGGAGCTTAATCGCCTTCCCCCGTGAATGAACCAATGTGGAGTTTAGTAGCGAGTTCAAATGTTTGAATATTTAGCAATAGTCATTACCGCGCACCAAACCCCATGAGCACATTAGGGCCGATCCCGCTATGTTGATTCTTCATCCCTCGTCTTACCGAGAAGTCCCTCTTGGGGGTGAGCCTCTTGGGGAAGTGGTTGAAGGCGAAGGGCTTGGTGCAAACAGGGTAGCGGTTGCGGTGGATCTTGTAGAAGAGGTGTGCCGATTTGTCCAGGCGGTAGTCGCAAATGTAGACGTCCTGCTCTTTCACATCCTTTGGCCGTCCTGGGGGAACAGAGAGAACCGCTCGTTGACCTCATCTGCTGCGAGGACCGAAAAACTCTTAGAACCGGTATTACAATTTGTGTGCATTTGTGCGTGTGGTCTCACCCTTGCAGTAGGTGTAGAGGTCAAGGACACAGCACATGCCCACCACTGCCTCCAGGGGTATGATTTCGTAGAGTGGCACGCGGAAGAGCTCATTGTGGTAGAAGCGTCGAGAAGGCGAGTGGTGGGTCTCGTGCGGCCGGAAGTAGTGATGCCCAAATGCAAACCTCTCACCCCTGGGGTCAAACAGAGAAACACAGAAATGACAAAGATGCTACGCTCAAGCACCACCTTCCAGTTACCCTTTCTAGCCACAACCTCTCCTCTCCACCCCAATCTCACATCCCTGGCTCAAGACCAAGATGTTGACTTTGTCCAGCAGACACATTTCAATAACTCATTAATCACATTAAGATGCCCCTTCCTGGCAGCCCTCACTGCGGTACATGTGAACATGATCTTGGCAGCAATCTTCCACTCTTACTTCTCATTCTTCCAGAGCTTCTCAATACGGAAAATGTCAAGTTTGTCCCTGTTGATATGGGAGAGGAGACGGTAAGACTGGCGAACGGGCTGGCCATCGGGGGTCCGCCGACTATCCCTCATCAGGTACACGCAGTCACCTGCAGCAGTCACACAATAACAAAGCATTCGTCATTTGCATTTCCTCTGGGGTTCACTGCAATTTGTATTGAAAACTTTAAAAATATCTATATTTTGGCTTCCTGACATTAATTAAATCCTTCATAATTCTTATGAATGACAACTTCCTCAGGTGAGGATTCCAAGGGATAACTTTGGACTTCAACTGACAAAGTCTGTAACCGTGACAGGTTTTGGCCTGTCTGTTGGCCAAACGGGACGCTTAAACACCACAGGGCTTTACCCTGATGCAGGAGCAGGTCGTCCCTGAGCAGACAGATGTAGTAAACCGAACCAGACTGGGCGTAGCTGGGCTGGGGCAGCATGGGTACCTCCTGTAACAGATGAAGGAAACCAGGAGGGAATAGGTAATAAGGAACCGCTGCCTTCAGACCATCCTCTGTTCTGCTCTCTGTTCTGAAGACCTACCCTGTCGACCGGCCGAGGGTCACACTGCTCGCACAGGTAGTGCTCCACGTCAGCCTTTAGCCGCATGCAGTCGCAGTGCTGCCACACCTGGGTCAGACGGAGGGCAATAATGTTTTTTTTTTTTTTTTTTTTAAAAAAACAGGAAAAAAAAAACAGGAAAAAAAAAACAGGAATAAAATGAATGTCTGATTTTTATCCCTCAGCTTAAGTTGGCAGTCTTTCCGATAAACACCCCCGTATCCTTTTCTTTCATCCAGCTTCCACTCTCAGACCCCCTCCCCTCCTCACCATGCACTTCTCGCACTGGATCATGAGGCCTTCATCCTTGTACATTCCACAGATGCAGCGGATGACGTCGTCGTCCTTGTCGTGTGATCCCGGCCGGTTGTGGTTGCCGTGCTCTCTCTCCAGGGAATCCGAGCTGTCTGCCTCGCTGGCCGTTTCGCCCATGATCTCGTCGATCTGGACTGCTGCCTCGTGCCGCGCCCCATAATAGGCCTTGCGCAGGCGGCAAACGTTGCGCCCGATGGAAGATTTGCGCCCATAATACTTCTACACATTTAAAAATTAATGACAGGAGATGCTTTTAATAAATAAAATAAATAAATAATCAATCCGCAACATCACAACCAAGCTTCCTGTGTGTGTGTGGTGTAATGACAAACACAGAAGGAGTAACGGAGGACTAAGATTTCAAGTCAGCTTTGGTGCATTTCATCTGTAAGAACCATGCCATACACACAACTACACACCTCTGCATTGCGGAAGACCTTGAGCATGTCGGTGTCAAAGGCCTCGACGGTCTTGTAGTGGCCGGTGAGGATCTGCTTCTCAATAGTGCTGAGGTCCAGAGGATCAGACACCTTCTCGTAATACTGCATGTTCCTATGAAGGACAGAAGCTGCAAATCAGCGCATCTCGATCTGCGGCTACATCTTCCGCAAACCGCTAATGCTCCGCTATGCGTATGTTTAGTCATCGAAACAGTTTCGTGCCACGCTTGTGCACCGTGCATCCGAGAAACAGAAAGTGAAACACGCACAGACTGCGTTAATCATCCGAGAGCTTTCCTACACACCGTCTCCGCATCTCACCTTTTTCTGGAGGGCAGATTGAGGAGGGGAGCCGCAAGGGACTGGTTGGCAGAGTCTACAGAGGATAAAAGTACAGTGGTGAGGAAAACCCCGAAATAACTGACATGTCTCATTCAGTGTGCGTTCAGCCCAGAGCAGTTACAACATTTTGCTCCCGTCAAAACTATGAAGAACGGAATGGCTGTAACAGGTTGGGTGACAGGATGGGGTATGCTTTTCCAACAAACCTTTGTAGCTGATGATCATATCGCAGATCTCCTTGAAGATGTGAGCGAGGCGGGCCGTGCGTGTGACTTCCATGTTCTCTTCCGCCGCTGCTAGCCTGCGAGTGCGTACCGACCGAGCCGTCTGCAGTGCCGAAAACTGCGTCAGGAACACATCTGCAGTACGGAGAACGAGGGACGAACATGGTGAGAGAAGACAACCCAGTCAGACAAGAAAGGCAAAAGGGAAGGAAAAGTTATTTCTCGCACACGCAAACAGCAAAGTATGTACAGGTCACCAACACACAAACCTGACTTGATGTTGCCATCATCCCGGATTACTCCTCCCCAGCGGCTGTAGAGGGACAGGCTGCTCTCCCGCTCCCTCTCTCCATCCCTCTTCAGCATCTCCTGCTTCTCCCTCACTCGCTCCCAGTTACGCACCAGGAATACCCGGTGCTTCAGCACAAAGTTCCTGACCAAGGCATTAAAAAAAAAAGTCACTCTTGCTTCTTCCAGCCTAAACTCCTCCAGCTATAGAAGCAGCAAACCTGCAAGCCCTTGAAAAAAAAAAGTGCTAAAACAGGCAAATGTCAAGAACAATTGGGGAAACAAAATAAGCATGTGGGAGTTTAAATACTACTAGTGAATGCCCTCCCCTCCAGTGTAGCCTACTGCGGGGACAGGGGACCTTATGAATATGTCCAGCATGGCTATCAAGACAGAACTGAAAACTGGGGGGGTGTTAATATCTACATCCAGGCACATTGTTGCTAATCCAGCATGTAAGTCAACAAAGGGGTCAACATCTCCTTTACTGTATGAGAGGACTTCACATGCGGACTTATTTGAATGTCCCTAATCCATCAGAGTCTGTGTGTATTAACAGTTCCTGAAAACAGCATTTATGTACCTCTCTCTGTTGGACATGGGCTTCATGTGCAGATGAGGGGACAACTTCCCACTGTCACTGGACTCTTCCTCCTATTGTGGGAAATGGAGTGACAAGGAGACTTTAGCCATCTGTATGCCTGGGACACAAATACTAACAAGTAAAAACTGGAAGGCATTTGATTGAGTCCATCTCGCTACCGTTCTATGTCAGCATGTTAGCTCTTCAAGCTGAATATGTCTAAACGGTCTCAGATCTCAGTTTCAGAAGCTTCACAAACGTTCCTGAGAAGCCATCTCGCTGGGTGGGGTAGTTTCAGCTGATTAAGGACTGGGGCAAAGTCTGAGCTGTAACCACACCTCATGCTGACTAATCGCATTCTCACCCGTTTCTTGAGATGATGCTTGGACTTGCGCTTCTCTTTGAGACGGCCTTGCCTCCGATTCCCGCCCCCGCCTCCACTCCCTCCGCTGCCCTTCCCAGGGAGCCCATTGACACGCTGGCTCTTTCCACCAATGATGCCCCGACAACTCTCTGAGCCACACTTACACACTTGCTGTGAAGAGCGAAAGAGAAAAGCAGGAGAGGGTGGGTCAGGTGAGGGAAAGGTACTGAGAATTCTTGAGAAATCAGCTTCTGCGGAATGGGGCACCGATGAACCACTCTGACATCTCAACCAGCGTCCCACCTGCTCCTCTGTGTTGAAGGAGTGGAAGTTGTAGTCATAGGTGAGCTCCGTGCCGCTGTCCATATCCTTCAGAGCAAACAGGCCGATGCGGTACACCCCATTCACTGACCTGCGAGGACACATCCACAAAAATACAAAGTTTAATTATTAACCCACTACAGTGAATTCTTTCAATTCCGTGAACTGTCGTAATGGTTTTTTTGATCACGTTGCATCACGACTAAACTCAAGTCGAGCTCATCTCCGACCTGTGCGGTTGGCCCCGAGTGCACACTGATTAATTTTGTTCCGATCCAATACTTTCCATTCTGTATTTATATCCCCAACGCAAATGTTTTGCCTCCAACATTCAACGCCTTGGGCATGAATCCAAACGCACTGCGTCTCAGGCCCAGCAGCCCCAGACCAGCGCCATGGGCATGTGGGAGCTCCCAGGAAGCAGGCCCAGGTTGGCTGACTCACCACTTCTGCATCTCACAGTTGGGCTCACAGCTGTGGTTGATGAAGCGCGCCTCGTTTCCCATGCGGTAGCTGTCAATCACCATGCCGCTGTCCAAGTTCAGGCAGTAGTGGTCGTTGTGGGTGTAGTACTGCTCGATCATACGTTTCCTGTACGCCAAACACAAAAACACACAGCCTTTCACTCCATATCTGTACCTGTACGGGGGCATCCACAGGCTCAAGTGTTTTATTAGTATTTTTCTTAACCACTGATGCACCTACAGTTTGCCAACTGTGTTGTAGACCAGAGGTTCTCAACAACCAGGCCACAGACCAGAACCAGACCATGAACGATGCCTTGCTGAGCTGCAGAAAGACCACTTAATAAACAAATATATAAATTAATATCCCAAGTATTTCTGTGGGTAGCACAGGGGGGAAAAAAAAAAAACGTATGCCACTCATTTATTTGAGTCACATAACATAAAACGTATTGTGGTGCACCGTGAACCTGGCATTCATTGGGTAACTTCAATCAGTTTCGGTTTATACATGAAGGGCGGAAATGGTACAAACAGTATAAACTCAGCAACTGGCTTGCTTTTGTCTCGTCTTGTGGAGAATACATACAGAGAAGATGAATGGTCACCGGCAAACATTGATGGATCATTTTTAAGTGGGCTGCTCGTGTTGGGGGGGGGGAAAGGGGGGAAGTAGCGCAGCAACTGACAATACTAAAAAGTTTCAACCAAAATTAAGATCCAGAACATGTAAAACAGGGCTCTTTTCCCCGATGGTTGATTCCCAGGTGCCATATCCAATGTGCATGCTGTGTGTACAGTAGAAATTCTTTCCAGAAAGGCAATGAAGCCATCAAAGCTATTCTTCTTTATCTTTCGGCTGCTCCCGTTAGGGGTCGCCACAGCAGATCAATTATTTCCAATTCTTCCTGTCCTCTGCATCTTCCTCCGTCGCACCCACCACCTGCATGTCCTCCTTCACCACATCCATCTCCTCTTAGGCCTTCCTCTCTTCCTCTTGCCTGGCAGCTCCATCCCTAGCATCCTTCTCCCGATATATCCAGCATCTCTCCTCTGCACGTGTCCAAACCAACGCAATCTCGCCTCTCTGACTTTGTCTCCAAACCGTCTAACCTGGGTTGACCCTCTAATATACTCATTCCTAATCCTGTCCATCCTCATCACACCCAGTGCAAATCTTAACATCTTTAACTCTGCCACCTCTAGCTCTGCGTCCTGTCTTTTGGTCAGTGCCACCGTCTCCAACCCATAAAGCATAGCTGGTCTCACTACCGTCTTGTAGACCTTCCCTTTCACTCTTGCTGGTACCCTTCTGTCACAAATCACTCCTGACACTCTTCTCCACCCGCTCCACCCTGCCTGCACTCTCTTCCTCACCTCTCTTCCGCACTCCCCGCTACTTTGGACTGTTGATCCCAAGTATTCATCAAAGCTATTAATTGTAGAAATTTGTAAAAATAAACATTTAGTGGTTGAAATGGAATAATACGTCGTATCATGTCTTCTGTCCGTAAGGAGATTAGCATATTGCTGCCAGCTGTTGTTACCGAAATACATTGTACTACCCAATGCATGACAAACACGTTGCATTTACTGCATTATAGTTACTGGGTAATTGATTCCACCGGTGTGCCAAAAAAATGTAAATACATGCTCTGGTCTGCAGCACAAGAAAGGTTGAGAACCACTCTTCTACACCACAGAAAGGGGTAGGACTATGTTACAATATTGTGGGGAAAAAAAAAAAAAAAAAAAAAAAAAAACAGTGGATGGTATCTCTCTGGGGGAAGGTTAGTTGCCCAGCTGTGGTTTACTGCACTATAGGGTTCTCCACCAGGGCAACATACTCACCTGAACTCCTGCTCACTGACCACCTCGCCAAGGTACTCGATGATGAACTGCCCTGCACGTAATGGCTCCTTGGTGCGGATACCCCAGCCCTTGCCCTCAGCACGAAATCGCTCCAGGCACTGTACCCACTCATGCTTCTGGATTCTCTGGTTGTTGCAGCGATCCCCACAAGGGCAGGTGTTGGGTGAGCACTCAGCAAAGATCATCCTGGGAGAACAATCAAAGCAGGGCATTGTTTACAGCGTGTAAATCTCAATCGGCGCCCAAAAATACACGCACTGGTTGTTTTTGACCTCTTTATCATGGGGCAAGAATTATTCGACAACAGGAAGAAGACAGGTGTGAGGTAGCTGAGCATCCACTAGCTGAGCAGAACATGCATAACCATCACAGCGAGTACCTGTTGAGGCAGTCGTCGATACAGCCTTTGTCTATGGAGTCCTCTGGTCTCTTGCAGTTACAGGTGGTGGCTTCGTACCCAGAGAGGGGCTTCACGTCCACATACACATCTGAAAGTAGAGTACACCAGCACAAAGCATGGCAAATAAACACGAGGACACAAAAAAAAGCAACACCTCACTCAGACAGCTCAAAGTCTTAGAACTGCAGACACACAAACTAGGGCACCACTAAGTGTAAACACCCTGCACTGCATCTAAGGAGAAGCTGCAGCCAGATTTCCACAGGGTCCTGCCAGAGGAAATCCAAAGGCAGACAAAGGGAAAGTACTCACTAGAGCGGATTTTCTTATAGAGTGGGACATCGGGCTTCTTGTAAAGCTGAAACACAGAGAAACGCTATCAGCAGGAGCAGAGCAGAGGAACTGAGGGTGCCGTGCACAGAGTTTGAAAGGCCTGCAGGCTGGAATGATTGTGCTGGAGCTGTGCCCGCAGGCCCCCTTGGGACCACCTTCCCGCCCAGAAGCACGCATGGCAAAGACAAATACCTGGTTGTGCTTCCA
Organism: Heterotis niloticus; assembly: GCA_018136845.1. NCBI lineage: Eukaryota > Metazoa > Chordata > Actinopteri > Osteoglossiformes > Osteoglossidae > Heterotis > Heterotis niloticus. Next base: position 1,131,002 of record CM030896.1, read on the forward strand.
CTGCCACAGGATGTCATAGGGCAGCTGGAAATCAATGCGCCGCTGTCTCAGGTACTTTCCTGTGTGGAAGCACACAAGAGTCAGACTAATGGTGGAACCAGCACAATCCTGCTTTCACACAGACAGTCAGACTATACGTGATGCGCTGATGTTTTCCAGTTTAAGCTACAAAATGTGGAAATAAAACCGCCCAGGAGACACACACACACACACACACACACACACACACACACACACAGTTAGCTGCCGTAAGTAAAAAGGCTGCAGATTCCGAACCAGGAAGGGACCCTGCTGTTGTGCTGTATGGAGACAAAGACTCACCAACGTGAATGGGAGCGGGAAACAGGCCGTACTCGTGCTCCCCCGGGATATACTCTAGTCTTTCTTTCTTCAGCTGTAAAAGCTGACTGCGAGGACTGCACAAGGCCATAGAGAGGATCAGATGTAGAATGAGGAGGACAAAGCTATACAGACAACCACCCGCATAGCACTTGAGTGTCACCATAGGTGAGAGGTAAACACAGCAGATGCCCGAGTGTTTGGCAGTAACACACAGAGCCGTCAGATTGTGTAAGCTGCGTGGATGTCACCCACGGCTTTGTGTTGATGTGTTGCAGTCAGAAGGAATGCGTGTGTTTGCCTGAACTCACTCAGCAGTCTTGTAAACGTCCGAGTAGAGGCCGGCCCTCTGGAACTTTTTCTTGGGCGGCCTGGCAGCTCTCTTTTCTCGTTGGCTGGGGACGGCCAGAGGCGGGGCTTGTTCCAGCGATGATGTAACCAATCGTTCCGGGGAGGCGTGGTTTTCTGGCTTACCCTCCAGAGCACTATGAACGAAAAGAACACAGTGAGCACATGCTGTTTACCACCTTATTATTCCAAATGTTTCCACAAGAAGCACCATGCCAGAGTTAGTCCATTTCTCATAGGAAAACAGACTATACCCATTTTGAAATAATGCAGAGTGCTTAGTAAAGCAAAAAGCAGGGTTTCCAACAAGAGAAAAAAGACATTTATGAATGTTCATATTAAAATATTTGCTATGAAAGCACCAAATTGTACAGCAGGTATGAAATATCTACTCTACTCCATGGTGACCAGGTACTGCAGCACACATAGAAGTACCCAGAGAACCACAGGTTTGCAGACCAGCCCTTGGACAGCTGCAGCAGAATGTGGTTGTCTTGTGCAAGGCCAAGATGAGAACCTAACCTGCGGAAACAGTGGAGCTCCTCTTGGGTGAGCCAGCCTCTTCTGTCGCCCCCCTTGGATCCTGCTACTCTACCTCCGTCTCCTCCTCCAGATCTCTCTTCATCTGGCTGCTGCTCCTCCTCTTGTTCGCCTTCATCCTCCTCACATCGCTTCCTCTTCTGGCCTCTTTTGTGCTGACCCTGCACCACAGCTTCAATCACATCTGAGACCGTGTCACCGCCGCTGCCGCCGCCTCCTCCCCGCTCCCTGTGCTGGGGAGCAGGGGGCTCTATGGATGCAGGAGATGGTGGAGGAGAGGGTGCGGGATATTTCCTAGGACGTCCTGGGCGCCTCTTCTTTACCACGTTGTTGCCGGTGCGTGCCTGTCGCTGTAGCTTCTTAGCCTTGAGGATCTTGTTGACATGGTCCAGGCTGCGCTTGGTGCACAGCACCCTGTCCAGGCCTTTAGCGGAGAAGTGAGAGCGAGGGTGGATGGAGGGGGACTGGACCAAGAGTGGGGACTGGGAAGGAGCGGATTCCAGGTAGCAAGAGCGCGTGGAGGGGCTGGCCTGTCGGCTACTGCTTCCCCTCTCCCTGCTGGGGGGCCTTGCAGACCCAAGTGCATCGTGGCCACAGTGCAAGTGGCGGGCATGGTAGTGCGAGTGTGTGTGCTGCTGGCTGAGTTGCGGGCTGTGCTGGGAATGAGGGTGGGAGTGCACACCCCCCTCAGTACACTCAGGGTTGACCGTGCGCGAGCCTCGGGTCTGGACACCCACCGTAGCTCCTGGGCAGGATGGCGTGGGGCAATGGGACACAGAAGAAAAGAAATGGTTTCACTGGTTAGACACAGGATCCTGACCACAGTGGCTGGACTTGACTGTATGGTGCAATAGCACACAGGAATAGTAAAATCACATTGCTGTGCCCTTTTCATACTATATATAACTGCACACTATAAATGACAAATGATGCCTGTCATCAAGAGAGGAAAAAAAAAATTGAAACCCAAGTATCTGCCACCGCTTCAGCCCCCCCACTCACTTCTCTTCACAACCCCTGGACAGAAACAGACACTGACTAGTCAAGCTAAAATAATTAAATGAGTCAGAGCTGTTAAGACTCTCTGGTCTTCCTAAAGGTGAGTCAATTTCTGGGAACTCAAACACACAAATGCAAAGAAACAATACACGGCTACTGAAAACAAGTTGTATAACAGACACGGACTCGTTTTGATTTGAATTAAATTTGCATTTGTGTACCGACCAATAGGGAAGTGACTGTATGAATATCAGTTAGTTTTGTTATTATTTGTGCTTTTAAGGACACTAACTTTAAAGGACTTGCTAAACTACCAAACTATTTAAATGTTTTTAACACCAGGGTACAATGGAGTATAGGCCACAGTCAACAACATAAAGCCTAGAAGGCATGAGCATATTTTTCAACACAGTAACAACCACACTTTAAGTCCTGCAACCCAAAACCCACAACTCCCGTTAGTCCATTTCTATGGTTTAACTGGTATAAACGTTCTGTTAAAAACCAAATGATTGCTGTATTAAATGTGTTTCTCAGCTGAAAACCTATAATCTTCAACAAAAAAAAGGAGAAAAAAGCAGTATGACACAGAGGAAGTAAGGGTGGGGGGATATGAGTGGGCGGGCAGTTTGGGGGCACATATGTCTCTAGTTAGCTTGAGTGTCCCTGCCAAACATATTCCTGCCTTCACAAAAACAACATTCTGGTTCGATCCCTCCACCCACCCACACTTCTACTCATTCTATCAACCGCCCTTCTTAGTCCTCTTTCCTGTCGCCCGATGCCATTCCCTTCATACCAACTCCTACCTTCCCCCACCTCCCGGAGGTTAGCCCCCCATTCTGCTTCTCCAACTCAGACAAGCTGCACAAGCCAACACAGGCAGTCCACCATTGCCAGGGCTTTTTATAGCTCCGCTAGCAGGTCAATGGCTGCATGTAATTCGCCAGCCTTTAAACACAAAGCACAAAACAAGCTGTGTTCTGCACAGTCAAAACAAGACTGTCTTCTTCATTCTTCTCAGAAGGCTTCCAGTAGCCATATGAGTAAGCCAGTAACCAAACACACATACAGCAGGGGTTCTCAGTTACATGGTACAGTTACAGCAAAAAGTCTTCTTTGTCAGATACTATCTTAGCAGCACATTTCCATAATTAACACCGTTTCAACATCGTATTGCTTTTAAATAGAGAGAAAACACGGTACTTAGGTGATGTCCGATATTGTAGGCTCACCGACTTGTTCAAAGGCAAACCCTGGAAATGAACGCATCGTGGTCAGTGATGGAGCCTCCTCTTTGGTCAGTAAATGGATAATTTGTTCACGAGACCATTAATCCAAGTGGGGTTTGCCTGAGCAGACCAAACTATTCATGTTACCATTTAAATGACTGTCAGAGTAGAACATAAACATCATCCTCAGCCCTGCCCCCACTGCTCTCCCACTCCGTCTTTTCCTTCACTTGTTCACCAGAGCCTTTCCCTAGCAAGCCCCCCCCTCTGTCTGTGACCGGGGAATGACCCTGTATCCTTGGTAGTAATCCTTAACCGTAATCCCCCTATTGACCTATTGACCGGCTGACTGTCCGCATTCAGCGTAACCACCAGCAGACACAATGGATGACAGGCTGCATCGCGCTTGCCATACAACTTGCTGGCCAAAGAGGTAGACTGCAAAGTCGCAAACCACAGCCAAGCACGAGGCCAAGGCAGCCAAGAGAAATGCACAGAGACACGGCATCCCAAACATAACAGTTTGGGATACTCCGTCAAATAAACAGTGCACAGGAAAATCCACCACCAATGCTCTGAAGCCAGACTGCACACACATTTCTCAAACTTGACCTGGGAGTGGCACTGTTGTGTTTGCTGAACAATGCCCGGCAATTACCAATCTCAAACACTGCACGTAAACCTAATCTATACGTAGGAAACGGTTATTAAAAACGTTGGCTTATGCTCACCTGTATCACGGCTCTCGGCTGAAGAAGCGCGGTCCTTCCTGTGAGACCGGTCCAGTCCGATGAATCTGCTTCCACTTGCGGAAACGCCGCTCCTCCTAGCTCTGTTTCCTGATGCTGCAGACTGACTTAGCGCTGTGGCAAACAGGTTTGTGTGGTGTGGAGAGGTGTGCAAATGTGCAGGTGTCTGGGAGGCTTCTCGATTCTCCTCTTCCTCACTGTCGGACGGTTCCGTAGGGTCCGCTGCCTGACCTCCCGTGAAAGAGTCCTGACTGGGGTTGGGGTTCTGGGATAGATTGGCATAATCTGACTCAGGGCTCCCCCTCCTCAACCAGGGCTCCAGGTGAGAGTGCCCTCTTGCTCCCCCTGCTGGTGACAGATAAGAAGGCCCCAGGCAAGACAGGGGCATGTCCTTCTGTTTGTACCTCTCGGCTGAAGATGAGGAGGAAGAAGAAGGTGAGTTTGCAGAAGGTGCACTGGTCAAATTTGTAGCGCTGGCAGCAGAGACCGGTTCCTTTGCATATCTGTAGCGTCTCAATGATTCCATCATTCCCCCATTATTTCCTCCCATTCCCAGTCCTCTGCTTCCAGAGTGCCCTCCTCCAGCTGGTCCTAACGCTCCTCCCTCTGGCACACCTTCCTCCCCTCGCCGGTCCCTGTGCTTGTGCCGGTGCTTGTGTTTGTGTTCGTGAAGCCATCCGTAAGACAGCTCTGGGGGCACAGCAGGGTACAAAACAGGAGACCGTCCTCCTCCCAAAAACTCCTGCCTCAGAAGCTTGTGCTTCTTCTTGTGAAACTTAGCTGGGTTAAGCAAGAGGTGTGGCGGGTGATGGTGCATGTATGAAGGTGGTGGGGGTGGAGGGAACGAGGGGGAGTGGTGTGGGTGCGGTGGAGGTGGGTGGGTTGGCGGGTGATGTGGATGGGGATACAGAGCTGCTGCAGGAGGGTATCCCCTGTAATAGCTTAAACCAAGGGGCGCAGAGGAGTAGGGAACGCTGTAGGATGGGTGGTAAAAACCAGTTCCCGAGAGGGGAAAGCCGAGCCCAGGGACAAACGGCACTTCTGCCATCGCCTCCCGCAACTTTGGTGGCCGCCCACGCTTCTTCTTGAGGTCTGGCTTGCGGACGTAGTGAAGAGAGTCACACGGGTATGCCGGGTGAGGGGAGTAAAACCCACTGAAGTTGATCCTGAAGATGGTCGGAAGGAGGTCTCTAGGCAAGTAGTGATGCGGGGGTGGGTGAGTGCTACTCCCGATGCTGCTCCCACCACTGCTACCACCAGCCCCAATGCTTGTCGCACTTCCAACACCCCCTAGCCCCAAGCTACTCCCTAGACCCACGCTTGTGCTGCGGTGCCCTATCCTGATCTCACTAAGCCTGACAATCATGTCCTCCAGCTCCGCCAGAAAGTCAGGATCCTGGCGGCGAGACCGGAGCTGCAAGTATTTCTTCTTACGTTTGCGTTTCTGCCTCTTTAGCTTATCATACCCAGGGCAGTTGTGCCCTCGTCGCTTGCACTTGTGCTTGTGCTTCTCCTTGTGTCCCACCAGCACTGGTGGAGGGGGTGCTGGGTGAGCTCTGCGGGGGTCCTGGGCAGTGCTGGACCCCAGGGGGGAAGGAGAGGGAGAAGGATGGTCAAGCATGACAGAGGTAGAATGTCTCCGTCGGCCTCTGGAGTTGATGCCCACTGCGACCCCAGGCACAGAGCCTACCACGCCTGGCATCAGCATTCCTCCCGCTATTCCTTGGGACATGCTTACGCCTCCCACCCCACCACTCCCTCCTGCTTTCTCTCCCCGGTCAGAGGTACTGTTATTGTCCGTTCCTATGCCACTGTCACTGGGTACTGTTTCCTCACTGTGTGATTCACTAATTGGTGAAGGTGTGGCTTCTTTCAGCTCACTCAGGTGTGCGGGGGAGGTAGGCAGCAGGGGCGGTGGTGGGGACAACTTGCGATAATGATACTGGCGATAGTGATGATGATGATGTGCCCGACATGACTTCTTCAGTGCAGGAGGGGTGACAGAGGCAGAGCCTAGAGGGCCGAGGGGACGAGGGGACGGTGCAGGAGAAGAAGGTGGAGGCAGGGAAAAAGTGTGATGGGAGTGGTGTGAGTGACTGCAGTGCGAATGTGACAAGTAGTGCACAGTTCCTGGCTCAACAAAGCCGGCATCACTGATGGGACTCTGAGCCCCACATGGCTGTGAGAGCAATGGGGAGGGAAAGACTTCCGAGGGAGCTAGAAGCTGATGTTGCTGCGAATGGTTAGAATGCGACTGGTGAAGATGAAGGGGTGAGGCAGAGCTTGGAGATCTGAAGGGTTCAATGGGGGCAGGAGGAGGGTTAGTACAAGGTACAGGGTTTGCTTTTGGTTTGCGTCCTCTCCGTTTGCCCATGTATATCGTGCCCTTCTTGCTAACATTAATTTGGGGCCCTAATTTACCCCCAAAGGTGGCTGCTAAGGAGGATAAAGAGTTTGTTTGGGGTGTGACCGATCCCACCATCCCCCCATCTGAAACTCTAGAGGGCTCTGCCTCAGCTCTAAAGGTACCACCTCCGGGTCCCAGAAAAATTTGACTGAGCAGTCGCTTTCGTTTCTTAGTCTTCATTTTGTTGATTTTGCGAATGATGGTCTTCATCATCAGCTGGCCGTTGCCTTTCTGCCGGAAATGTTTTTCTCCTTCCACGCCTTCCTCAAGTGTGAGCTCACCTCCAGTCTGTTCCTCTGGGGCCAGAGTCGGGGGCTGGGCCTCCTGAGGCAGGGTGGGGGGCAACCGCTTGGGTCGTCCTCGCTTTCTGGGCAAAGGTTTTGGAGGATTCAGATCTACTTCTGGATGTAATACAGGAGGATCCTGCTCCTCTTTAGATTTGAGTAAAGAATAGATCTTAGAGGGTGGCAGTTTGAGAGTGCGCCCAGGGGGCAGGACATCAAGCCTGGGCATCTTAGTTTTAGGGCGACCTCTCTTCTTAGGAGCCACAAGGACTTGGGAAGCAACAGGAAGGACTCGATTTGGGTTCGGTGGCCGTCCCACGGGTCTGGGTTTATGTGGAGGTGGAAGGAGAGTTGCTGAAGGGGTTACGGAGGATTTGCGCAATTTGGGAGCTGGTTCATCGGTTAAATCTGTCGCGGCACTTGAGATTATTTCCTTTCCCTGCGACAGCTTCTGTGCCCGATTTACTACCCGTGTCCATCGTGGGCGCCGCCCTTTGCGTTTCTTCAAGGGTTTGCAGTCCTGCTCAGTGGGTGAACCTGGTGGGGTACTGGGGAGATTGCTTAATCGAGTCGCAGAGAGATTTGCGTGGGGAGGATGTGAGGGTGACACAGTCTGCAAAGTGGATTCCATTGGTGCCGCTGCTCCACTTGTAGATCGGTCTCGAGTTGGACTTGGCTTGGTAGGGGTGGTGCTCCTCTTGCACTGACCAGGAGAAATAACGGCCACCTTGCCGTTACCTTCATGCCGGCCTGGCCCTGAAGGAAGGGGGCATTTGTTCATGGTCAGATCTCTGGGCCCATCTTTGTCTCTTTCTTGTTCCTTTTCACATCCATCCAAGTTCTGGGTAGGCCCTGCTCTTGAAAGGTTGCCAAGAGAAGTAGCAAGGCCTCGTCGCCCATCTGGCACTCCACCTACTCTTTGATCCGAGGAGAGTGAAGGCAATGAAGATGATGGCGACCCAGTGAGATGCACTTGCATCTTACCATTGTTGCCACTGCTGCCTGTTGGAGTTGAGGAGTTGCCACTGCAGTTTGCATTTGTGGTGCTGCTGCTGCTGTTATTGTTGTTGCCCCCTTTGACTTCGCTGGCTGCGTCCTCTTTTTTGGGAGGAGTGGAGAACTTCTCCAGAACACTGTCTCTGTTGCGAGGAAGGGGCGGACGCCCAGGCGGACGAGAGACAGAGGGAAGAGGTGGCTGTGAAACAGGTGGACACAGAGGACCTGCTGTTCTGCTTGGTACTGTAGGGTCTGGCCTTGGTGGATTTGGCATAGTGACAGCTGCTGCTGCAGTTGCCACAGTAGAGATGGCAGCAGAAGGTAATTTGCGAATCTTCCCCTTGGCAGATTTTGTAGGGGGGCAGATAGCAATAAGCTGAGCCAGTTTTTCTGTGACGGTGGGAGCACCTCCGTTTAAGATACCTCTCTCCTTGTCCTTCTGCGCCTCACCAGGGGAAGGCTGAGGAGTTTTTGAATCTCCATCACTTCTGGTGTCCTTTATCGAAGAGCCCAGAAGTGTTGGTACTAGGTTAGAGACCGCTGAAAGGTTGGTCTGGGGAGATGGACTTTTCTTTCCAGACTGAACCAGTTTGCAATCTACGTCTGTGTGTTGAACATTCATGGGTGTATCTGATGAGATGTCTGACTTTGCATCTGATTTCCGTGCCAGCTTGAGAGGACCCTGTCGAGAAATACACATATTACAAATGAGGAACACACATATACACTAGACTGTTAATCTTAGTGACAATAAAACCTTTAGTTCTAGGGCAAAATTTTAGCAGTGCCTAAATCTTGCATAGTTGATAAATGAAAAGAGTCTCCTCATTTTGACATTACAGCACGACACTGATTTCCCAAACTCGATAAACACAAACAGTAAAACGAGGGACTAAAGGAGGGACTCAAGACAACCATAAATAAGCATCAGTAACACTGAGGTTGAAAGTAAACAGTGGAAGCTTAAGCCTTTATTAAATTTTACCTTGACTAAGAATAAAAGGGTAAATGGAAGGTACAGAGTGAAAGTCTGCTTGTCTATGCTACCACTCAATGGCAAAATTGGGGTCAGAGAAAGGACATTACAAGAAGCAGGGAAGAAGGAGGAAAAGAGGACACTGTGACATTAACAGAGGAGAAATAAAGCAGAAAAAGGTGAGGTAATAGGGATACAGATGGTGTTGGCAAGAGAAAGTGGGGGAAACAAAGGAAAGGGAGACAAATGAGTACAGGTAGAGGATACTGGAGTGATGTTTAAAAATAGAAAGCAAGAGATGGAGGAGGCACTGCCATTGGCAGATATAAATAGGGTGTAAAATACCCACATTTCTCCTGCATTTTAGAAGTTCAAAAAAAGTAACAGGAAAAAAACCGATGTCTAAGGACAGATGATTCTGCCGGGAAAAATCCTTTAATGTTGCTCTCCCTATCAGTCCACTCCGCTTCCCCTGAGATGCCTTGCATGATAGCATCTAGCAATGCTTTGCACAGCTGGCTGAACACACAACGTGCTGACGAGGACAGAACCCAATATCATAGGCATTCTTCTACTCGCCGCATTGCCCTTTTTGCCAGGTGGTGAAAATGACGTTTTCATAGCTCACAACCATAATGGAACACGGGATACCTTTTCTATAACTTTTTTTACGTTAATAACCGTAAACATACCCTAAAACACTTTGCCGTGTTGGATTACAAACCTAAATTGCTCAACAGATGGGAGACAAATATAGAACCTTCAATACTGCAGTATTTAATTTAACCAGCTTGGCCAGCTTCTTTTGCTCACAGAAATCAAGCTGGCAGTAGGAATGGCACCATATACTGCAGAAATTAGCAAAAATAATTCATCCTTACAGAATGCATTATATTGCACAAATTAATATATTCTTGTCGCACGTCACCAAATATGTACTTTCACTGTATTTATAAGTCAAAATTAGCAGCTGAGAACATTTCTACTCACTGGGCAGAAATTTGATTTCCCTTTGCTGCCAAAGTGTCTACATTGGATATGCAGTCACAGCCCACCTGTCTAACACTGATATGTATGCACCTTTATGCAAATTAATCACTCAAAATTATTTGTTTTCCTTAACATGATATCTTAAATTGTTGATACTGCTGTCAAACTGCCTTAAAGTTAGACATTGGTACTAAAAAAACCATTATGCTATGATAAACTTAAGAATACAGACCTGCCGTTATCAGATGTATAGATGTGTGTAACCCTGTTTAAAACAAACAGCAATGCTATACCCAAGCGCCCCAAATTTTGGGAAGGCAACATTACAACCAAAAAATTTACTATTTTACACATTCCCATTAGTCAGACCTCAGCATTTTCACCTCATTTCAATGTTGTTACTGATTGCAGGACAAAATAAAAAGAATCCAGAGCTACAACCGATAGCTAAAACTTGCAAGTTTTCTTGGCAATAAAGTTTGAAGCCAACATCAAGCACACTTCCATAAGCATGCTAAGCCCATGGCATCTGGCCACGTGCACTGGTCTCACTGCATGTCCATCTCATATTTTAGAGGCTTCTCCTCCTGCCAAGTTCTGAGATTAACCAACATAACGCATTTTCCGTTCATGCTGTGACCTCCCAAAGGTCAGCTGAAAGTGAAAAAGTGACTGGCGAGAAAATAAAAATGAGCTCATATGTCACCGATCTAGTTCGGCTCCATGTGAATGTCACTGAGCATGAACACCATCAGTGATCAGACCGCAGATCTTTCACAACTGAGTAAGCATGCCTGCTTAGTGAGCACTATGTGCCACGTAAACCCCACCCAGGCAAGCTCTGCAACTGCTTAGGTGTAACTAGCCAAAATCTAACCATTTACCATTCACTCCAGATTATGAGACACCAAATGTTTTCACTGTTACAGTACACAGAAAGTCCCAAAGAAACCCGGAGCAGTAAAAAAAAAAAAAAAAAAAATGAAAGCAACCCTAATGGGTTGAGGGTGTGGTTGAGTGTGGAATAGATTGCCTCTGCCTGGCAGGTTCCCGACTCCAAGTTAGAATTTCCCAAAACTGCCCCAATGCCACTACTAGTTAATTTAGCTGGTAGATACAGCAGTACATTTTGAACTCCGCTTCAGGGGACGACTTATGTCACGAGTTTTTCAACACGTGACTTTCAACTCTGCACTGTCAGAAGTAAACTTGGGGGGCATCAATGCACTACAGAATGTTTCTTTCTCAACATCATTTTTTTGTGTTGCATTATTAAATACAGCATAGCAAAACAACATTGTCCACAAACCACTATATGTTTGAGATCACAACTAAAAGTAAGGCACAAAATGCCGTATCATGCACGCATCTACATTTCAAACGGGAACAAAATACAAGTTTCGAGGTTGACTTTTACTATCCATCTTTTCATTTTCCCAGCATTTAAGCGGCAGTTTAACCTGCAGAATGATATTTTTGTAATACCGCACGTTATTAGATCTTGCACAAACCAAAATTAAGCAGTTTTAAGAAAAATAAACATCAAAAAAACAACTCCTTACCCTTTTCCCAGACATGCTTCCTGTAACAGAGGTAGGCAGGACAGATGAAGCAGGAGGAGGAGAAGGAGGAGTAGCAGCAGGGGCAGCTGCAGATGAAGGCGGTGGAGGGTGCGGGTTCGTGCCGGGGCTCAGGCCTGGGCTTCGGTCCCTGCCCCGGTCATGTGGGGAGGTGTGTACGAGGCCGCTACCTGTGCTCCCACTGCTGGTCCCACCTCCGCGGCTACCCCGCCCACCTCCGCGGCCCTGCCTTAGAGATGTCCTGATAGCTGGGCGACAGACATAGTTCTCCAGGATTTTGGGGGGCTTTTTCATACGCTTCGCCTGGAGGCCGATCTTAAGCTTAACGTTGCCTTCGGAAAAGTTGGTCTCAGTGATGGAAAACTGCTGCTGTTGCTCTCCGCTCCCGCTGCTTCCGCCACCGGAGGCCTCCAGTGAGTTGCTCTCCCGGTCGTTTTCTCGTTTCTCCTCCTCGCCCTTCCCACCCCCTCCCTCCTTCTCTGTCCCCCCTGGAGGAGGAGCTGTGGGGGGGAGGGGGGGTGGAGTTGTTGGCCCCCCCTGAGTTCTCTGATCCATCAGAGATTTGGGGGGGTACTGGGAGTGGGTGTATTGTCACCTGTTGTAGATTTTAGGAAAAGGTGGATGACTGGGGAGGGGGGGAAGGAGGGAAAAGGGGAAGGGGGGTGGGGAGTGGTCAGGGATGAAAATGCAGTCCTGATCTGGCACCCGTTGTTTTGTCCCGTTTAACCTGTCTGATCTCCTCTTCCGTCTTTCAGGCTTCAGCGATGGAGAAGGATGAGATGAAGAAGATGGAAAAGAAATCGACAAACTGATTAGTCTTTTAACCACAAATTGCCACAAACGCTTTTATAAATATGAAACCAAAGAATAGCAAAACTTAGCAGTTTGGCAATTCTGCACAACAAACACAACTTAAATATCAGATAACATAATATCAGACATATGCTACATAATGCAGAAACTGTTAAGAGTTTTGAAATGCTTGTAAATATACAACATTCACATGTCAGTCAAAACGGCTAAAAAATATCAATAATTTTTAGTTATAATTCACAGAGCTGTAGCATGGGAAAAATCATACTGGATCCCATACAATTTTTAAACACCACAGTATCACCACAGCAAGTGTAACACAAGCCCTGTTACGCATCAAAGTATTGCTGCGTACTGTAACCAGTCAAAACATATCTAGCAAAACAGTAAAAAAAAAAAAAAAAAAACCACCCACATCAAAATGTACTGAATAACTTTATGTAGGGCCACGCAAGCAGATGACTGAATTCATTCAGGGATAATTCGGGACAGCAGTTCCAGAGGGTACGGCCTTCCAAGAGAAGACACAATACGGCGGCCTTTCCAAGCACTGGGAACAGACTCAGCAGAAAGATCGAAAATAGATGCTGCATGTTGTGGATTTGTGCGGCGTGGATAACACAGAATATATCACGGCCTTGCAGCTAGTTTGACAGACCATCATGGAGAAGCTGAATGGAGATCCGGGACCCTTTCCCTGTGTCCCACGCCTACTTTTCAGTGTTTACTACAATTACTCACTCCCTCCCCCTCCCTTCCCCACAAATACCACACTCCAGTTCCACCTCCCTCCTACTTACTCACTCACTCACTCCATCAGATGCTTCCCAAACCCCTTCTTTCATTTCCCTCACCATCTTCCTTCCCAAACTTACTCTACCCTCCGTTTCCCTTCTCGTTCAGCCGTCCTTTCTCCTGTTATTGCAAACCAAATTAAACAATGGTCAAAGGGGAACCGCTGTGGTCCTACTAATGTAAAACACATTTTCATCTGTCTCTTGCCTTTCCTGCATTTCTTGATTCACTTCTTTAATCCTTTCCCGCTCTTTGCTTCAAAGGGGGACCCTCATAATCCAAATCACAAGTAACAGCCTATTGCCAACAATAAAATGAAGAAAAAAAAAGAAAGAATAAAAAAAATCTCTGCAAGTCAACGTGTAATAAGATTTCCATCAAGCCTGGCAGTGAATTTATATTACCATGTCATTACAACGGTCATACATACCAACAAAAACATTCCCTCTGAGCAATGCTCTGAATAACTCTTGCATTCTCTCTCACACTTTCTCCCCCTCTAAGAGCTGACCAAAATGTTACACTGCCAAGATAAACACCCTCTCCTCTTGCTCACTCTCTTTTTAACAAAACACACCCTTTTTCTGTCTCTCATTCTTTCTCTCTCTCGTGAGACATACTCCTTGTACTTCTTTGTTCATTTGTCTTTCCGTGTGTTCTCGCCCCTTTCCATTTCTCAAGTCTCGAAATCTCTGCACTTCTCGCCCTGCACAACATTTTCTCCCCCCCTTACAGGTGTTAATCCCTCGTGCTCTTCTATCTTCTACCCCCCCCCCCCCCCCCCACACACACCCCCTGCGTCTGCTGAGCGATTCTGCCATCTTTCAAAAAACTGCAAGGGCACAAGGTTGATCTGGTTCAGCTCCAGCAGGTAAACACGAGTCAGTAGATGAACAGCAACATTAGAGGCCTAAACCAAATGGGCTTGAAAACGCACAGCAACCAAAACATCTGGGGAGCGTAGAAGGGCGTACTGCTCCCAGTGTGAGGTGCATGCATTAAACCATGTGTCCTCTATCAAGGATGTTAGATTCTTAACATTTTTGCCTAAAAAAAAAAAATTAAACAGGGGTGGGGGGGGCTGCAAAGTGGGCTGCAAGGTGGCACAGCGGATGGTGCTGGGGTCTTGCCACCTTGGCACTACTTGTCAAGAGTTAGACCCTGGAGTGTGCATGTTCCCCCTGTCTTCCCATGGGCTTTTTCCCAAAGGCCAAGGACATTTTTCAGGTGAACTGTGGAACTTTAAAATAAAAAATTAAAAAAAAATTTTTTTAAATGTTTGTGTTACATTGCTTGGCTGCATGGATGGCTGAATGTAGGGACTTTGCAGTAGCACATCTAAAGCTGAAAGTCACGGTGGGTAAAGGCAACCTAACCAATACTAGTAAACAATCAGTGTTTGCCACCTTGGAGAAAAGCGGTTGCTTAATAAAGGTAAAGTGCAAAAGCCACAGGTGTGAGCTGCTGACAGGACGAATAAATGACCCAATGAACTCACGCAGTGGCTAAACAACAGTTTGAGCGGCTAAACAGAAAATAAACAGCTTCTCCAAAACAACTCACTAAAAGACTGCCTAACAGTCAAACTGACTTGTTGGCTTGCTGACAGACCAACTGACAGATGGAAAAGACGCGCCGACAGCCGACAGCTTGAAGGAGAGCGGGGCACGTGTATAGAAACAAATACGGGTGCTACTGACGTCTGGCACGGGCATGGAGAAGCAGGGAGAGGGAGAGACTGACATGTTGACAAACCAAATGACAAACGTACAAATGGCCAAGTGACACATTCAGACACAAGCAACCGTACACTGACCACTTCAGCTTATTGACCCAGATTTGGAAGAGTGGGAGAAACAGAAATAGAACGACGCAGAAACAGGGACACCGGGAGTTAGAGGAGCTCGAAAGAGAGGTTCGGAAAACACAAAAAAAAGTCCCCATCATAAAGCCACAACGCCAAGCATGCCGAAGGGTATAAAAATATAACCAGATGACGGAAAAACCGAAATTATGCTGAGAAAGTCATGTGGAGAATTCGCACAACCGTACATGATTAATAAAGTAAAACGTGGCTTATCAGCTGAATGAAAGAGGCCATAGTAAATAAAACATGGAATAAGGGGGCGAGGCGTGGAAAAGCCAAGCAGAATGTAAGGAGAGGAACAGAGTCGAGCAGAGAAGGCGTAAACAAGAAACTGTAGCCCACCCTCACCCCCCTCCCCACCAGCACTCACCAGCGCGGCTCTTGTGCACACATACTAGTAAATCCACCTACGCCACAAAGGGCCTGAGAGCTGCGCTTTGTAACCCTGCGGTTACCGCAGGCCGAGCCCGAGCCCGAGCCGAGCGCCCTCCACCTCACCGTGTCACTCGGCCGCGTTCCCGTGCCACCACCCCCCCTGTCGTGTTCCCCCGAGGATGACAGCTGCAGCATCGCCGGGGCCAGCATCCCTTGGACAGGTCGTGGTTAACGATGCAGTCATTGTCACCGGGGTTTGCATCATCGCAGGCCCACGGCACCTTCGACACACACACGCACACTCCGCGCTGCCATTACGGCCACGCTGTTGCCATCGGGACACAACGTTGCTCACGTAGTAACGGCGCTGCCTCGCGACACGCTGACCGCGCGCATCGTCGCGCATTTCGGGCCTCTCCCCTCCACGCACTGGCCGCGGGATGCGGGCTTCACCTGTGCAATCGCACCTTGCGCGTCTGTGGAGAACGCGGGATTCTGTACGACCGTGTCCTCCACTGATCTGTGTGCGTGTGTGTGAGTGCGCGCGCGAGAAAGGGGGGAGAGAGAGAGAGAGAGAGAGAGAGAGAGAGAGAGAGAGAGAGAGAGAGCACGCCATGCCACTACGCTGTCCTCTGGCGCAGTTGTTTTACTCGAGAAGCGTGTTCCTGTACACCGTGTACCTCTCGAAGGAGTCGCTCACCTGCACTCGGGGATCCACGCGTGCGGGTTCCCTCGCTCCACGCCGATCGTTCGCGCACTTCGGCCACGACACACAAATGGCGGTTAATTCCACTAAAACCCAGATTTGTGCGCGCAAACACGCCCGCATCCACGGAGATAAACACACGGCGCCGTCACCTGCGTTGTTATTGTTTGTGCGTGCACTGGCTGTCAGCGTGTGTGTGTGTGTGTGTGTGTGTGTGTGTGTGTGTGTGTGTGTGTGTGTGTACCGCAGCTCTGACGGTCAAGCAGGAATAATAAAACTGCACCCCAAGCCCAGCGCGGCAACACAAAGATGCATAAAGCGGGGGAATAAATCGAGTCGAGAACCGCTGAAAGCTCCGCAACTCGAGCTCCTTTCCAGCGAAGGTGCAACGTAAAATGTCTTCTATTTAACGTGGATTCAGGGGGTCTGTGTTTGAGAATACACGCGAGGTGGTGGACATCTGCTCCTGTACCCTGTTTGTGCGTGCGTGTGTGGTTGGACAGCGCAGCGGATGGCGGCGCGCAGGCCGGAGAAGCGCGATCGTCCCCGGGCAAGAGGAGGTCGCGAAGAAGCGTCACTCACCGTGCAGCCGACGATCACACGGCGTCCTTCACATCGTCCACGCCGATAGACACTCTTCCTGCGCGAAGCAGCACATGCACCATCGTGTCCTTGTATCCCTCTTGGTATTTGTATAGAATTATATTTAGCAAAAAGAATAAAAATATCCCAGTGTTTTTTTTTTTTTTTTTATGAAAACACTCCACCTGGAGAATAAGAAGGGGGAGAAAAATCAAAGTCCAAAAATAGCAAAAAGAGAAAACCGTGAAAGAGCGCTGGTGCCTATTGATGAAAGCGATGGAACGCTACCTACAGAGTAAAAACGAAAACTAATCGATGGATGAAAGTGCCCCCCCAGCACAACCTTGACACGGAACAGGAGCGCCGTCACAAGTGGGGAAGGGGGGGGGTGGCCGAGGGCTTGGCCACGCGCGCAGCCCCGCGACCCCACGCCTAACCCTGTCCCGGCGCTGTCCTACGACGGGGACGCGGCTGTCCGCCGCCGCACGACACTGACTCGCACGACCGATCGCCGATCGGCGGCGGTAGCGCCGGAGCGGCTGGCGAAAAAAAAATAGGCGCGGGGGATACAAAGCTGTGCGGGCGCCGCGCCGTCCTCCGCTCGCCGCCGCCGCCTCAACTTCATTCAGCGCGGGGTTTAGCTTCGGCGCTCCCGCTTACTTCGGAGCATTGCCGCCTCCACAGCGTGTCACTCCGTCTTGGCCCGCCGCCCGCGTCAATCTCCGTCCGGCTTCGCGGCCGATACTTGTAGGAAGTCGAACACGTTTCGTTACTTGTGCAGCTGACACACAGATGCCCCGCTGGCCAACTACAACATCGCTATTTCATGCGCGCATGTAATGTGTATAAAGCGCAAAACGGGCTGCTCACGCGAAAGCCACCATGAGAAAAGCGACGAGTTACGACGCGCGAACCGACTACTGTGCCCCGGGTGACATTCTTCCGCAAAAAAGAGCCGTAGCAATAAGAGCCTAATAAAAATATAACAATATTAAAATACACGAAGTGACAACAAAATGGCGGCGACGTCGCTGAATCAGTCGAGCTCCGAAATGGATCTCCCTCTCACGTTCGCTCGCGGTCTCTTTCTTTTCCCCTCCCTCGCGGCGGTCGGCGCCCTCGTATTTCCCCGCCGCGGAGCTCTCCGGCGGGGCTTTCGCTATCGGAGCCGAACGGAGTCGGATCAGACTGGGCCTCATTCACAAAACCGGGCCTCCATGTCAGTTGAGCCCGTATCAATTCTGTCAGTAAAACACGGGCATTCTCATAGAAACGCGGTGGGAGGGGGAGACGGGGGTGGAGAGTCGGCCGAAGGAGGGAGCGGGCCGGGGGACATACGCGGGGCTTTCTCCTTCGTTCGCTCGCTCGCTCGCTCGCTCGCTCCTTTATATCCATTTTTAATGTTACGACGACTGTATAATTCATGATGTTTAAACATGGCCTCGTGTCATCCGGGGAAAACGGAAAAACAACAATCGCAACTGCGCCCGAGCTCCGCATCAGATGTGCAATGTGATTTGCCGTTATTCCCACAAGCTTGACCCGAGCGGAACTTCGCAGGCTCAGAAAGTCATTGCTGAAGTCGTTAAACTCCATTTAGAAGGGCTGACAATGAGGCACGGCTCTCTTTTTCATTAGCACTCACATCGCCATCTTAATGGGTCTCTGCTGAGACCTGCTGGGACTTGGGGGATATGATCGAAAAACAGAACGCATTTCCTGTTAAACTCATTGCCCCTTCTTTTTCATACTGGTTTGCTCGCCATTCATGGATTTACACTTATTTCCCGGTTGCGTTCCTTCGCACCTGCATGTCTGCGAACCCCCCTTGTCCCCAAATGTGTGTTCCTCAGGTAGACGGACCCAAAAATATACCCAGTTCTCCTTCCAGTTGCCGTGTGACCTTAACACGGAGCTGAATTTTCGTTATTCAGAGGCAGTAAATGCACCGACTACTTAATATTGTTGAGCGCGGGCTCGTGTTCGGACAATGGGTCTTAAAATATTGCTCGGACTGTCAAAGGTTCGAAGATCGGAAGGAAGGAAACACGCGAAAGGTCATTTAAAGCCACCTAAATGGCAAGTAATGTGAGAAGAAATCTATTTTTTTAAAAAAAAAAGGAGAACATGCAAATCCTGCACTGAAAGAGACCAACATTGTATGTTGTATCCTTTCATTTTGGCCCTGTTGTTCGGTTCAGTTCCACGTGTTTATGTCAGTAGGTAAATATATAATTGTCAGGATATATATTATATGTATATGTATTATGTGCAATATATCAGGAGAGTAAAGCTCGGGAAATCAGTAATATGTAGTTGATACAGAAGAAAATATTCCAGTGTGTATTTCATGTCTGTGAAATATAGTTGTGCATACATTCAAGGACATAAAAAGTACTCACAGAAGTTAAAAGTAAAGCCACTCACGGTGCTGAAGGATGGAGATAAAGCTTGTCTGAATTTTGGGAGGCCATCCTCTCATGTCCCTCGTTGCACCTATAGATATATTCAAGATAAACGATTAAAATACAGACGGAGTAAAAATGGTTCTTTATGTGTCCCGTACGAGTGTGGACGAGAACATTGAAATGAACCATTTTTAATGCATGTTTTTCTCCGTGCGTAATGCCTAAGAAGGAGGCAAAAACTTTGTTACTCCCTGCAGGGAAATTTTCCCATACGGTAGTTCAAACACAGGACACATAACATGCAAAATAGATAAATAACCAATAAACAAATAATTAAGGATGATTACCTGTTACAGTAAAGCAAGGCGGGTTTAATGATTCAAAAACAACAATGCAGTAAGGAGATGTACAGTTCAGATTTATAAAAATGAAGAGTATTTAATGGTGGCCAGGGTTTTAGAGGTAATACCTTATATGGCAAAGTTAAAGTCGTATTAGATAAATTTTTAAATATGAAGCCAAGTGTCCTGCAATGCTAAGTTCAATGAACTTTCAACCATATGAAATGCCAACAAATACCATTACAATATCATTTAATCCGGGAGATTATCCATATTTGGCAATAGGCGACATAAAACTGAATTATATCCTCACAGCTCCATACACATTATAATCATTATTTTAGGAACATTTCTGGCACTGTAGTAATGTCAATAATTTACTGCACATGAAGGACAGACCACACAGTCGGTAAAGCCCAACAGTTTTATGTTAGTGCCTGACAATTGCAGTGCCCAGTGCAGGGTCGCTGGGTTCCATGTTGTAGATATGAGACAGGATCATCCCTGGATAGATGCCAGTTCATCACGTGATTTTTGCTTTATTATCAACTCCAAACACATGAAATATTTGTTAGCATCTGGCCACCCCTACTATGAATGCAATAAGAAAAAGTATAATAATAGGCACCCGACAGGATTTATTCTCCAGGTACTGTAGGTCCTGTAAAAGTCTCAGATACAGCTGCAAGTACAAAATACACAACAAGACCCATTTTTATTCATTTTTACCTGCATTAAAATTAAAACCAAAATGATTAAAATAAAAATGCCCAGTTTCCACAGAATTTAGTGTTTAATGTTTATGACTTATCCCATAAACCCATGTAAAACATCCATGAACATGAGACAGAAGCTAGAAACGCTGTGGAACCCAGTCCCACGATCCAACTTTGACTGGGTACTAGTTAGTGCCAACTGAAACGCTGGTGCTAGAGTGCAGGTTGTTTAACCCCACAGTTGACATTATTTTGTTACACATGTGAAAAATACAATTAGATGTCTTTGAAAATGAACATTACTACAAAAGTCAGTGCATTGTTCAAAAATCATAATGTTGGGAAATAGGCAATAAAAAACGTTGAGAAAAACAAATCAAAGTCAGATCCCAAACATTATTAAAATGGTGCCTTCTTTGTTTTCTATGTAAAAGGTAGCAGCTGACTGATTATAGAAAGGCACTGTATGGCCAAAAGTGTGTGGACTCCCCCTTCCAATGACTGAGCTGAGCTGTTTCACCTGCACCCATGCGACATAAAAACACATTCTTCCACAGATTGGGGAAGCTCCTTTCCTGCTTCAGCATGACTGTGCCCCCCCTCGTACACAAAGTGAGCTCCATAAACACACGGTCTGCCCAGGTTGGTGTGGAAGAACTTGAGTGGCCTGCAGAGCTCTGACCTCAATCCCATCAAACACCTTTTGGATGAACTAGAATGCTGACCGGGAACCGGGCCTTCTCGCCAAACCTCAGTGATGCTCTTGTGTCCAAATGGGCACAAATTCCCACAGCTGTGCTCCAAAATCTGGTGGAAAGCCTTCCCAGAAGGAAGCAAAGGGGGGTGGGGAAACAACTCCATATTAATGCCCATGAGTTTGGAATGGGGTGCTGAACAAGCACATATAGGGGTGAAGCTCAGGTATCCACGTACTTCTGGCTGTACAGTGTACTTATGAAGCTACACTGAGTTTAACGAGAGTAGAAATGAAAGTACAGTTCAAGTGCAGTTAACTAACAAAAGTTCATTTTAATGCAAGTCTTTTGTTGTAAGTGCTTTACCAGTGTAAGATGTATTTTATCGGATAGCCTGTTTTGTCCTTGTCCTTACCAAGTACATTTGTAGCTTGTGTGCTTCAGTGAATTCGGGTAAACTTGTGACTCTACAAGTGGTCATCCTATACATGTATGTTCAGTGTTGTTTAAAAAGTATTTGTCCCAGTGACATGCTGGGACATGTCAGGTTCAAAGAGTGACCAGACAAGGAGGAGTGGTGGGTGAGGCTACACAAAGATTTATTCCTTTTTTCGCTTGAGAGTCAAGCACAAGTAAAAAGCACATCAACATAACAGATCAAATCTTAAACCCAAAACTCTCAAACTCTTACATTTAATCCTGAAACAGTCAAAGTTTAAACTTCACATAACAGTGTTTTGTCATGCCCCTACCTCCAAAATAGGAAAAAAAAAAAACAAACTTCAGTCTTCACTCCATCTTTTAAAGTTTTACTTTTCCCAGTTGGCTATACGTGGTGTTCATTTTCTCCTCACAACCCCACACCAAGTGCAGCTGTAAGTGTTGACAGTGAACATGGGCAGGCACCTGTCAGCTTCAGCTACTTTCCAATTTTCTAAAAAAATATTTTTGTCAGTTTTTGACATCAAATTTGATCAGATGTTTTTTGTCTATTTTAGGAGGACACAGATGGAGCCTGAAAGAGAAAAAGTGACATTGGTACTGCTTCTTTCTCATTTCCTTGGTGGCAGAGATAACAAAAAATCCCATCACAGATATGAAAAACTTCATGATCAGTAACTGATTTTGCCACCTTTAACTGTAATGGCTGCTACAGAGGGATAAAACTGATCAGCCACAGCATGAAGTTATGGGAAAGAGTAGTGGAAGCTAGGTTAAGAAGGGAGGTGACGATTAGTGAGCAGCAGTATGGCTTCATGCCGAGAAGGAGTACCACAGATGCGATGTTTGCTCTGAGGGTGTTGATGGAGAAGTACCGAGAAGGTAAGAAGGAGTTGCATTGTGTCTTCGTGGACTTAGAGAAAGCATATGACAGGGTACCTAGAGAGGAGCTGTGGTATTGTATGAGGAAGTCGGGTGTGCCAGAGGAGTATGTAAGAGTGGTACAGGATATGTACAAGGACAGCGTGACAGTCGTGAGGTCTGCGGTAGGAGTGACGGATGCTTTCACGGTAGGGGTAGGATTACATCAAGGATCAGCTTTGAGTCCTTTCTTATTTGCAATGGGGATGGACAGGTTGACAGATGAGATCAGACAGGAGTCACCGTGGACTATGATGTTTGCAGATGACATTGTGATGTGTGGTGAGGGTAGGGAGCAGGTTGAGGAGACCCTGGAGAGGTGGAGATACGGTCTAGAAAGAAGAGGAATGAAGGTCAGTAGGACTAAGACAGAATACATGTGCATAAATGAGAGGGAGGACAGAGGAATGGTGAGGATGCAGGGAGTAGAGTTGACGAAGGTGGGTGAATTTAAATACTTGGGATCAACAGTTCAGAGTAATGGGAATGTGGAAGAGAGGTGAGGAAGAGAGTGCAGGCAGGGTGGAGCGGGTGGAGAAGAGTGTCAGGAGTGATTTGTGACAGAAGGGTACCAGCAAGAGTGAAAGGGAAGGTCTACAAGACGGTAGTGAGACCAGCTATGCTTTATGGGTTGGAGACGGTGGCACTGACCAAAAGACAGGAGGCAGAGCTGGAGATGGCAGAGTTAAAGATGTTAAGATTTGCATTGGGTGTGACCAGGATGGACAGGATTAGGAATGAGTATATTAGAGGGTCAGCCCAGGTTAGATGGTTTGGAGACAAAGTCAGAGAGGCCAGATTGCGTTGGTTTGGACATGTGCAGAGGAGAGATGCTGGATATATCGGGAAAAGGATGCTAGGGATGGAGCTGCCAGGCAAGAGGAAGAGAGGAAGGCCTAAGAGGAGATTTATGGATGTGGTGAAGGAGGACATGCAGGTGGTGGGTGCGACGGAGAAAGATGCAGAGGACAGGAAGAAGTGGAAACAATTGATCTGCTGTGGCGAACGGGAGCAGCCGAAAGAAGAAGAAGAAGCTGTAATGGCTGCAACTAAATCCTTCCTGAAGCTGTTGACCAAGGCCTGATATGGCTATGTGACCATGTAAAAATGATAAAAACATGTAAATAGGCTTCAGCAACTTTTTGAGAATTTGCTACAATTTGTAACTGTTTAAAGCATTGCCAGTCAAGTTGGAAAAACAAAGAAGCATAGAAGACAAAGCAAAAACATATCATCCTGTAAGACAGAACTGAATGAAATCATGATACTGGCTTCTGAATAATGGTGACACCTGGAGTGACGTGACCTTGAGGAAAAAACATACCGCATCTTGGACTGAGTGGTGAATTTGTCTGTGCCAATCACAGATGTTCCCTAACAAACCCCATGTTCAAACTTAAGAATTATATGTGTATCCATAAGGAAAGAACTTTGGACCATGAGTCGATGATTGATTTCGTGGTTGTGTCATCCAACTTCAGGCTGTATGGTCTGTGCATGCTGATAAACTGTCAACCTATCGCAACCGAGTTGGAAGTTGGAGTCCATCTACAAGGCCAATGGCCAGATAGGCTTGGGAAACTCATACATTTTTTGACAGACTGACAACTCAGTGTGATAACCTCTCAACTCTGAGAGAACTTACTCCTTGTCCCAAGTCAAGAAAGGTTATGGAGTCAAAATGGACCGTGTTCAACGACTCATTCAAGAAGAACAATGAAGATTTTATCTCCATCTTGGCTGCTAAAAGCTGTGGTTTGATGGCACTTGGTGCCTCAGACTGTGGCAGCCCTAGGACCTCTTGGCAGGCATCAGGAAGCTGTGAAGTCAAAGAAGCAGGTCTAGCAGGGATTATTTTTGAGAGATCTCAGAATTTGGCTAGGTGTTGCGTGCAGGCCAAGATGGGTGCAGCTGAGAAAGTTGTTAAGACAAAAACTCAGGTATGAGGAGAATTTGCAGAGACTGAGGAAGTGTCACATTGCCTTAAAGTAGCTCTAGCAAACCATTCAGTGCCTTGGGGGGAAGGCATGATCCTGTCCAGTCTGTGCTGAGCAAGGGTGACAAAGTGTTGACCACATATGGGAAGACTATTGAACAGCTAAAGAAATCCTGTGGCGGTAAAGCTGCAGTGTTTGATGAAATTCAGTCAGTGAGGTGCTAAACCAGTGCTTGGCAAAGCTGACTCCAGGGCACTGGAGGGGAGACTTTGCCTGATAGTTGAGGCTCAGATTGAGGAGGAGCAACAAGGATTTAATCTTGGTCTTGAAACAGCAGAGTAGCTCTTCTTCTTCACACATTGGTTTGAGGGAGCAGGAGAATATGTTAATCAAGTCTGTTGGTCTTTTGTAGAACTGGAAATGGTTTTCGATGACTTGCCTCAGTAAATGCTACCAGAGGTTCTGCAGAAATACGGGGCACCAAGACCACAGCTGTCTGTTGTCCATTCCGTATATAAGCAGACGGTGAGTTGTGTCTGTGATCTTCGCATTAAGCTGAATCGTATGGCTGCTATGAAAGTCAACACCTATAAGTCTGAGGCTCCTCTGCATGACTGGGAAACACCTTGGTGGGACTGAGAAGTCTGGTGGTCTGGGAGAGTCTTAGAGTGGAGTCATTGCTCTTCTGGATCGAGAGGGTTCAGTTCAGGTGGTGCAGGAATCTTGGAAGAATGTCCCCCAGCTGGTTTGTGCTGGAGTTGTATCAGGCAGATCCCACTGGGACTAGACCCCAGGGCAGACCCAGGATGTGTTGGAGAGATTGCATCTCAAAAAAAATACTGATGTATTTTTCCCCCTCCATTTATAGAAAAGTAGATCTTGCAAAGAGATCTGATGGACATCTTACATTACAAAGCTGCAAAAACAACAAATTAGAACGGGTAAATAGTTTTTCGCACCACTGTTTCTACATTCTATACTATGTTGCTGTGGTGCATACATGAAAGAATAATTTTGAGAAATGCAACCAGCATTGTTAAGTGGCTGTGGATAAAGTGGTCAGCTAAATAGAAATCAGTGCAAATCACTTTGGAGAAATGGCTCTGCTAAATAAGAGGATAAATGTAGATGTGTGCCTACGAGTATGTGAAAACACCTAATGGTAAACCTAACATCCAAAGACATTTATTTTTAAGCACATGAAAGTTGGAGTGTGCAATACGTATAAAATTATTGGTAATTAAATTTATTTACTTTTGAATGCAGGACAAACATGTGCAACCGATTGTTTGAAACTATCAGCGTGCACATATAGCCAGGCTCCATCTGGCAGTCCTGATCTGTATGGCATACCTGGTTACCATGTATGTGACAAATAAATCTCTTTGAAATAAATCTCTTTGATCTGCCCTCAGAAATACGAGGTGATGGAAATGAAAAAAATACAAATCATAAATTACATTTCATTTTTTTCCATACATGCAGACAGTAATGGGAAACAAAACGATTTCCCAATTGATCTGTGCATCGAAGAATTCAGAAATGCAGCAAAATGGAAGCTGGATAGTTTAGAATATTTTCCATTGATCAAATCAATTATTAAATTACTGTAATTTAATGGCTTTTCTGACGTTCAATTGACTGTCAGATGGAAATTTTGCATTGATACGATGTGGATTGTTTTACTTGGCAGAGGTGTAAAAGGTTTTTTGGGAGGAGGGGGCACACCATAGGAATTCATTTTAACACCAACTGCTAAACTCTCCCAGTACAGCGGATATTTCTGAAAAGTCCAAAAGATCCGACAACCTAATCCTTTAAGATTCCGTACAATTCTGTATGGTGGCTTGGAAGCAGAATACAGCACAAATCGGTGACGGGACACAGCTGTTGAGCAAAGCACATGCGTGGCAAAACCCCACGGGAAAGTTTGCGACTTTCCGACAAAATGGTCCGAGAGGCCGGGCGAAGTGACGTCACCGACGCGCCTGCCAACTTCCGGCCCTCTGCACGTTGACACTCAACCAAAATGGCGGCGCCCGTAACGACCTGACAGCGCCTCTCCAACATCGCTTTGCTTTATTCGTACTTCTGGTCGCAGCGAGCGGGAGACGCGGAATAAACTGAAATATTCCGTACTTCATTTAGTGGCAGAATAATTCTAGTTGCATTATTTATGGTAAGTAGTGGCGTCCAAATTAGCTTGACTGAACTCGTTCGGTGCCTGAAAACACGAATAAATTGGTAGACTGAGTTACTGGCGTAAACGACTGTATGAACTAATTTGCTGTTTTTGATTTGTTTTCTCATTTTTTCTGGTTTAAGACATTTGTGCAAACATCTCGCCGTTAAATAACTGCACTACACCTGACGGGTTCATGTATATAAATGTTGAAATAGTGATGCGTGAGGGTGTCGTGAATCTTAATGCAAGCTGTGCTGTTTTTAATGCGGTTTTTCTCTCAGATTATGGCTCTTCGTCGACTGTCTGGAAGGCTGTGTCGTCTGGTAAGTTTTGAAATGTTGAAATGCACTAGGTAAAATGATCTCTAAGTTATATTTAATGTGTTTTCGTGTGTACATACTTGACTTTGTTACGGGAGTGACCTTATCGGGGTAGGAAGTCAGAGACAGCGATGTTTTCAAATTTTGCGTCAGTTTTGTAAAGGTTAAATGGCGAACATCTGCAGCATCTCAAAAATTGGGCTCCTAAAGAGGAATTCGCCAGGGGTTGCGATGTCCACTTTGTGACATCTTATACAAGGGAACAGGGTAGGATGAATGCTTACTTTGGTGGTGACAGTGGTAATACGGCCTACTGACTTACTCAGATTGTCTTAATTCTTTCCTTGTTCAGTTGTAGTGTGGTTTTGGCTTCTTGCTGAATGTGCATTTTAGAGAAATGTAATGTGTCACAGTGTTTAGCACCTGTACAAAGGTCGCTTAACTGCAGAAAATATGTGAAAATATCTTTAACATTTACTACCAAATGATAATATCTCAGTATCTAGATTGTTAGAACTGTTACTTTTCAGTAGTAGGAAATCACGTATTCTTTTCCCTCTTATTTTCTGCTAACTTTGTAGCTGAAAACAACAAATACTCACACGTCTCAGACACGCCCTCTCGGTGTAACTGTCGTTGAAGCAGAGGCACCGGTCAGAGGGGAGCGAGCAATATTCAGAACATTACAGCAAGATCCTGTGAGTATCGCACTTGGAATATGTTCAAATACAGAGAAAGAAGATCAACTGTAACCGATCATGCTCTTCCCAAATTCTTCTTCAGGCCAATCACTCGGAGCAGGACCTGGGTCAGTTTTATACCCTGCCTCCGGACCATATACGTTCCGTGTTCCCCCATGGCCTGCCCCGTCGTTTCCAGCTACAGGTAATCGGCATGCGCGTGCAGCAGCGTGTGTGCGTGCATGCGCATAGCTATGGAAATGATGGTGGGGTACAGACCATGATCCGTGCACCACCTTTTTAAATCCATTAGTGTGCTTTCTTGGATGCAGACAAAAACATTCAACGAGACCTGTATTATGGTGCGTGAACCAGCTCTGGAGCTCATCTCTCACCTGAAGAAAGCAGACTACAGCAAACCAGCGTTGCGCTACTTGCTCTGTATCCTCTTGTTCTGACAAATCGGTGTGGTCTCTCAGATGCGTCTTTCTCCTGACATCAATAGGCATCACTATCATAAGCGTATTGGTCGACGCAGAAGGCCCGAATCTGTTCCTTGCTCTTGGTAAACTGTGGCACGTGGTTACGTGCGCTGTTGTGGCAGTGACACTGTTAGGTGTTTTCACAGTATGGCCATATTGTGTACATGCAGTGACCTTGACTGGTTATGTAGATGGGGTCACCGGTAGTGGAAAAACCATGGCTCTGTGTCATGCGGTGCACTATTTATCTACACAAGACTGGCTGGTGGTCCACATACCAGATGGTGAGTGTTGCGTCGTGGCTTTTGCGTGTTTCGGTACGGTGCCTCTTAACTTTTTTTGAATTGTTGCTCATCCCCTGGACTGTATTGTCCTAACATGCTTCGCTGATGTCCAGAAGGAAGCGTTCCTATCTGAACAGTCCAAACTAAGAATGCAGAGGCTTTTTTTTTCAGATACATTCCATATCTTTCAGCTCACCTGTGGATTAAGAACTGCAAGGAACTTCTCCCGTCCACATATAATCCCTTGCGTCTTGACCAGCCAATATTGGCCTCTCAGTGGCTGAAGAATTTTGGAATAACGAACAAGCATTTCCTTTCCAAGGTAGGACAGTGCCGATGAACAAATGGCAAGACATTAGTAAATGAAGTAACGTATTGGTTATACTGATTGCTGATTTTAAAATTTATTTTCATATTTTCTAGATAAAGACAACAAAGACTTACATGTGGACGAAGCGGGAGAGTACAGAGGAGGGGCGGCCACTAGGAGAACTGCTGGAGAAGGTTAATTGTTCCTCATTTCTTTTTTCTAA
Source organism: Heterotis niloticus (assembly GCA_018136845.1). Taxonomy (NCBI): domain Eukaryota; kingdom Metazoa; phylum Chordata; class Actinopteri; order Osteoglossiformes; family Osteoglossidae; genus Heterotis; species Heterotis niloticus. The sequence continues at coordinate 1,159,523 of CM030896.1, forward strand.
CAACTTTCTCTCGGTCACACTTTCTTCTGTGACATTTCTTTTCTCACATTCTGTCTGTGTTTGACATTTTTCAGTCATTTCCACACTGGCAAAATACTGGTTGATTTCCAGTGTATTTTCACTGTGCCACTGAGCTGGCCAGTAAGTGGCTGTTCCTTTTCCCCATACAGGGGTTGACCCGGATAAAAAGCAGCAGCGATGTGATGGGTGCGGTCCTGCGAGAGCTACGTGTCCAGTGCACGGGGCCACATAGGGACGGACCGGAGGCTTTCAGACTGGCGGTGGCAGTGGACGGTGTGAACGCGCTCTGGGGAAGGACCACGCTCCGGAAGGAGAACAAGAGCAAAGTACCATACTCTTTGCTTTCTCTTACCCAGGCATTTGAATTGTTTACGTCCTCTGTCTGTTGACCTCAGACTCTTTTAATTCGTGCTGTCAGGTGGAAGCTGAAGAGCTGACCGTGATTCACAACCTGAGGAAAATGCTGAAAAATGACTGGGTAACGAGAAGAGTTTTTAAAATTGGGAATAAACAGATAAATGAATAGAACCAATAAATGGGCTGACAGAAATTACAAAGTGCAACATGAAAAAATCTGACATGTTTTTTTTTTTTAAAGAATTTAAAAAAGTTATCAATTTTTACAATAAGAAAATGTTTTAGTATGTTGCTGTGTGTATTTATTAATGTTTATTTATTTCTGTCTTATTAATTATGCAGTGAGAGCACAGTCTGTTTAACCCATATGCAGACATGATGAATAATAATGCATTTGCATCCTTTTCCCTTTGGCATCACAGTACGGGGGGGCCACCATCACCACTTTGTCACAGACAGGGTCTCTGTTCGCACCCCGTTTGGCCTACCTGCCCCACGAGCTTCTGGGAAAGGTGAGTAGAACTCTTGCATAAATGACCATTTTAGCCCTTTTACTTAGGTGGTTCACTTTGGTTTGAAGTATTTCTATCATTTGCGGTAGTAGCACCGAGCAGGGTACTTATCCTAAAATCGCTCCACTGAAAATCACCCAGCTCTGCAAATGGGCAAGTAGCTCAACTGTACATTGCTTTGGAGAAAGGGTGTCAGCTAAATGTAAATTTGAATGTGCAGTTTCTTTAAAAAATTAAGTTCCCTAAGCATCACTTACAAATTGAAGTGGATTAAAGAAACCCGTCCATCTGGGACGGAAATGTCCAGTTTCATCACCCCCCCCCCACCACCCCTTTGTTGTTGGACTTAGGAAGGCTTTGATAGCCTGGACCCCTTCGTTCCAATACCAGTGCCGGTGTACAATGAGAAGGAGTTTGAGAGCTGTTACCAGTATTATCTCGAGCGCAACTGGCTACAGCATCCACAGAGTAAGTGGACGATGGCGAGCGGTGCATCACTTTCCTCTGAATTTCACCGGGGCACCTTATGTTCACTGATAAATGTCACCTTCACAGGTCGCATTGAGGCGGGGAAGAAAGAACTCCTCTTTCTCAGCAGTCGGAACCCCGCCGTGTTTGAGAAACTGTGCGCCGCACTGTAAAGGGACGAATGTTCACGCCAGATATAACAAGCTGTATTATTTAATGCACGCCCACACATAACCTGTACCAGATTTAGGTGTCGCTCTGCTTCGGATGTTTCGTAATAAAATACTTTAAAAGGAATCAGTGTCTCTGACTCAAAATTTTGAAAGTAAAGGCATGTTCCTGCGTTTATGTGTAACGAGTCTCATGTAGTGTGTACTTGGCAGCACCTCGTTGTTTTGACTTCAAAATGAAAAAAGGGCGCTGATATGATTTGGGAAGTGAGTTCGGGAACGGCGTAGTAGTTCGAGTGAGACTCATTCAACTCGGTTTTGGCTTCCATCCTGGGGAGCAGGACAGCAGGCAAAGGTGAGCAATCTGTGTAGGAAATATCAGCGAACAGTTAGGTGGAAGTGACTTTTGTGTTCTGTTATGTGCTTTATCTACCAAATGCACGAAGGAAGTTCAACACCGTCATCCACAGCGCGTTTCAGTGTCCGAAACGTTCATTTTTATTTTACCCCGCACGCTCAATTCACTGCGAGTACTGATTTGAGGGCGCCCTGAAATAAAAATGTACCCGTCAGCGATCACCTCGACGTACCCTTATTATCTACAAACCGATGTCAACGAGTAGCAACGAGCGCCAGCACAGCGAACAGCAGCTCAATGGCGGCTTCTAGCGGACGCGTCGCACGGAGTGAGCGGCGACCGCAGTCACGTGCCGCCGCGCGGTTACGTCACGGCTGGCGTCACATGACTGCAGCGCGAACCCGGACGTCGCCGCGGGACGCGTCTCGTGCCCCGTCAAGTGCGGCTTTGCTGTCGAGATTGTGCGCAAGGTAAAGCAAAGTAAAGCAAGGTAAAAAGATGCGTACATTTGTGTGTCTGTGTGAGTGAGCCGACAGGGCCGTCTGGGCGGTTCTGCTTCATCCCCCGCAGCGGCGGTGATGCTCGCCTGTCCCGTTCACGCGTTTCACTGCCGCTCTCCCGTGCGCAGGTAGAATGAGGCGGACGGCTGTGCTCTGCTTGCTGCTCACCGCAGCCTCTGCTGGAGGTCGGTAAGCCGAACTGCACCGATTTCTGTGAAAACACACGAATAACTGGTTTAACGTAATAACGCAGTGCCGAATAAGTTGGTGCATGGCAGGGGCTTGTTGGCAAGTCGCCATATTTGCTTAATTTACAGCTTTTCACGGCATTTACCAATTCCACACCATCGCAGTAGTCTTACTTGCTTTTAGTGCAGCGTTGGACTTTGTTCGGCAAAAACCCTGCATTGAAAGCGGGTGCAGATGTTTTCATGTACGATGGCATTGACTTCCTTCTTCAGGCAGCAATGACTGTGTTCGTCGGGACTTTGGCCAGGGGAGCCCGGTGTGTGAGTGCAACTCCACATATTGTGACCTGCCGGGAGCTGTCGGTCTGCCCCCCGTTGGGCAGTTTCTCACCTTCCTCACCAGCCGGGCCGGCAAGAGGCTTGAGAAGGGCCAGGGCCAGGTACGGAACGCCAGCACGGGGGCAGGTGAGGAGCGTTGCGGCTTACAGGCCGGCCTTCTCGGCGCTTTTGCTTAAAATACGGTTCCGCTTCTTGTGCAGCCTCTGTATTTTCATTTTCACCGTCTTCGGTCTTCCCATTCCACACCCTCATCGTGCTCGTCTCCCCCGCTCAGCCCTCAGAATCACCCTGGAAAGCTTTCAGAAGTACCAGAAGATCCAAGGGTTCGGCGGGGCCATGACGGACGCGGCAGCCATGAACATCCTGTCGCTGTCCGCCGGAGCCCAGGACAAGTTACTGAGGCAGTACTTTTCACCAGAAGGTACCTGGACGTGGTGTGGTGGGATTCCACGGTCTACCTGAAATCTTCTTTGTCAGCTGCCACTCCCAATGGACGATGGTTTATCATCCATCTCCCCTCGTCGCTTAGGTGCAGAATACAACGTGGTCCGGGTTCCCATGGCCAGCTGTGACTTCTCCACCCGACTGTACACCTATGCTGACACGCCCGGAGACTTCCAGCTGCTCAACTTCACACTTGCTCCCGAAGACTTGCAGATGAAGGTGAGTGTTTCACCTTGGGGTTGTTCAGAGTTGAGTAAAGGTGGGTATTGTTTATTATTTTTAATAATATTTTTACAGTAAAACTACTCATCCAGGAGTTTACTTGATTGAAAATAAAGTAAATTTTTGGCCAAAAGTATGTGGAAACCTGAGCATCACCCCCGCATGTGCTTGCTGAACCTCCCATTCCAAACCCATGGGCATTTCTATAGAGTTGTTCCCCCCTTTGCTGCCATGGCACTCCCCACTCTTTTGGGAAGGCTTTGCACCAGATTTTGGAGTGCGGCTGTGGGAAATTTGTGCCCATTCACCCACAAGAGCATCAGTGAGGTTATGCACCGACATCGGATGAGAAGGCCCAGCTCGCGGCACAGTCATGCTGGGGCAGGAAAAAAAGTTTCCCCAAAGTGTGGCCACAAAGTCGAAAGCACCTAGTTGTCTGGAATGTGTTTGTGTGCTGTGTGGGTGCAGCTCAAACAGCTCAGCTCAGTCATTAGAAGTGTGGCGGGGGGGGGTCCATATACTTTTGGCCATACAGTACATTGGGTTAAAAAAAAAAAAGGTTACTGAAATGCTTAAAGTTTTAATTTATCAACAAATTCAGCATTTCTTTTCAATTAATTACATCTGTTATACCAATAAATTTAAGCGTTGGAGGTTGAACTAATCAAATAAAAGATCATAACCGACTCACTGTTGATCGGCTCTTGTCCAGTGGACGACTGGGGACTGTCTTAGAAGCATAGGATGCAAGCCAGGGTCCGGCAGTTCTTCACAAGGCGATCTCACATTCACACGCTACAGGCAATTCAGAGCGAACCGTTTACCTTGAACACAGATCTATGGACTAAAGGAGAAAACCAAAGCTGAGGGAAACCCATGAGAACACAATGAGAACATGGAAACTTCAGCCAAATGGATCCATGTTTAAAGGAGCATCCAAATGTACACCTCAATTGCTGTGAGACATCAGCACTACGTGGGAAAAGTGGTCAAAGAAAATGGCCGAAAACTTGTATTTTTACCAGCGTAGTCCAGGGTAGATGCATCGCTCAAGAGCCAAAACCACAGTGTGAGGTGTGGGATTTGAACCGGGGACCAAGTCATTATCTCTAACTGTTCCAGTACTGCCTATCCCATAATAAGGCATAAAATATCACTGTTCAAATATCCCATCAGTTCACATTCTCAAAATACCCATGAAGCTTACAAACCTTACAGTGTTTGTCATTTGTATAAACACAATATTTCACCAAGTTAGTATTGCTATATTGATCATTAACTAGATGGATTTAGTTAGTAGCAAGTGCTTCGGTACAAGTTGTATGGGGATTTACTGAATGTAGCTAGAAGTTTACTTACCAGTTTAAATGGAATTCCATTGGTAATGTTGACATTAACATTCTGGTGAGAAAGCACACAGAGCTGCTTGCTTAGTTTATGCATACAGGAAAACCGTGCCATAATATAACAAGGAGTCTGGTGTTATTGCAAGGCTAAAGAAAAATAATATCTGTCAGCTGGTGTTCCAGTTACTAATAAGAAAATAAGGAAGTTTTCATTTATTTGACGTGTACAAGACAATTTAAAAGACTGGACTGCGGGAACCTGAGCTGTATTTTTACGTGTCGAAACAGCGGCGCTCGTCCAGAGCAGCGTGGCCGACCCCAAGCTCCTGCACACATTAAACACCCACAGGGCCAACACTTCCTCTGTAACTCCTCACAGCGGCGAGGCACTACTGTTTACATATACACAGCAGCAATGCATTGTGGAAGAACCACAGCTGCCCCACCGCTGCTATAATAATAGAAATGTTTACTCAGTTATCACTTCATTTTCCAAAAACACGAAAAGCATGAAAGTAAAGATAGCGAAACCTGTACTGCACACACAACCGAGTGAGTCCCACGCGAGGAGCCACTTTACACCCCCGTGGGGGGACGGGAACCAATTGCATTATTTCCGAATTTGCTTTATCACAGCGTGCATTGTTGCGGGGTTTTACTTTATGTTGTTAAGAGTGATAGCTGAACTGTGAGCTGTGTTTTGAGCCGACATGGAGATAATGTTCATTCAGAATGATATCAGATAGCGATAACGTGTAAAGTGCGTCTTGCTCAGGGTAACTCAAGAGAAACTACACGTAACCACAGTGGTGATCCCAGCAGGAGGCTGTGCTGTAAGCCTTAACAGGACAAAAGGGGGGAATAAAAACTGGTCAGCTTTACTGTACAATTAGGAAAACAAACTATAAAAACTATTAAAGTTACATTCAACATTGTTGTAGTGAAGCGTGCGGAATTAGTACTCAGACATTAGTAGTCATAGGTGAAGATGTCACAACGCTGTCTGAGGTTCAGCATTTCAGACTGAAAATTCAGAAAGAGTTAAAAGTACAACGTGTGTGTGCTGTCATTACAGTGGCTTACGGCCTCTATGGGATGTGTGAAGATACCTTGATGAGTTAACGTTAAATATTTTACAACTTTTTGGAGCTTTTCACTAGCAGTTACAAGTAAAATACCTGAGACAAACACATTGTGCATTTAAAATGGATTACATATTTACAGATTTTCATATTCTTTTTATGCTTAATGTGTTAAGAGCGCACATGCAAAATGCTGTTTTGTAAAATAGCTGGAACACAAAAAAAGTTATAATAATAATAATAATAGTAAAAAAGACTTGTTTGACTCTTACATGTCAATTGTTATAATACAGAAACAGCTCATTCTTCATACATATTTACTACACACATTTTTCTGAGTTAATTCCCATTGACATGAATCCTTTGCAGCGGCAGATGACCGTCCAGATCTGAACAGAAAACAAAACTTGTATGTATGTTACCATTTACACATTATTTGGGTTATTTTTAGTAAGTGCAGACGGGTAAACTTTTGGCACTACTTACCATCTTCAAAGTGACCGTCGGGTGCGTGTTCTCATTGCGTTTTAACATCTGATCATAGAAGCTGCAACGCTCTGACTCTAAAGTGGTCTGGATTTCCAGATTTACACTTATTTCTGTGTGGGATAAACAGGTGCCGTATCTGATTGGCAGCAGCAGATTTGCTTTTTGAACAAAAGCAAAACCTCCCTTTTGTGGTGCTAAAGATGGGGGAATAAAATGACAAGACAAATTAAAAATTAAATAAATAAATTTTTTTTTTGAGTCTCTGCCTGGCAAAAACACTTTTTGTGCCAAATTTTAAAGTTGGTTACAGAAGGAAGGTGTCTCTTCTCCCTTTAACACTTACAATGCTTTTTATGTCTCCTTTTCTGGGATTTTTGAGACTTAGCTTTGCGCCTGCTTCTTTACAACTTCCGACTCGCTAAACATTTGCTAAGTGGGCTTTTTACATTTATATTTGAATGTGACTGAGCTACACTGTCAGCAAGACAGGAGGGAGCTCAACACTCATCGGCGTCAGTACTATGAAAATGACAGAAGTTGTCAGCTGACAGCAAGGGACATTTCTACTGGTTCACACAGCTGTCAGTTTCCGACAGCAGCCAGTGAACTCCCAGCGGATGTTACGGGTCAAAACAGCACCGATTCGATTAGTACTGTACTTACATTTATTCATTCAACTCACTTTTTTCCAGAGCAACTTACAGTGTTAAGCTCCTTACAATTATTTACTCATTTATACAGCTGGGTCATTTTTACTGGAGCAGTTTAGGGTAGCACAGAAGGAGGTGTTAACCAAACCTATGGTTTGAGTCCAGAGGCAGTGGCTGTAACCACTAAAAGATGCAAAAATAAATCGCGCCTATCAATGGCAAAAGGCACAGATTCACCAGAAATTTACTGCGTACGAGTACATTATGAGGAGTTAATGGAGCTCATCACTACCCGTGTCTGCTAGTTGCAGTATGAAAGCGGAAGGAAACTTGTCATTTCATCAGTGCTACCAGCACAGCCACATAGGCCTTGTCACAATTTGTGTCTCAATTTTGCAGCTCTGGATTAAAATGACACAATTTCTCAAAATTTCTCATCTCATTTGCTTTGTGGGACTTTATGTTCTGACGAGGGTACAGTTACTGGCATCCACTGCTCTGTCTCTGCTGGCTTCATCCTTCTTCTGCGCCCCCAGATCCCCCTGCTTCAGCGCGCGCAGGCCTTGTCCCCACGCCCCTTGTCTTTGCTGGGGAGTGCCTGGAGTGCCCCTGCATGGCTCAAGACCAACAGTGCTCTTATTGGAAAAGGAATGCTGAAGGGTGTGGCTGGAGGCCAGGAGCACAAGACCTGGGCAAATTACTATGTGAGGTAGGAGGTGCACAACCCCTACGATAAACACAAATACAACAGGGGTGCTGGATTTCATTCAACCTCATTCATTTCACTTTGTTCAAGTAATTATTTGGACAATGATAAATTTATTCTGCTTCCCCATGCCATTGTTAGATTCCTGGAGGAGTACAGCAAGCACAACTTGACATTTTGGGCTGTGACCACTGGGAATGAACCCATAGCTGGGATGATGACCAACTACAAATTCCAGGCCCTGGGCTTCACTCCAGAGACACAGCGAGATTGGGTGTCGCTGGACTTAGGTCCTGCCATTGCCCGTTCCAAGCATCCAAAAACTCAGCTCCTCCTCCTCGATGACCAGAGGCTTCTGCTGCCGCACTGGGCCAAAGTGGTGAGGACCCAGAACTGGGCCTAGGGGACTTTGTTTAAAAAAAATAATATATATATATATATATATATATATAATTTTTTTTTTTTTGTGGATCAATTCAAAGCAGATGTTTGCAACACTCATACATAAGTTGTTCCTGTTTTATTAAAAATAAAATGTTACTGGTGTATCAGCAAAACTAGAAACTGATATTACTAGTAGATAAACATAAGGATAAAAAGCAGCCCAAACACAAACGTTTCACTATCAGCATAGAGCAAACACGCTGGTCCAAGGTCTCGCTGGTATTGCTAACCATCAGTAACTGTAAGTCTTCATCTTCGGGACTGCGGTTGAACAGTTTGGCCGTTTCGATTTCTGGACTGAGGTGCACCATTGCCCCCTATACGTTAGTGTCACTCTCCATATTGTTGGATGTTTCTGTTACTCTTTTGCAGTCAACTAACAAAACTAATGATAGAGGCAACATGTTATATATGCTGTTTTTTTTTTTTTAAAATGTATTTATTTTGTATGTTGCACTGCAGGGTAAGTCACACCAGCCCACAAGGTGAGGGAAAAAACATCATTTTGTGTGGAAAATAAAGTAAATTTAATGGCAAGAAGGGAGGCCTCAACTACTGGTACAGACTGACTGGACAAGGCTCTTCCGCAGGTGCTCAGTGACATCCATGCTGCCCGCTACATCCATGGCATCGGGGTTCACTGGTACTACGACAAGATTGCTCCGGCAGAGTTCACCCTGTCCACCACACATCACCTCTTTCCCGAATATTACCTCTTCGGGACGGAGGCCTGCAGCGGCTGGACCCCTCTAGATCAAGGAGTAAGGCTGGGTAGCTGGGACAGGGCTGAGGACTATGCCCATGACATAATGGAGGTAAGAACTGCGGACCAGAAACAAACCCTTGTGTCTCCTTCGCGCAAATCAGATACCTTGTGCTCCTCAGGTGCATTAAGCACTGTTACCGACTGGTGGGGGGCTGCCCCACAGCATGGTGGTCCACATCTATTACACATCATCTATGGGTAAACATGTAGCTCTGCTTATTTTTTCTCTTCAGGACTTGAACCACTATGTGACGGGCTGGACAGACTGGAACCTGGCTCTGGACCTGAGTGGGGGTCCCAACTGGGTCAAGAACTTTGTGGACAGCACGATAATCGTGGACAAAACCCGTGACGTCTTCTACAAGCAGCCCACTTTCTATGTTATGAGCCACTTCAGGTCTAATTTCAACCCTAAAGCGTTACACTTTGCAGCATTTAACAGTATTGTGTAACTTTCCTAAGTCTGTTTTTCTACTTCGTTTTCTTCCCAAAAAAAAAAAAAAAAAAACTTGCAAAAGACTCTGCAAAAGACTCTGGTTTCTGGTTTTGTAACAGAAGAGCTTTTTCTACGCGAGAGTTACCTTCATGGATTTTTTTTTTTTGTGTTCTAGTAAATTCGTGCCCGTGGGCTCTCAGCGAATAGGCGCGTCATTCAACACACGCTCCGACTTGGAGGTCACCGCCTTCCTCAGGCCAGACGAGTCCACTGTGCTCACCATTTTGAACAGGTATGATTGGGCTTGAGCTGAGTTAGTCCTGGATCTTTAATACACAAAATGTTATTTTTAGCACCTAAAGGAAAAAAAAAAGTTGAAAAGCAAGCGTGACTGTGTTCTAGGTCCGATAAGGAGGTGCAGTTTGAGGTTTGGGACCCGGTCCTCGGCTTTATCCTATCCAAGTCCCCTGCACATTCCATCCTCACCATCTTGTGGGCAACGGCCTAACGGACCCCCGAACGCACGGCCTGCGGTTCCCCAACCCAACGAAGCTCGCATTTCAGAATCCCTGCAGATTCTCCACAAACTAAACGGACTGACTGATCACCCACCATTAATATTTACATTGCAAGTTTCCCCTCCCTCTAAGAATTGTACATAATTTATCGCCTTTTGTAAATGTTTGCTGCCTAATTAAGATTTCAATAAATAATTTGCAAACATTTATCATTTTGGGGGAGGTTATTGTTTTAGCCACCACATGTTGCCATTGAAACTGAGATCTGACATCTTAATCCGCTGCGATATTCACGTTTAGTAAAAACCCGGCGTTATTGTGCAAGTTGAATATGCAGCACAGTTGCAAAAAGGCCCCGTGGGGCTAAACAGTAGTGCCCGCTTGATGTAGCGACGACAGAGAAACGGGACAATTCCAAACAGTCAGATTAATATTTCTTGTCTCCAACAAGGATTCTTACAACGGACGTGGGAGAAACGGCCAAAACTCTGCTTATTAAAGAGGTCAAAAAAAAAAAAAAAAAAAAAAAAAAAGACACTATTTCCTCTCAATGCAATTCACCAGGCACAGTCACACAGGAAACGGGTACAGTCTCTGTAAAGAATGGTTGCCATGGGATGTTAATGCCTTTTTTTGTACTTTTTTTTATTATTAATACATCGCCATACACATTTTGTCATATATTCACACATCTTGCACTGTGTGAGTATGTATATATTCACACATTTGCAATATTTCGAGATCCACCATTTCTTATAATCAATATGCTTTTAGATTTTTTCTTTTTTCTTTTTTTTAACCAGAAGTTGTCGGACTAAAATTATTTACATTAAAAAAATAGAGTGATAGAAATGAGAACAAAAGACAACTTGTCAACTGAGGGAATAAATGGCTGAAGATCTGTTGTAATATATACACACGAGTGTGAAACGGACAGAGGGAGACACGGACCAACATAAATAATGGCAGGGGGTTGTGGTGCACGCGTGCACGGAGACCGCGGGGGGTGCGACTGCCGGACATGCAGTTTGCAGAGGGGGAGAAAGCAATGGGCAAAGTGAGCGGAGAAGCAGGTTAACAGGCAGGTGAGACGGGAGGTACAGCGAACGAGTGACACCGTACACGTAAACCAGGACAACGGGCCATGTGTCTGACGGCTCGATGACGGCGGTGGGGGTGGTGGAACTAGCGTTGGCCGGCAGGGGCTGGAATTTTATTGCTTCTGGTGATCTCGTTGGCTGTTACAACAACTTCCTATGGGAGCGGGTGCACTTTATCGGACAGTGAATGCTAGGCTGGAAGAGGACAATCACTTTTGTCAGTGGGCTAAAGGGGTGGCGGGGATACATTCAGAGGTGACAGGAGGAACAGAACAAGAGTGGAGACAGCAGGAAAGGGGGAAAGAGTGAGAAAAGCAAAGGCAACCGGGGGCACGGCCATGAATTCCTCTCGGTGTATAAGCGGTCCGGGGAGGGGCGCAGGCAGAAAAGAAAGGGCGGAGTAAATCTCTAAGACGTTGCAGATTGAGACACGCTGAAGAAGTGAGAGCCAGGAAGACGGGGGCTGCGTCTCAGAAAGACCATCTCTCCTGTGTGCGGGGGTCAGTGTTAAGGGAAGGGGGCTCCGAGGGGGGCTGGGTGCTGTTGTCTTCCCCGTTCAGACTCTTCCTGCACACGGGACACGTGTCGTGCTACAGCGGTAGGGAGGAAGCCGCGTTAGCCACCGTCGTAACCTTTCGCATCCCTTTGCCCTCGCTGCCAAATCATCAGTTCATCTCGCATACACCTGTACAACAAGCCCCTCCCTGCACCTCCTCCCATCCATACCACACGTCAGCCACTCTGCCCCCATGCTCACCAGCTCCAGCCAGGGCACTATGCAGTCGCTGTGAAAGAAATGCTTGCAGGGAAGCTGCCTGACGGGTTCTCCCACAGAGTAGTCCTCCTTACAGACGGGGCATTCCATGTTGGCGTCTGAGGGCAGAAGAGAAGCAGACAGTGGGGAAGATCTTCAATATCGAGGTTTCGATAACGTTAAGAAAAACACAGCATGAGACGAGTAAAATTAAAGTTGCGTGAAGGCGAAATGCTACATATTTAGCAGCATATGACCAGTAAGTACCATATCGAGTGGTCTGTTTTTCTGGGAATTACAGCTAAAAAACATGAGGTCGTCTTATATTCAGCTAAACCCGTAAAGGTCACGCACTTTATAACGCCAGCAGGTGGCGTCGATTATCTACAGAAATGATCAAGTGGAGCGAGCGAGTGTGAAAGATGGCAAAATCTCGAGACGGTCTGGAAAAAAAAGGAACTCAAAAGTTTGGCCCAATTGACCAAGGACTGAGCAGTTACAGTGCCAATTTTGAGATAACGGTGATGAATGAGGTCGAGGTGTCAAACAACTCTAAAGCCACCAAGAAATATAAAGTTACAAAATGTCGTGTTCGGAGGTGGAGAGGCCAAAAAGACTGTCTTAAACATGCAAATGCAAAAAAAGATTAATTTTCTTTCTAAAGATAAGATACGATGTTCCAAAATCCTTCTTCCAAAAATGAGTGTTGGAAAAGGGGGGGTAGTTTTACAATCGGGACTGCCTTATATTCGGGCCAGTGCCATAAATGTTATTTATTTAAATGTTTCCAATTCATCTTCACACTAAATCTCTTGCTTAACATTCAGTATCAGGACAGGATAGGACAGGGCAGACCAACACTTCAATGATTCCCACAGGAAAGTGAAGCAGATGGACACACAAGACACGTGTGAGACACATAAGGTAAAATAAAAAAGAAACAATAAACAGCAGTATATAGCATAGTTGTTGATGGGATCTTGCGTGGCATTATGAAGGAGGGTGGCTTTTGCTAAGAAGGACCCCCAGAAGCACTTTTTAGCACTCCAAAGTTAAATCACCTAGTGACTAAGAGAGCTCATGGCAAATACTTCATTTGGGGGGGCATGAGCCAATGTGTCCATGACAACACGACAGACTGTAGATTCTTTCCCAACCTGGCCTCTGCCACGGCCTCCACTGAGCTAAAACCCTAAAAAAAAAAAAAGCAGCTATATTTCACAGTAAACTCTGTGTGCGTGTCTGTATGTGTACACCCACCATATTCGCCGAATGGCACTTTATCGGTTACTATGAAGATTGACACGCATGTGGATAGAAGTGTCACTACATGCTAGTTGGAGGAAAACAAACATCTTAAATGTTTAATAAAATACATGCTACTGCAGAGATTAACAACAGAAACTGAATGTAAGAATACGACATGAACAGAAGTGCTGTGGCACAAGGGTAGACGCAACGCACACCTGCGGGCTCCATCACAGACACAGTCACAGAACAAACACGTCCACGGGCCTTTTCGTTGCGTCACACAGGACCCAGTGGGTCATCGTATCGCCCGCTTGGGACACCATGCCAACCCAAACGCTGAAGCCTACTTATAAATAACAAACCCCTCGAGGACACTGCTACTGAAGGAGGAGGACATCCCCTGGAGTGAGAAACGGAGAAGCAGAGATCTGTCCTGATCCACTTTTTCACCAACCAAAGTTGTGGAATAAAGCGACACTAAACCCAAATTCCCAGGTCCTCTTGTCCCCCGAATGTGCCCGCTACAATGTAAACGATCGCTAGCATTTACCAACACTGATACCTGCGGAATAACTGGTTCCGCAACACGTGAACGCCACGGAGAGGAAGAAAAACACAGGCTATTTTGATATTAAACAGCGGGCGGTCCGGCTACAAACGGAAACATTGGTGAAGGTGAATAAGGATATTGCCGTAAGTACACAGGTGTGCGACGCTACTGACCAGCTTGTTCCTGAGAGATGATGACTGTGGGCAGGGAGGATATCTTCTCCTTCTCTGCAGGCGGAGGGCCTGTGTTCTCAAACTGACCCAACAGCTGAGGAGGAAGGACACAGGCAGAGAGAAAGCGGTAGGTAAGAGGGACAGGGCAGGAGGAGGATGAAGCAACGCAAACATCAACAGGACTGCGAGGCCTCCGGTTGCATCCCGAACGAAGGTGTGCGTGCATGCGTGCGTGCGTGCGCGCCGCCAGTGACCTGTGTTATGACGGCGTCCAATCCACCTTGTCCCCAGGCGTAATCCCCCGGGTTCGAGTGCAGCATGCCTGTCCTGTGGAAAAGAGTCCGGCACGAAGAGCAGTAGCGGTCAGGGGCAGCAGAAACAAGTTACTTGACAATTATGGGAAACAGAGAATTTACCACGAGAGGGGAGTGCTGCCGGGAACCCCAGAATTGGCAAAGAGTCCTGCCAAAAACTGCTGCACTATCCTAGAGACAAAGAAAGCGGGGCAGAGAGAAAAGAGGACGTTTTTGTATGCAACATGCACTTTACACACACACACACACACACACACACACACACACACACACACACACACACACCATTAATAAACAATAATAACCAACATGGCCATTTGCATGTTCCCGACAGCCTGAGTCAGCTGGGATTTTATGGGACTTGAATGGATGAGTTGCCATTTCACCTCGAGTCAAATCACCTCACCTGTTATTCTGGAAGAGGAATGCAGTCCTGCTGCTGTGTTTAGCACAGCCTGGTTCAGAAGGTGCCTCTTCACACCATTACTTTTACTTTCATACTGATACTCCAGGCAGAAGTTTCCATTTGATTCAGGGTGAAATTACTGATTTGACTGAATATGAGATGGAATTTTTTCTGGAAATTATATTTAAAAATATGGTGTCGCCTTTTGAAGACTGACCTATAAAGATCATATACCGTATAACACCAGTGGGTGGCATCACTTATCCACAGAAATGATCAAGTGGAGCAAGAGGTGTAAAGATGGTGAAACCTTGAGACAGTCTGGGGAAAAAAAGAGCTCAAAGTCTGGACGAATTAACCAGGAGTTTTGAAGCCAATTTTAAGACAATTGTGATCAACGAGGCAGAGGTGCCAAACAACTTTCAAGCAGCCGAGAAATATAGTTACAGAATGTTGTATTTGAAGATTGTGGATCCAAAAAGACGGTATATGAATAAACTTGGTTTTTCTTTGTAAAGATAAAATGTTCCAAAAACCTTTCTCCAAAAATGAGTTTTGAGTCATCTAATAATCCGATGATAGACAAAAATGACACAGCTGAAGCAGACGCAGGCTGTAAACTGGACGCAAACGTGCTGCTGCTGCTGAGGGAAAATACGGCAGTTGGTAGGACTCACCCTTCGACCGCAGGCGAACGGTCAGGCCGGCTGCTCGCCCGGGACCGGTACCTCCTCTGGCTGTGAAGGCGAGGGGGGCGTCCGGGTCCCCAGTGCTCGCCCCCTCCCAGCGCCGTTCCCAGAGGCCCCCCCAGTGCTGACCCGACCGAACCGCCGAGGGCACCTCCCACCATACTAGGGGGGCGGGGCTCCGATTCCAAGCTGTCGGAGTCCACCGTGAACGGCCGCTCCACAAACAACAGGTGCCATAACTGTGACGGAGAGAGGAGCGTCCGCTCAATGCCAAACCGAAGCCGCTCCAAATTTAATCATATTAAAATAGATAATATTTATTAAGAAGAAGTGCGGTATGATGCAAGTAAGCATTAACAGTGTGTGTGGGGGTGTTGCACCTCACCTCTGCAAACTGTGTTGCCGTGTCATCCGTGATGCCGTTTGCACCGCCCTCCAGAAGGCTGCGGGAAATACAACACAAGTGAGAAAAGCATCCCAGTTGCACGCGTCATCTGAATAGACAAACAAGACAAACATCAGTGAGTAAAAAAATGAGCACAGCGAAAAGTTCTCACCTGGAGTCTTCTGTCACTTCCTCTATGAAGCCTGACTCACATCTGGGACAAATGTACTCCTGAAAACACACAACAGCGTTCATTTACCTTCACACGCACCACCGCAGTTGGGCAGCTGGTTACTGCGAGCGAGAACTGTGCAACTCCAAAGCAGCAGCGCAGCCGTAATGTCGGCGCTGCATGTAAAGCAGCAGAAAGTCAACGTGTTACGGTGCGTGTGTCCGTATGCGTGCATGTAAGATCGTGACCGCTGCAGGCTCTCAGTGTGGGAAACATATCAAATGAATGAAACTTTTGTTAGTTGCAGACGGAATTACTGCAATTGTTAATGCCAGAGGGGACACCGTATTTCACCGGCGAGAGAATGGGGCTTGAATGTTATTGCTCCATTACAAAAAGCCAGAACCTCCGCTAGCAGGATGGTGGTCCACTGCTGACCAAAAACCAAGCAGCGTCCATAACCGTCCTCTACAGTCCTCCACAGCCCACTGCCAGCTGGCAAACAGGGCAGGAAAGAAAAACAAACCCAAAGTACTGAGCCGTAGCACAGCTCAAGCACAGTTAAACTGTTTCACATGACACACCTTTTGCAGGTAATGAAAAATTTACACCGTACTGCTAGTTCACTGTCCGTTACTGCCTCGAAGGCCTACATAAATACTATATTCTTACTGTTAAGGACGATTTTAAGATCCTGACTCACACACTGGTCTGTAAATGACAATGGAGAAAGGAAACCGAAAAAGAAGGAGAGGTTTCCTTAATCGCTCCTAAAATGAGGGCAAAATACCTGGGAAGGCTGGTAATGTCTGGCAAGGTAAGCACAAGGCGAAAGCGGCAAAAGGACCAAAAGTTCTGTGAGCACAGACAGTACTGAACATCGCTGGTTAAACCCGAGAGGCAGAGCCACAAATTTCCATTATAAGCGAACGGTCGCATTCATTCGTGTAGCTGCCAGTCACTCGAGGGTGGGATTTGAACCTACAACCCCCGAAAGCAGCGGCTCCAAGCACTGCGAAACCTGCTGACCCGAGCAAAATGAAACCAAAAACCCTTTCTGCATAAATACGTGAAACATGAAATAAGGTGCAGTCTGACTTGCACTTTGTTCCGCTGTGCAACCCAGCGGTCTTATTATTATTGCTAATATTAATAATTCATTTATCTAACACTTCATGCTGAAGTTAACGTTAGATAAGCAGTGACAGCGAAGCTGACCCACGAACACAGAAGGGTCTTCTTACCGTGTCAATGCAGGGTAAGTACCATGCTCTGTGGTATTACAGCAGCGGGGGGATTTGAACCCAGAACCTTCCGGATTACCAGAGCAGAATACCAACTGCTGCCACAAGCACGAGGGCAATGCTGGCAGATCGATATCTCTCTCTCACACACACACACACACACACACACACACACCGTAGTCAGGGTGAGCTTTTGTCAGATGGACGAAGGTTCGGAGCCCCGCTTTCACACCGTAGCAAAGTCTCCGAAAAGGAGGAGCGAAAAGCCGAGGAAACGCAGAGAGGCAAGAGGGGTGCGCGGCCAGGAAAGCCTCCCGCGGCCACCCTTTCAACCACTCGTGTGAGACACGGACGAAGTCCGCAAAACGTAAGCAGAAACGACACCAAAATAAAGGACGGGGCGCTGCTGCTCACGCCGGAGGCCTGCGAGCGAGTGGCCGAGCTCAACCACGGCACCCGGTTCGAGGAGCTCCGTCCGCCGGCAGGCGCCAGGGCAGCGGCAGCGGGGAGCGCGGGGCACCGCCGCCCGAGGCAGCATACTGACCGGCAGCTTGGGGTTCACTTCGCCTTTACAGCAGTGGCAGAAGAAGCGATGCTGTGGAACCGACGCAGCCTCCGCCATCTTCCGCGCACTGGCACAAACACTGACGTCGGTCCTCCGGCTGTGGAAAGGAGGCGGTCCGCCGTGAGCCCTGCATGCAGCGCGGCGACGGCTATGCGGAGGCCCGCGTCGCCCGGAACGCGCACGAGCGCTGCGGGGCGGAAGCAGCGCCGTCCGAGTCTGCGCAGTGCAGTTTCCGCGCTGCGGGGCGGAAGTGGCCCTCCGAGCGGCGGACGGACGGACACGTGCTTTCTCAGCGTGCGGTGTCGCTCGCGCCAGCGGCGGCACGAAAGGGTTCGTATTGTTGTCGTGAAAACGCGCGTACGCACGAGTGACTCGTAGCTGCGGAAGCGGCGAATCGTATCGTTTACGCAAAGATCGCGGTCCGTTTTTACTGCTTCACTGAATCCACCGTTGGTCGTGTCACCTGGTCGGTCGAGGCTGCTGACGTGTTTGCGTCATTTCGTCGCTCCGTTCCAAGCAGGTGGCTTTCGAATGGGGACGAGGTAAGCGGGAACACTGGAGGGTGACGTTTAGGCAGGAGAGCGGGGCGGCTGTGCGTGTGTGTGCGCGCTGCACGCTGACATGGGACTGTGCGGTGAATTCCCTCAGATGACGGCGCAGGAGGTTCGCCTTTGTGGGCTGCTGCTTCAGGAACACTACGGGGAGGTGGTGGAGAAGGTGGGAACGCACCTGCTGAAGAACAGAGCCCTGACCCTGCGCGCTATTGCTCATGAGACCGACACTCCGCTCGACCTGGTACTGCCGCCGGCAAGAACCGCACAAGAGAATGTCACCTGCTTTCCTGTACATACGTGCACACCCAGCTTCATGCACCCCATCATCATAGCAACGACGGCAGAAGCCACATCGCTGTAGTCTTTGGGGTTTTTCAGACGATTTTTCCATCTCCTCAGGTGAAGAAATCGCTGTGTGTGCTGGTGCAACATGGACTGTGCGCGTTCCTTGCCGGGCGGAGGGGAGTGGAGTACCACGTGAGCCGTGAACGGATTCTCCGCGTTCTGCGCTTTCCGCGCTACATTTACACGGCCAAGACCCTGTACGGGGATGCGGGCGAGCTCATCGTGGAGGAGGTGCTGCAGCGGGGTCACATGAACATGAGCCACGCGGTCAAGACGGTGGCCGACAGGCTCACCCAAAATATGGAGGGTGAGGGGGTGATGCATGCAGAAAAACTGATGGTGGGCCTCAGCTGTGGATTAGTAGTATGGATTCAGGCTGGTTGAGAAAGGCAACTTCTCAGTTTTTCTGGTGTCTTCTCTTCTGTAGAGGGGAGCAGTATGGACTACAGCGAGGTGGTCTCCGCCTTCTCCCGACTGGTGGAAACTCATTTTCTTCAGCGGTGCCCCTCTGTCATCGAGTCCTCATCCACCACTTTGTCGACCACGACTGGGGACGCACCCTCAGTTCCGGCTGTCGTTCCAACCCTTTCGGAAAATCACCCCGACCGATACAAACTGCCCCAGATCAGCCTCAAAGGTGTATTTTGCTACACGTTTCATTACCCGTCTGCCGTGTGAACATTTTTTATTAATCTCTTACCGGGCATATAAAATGCATGTCGATTGCCTAACGGCACCGATCGTGGTGAATTGTGGTAAGGTGGGTTTGTTGTCGTACACTGTATGGCCAAAAGTATGTCGACACCTGAGCATCACCCCAGCGTGCGCTTGTTGAACATCCCATTCCAACCCCGTGGGCATTAATATGGATATGGAGTTGTTCCCCTCTTTGCTGTCATAACACCCCCTTCCCCCCACCCGTTCTGAGAAGGCTTTCCACCAGATTTTGGAGCGCTGCTATGGGAATTTGTGCCCGTTCGGCCGTAAGAGCATCGGTGAGGTCAGGCACCAATGTTGGACAAGAAGACCTGGCTCACAGTTGGCGTTCCAATTCATCCCAAAGGCATTTGGTGGGGTTGAGGCCAGGGTTCTGTGTAGCCACCGAAGTTTTTCCGTATCGCCCTGGGCAAACCGTGTGTTTATGGAGCTCGCGTTCTGCGACACAGTCATGCTGGGGCAGGAAAGGAGCTTCCCCAAGCTGCGGCCACAAAGCTGGAAGCACTCAATTGTCTAGAATGTGTTTGTATGCTTTATGGGTTCAGCTGAAACAACTGAACTCAGTCACTAGAAGAGAGGGAGGGGGTCCATATTTTTGGCCATATAATACATCTTGTTTTGTTTTTCTTCCACTGAACCCTAACTATGCTGCGTGCTTTGAGTCCAGGTCGGGGCAAACGGCGACTCTCCAGTGAGGAAATTGAAGGGGATCAGAGGGCAGCAAAAAGAGCCAAGCTGGACAAAGACCACACAGAGGTAACTAGTAGTGGCTACATACCGACGTACAGGTGGTGGGTGACTTAAGGCATGCAAATTGTGACAACCCAGCCTTATGACTTGTATTTTTTTTTTAGATGTTTCCTCGTAACGTCCAACAGTGACCGTTCCATTTGACCACAGTGCGCGCCATATTTGTTACTGACCCAGTCGAGGTTTAGGGTGCCTGTCAACAATTATTATTATTCTACAAGGGGATTTTGAAAAATAAAGGTAATTCTTGCTTGGCGAAAGCAACAGCAACTAAAGGAGTAAAACCGGCTGAGACAGGATTCTGGCAGGTTTGAGCCCGCGTTGTGTAGGGCTCTGTTCCCAGCCTGTCTGAAGCAGTGACCGTGTGAACATGGGTGCTCCGATTTTCGATTGCAACATCCAAACAAACATTCATGGAGTGAAAACATCCTTCTTCTCTGGCACAAGAGAAGTTCAAAAGTGTTCCTTCAAAGCCTCGCTAGCCTTCTTCTGGAATATGAAGAGGTTTGTTTCAAAGTGTTATGTAGAATACAGTCAAGCCATAAACAGCACCATTCACAACAGGAGGACAGCTGTGAAATACCGTTCTCATGCATGTGACAGTGCACGTCTCCATACAGTGGCCCCAGTCTTAAGTCTCAAGTTTGCCTTACGGTCCTGACCTCACGTTTCTTGTCTTCGGTTTCCTTAAAGTGGCGTTACTGCGTCGCTACTTGGAAGTGATGAAGTGATTAAAGAAAGGGTGCATACATGGATTTGGGAACAACCTAACCCCTTTTCTTATGGAATCCGGAAGCTTATGGTCTGCTGCAAAGCGTGTGGAATTGGAGGTAGAACATGTTGAATAATAATAGCTTATGTGCATTCTGGGGGATGTGGTGCTGCAGCGGGGTAAGCTGGTGCCTCACAGCTCCTGGGCTGCTTGCCTGATGTAGGGTTTGCGTCTAGCTCAGGGATGTGTGTGGCGTTTGCACGTTCCCCTCCGTGTTTGCACCCTTCTAAGGAAAAAATATGCCGGAATAAAGCTGTGGCAAACCACTTCCATTCCTCCATGCCTCGAAAACCACACCAGTGGTCACCTAGGAGTCAGACATGACTCAATGTCACTTTCCATCCAGTGTACATTCCACTTGTTGGAGAGTAAATTGAAATTGCCTTTACGTCCGTAATTCCCTTTGTATGCTGCTATTTAAACATTTGTATTCCCGTACAACTTCTTCCCTTAGTTTAGCATTCAGTGATTCCAGGATAGACTCCAGACTATCACAGCCCTGACAAGGACAAGCGGTTAACACATTGCAGTCAGCTAGTGACTAAACAGTGCAGGCTATTATTTTTGACTCCTGATGATCGATCGCAACATTTGGTCTCAAGTTGGAGTTTGTGTGCCTTGCGGCGACTTTTTTTATTTGATAAAAAGCTGCTTTACTTTACTTTTACTATAAAACTTTTAATTTGTCATTCCTTTCAGCTTACTTTTTATCTACAGCGGCTAGCAAGCAAAAAGATCGTGCTCTGGTAGCCGAAAAGAAAAAAAAGATTTCGAAAGAGTACTGATTCTTATTCTACTATATTAGTATTGTTGTAAGATGAAAAATGTGTGAAATTATTGTAAAAATATAACAGAGTGGTATCATTTATGATTCATATAATATAGTATAAGGAGACTTAAAACGTACAAAGAAGTTGACTTATAAGATGGGTCACGAAGGTCCTCGGAACGGAACCCCGTTGTAAGTTGAGGACCACCTGTACCGAGGAGTGTTTTGCTTACTGAAACATTAACACAAATCTCTTACTTTTCAATGGTTTCCTTCCTGCTCAGTCCTCAGGCGATGAGGGGATCTACTGGCAGGTCAACTTTGATCGGTTCCACCAGCACTTTCGAGACCAGGCGATCGTCAGTGCAGTCGCCAGCAAAATGGACCAGGTCAGCCAGAACATACATCAGTTTACTGTGGATGAACTCCGTTGTTCGTCCCTTTGCTGAACAGTCGGATCTGTGTGCCCACAGACCAGCAGTGAGATTGTGAGGACCATGCTGAGGATGAGTGAGGTGACCACTACTGCCAGCGCTGGATACACGCAGCCTCTTTCCGCCAATGAGGTCGGTCTCAAGTATGCTATCTGCCCCCTCCATCCAGTCTGTCACTCTCTTTCTTTGGCCCTGTCCCTGCTGACCAGTCCTGTTGATGGCCAATTGCCATGTTGATGTCACCTGCACTGAAGAGAGTTTGTGTCGAGTCTCTGCATCATGTGCTTTCAGATCTTCCGCGCCCTTCCTCCCAGTTACAGCATCAGCAGGCCAGTTCTGGAGCAGTACCTCTCCCTTCTTGTGGATGACCCGGTAAGACTGTGGTTCTGAATGGATCCCAGTGCTCGACCAGAACTTGTCAGAACCGGTCACTTCTGCAGTGTTTGACCTCGGTGTTTCTCTCCATCTCTCTCCCTTCTCCTTCTGGCTCACTCAGATGGAGTTTGTAGGGAAAACAGGTGACAGTGGAGGAGGGATGTACGTTGTCAGTATCCTTTGTCTGCGGCACTCTGTGGTTCTCCGCTCCACACTGATGAACACGACCACCATTTCCATAAATGCACGCTACACACGGTTATTTCCAAAGAACTGAAAACTTTCATTAATGTATTTCTCAGTAAATAAGTGCTTGCTTACTTAGTGTTCAGTTCTTTTTGAATAACCCTGTATTGCTGAAACAAGGCATTACTTCCCGGGATCTTCAGCTTCTGCAGTGTTGAATGCACAAGTCTGCTGCTCCTTGACAACGAGCCAGATTTGCACAAAGCTCTCACCAACCTGGCAAGGGCCACACTGGAGTCTGTGGTACAGGAGAGGTAGGAGAGCCTGGATTCAAACTATGTTTGTGTCTGTGGTGGAACTTTATGTCTGTCCCTGTATCATCTTTATATTTTACTTTAATTTCTGTGATGGTGTCAAAGACTTGTACTGCACTTTATGGCAGTCCCAGAATTTGTAGTATATTCCTTCTCTCCATCACAACTGGAATGTTTATTTTATGGTCACTATTAGAAGATTGTTTCTTTTCAGTGGTGACATTGGCTCAGAAGGGTCCAACTTTCCCTGGTTGATGTTACTTCCCAACTTCCACATCTTTGCTCTTTTCAGGTTTGGTTCTCGGTCAGCACGGATCTTCCGGCTCTTGTTACGGAAACGGCATCTGGAACAGAAGCAGGTGGAGGACTTCGCTATGATCCCAGCAAAGGAAGCCAAAGAAATGCTCTACACGCTGCTGTCGGCAAACCTGGTCCAGCTGCAGGTGGTGACCTCACACAGTTTCAGCTAAACCAAGCAGAACACACGCACTACAGTTGTTTTCACCCAGCAGTTCCGACCCATTTCAACCAACCATTTTCACGGTGGCATTTTTAGCCTGGGGCAGCATTTTCATTCCCCTTGATGAGTCAACCTTGCTTTTAATCTTTAACTGTTGGTTAGGATTGTCCAAGTCTGAAGTGAAGCGGCTTGGATTCAGTTCCCAGGTTTGTCACGCACAATACCTTCAAAGTTGATATTGTGGCCAAAGTCAGTTTTATTTAAGAGTACCTGCATCGACTTTGGGCAAAACCTGTGGATTTTTGTTCAGTGAACACACTCTTAAGAAAAAAGTTACATGCACATTTTCAAAGGATTGGAAACCATGAATACTTAACATTTTTTAAGAATTTGGACTCACGCAGATCATATAGGGTAATTTACTGTAGAGGTAAAGAGCTGATTTTTGCCCTACGTCAGGCAGATGCTGGTGAATGAGACAAAACAAACCACCACAGTGCAGTGTGTAAACCCTGCAGAAGTTTTTCTTCTTCTAGATGGTACAAAATTCGTGTATAACAAGTGAAATTGAATGATTTTCAATTTCTATCACCAAGTCAAGTTCTGAAGACAGCCCGTTATTATTTTTATGGATATTTCACATCATAATGGTGTCTATGGTGAAACTTGGCAGCACTATAACGCATTATTGACTCAACCCTGGTGGAAATACTTCCCAGAATCAGGTTTACTGACCAAGTATGCTCATACGTACAGGGAATTTGGCTTCGGTTTCCAGTGGTGCTCAGTGTACATAAGAACACAACATACATATAACATGTGCAAAAGATGCACGAGAGTGCAGGAGAATAAAAATAAGAATGAATGTTATTAATAAATATTAGGAAGAATAAATAGGAACAGTGCATCATATATGTTAGTTTTATTGCTTTGGTCTTAAGAGCATTCTACTGACCTATGTTCTAGCTCTCCTTTCTGTATGAATTATGCACACTTTTTTTAGGACAGAAGTTCTTGTTCTCCTACGGATGTGTTGTGGTTGAGGTCACCATGCATACCTGGAAAGACGTATTATGGCCGAGCAGATTGTCTGCTTATCTGTGTAACGGGGATTTGAACTCGTCACGTCCCCGACAGTCCAGGGGTTGTTGCTGCACCTTAGTCTCGCATAAAGGTCTGCTGTGGCCTGGAGGGCACCGAGCTGGACAGAAACACAGGAATACCTGTCAATCCTTCTTCTGTAGGAAATCCCAAAGACCCCGGATCACGCGCCCTCTCGCACCTTCTACCTGTACACGGTGAATCCCTTGCCCACTGCGAGGATGCTGCTACAGCACTGCTACAAGGTACAGCCTGGCTGGGGTTCAAAGTGCTATTAGACCCAGCTGAGTGTTCAGTGGCGTGGCTCCATGTCTCTGCTACTTCTCCCTGCAGACGGTGGCTAACCTGATTGACAGGCGCCTGCACGAAACCAAGGAGAACAAGTGAGTCCTTTCAAAATATGTCATCTGGTGATGCGAATACACGGACTGTTGTCGACGTCTACGGGTAACTTTGATTTAGTTCTAGAAAACAAGCAATAATGGTGATCATGACCTCCATTTGCTGCCTTTGACCTGATGTGCACTTTGTCCATTGTAGCTAGGCAGCATCGAGAAACATCACAGGGTCCACTGCAGTGTTTCTGTGTAATGAATGCCTGTGCCTGATTGGTGTGTGTGTGTCGGGGGGGTTTCATTGACAGGCGGCTGCTGGAGAAATCGCAGCGCATCGAGGCAATTTTGGCATCGCTCCAGGCTAGTGGGGCAGAAGCAGCCCAGCTGACAGAAGTGGAGGAGATGATCACGGCCCCCGAGAGGCAGCAGTTAGAGGCCCTTCGTCACCATGTCAACAAGTACGGTGCAGACACACAGCACACCGCAGTGTGCAATAATTGCATGGTGTTGATAATATGCAGTACAGTCACACTCCTTCACTGGCGTATCAGTACGCTGGCTCCTCATGTCACAAATGCTGCAGTTAGGAATTTTTGGAGATGCAGTGTTTTCTTTCTTTATTGCGTTTTTTTATCGCATTGTAACATGGGTAACCCCAGTTTATGCACTTCATTTGTTTCTGAAAACACCTTGCAAATTGACTTTGTATGGGGAAAAATAAAGATGCGTTTCCGTCCCATCAAAAAAAAACGGACATACCGATTTTCCCAAATATGACTAAAACGATGCAAAACACCTTGTAGCACATGCAACACTGCAGCAGTTGTAAGCAGAGTGAACAATTTGCAATAAACAGACAAGGCAATATATTGTAATGAACTGTTACTGTAGTCCCGAGCGATAAGTACAGTAGATTGTGAATTGTGGTGGGTCATTCATTCTTTTAATCGCATCAATGTTCGGTCGTATCGTGCGCTTTTCAAGCCTCGTTACCTTCTTTCTTTTAATGTTTTTAGAAGCTTTTTTTCTACCTTTTTGGCCCCATTTTGCCAGAATACACTTTATTGATGAGATTAAAATGGGGACACTACAAATATGTAGAAACAAAGCGAACATCAGGCAGGATATTAGCAAAGTGTACAGCTTGCCGTACTCTATTTTCCATTTACTCCAGATTTCTTTTCAACAAATTTCTGACACTACATTACAGTGGGCTCTCAACTGTGTAAACTGAGAGCTGGTATTAAAAGATTAGGTGCCTTATAGTGAAACTGTGCAGACCAGGGCCCCCTATTCCGGGGATTTATCTATACGTCACTGGAGAGGGCAGCATGGTGGTACCGTGAGCAATGCTTCTACCCAGCACCCAGGCGGTTTGGGTGCAGATTTGAATCTGGCTCAGTCTGTGAGGTTTGCATGTTCTCCCATTGTGGGT
Organism: Heterotis niloticus; assembly: GCA_018136845.1. NCBI lineage: Eukaryota > Metazoa > Chordata > Actinopteri > Osteoglossiformes > Osteoglossidae > Heterotis > Heterotis niloticus. Next base: position 1,185,689 of record CM030896.1, read on the forward strand.
GCAGGTTTCCTCCCACGATCCCAAGACTTGTGTTTCAGGCTATTGGGTCAGTCCACAACAACATTCTCATTCATGTTTTGTAACAAGGCTTCTAGAATTTATGTCTGAATTCTGTCACCTTTTCTCTGTGTGCAGGCTGGACTCCAGTGAGAACCAAGTGGATGAGACCATCTTTCTGTTGGAATCCTACATCAGATCCACATTGAGCACATGCTGACAAGCAGGAGAGAGCAGGCCAGCATTCACACGTCTCCCTGAGGAAGATGCATGAAACCAGACGTTTTGAGTTATTTTCTGCACGTTGGTCTATCTTCTGTGACCAAGTGACAATTTAAGTTCCATTTTTTTCTTTTAATCTTATTACAAAGGTAGTAACATGAGTAAATTTTGTATAATATATGTTAATATTAAGTACTAAAGTATATTCTTAAGTGACTGAGTGTATGTTCATTTCTGATTTGATAATAAAATAGTTTCATTTACATATTTGTTTCTGTAAGTTTTCACATGCATTATTGTGATTTGTGATTTCACATAGCATTCCACTGCAGTGTGTTGCTTGTACCAAAACAGTACTTTAAATTCATAAAATAAAAAAAAAATCACAAAAACCAAAGTCAGCTGTACAAATTAGATTTATAGCAAATCACAATAGAAAAATCAGAAAAATAAAAACATAAAAAATACAAACAACTGAGGCATAGATTTGCTGAATATCAGTACATATTTGTTTCAATACTGTTCATACTTATCCTGCAAACAGGGCAGAACTTCAGCCTGGTTCTGTACATCTTACTGGAAGTGCTGTAGAACTGAGTCCACAGTGCTGCAGCCTGAGATGGACCGGCTGACCTTAGTGACTTAGTGCTAAGTCTGTCTGGACATCTGTGCATACAGCTCTGCGTCATCACTCATTTACTGAGCTGTACTAAATTTGTCAGTCGAAGAGGAGGTAAGACAGGGTTCGCATGGGTACTGCGTTCTGGTGCTGCCGTCATGGTGACGGGTTCAGTTGTCTGCTTGTTCATCCTCTTCATTGTGCTGTTTTCTTGTAAAAAATCCCAACTGAGCAAGAGAAGGGGGGGGGGGGGGACATTTTACAGCATAAACAAATTGTAATACAAAAACGTGTCATTAGGCCACTGCATTCTGTACTTTATCAGTTTTCACTGAGAAACTGCAGCTTTTTCAGATGTTAACTGTGGTTTGCTAACATTTGTTTGACTAGTACAGGTATTCCTTGAAATTCAAGTCTTTGACTTACGAGTTTTGTGTATACAAGTGAAATTATTTAACACTGTTTATGACCAAATATAAGGCTGCTTTTTCATGTTTGAATAACAGGAACAATTGTGGGAGGAATTTTCATTTAAGTGAAATTAGGGGAATTTAAGTAATACCAACAAGCACTTCTCTGGAATGTACTCGCTTCCTGTGATGCGCCATTTGCTTAAACCAATACATTCACATTACAAAAGTTCACATTACCGATGGTCTGATTTGCGATTTTTCGAGTTGACGATGGTGCTGAGTGATGCGCATTCAGTAGAAAACGTACTTCGAATTTTGAATTTTTCCCAGGCAAGCGATATGCAGTACAATAGTTATTAGACTTTATAACTTCTCCCCTTTGTGTAGGGAGGTCAACTAGGCATCTGATTTCCCCTTCAATTTTCCCCTGACTCCACCCCCCCCATGCACTTCTTTATATAATTTTTTTTCCCTGTACTTATGTAATTGAATAAAATTTTATTTAATTGACTAGCTCATTCTTGTATTATGTAGGGGCAGTGGAAACTAAGCACTGACAGGAAGTCCAGGTAGGAACTGAACACCATCCATAACTGGTTCCTACACTAGTCAATGCTCAGTCCAAAGATTGGGGCAGAGAGACCATCTACGTTCCATTGTTGAAGTGGCTGAAGGCATGACAGTAAGTTAGGTGTACAAATATGTGCCGCCTAACAACGTGTCGGTTAACAACGGACCGTGTATATGATGGTGGTTTGTAGCCTAGGAGCAATGGGTTGTACTATATACAGGTACAAGTTAAAATGGACGTGATGCAGCGTATGTATTCTATGATGTTTGGGCCACAATGAACTTGCTTAACAAAGCATTTCTCAGAACGCATCCCCATCGTTAAGGAACAACGCATTTTTGACTTGTGATATTTTGGACTTAACCCCATCGTAAGTTGGGGACCAGCAGTACAAGACCATTTCCAGTTTCAAACCTGTAAATGGGGACACCTGTACAGGAACACTTTGATTAACGCCACTTTCTATAAGCACTGTTTGACATCAATTAGTTTTCAGTCATTTATCATAATCATTTACTATATCTTTCAACATTTTAACAAATGTGTCAAAACTCATTTTATATTCATTTCATGAAATAGCTTCTGTGTTTATGTGCTATTATTAGAAGCTCTTATAGTTCTGTTTCATTAAGCTTCATTTCTCAAGGACACATTTGGAGCATTAATTGAGGCATTAAGGTATTGGTCAAAACTGCCATCTGTGTTTGTGTGCAGTCGAGTTAAAATCATGTTTCCCTTCGTCAAAGCTTCAGGAGGCAGCCCAAGGGGGGCTGTAAGAATCTAGGAACAGGCATGTAGAGAGTGTGTTGGGATAAGCACCTTCCACAGGATAAAGACGATGAGTGCCAGCAGCAGGAGGCCACCGATGATGCTGCCAATGAGAATCCAAAGAGAGATAGGGATGGAGCGGCCCTTCAGGACCTCCAACACGCTCTGTGTTCAAACAGGGAGACACTCAGGGAGGTGGACTCAGATCAAAACATCCACACAAACCCACACATCCAAAAGGCCACAGTTTCTGAAGGCCCAGCTCAGATTAGCATTGTCAACACCACACAAGGGCAAACTCTAATTGAGAAGCACATGCTTTAATCATACCTCCCTCCAGAGGGCACTGTTCCCCAACATGACAAGACTGGATGCTTGAACACCCAGACTGTACGTGCTCACGATCTTCACTGCTTTGAACTTGGCCTGAAAGACATATATGGATTTTTAAATAGTTACGTTTGTATTAATGACCCAAATATTTTTGCAGGACAAACGCAAGCAGTAGTCTATAGGTTCAAGAGAAATGAATCCCAGGTTATCTTGTTTATCAAGCCCTATCCCTTTTCTCTTGTGTCTTACCTGTCTGAAGAAGTTATCATGGACCTGCCTAGTTACTCGGATGAGAGCAACTTGCCCACGGAGCAGCTCCTGAATTCGACATTCCACAATGGCACACCATGCTCTGCTGCAGTTCTGTGGGGAATGGATCAGAGGGAAAGCATGAACTATTTAAAATATTCCCTTAAAAGTACATAATTGTAGCACATGTTCATTTTATTGATGAACCACATCCGAGCAGGACTCACGAAACACTGCTGTGATGGCTGATGAAACTTTCAAAGTGGTTTATATGTGAATTCTCTGATGATACAACACAGAATTCATATCTACACCCTAGGTGTGTTTTACAGTTCTTCTTCAACATAGGGAGTGCTTTAAGTGGACCAGTACTCTGTGGTATATTGTAGAGGTACGCTTCTATGTTTTGCTCTTTGGAGAACTGGGACCTTTCCTTCTGTACCAACATTTTTTACAAGGTGCCAGCATTCTTTTCTGCCCCCATGCAACCAGATAGTCTGCCTCAGCTGTTCTCCCAGCAAAAGACTGCTGTAGCACACAGTCATTATTCATAATAATATTCATAACTACATTTCATTACCCAGGGTACACTAAGTTACACTGCAAGTCAATTCACGTGCTGCTTTCCTGCCATTTGTTCCAAAATTGTGCCTCCTTTTTTTAAAGAAATATATACTGTCATCATTAACAATATCTCCTAATGCCTTTTATTCAAAAATTTTAAATGTAATACTTTTTCATTTGCTGTTACCAATCGATACATACAAGATGCCAATAAGAGGAGAACTCATACTTATTTTTTTCCCCCCCACTTCAGTCACTGTCCACAGGGTTTGCTTAATGTTGAACTTTATAAAGGTCATAAACAGTATTTACATCCATTTGACTTATCTCACCAGTTGGTCTGCCTGCTGCATGTCCTCGGGATCTAGGGGACGCACGTCTCGTTGTTTGTGCTTCAGCCACGATAGATCACTATGCACACTGCAGTTCACCCCTGATACCTGCAGCCAAACATTCACCACTTTTATATGTTCATACATTTCTTCCACACAGCACACATCTCTGCTTAAAAGCACTACAGCTCCATGTGCTCATCACACATAGTCCAGAATTCCAGTAACATGTAGAGATTTGGTACTGACGTTGAGGGAGCTGGCGTCAATGACAGACATGAAGACCCTGTCTCCGGATGCCACTGTAGGCAGGTATATCCTCAGATCCAGACTGATGACTGAGTAGCAGCCCAAATTCTGTAGCTGTGAACAGGCATACAGTGTGGATGGATATAAACCAACATCACCATAATGTTCCAAACAGGTTACTGCAACATTATGCCAGATGTCCATTAGAAATAAATAAAACATCAATCCAGAAAACTGAATGTACGCTATATTAAGTAGACATACAGTGCAGAAAAATACTTACTCTGAAATTAGTGTGGAACTTGGGCCCAAGCCCTTCTGATGCTGTGCGTGTTGGATGAACTTCATAGCGGTTAAGATTGGAGTCGCTTGAAGAGAGTAAGGAACATGGTGTCAAAAGATGGCCCAGGCACAAGGGGGAAAGAATGGAAACATGAGAAGAAATGTGGAGCCAATAAAAAGCCTGGGGAATTCTGACCTGGTCAAGAAGAGGTCAGGCTCATACTGGACCACACTATGGAGCTGAACAGTGTTGTCATGTATTGTGGTCTCCCTTTCCACACTGTCACTGCAAAACACAACAATTTTAGTTGCAAAGGTGGACACAGTGCCTCTGTTCAACGTCCATCTTAAACTGTAATAGTTGGGTAAAATATAGATATAGAAATTAAATCTGACACCAGGAAATTCAGTAGGTATTATTCACCAGAATTCAGTAGGTAATACCAGGAAATCAGACAACATGCTTCATTTGAACTGTTATCTAAATGTCACACTGTAAAGCAAGCATGTAAACATTCAGATATACCAAATAAATTGGCTGGTGAGGGTGTACATTAGTCATCAGTCTAGGTGTAATGTTGCATCTGTGTTTAGCTGTGGGATGAATATGTGTTTTTTTTTGTCTGTTTGGTGTTACCTTGTTGCTGTGAGCTTCATCTGAACTTTGCTGTGGAGGGATGTGCAACTAAACTCAAACTCCAAAGTGAAGGTCACCTGTTCACAGATACAACACACAAAGGATGTGAGGAACACCATCAAATCTATGATGGGGGCAGGCAGGTCAAGTGAGAGGAAAGTGTGGTGGGCTGCTGACCTTGGATTGCGAGCGGAAGACTGGGTAGCTGACGTTGCAGGAGTGGCTGTTGGCACCAAGAGCGGTGCACTCAATCTTAAGCTGGGAGTCCTCCTACAGTGAAAAATATGGAGGACAAAATCTGTTCCTTTGAGGAAAAGGCTCCAATTCTTCATTAACTACTATTTAACTGTAGAGTAGGTACAGGATAATATAGTTCCTGGAGACTGGAGCTTTAAAGGATTTAGCTAAGTCACTGCTTTGCAGTTAAGCAAAAAAAAAATCCTTTTGATTGAAGTTTGTGATCAGTTTTTTCCGCTTTGACTGAATCTGATTTGCTGTTGACAACCTACTGAGTTTACAGAGTGACAGTGCATTCAAACATCTCTGATGATTGTGGTCAAAGGTTGAAACTGGTGCTTACAGTATGCAAATCTTATGCAGCACATGACTGCCATTTTTAAACTGAGCTGAGATGATTTGAACTGTGAATCATGCAGCAAGTTCTTGTGGGTCTTGAGGACTAGAACTGCCACCATTGCCTTGAAAGAATCAGTTTCACAACAATAATTGCAGCTATGAAGAGAATACAAGTTATATCCAATGAGAACAGGTACCCAAGAAGAAGCAGTGCATGCTGGTAACCATGTCAACAGGTACCTCAGTGAGAGAGGTAACCATGTCAACAGTTGGCCAAGTGGGACAGGTACAAACTGGTAACCATTTCAAAAGTCATCCCATAGGAAGCAGAACTAGCTGGTAGCCATGTTCACAGCCATTACAGTCAGAGCACAACAAGTTGTCATTGGGTTTCAGATGTTACCCTGAGGCTGACGCTGGAGAAGTGCAGGTTGCGGGAGTAGAAAAGCATCAGGCTGGAGTTGTAGGCATTCTCCAAACGGTTATGCAGAGTAACTTCCACTGCCAGGCGCCGCCGTGGGCTGCGAATAACATACGGCTCCTGTCTGCAGATGGTGAAGACATTGTATTCATTTGGCAGCACATGAGAGAACCTGTGTATATTTACTGCATATAATGTGACACTTGCACTCTACATTCCAAGCAGCAAAGAAACTTTTGTCCTTACAGTCACCTGCGGCATTGCAGTGCAGATTGAATTCACTTTTGAGTTAAGTGCATGAGGAACACCAACTTCAGCTCTGGATCACACATTTTCTAAACCTCCACAGAATACAGATCAAGGAAGTAAGTACAGCATCCCCAGTGTGTCGTACTTTGTCCCGGAGATATCCATGTGTGCTTCCAGCACAAGGTCAGTCACACACACGTCATCCTCACCACAGTCCTTGAAGAATGGGATCTGTAGGACCCAGAGGCACATAGACATTACAGTTGAACTCCTGGGATTTTGTTTGTCTACAGGTTAGGATTCCTATAATCCTGGGGAGGTACACTCACAAACTTCTTAACTGTAGTTGGCCAACCCTCGTCCAGCACAGGCCCAGCCTTGGTGTCATTGATCTTGAAGCGCAGGGTAAAGCCGATGGGCCTGATGTAGTCAGCTGTGTCCTACCAGTAAGAGCAAGAGGACTTCCATTAACACACGCATAGACATAACAACCATAAGTACATCTGTGAGACTATAAGAATGAATGTCAGGTTTATAGATCCAGTGGGCTATGACTTCACTCGGTCTTTGGTACCTATTGAACCAGTTGCTACCAGGTGTATTACCAATGTATTTCAAACATTACGACTGTAGTGCAGATAGTCAGTGATGTGGGCTCACTCACAAAGACATGGAAGGGCAGCGTGTGGCAAACTGACACTCCAACGCGGGCCTCCACCCCGAAGACAGTGTGTCGTTGGGAGGTGCGGTCAAACAGTGCTCGTGTAGACAGTTTCCTGTCGTCCAGTGTAGCATTCACCTGTAGTTCTAGGGAGAGTACAAATTCGCAGATGAGGCTGACTGTGAAAACCATATTTTCCAGATTTGCTGGATATTTATGTACACATATTAGCAAGGTTGAGGAAACTCAGTTGCTGTTTCATTTTTCTCTGAGATATTTGTTTTTGAAAAACTTATTTTTCATTTTATTATGTGCTTATCATGAGTGCTATGTTTATTGCTTAAGAACAAATAATCAACAAACTAAACCCAGCAGGTTTTTACATTTGTTTTTTTACAATATTATTTAGTTTTGCAAAAATATACATTAGCTTTGCTTTCATTTGTTAAACCTTCAACTTTTAATTTAGTTTCAGTTTACAAGATATAGAAGTATATTTTTTATAACGATTTTAAATTCAGGTTATGATCATTTTGAGACACATCAGGTACATCTAGAATCTAATTGTGTACAGTAAATATTACATAAATAGAAAATGGTGATGCAATGCCTTGAGAGAAATGGACAAACAAAGTCTCAGAGGAAACAGCAGTAAGACAGAGAGCAGTGGAGACGCCAAAACACACACAGGTAGTTACAGTGGAATGGACACACGGAATATGAGTACCTACCAAAGAGTATTCCATGAGAGCCAGGGGAGCGGGAAAAACCCTGGAAGCAGGCAACTGCGTTGAGGCAGGCAGAGTCCCGTGTCCCTCTCTGACAGTTCTTCTGAATGACATTAATAGAATGTGGCTGGAAGGACAGGCTGACATTGACCTGCACAATGTTGCGAGAACTGTGAAACATAAGCAGGTTGATGTTGTAGGATCAGAAGAGAACCACAGACAGAGACAGAAATTAAAAATTAATATTACCATTATAACGAAGGAACTAGTTAGTTGCAGTGAGTCACCATCTTTTCCTTAGAAAACCCAAAAGGCCAAAGCAAGTGCAGGACCTGTGGGAATGGTACCTCAGCAACACAGCATTGCCCTGTGCCCCCACAGCTAGGTCTAGTAGCCCATCCCCATCCAGGTCCATTGTGGCACTCAAACTGCGACCAAAGTATTGCAGATGTGAGGAGAGAGTCGAGCCTGCAATACGCTGAGGAGTACGGGTGGACACGAACAAAAAGAGAAAAAGAGAACACACGATTTAAGGAAAAATTTAGAAAAGATAATCGAGAAATATAATTAAAGAAAGAAATGAGGCCTGCAGACATCTGAGGATTGCTTTATAATGCAAATGCAAAATCATATCTTTTCCTTGCTGATTTACTATTCACTAGAATTTTATAATGCTTTTCCAGGTCCAAATGTAATCTGATATAGCAGCCATATCCTTTATTTGATATGATGTTACTGTACATGCTTTCCTTTTTGACTGCAATGATACAATGCAACCATTCTGTCTACATATCTTCTTGAAGCTAGTAAAATAGGAAAACCACAGTTATCCTAATAACACACACTTAGAGTACCTGTTTGAACTGAGGGTTGATACTGGCTCCTTGTCCATGGTAAATGTAGATGGCTCCACGGTGGCCATCTTCCAGAGGTGCTCCGACTAAAAGGTCAGCATACCCATCATGGTTGAGATCAGGAGCTGCTGCCATAGTGTAGCCAAACCTTGCATCCTGAGCTTTTTGGTGTGACTGAAGGGTCCCATTAAGCATGAACAACATCTTTTGGAAATAAAATTGAGAAAGACAGAAAAGAATCATGGATAAAATGAAAAAGGCAGGGTCCTGGGCATGGGCACTGAAAAAATGGAATATGTGTACTTCTTTAATTCATAAACAATGCTTCCATCTAAGCAGATGTTTGTTCTTGCCTCCTCTGCGCCTTCAACCTGTCATAAACCCTCACTTACCCTTTTTAGTGTGTACATGTAGACCTTCCCGGCCTCTTTATTACCAGCCCCCAGGAACATGGGAGCAGCCACCAGCAGAATATCAGTGGTCCCATCCTGGTCTACATCCACCCCACAGACTTCGCTGCCAAAATAGGATCCAATCTGGGGGACAGAGCAAAATGACTACACAGGTAACACAACACTGAAACTGAGCCGAGCAATGAACAGAAAGGTGCAGAAAACATTAGGCTTGACATGCCTCAGAGAAAGGAAAAGCCACCATGTCACTGCAAGGCACAGCAAAGAGAATAATATGTAAGACAAAAACGAAACAGTAATACAGCAGGAGCTGGAGTTAAGTTTTTAGAAACAAACCTGCTCTCCATTGAGGGACTGAGAGATTATGACATCCCCATCAGACTTGAGATCAAACAGGATGACTTTGCCCTTGTGTTTGAACCGTGGTGCTCCAGCTACATACAGCCTCTGCTTATTCTTCATTATAACTGAGGACACAGTATATCCTAAAACAAACAGATTAACATTGCTCTGTCATATCCAATAGAGGCCCAAGCACTACACTGGTGTTTCATTTTGACTTTGGATATCACCACATGTAATACTGTTGTAATCAATGGTGCGGACCATATACTGTATCTGCTGAGAGCTGTCTACAGCCATATTAAACAGACCATCACAAAAGCATACATTGGAAAATCAGGCACCGAACATAATAATACGGTGCTACTGAAAGGTGAAGACTAAAATAAACATGCTGTATATAGTTACCGAGATAAGCGGCATGGTTTTTCAACTCCAGGGGGAACTCCTTCTCAAAAGCCTCCCTTAGAGGCATGATGCGGCCCTGACTGCTCTCTTTTAGCACCCCTCCATCCCAGTCGTATGCTCCCACCATCCCAAAAAGGATCCCATCCTGGCACCAGATGAGACAATGAGACAGAAAATGGCAAGAATAACAAACAGAACTTTGTAAAATTCTTAAGCAGTGAAAAAAGTATGGGTATATAGAGGGAAGATGAATGGAAGAGGAGTGATGCCCAACCAGGTCTTGGTGAAGATGTACACATTGAACTACACAGGCCTGCAGACAGTGACAGAGATGAAGTGGATACTCACATCGAGGACATGTGTTGAAAACCCAATCTGGGACATTTCCATCTCAAAGGTGCTCTCATTGTAACCCAGAGTCCCTGTAAAAGTGCAGACACCATAGTGGAAATATTACCGCTTGGCCTGCATGCCTTACTTTCTGCTGCTACACTCCAAAGTCCACCGTCCCTTTCCCTTACACTTGTTGCACAACAAAGTGATGTGGGGCTCGCTCTGAGATAGAGTTGAAAGCAGAATTAGAAAAACAAAGTATTACTGTAACCATTAAGAACAGCTGAACAAACAGTTCTAAGAAAGTATGTGATGTTATGCCACCTTGACCTTCTCTTCATGTAACTTCCACTTCTTTTTTCCCCTTCCAAGTTGAGAAGGCAGTTGTCTTCCCTCCCTTCCTATTCACGGCATATGTAAGATGGCACCATCCTTCTGCCTCCTCTTCCTTCCTTTCTCTCTTTCCCAGAACAATATGATGCAACTTTTTCTTCCCTCCCTTTGGAAGTAAACTGACACAAACGGCTGCTTACTCCCTTCCTTCCTTCCTCACCCTCCAGGCTGAAGATCCGGTCCCCAAGGGCATCCACAATGTCGTTGAGTGCTGCCTCATCTGTCACGTTGAAGAAGAACTTCTCATCAGGGTCGCTAGCAATGTACTTGATCTCTTTGATGAAGGTTTCTGGGTCCTGCTGTCTGCGGATGTAGTGCCCAAGCACCTGAGAGTACAGATGCCCACCACAGTGTTGAATGGACAAATGAGAGCCAGAAACATTTTCACAGCAAATAAGGAAACAGAAAGTGCTGGAAAAAACATTTTGGTGATTTTAAAATAGATTTCTTCTGTAACACTTGATGGTACTAATACAGCAGCACTGTGTGGATGTAAGGAAAGGTTATGATGTTTCTATTAAAAGCAGTTATGCCTCACACTATCTAGACTGTTTGGGTGTGGATTTGAACCTGTATATTCTCCTTGTGCTTGCACGTGTTTCTTCTGGGCGCTCCAGTTTCCTCCTACAATCCAAAGATATGTTTGAGGTAGACTATCCTCTTTAAATTGTCCTAAGAGTGTGCCTGTGCGACTGAGTGAGAGAGTGTGAACATTTCTGTGGTTACTCTGTAGTGAACTGCCATCCCATCCAATGTGCATCTCTCCTTGCCTAGTGCCCCTTTGTTCTGAAATAAACTCTGGACTGCCATGACCCTGACAAGCACAAGTAGTTAACAAAAGTGAGTGAGTGAATAAGTAAGTTCTTGCTAAGAAGGAGTGAAAGATCCATTATAAGAATATGGAAATTTACAGCCAGTATTCTGACTACAAAAAAATAGTACAAAACCACATGCTATCAGTGGACCCTTTCTGACACCTCCTACAGAATGATTTGCCCTGTTATTTTTGTGCAGCAACTTATTTGCTATCCCTGAAGAGTTATGTGCCTGCTAGTTAGCAAAAAATGCTGTAAAACATCCATGTCAAGTTGAAATGACATGTTGATGCTTCTTCCAATTGCAGCTCTAGAGCTGTGAGACTGGACCTAGTTATGGTGGCTGAGCATCTTTCTGTAAAGGGTATGCCATTAGAGTTAATATGTAAGAAACACTTTTATTGCTCTCTTTTACTCAGCAGCTGAAACGATAAAATATATACAATGCTTTACCAGAAGACTGTTTTTATAAGTGAGGGAAAGGACTTCAAACCAGAGACCTCCAAAGAAGAAATAAACTGACATAAAACCACATAAGAAGACCAATAAAAAAGTACCAGTGACCAGTGTTGACGTTTGTCAATGGTAACACAACATCTTCCGCAAAACCAATCTCCCACTATAATACTCATATTATTCCGTGAGAGAGGATCCAGACTGCAGTCCGGACCCAAGCAAGCTCAGCACCTACAGCCTGTACGCTACTATACCATGCAAGGGGCCTCTTCTTGTGAGATCAGTGAGTCTAGCATAGTCATCTTCCCTCCATCTGGATTCTGGGCTAGTGGATCTGCCCTCGTGTGGTTCTGGTGTCTGGGCCCTGAGCTGAGGGAAGGCCACAGGCGGTCCAGCCACCACCTCTTCCCTCCTGTGGCCCAAGTACAAGACAGGGGCCACTGGTGGAGTAGTGGGGAGGATGGGGAGGGTGTTTGGAAGCCAGCAGGGCATAGTCAACATGGCAGGTTTTTGAATAGGATTCAGTTCCAGGGAAGTTAGGGGTCATAACCAAAATGGTTAATTTGTGAGGAAGGTCCAGGATTTACAATACAGGTGGGTGATAAGTTGAGTGCATGGAGTTTCATGGAATTGAGCAGACCAGTTTTATTAGTTTGAGGGGAAGTTTTGCAGCATTAGTGGGTTATGGGGATCAGAGAAGAAGTAGACAATTTAATATACTGTTTACGTGGTACAACCAGTTCATTATTCTTGGTAAACTGTGGACCAAAACACAAGCAACACTGAAATAGTTCACATAGTAGCCAGCTTACCTACTACTATGGGTCCAAGGTGGGGTAAAGGTTTAAGTTTAGGTGTCCAAAAGAAGGATCAATAGTCAAAAGTTATGGAAAAAGACTTGACCGTGTGTGCATTCCTGTTTGTAAGCATGGGTTTGTGTGACATACTCACGGCAATGGCATAGCGGGTGATGTTACGTTTTTCACACTCAGCAAGGGCCTCTGGGAGCTCCTCCCCATCGTGCGACTCTCCATCTGTCACCACAATCATGACCTTTGTGGCCCCTTCCCTTGCACCTCGCTCTGGACTGAAGGCTTCTGTGCTGGAGGCAGAATGAGAGGAACAGGGTGTGTGAGAGGAGGGGAACATTTAATCCCTTGTTTCCATAAGACTGCATCCCTCCAGAGTCCAGACAGATTGGGTCCAGGTTGCTGGCGGCAGACATGGGCACGGTTTGGCCTAAGGTGGATTTGAATGCCTTGTTCTGTGTCTCACAGAGGTAAGCAACTTCCCCTGTTGTAACAGCCCACCTCATTTCAGCTACAGAAGTTCTGCATGCTATTACATTTATAAAAGTAAATCCCAGACTTTATGATTTTCAACCTGAATCATTTATACAGGTGAATTTGTACTAAAGTTCTTCCGGTTAAGTACCCATCTTTATGAGGATCAATAGCTGTACTGGGCAAGCAATCCACTGGTTAGAGTTACGTTTATTTTATTTGCAGTTTGAGACCTTTTTTTATACTTGTACTTATTTTTGGCTTTTGCCTGTGTTACTTCACTGGTCTGGACTGTACAGTGGCTTTGCTTGTTCTTACTGCTACTATATGATTTTCTTCCTCCACCACTTTGTCTTTTGTAACTGTACACCACTCCTCAGCAACATGGCTTCTATTTTGCCAAAGATATGCCTATGCTACATACAAATAAATAGCCAAACACTGTTGTCTAAAATAAGATGATAATGTCTAGGCCGTAATCTGCAAGGCACTACATTTAAACAATGGAAAAAGAACGTGGTGAGCTACATGCCAGGGAAAAGACAGTTAAACACAGACCACAGTCTTGAGGAGTACCAAGCTAGGGCAGGCACTGTGTGTGGCTACAGGGATCTATTCATATCTCCTCAACTTTCATGGAGAACGCCCAGATTCAGAGGAATGCCTTCATATAAAAAAGCAGCACAGGGATTTGAGAACATATAGTCTGAGGACTAGGGAGAAAGTGGCTTGAAACATGAACAGATACAGCAAAATATGTAGAAAAAAAGAGCATCATGCAGTGAGACTACTTCCATTTAAATTCTGTGTGTATTTCTCACACATACATACACACGCACTAAATGAGAGACACCCACAATCCCCACCCTGCTGTCAGGAATATGACTTCTTTTTAACCAAGTCAGTCTGCAAGTTGAGCAGGCAGTCAACTCAGTTGTTCTCAGGCATCCCTCCAGCTCTGGGCTAAATATAACATTGTGGTTCACCACAAAAAGACTAGAGTTAAAAAACAACCATTTCCCCCACATCTCGTCTGCTAATTACATGTGCAGCCAATGGAGGAGACATGCAGGGGGGAACAGGGTGGGGTGGGAGTGGAGGCTGCTAGAGGGTCAAGGTGCAAAGAAATAGCAAGAATAAAAATAAAGGGAAAGTGAGAGAGCTACTGAACAAAGTTAAGCAAGGGATAGAAATGATAAGCGGAGAAATTGCATGGAGAACCTGAGGGAGGAAGATGGGCAGGATAACTGAGTAACAAACACAGATAAGAATGATGTAGATGCTGAAAAATAAACTGTATAGCATTTAGAGAGAAATGGCAGCAAGGTAAAGGGGAGGTAACTAGCTAATAGGTGGGGCAGTGGTTAGAGCTTCCACTTGAATGACCAAGGTTTAAATCCTACTTCCTGCTGCCCTCAAGCATGGTAATTATCTTGAATTGATGGAGTAAAATTAGCCAGCTGTTTAAATGAGTTTTATAGACGATGAAAATAAGATGCACTCATTTACTATTCTAGCCTGATCTATTCATCATAACTACAAAGATTAAGATATTAACCACAGTTTATCGAAGCGTCTCTGTGTTACAGTAAATATGAGTGAGATTTGATGTGCAGGAGGCAGATCACAGTTATTTGCAATCTAAGAAGTGGGATGGATGGTCAGAGGATCCATAATTGGAACTTAACTAATGTAAATTTAATTATTATGTGACCTCAAAGAGAATGTGTTGGTATACACACCAGGGAGAGCCTGTTACCGAATGCCAGCAAGTGTGTGTTGACACAGCTGCAGAAGTGAAAACTGACCCCGTTAGTACTACAATGACCACACCTGCAAAGCTGCTGAAGCAGCTTCTCAGCATCAAAGACCCAGCGTACCTCCATGTTATTGCAACCCTTTCTCCTTCCTTCCTCAGTCCAGACATGTTATTTCTTCCAGGAACCCCAGTCACACTCAGTTAGCAAGAGAGAAATAGGAATGGAGAGCGTGTGCATAGCTATGAGAGAGTTGTTACAGCAAGGAGAGAGAGAGAGAGAGAGAGAGAGAGAGAGAGAGAGAGAGAGAGAGAGAGAGAGGAGAGAGAGGAGAGAGAGAGAGAGAGAGAGAGAGAGAGAGAGAGAGAGAGAGAGTGTGCGCGCAGTGGAATCGATAGGGCACCAGCTCAAAGTTCACAGTATTTCAGGTTACTTGTTAAGGCTCTGAAGACACTCAAACATGTAATAAATCACAGTACTGTACTATATAAATGTATTTTCATTTGTCATAAAGTACTGAATAAATATATCTTTAGGAAGAGTCATCTGCAAATGCAGTTTACTTTCTCTGAATTCTTCCCACAAGAATAAAGTAATGCCTGCATTAGGGCTTTCAACATGTCCTTAAGAAATGCTGTTTAATGAAGCGGAGCTGTAAAAGGTCATTAATACAGTATATGGCATAAATGGAGCTTGATAATTGCACATATACAGTGTAGCATAATACAAAATAGATTATTCTCTTATTAAAGGTATAACACAGAAAATTGTGTATTTTATGGGGAAATGCATTCTAAAAAAATTGTTTTTTCGAAATTTTTAGAAATATAGTAAATTATTATAACAAATGACTTAAAGTGCTAAAACAAAAAAATGCCATTGTGAAACTATGAGGTATAGGAAGTAACAGTAAATGGAAGTATTATTGTGGCGTTCATACATACATTCATAAAGGAGAACAGAACTAGTGTTGAAAAGGCAACATGTGAAAATTTTAATCTGAGTATCGTGTATCCACCCTCCCCACCTTTGAAAACACAAGCACTCTCACGCAAGTCAGGCTGTCTGTACAGAAGACTTATACATGGAGTTGGTCTACACTAACATGAGGAATACTGTATTCTGCTGACATCGCTGACCCTTGAGTGATCCAGAAAGAAGATGTGAAAGCAAGAAAGTTGAAAAAAGGGAATGTGTGTTGGCCATAGGGAACTCACCAACCCATGCGTACAGCATATGCTGTACGGGTCTCCCTGCCCTCCTGGCGGCTAATGTTCTTGGCTGCCTCTACCACCTCCTCTGTGGTCTGATAGTCCTTCAGAGACCACTCATGTGTAGACACCTCTGCGTACTGCAGCACTCCCACCTGGGCAACACACAACAGTGTGGTCAGTAGTCACAGAAGTACAAACTATGTGCAAACAACTACAAACAAACTTCCCTTCACAAATGAACATGGACGTGCAGCACAGATTTTGTTTTCCTTTCCTTGTCACACATATACGGTATAATTCAGTACAACTCCATATTTATATAGTACTCTTCCAGGGTGACAGAGCACTAAACAAAGGTTCAAGGAATAAGCAACAGAAAAGTGAATGACATAGTAGAAATTTTCCATTGTTAAGGCCACAGAGATGGAGCTAACAACTGAGGAAAGCAAAATAAAAATCTCCCAACACCAAAGATGGGGACAAACATAAGCCTATGGGGGTCCAGGCACCTTTGACTGCCCACCTCTGCAGGGCATTCTACTGTGGTGACATGGGGCCTGTATGAGTATGTCTAGTATGTCTGTCAACATGCAGCTGAAGACTGAGGGAATTAAAGTGTCTACAGTCTTAACCCCCCATTTTCTTGCCAACCTCACATCTCACCACAGGCTGTGACAGTAGAGATTTCCCACCATGCTATTTTCCTCAAAAAAGCCACCAACCTCATCTCTCGCCCTCTCCATGCATGGAATATGTCACCAGCTATACAATTTTACCCATTATGCCACCACTCACAACTAACAATGACCTCTGATGTAGGCCAATATCATCCAGCTCGGTTACCTCCATGCACGTCATCTTCACTTGTGCTGATTGTCCACTGAATTAAGTGCAATTCTACATCTAACTCATTTCAGTACAATCAGGGGAGAGAAAGCTGTTTTGTCTGAGTGCTGAACAGAAGAGGGAGATCTGTGTGTGCCTGTGTACAGCAAGAAGTTGCACAATTGTTTACAAAGTTTACAAATTTACAAAGTGCACAACTGGTTAGCACGTTAGGCAATGTTAGTTTGCGATGAGTAGGCAACATTGTTGATGTTTACATATATCAAATCGATATATATACAGATGGTCCCCAACTTACAATAAAAGAAAACATCATAAGGTGAAAATACAGGTATGCATCACTTAATGGGAATACATTCTGAGAAATGGGTCATTAGGCAGTTTCATCATTGCGCAAACATCACAGAGTACATGCGCCGCATCACGTCTGGTTTGACTTGTGTATGGTATAGCCTATTACTCCTAGGCTACAAACCTGCACAGCATGTTACAGCAGATGCAGTAAGCACAAGAAGTATGAGGCTCCTGCCAGCGTAACACGGCATACTGTTTTACAGTAAACTTTTTTTATTAATAGAGTACACTCTAAAATAACAAAAAAAATAGAGTATAATAAATACGTAAACCAGTAACATAGTTATTTATTATCATTATGAAGCATTATTTATTGTATATGACCTTAAGGGATCACCGTCATATATACAGTCTGTCGTTGACCAATACATCTTTACGCGGCGCATAACTGTATTGTAAATGGAAAATGCATTTAATACGCTTGTCCTACTATCATGCCGCTGTAGACAGTCTCTCCGCCACTGTCTGAGCACTGACTGGCTTAGGAACCAATCGTGGACAGGATTTAGTTTCTACCCAGACTTCCTGTCAGTTCTCAGTTTCCTCTCGCCTCAACCAGTTGTATACATTAGTGACCATGTGGCAGACTGGGAGATGCGGATCACTGCCACTGTCCAGCACCATGAGAGTATCGTGCCACAAATCTCTTGCCTTCAAAATTTGAAGTATGGTTTCTACTGAAGGCGTATCGTTATCACACCATTGTAAAGTCTAAAAATCATAAGTTGGACCATCGAAACTCAGGGACTATCTGTAGTAGATATATAACTGTGCAGTACCTAGGTTGCACCTTACTGAGACACCCCCATGAAACTGCCAACCTTGCCTCTCACACAAAATTTATGTGGCTGACATAATGAAGAAAAGGCTGCATCTACGCCCATGACTGCTGATCTGTTTAGTAGTGGTAGGCAGTCATCTTTGCCTATAATCATGCATATGCACTTACTGAAATATATAGCAGGAAGAGCTATGCAACAGATCTTCAAGGGATATTTTATAATCAATGTATTATTTAAACACTTGCACGTGCTGCTAATGAAGGTCTGAAGCATTAAAAGGTGTTTTAAAGGTCTCTTAATGGTGTGGAGCCCATACCAACATGGTTTTGAGAAACTCCTTCCGAATGCTGGTCATACATATAATTACAGTAAACATTATTAATCCCTTCCTGGAACTGCCCCATTCCCTCCGATTTGAACACCAAGCTCATTTCACTCATGGCTATAATAGGATTCAGTAGACAGCTCCTCAGATTGGCATCCAGCTGCTCCTTCACATGGGCTGAAATGGACTCTCAAGCTATATGTGGACATGAGGACTGACAATTGCTTCTGTGGCATTCATACCCACCCAAACGGCCCCATGTCAGGAACTTTAGAATCCATCCAGAAACCAGAGCAATTTTCCTCTGACTTCTACGCTGCTTCATGTCTTCTACTCTGCTCCCCCTGCTTTACCACACTGAGCACCAACAATCCATTTCTCTTTCCATTGATACTGTTATTCATTCCTAAGCTATGACCTCAGCCACATTTGGAGCTACAGGGATTGTTTTCTTTCATGATGTGCATTAGAATCATAACTGAAACTTCTCCTTACTAATATATATATTTTTTTTTTATTGTACATTTTTGTGGTTTAAAACATTTTAAGGTTACTGCAGTGGCTCTGAGAAAGCATTTATAAATTTAAAGCGCACACAAAACACACACTGAATCCAAGTGATGCTAGGACACACTCATTACTCATACTTGCACACACAGACTGTACTCACCTGCATCTGCTCTGGGCTGATGTGAAACTTGCTAAGGATGTTGCTGAGGAAGTTCTGCACCTCATACCAGGGGTATATACTGTTGGAGCCATCCAGTACAATCACTATGTCCATGTAGGTGGAGCATCCTGATACACATGTACAGTAGTACACATGCAAATCCATACATCAGATCAGTCAGTGGCATTTAGCAGCATAATGTTTCCACAACTGGCAGCATCACAGGAGGGCAACCAAGGGGTAGAAACAGCCTCTGATACAATGACTCTTACTTTGTGCAGTAGGTGCAATGGTTTCTTGGGGCTCAAGATGGTCACTGACTGAGGTGCATAGTCCAGTGCTGAACACTGATGTGCCGCACTCCTGTGACCACAAGGGGGCGCATGCCTGTGGGAATATGGAGACATTAACCTTCCCATTAACCTGTTGATGACCAACTACATAAGTCATTAAAACGCAGTGATAGAAAAGCAAAAATCAGCGGCTGGGGAAAGAGAGGCAGGTGGGAGTAATGGAAGGGAAACTGTTGACAGTTGCTGACAAATGCTGGCGGTTGCTGTAACTACTTTTACAGAGTCAGAATAAGTCAGTCCAATAAAACAATTTAAATCAATTCACAGTATAATGTGGGGAGGGGAGGGAATGGAGACATATAAATAAGTTTATATCTTTGAACCATACTGTTTAATTTGTAAGCCAAACAGAAAAACGGAAGCGGGGACATGAAATGAGAACACCGAGATGAAAGAGCAACAAAAATTCTAAATAAGTGAAGACAAAGGGGTGACAGATGGAGACACAGAGAAACCATGCTAGTCTGGTTACCTTGTTATTACTGTGGCCCAGAGTGCTGCTCGGATACACCAACAGACAGGAAGACAGAAGGGTAAGGGGGGGGGGGCAATAGAGGGAAGGAAGAGAGGTGCCCAATCTTCCACATGGCCTGTCATTACAAAGGGCCATGGCTGCATTCCACTCCCATTATAGCCCTTACCACAGCGGCAGTTGTGCACACAAAGGCACATGAACACACACAAACACGCGCACACTAAGACGATGACTCCCAGCCACGCATAACCACGCAGGCGGAGGCCACGCCCAATCAGTGGTGAACTGCGTGCGACTCCACACCCAGGGGAGGAGGCTGCCTGCTGGCGCCACCACCTAGCAATTCTGCAAAACCACCGCAAAAGCTGGCGCTCCGTCCCCTAACTGGAATGATCCGGCTGAAAGCAGTGAGGTCAGTTGCAGACGTGGTGACACGGTGGTGGGATGGTGGGGCAAGAGAGGTGCAAGGTGCTGGGGGTGGCAGTTGGGAGATATGCTAAGTGGTATTTCCGTATGAAACCAATACCGAGACTGCAACAGAGGTTATCGGTGTACTGAGTCAACGGCCATTCATTCATCAGTCACTCCCATCTGTGTTTTTTCTCACTTTCCTTCATTAGCTTTCTTTTTGTGAAACTTCTGACCATTCTTCCTTAGCCATTACTCATTCTCCCCACATTCTGACACCCCTAAACACTCGCACATATGCATTAGCCCCAGGCAAGAGGGCATGCCGCAGTAAACAGTGTACATTCCCAGAGGAAGGGCAGTGACGAGGACTGGATGTGGTGAGGAAGGTGAACCATAGCCTGGGGATTTCTGCACCACAGAGAAAAACAGATTAAATAAAAATTCCCGTCAGGCTACTAGCCAATACCCAACCTGTTGACCCCACTGAGAAATCTGCCTGTAATAAGGGAGTCTAGAGAATGCTATATTTTAAAGTTACATTTTGAACAAGATAGTCCCTTTACTAGAGCTAGCATGACATCAACCAAAACAGCTAATTTTGTTATCCTCTTCTCTGTCAGTGCTTTGTAGCGATGCTCTTGTGCCGTACACAGTAGACTTCACATGCATCACTACTACATGGGACAGGAGCATACTTGGATCAAGATACTGCACAGACAGTCTAATATACACAGAAGGATATTATGCAAAGAAGCTATGGAGTAAGCCACTACATTTTACTACACAGAGTAGCTAATATAAGAATCTGATGACATTGGACTAGTTTACTGTTAAACATGGGTCTGTTCTCCTCATCCGTAACTGAAGTGCATCAGTACTCAGTATAATGCAGTAGTGAAAATCTACATTTTGCATTTTGGTGAACTGGGACTTCTTGCGTACTGGTACTTCTCTTAAAATTATGGTGCTCTTATGTGCCCTGGGTGACCAGATTATCTGGCTGAGCTGCTATCCCAGGAAAAGACTGCTGTAGTACATGGCCTTTTTTCATAATAGCATTCATAGCTACATTTAATTTACCAAGTTATGCTGCAACTCGGCTGACGTGCTGCTTTCCTAAAGTTTGTTTGAATTATGTCTCCCCTTTATTAAAGAAATATACGTATTCTTTGAACATCAGCAATGTCTCTTAGTATCTTTTTTCACTGCAGAAATTCAAAACTGAATGCTAAATAGTTTAAGGTGGTTTAAATAATAAGGGGAGTACTAGCATTTTTTTTTTCCTACTTCAAGGGCTGCTCCTCACCAGAAAGCCATCGGGTGTGTCCGGGCTCAATGTCATCCCAAGGTGGGAATTTGTCAGCTTCTGTGAAATGTTCTGCAGTGCTGTCTCTGCTGGACAGTGGAGAAACACAGAGAGACCGGAACTGTCATGAGTCCTTATCCACCCTTACAGAACAGAGACATGACAAACCCTTGACAAGATGAGAACATCCAAACATACCTCTTCTTCATAAAATTTGCCATTTCATTATTTTTTCAGTTCAGGTTTCCTTATATTCATATGAGTGGTCAGTAATCTGTACGCACTCACCCAGGTTGACTTTAGTGCAGTTAGAACTCCTCTCATCTCCAACCACGCATTTGTAGATATCGCCTATCCTATTATTGGCTGGGCCATCCCATGGTGCCCCAACCAAGATCCTACATCACAGACAAAGAGCCAGTTAAATAAGATACACAGTTATTTTACCATGACAACTAACATTGGATAGCGTCTATTATCACTTTGAGAATGTTTTTGATAGCAACTATACACTGATTTATTAATAAAGCAATTTAAGTCAAAGGATAAGAGAAAACATTAAGAACAAACAAGTCTCACTGAGTAATATTCTGTGTTCTTTGTCAAAGAATAGAGAAACATCTGTCAAACAGAACATTAGGCTTTATTCAGGAATTAGCACATGCATATGGGAGTAACAGCAAGACATCACCAAATTCCTCTCTCAGCAGCGCTGGTTATATAAGATCAGATGTTTGCATAATATATCATATGACATGCATACCTGCCCTTAGACAGCCAATAAGATGACAGCAGAACACAAAAGCAGCGTTATATGCAAAGCCCATATAATTTAGGGCAGGCTACCTCTGATGTTCTCATGCAAATGGTGTCCAAAACAAAAATATGTGCGAAGAGTCACTGTTCTGCTATACACTCAAGAATGCCATGAAACAGACATCTGAGTGCCACAGTTCAGAAATCTTCCAGAATACCAACTCAGAACAAAAACAAATACAAGGACAATTTTTTGAAAAATGGTCACTAAGTACTATCTGCATGGAAATTCCTCCAATTTCATGTTGTGATTATGATTCATTATTACAATTCACAGTATTATAAACATTACTGCCCTTCTTGTGTATTTCACACAAAAAACTGAAACTAACAATATAGTTTCATATTTTAGGGCTCTTATCTGTACACCTACAGTGCTTGTGGACACTCCCCTTTCAAGCTTAAGGCAACACCTGGAGTAAGGAACATTCTGGAATTCTCTCTATTTATATGGCCACCATGAGTTGACAACGAGTCTCCCATACTTAACGTTTATATATGACATAAGGATGTTTTTTTGTTTTAATTCTGTTACAAATATTCACCATTTGTATATATAATTTCTTCCAGTCTTCAAAAGTTGAGATATTGTTTGACTGGCAATTTTTGACAGTTTCCAGGTCACCTTAATACCCTCTGGGGTGAGATAACGGCAAGTCTTTACTTGATAATCATTGATATGTGTGTCTATATAGATCCAACAGCCTGCTCATTACAGCATTGCTGACTCACAGTTTTTCTCCCTCTGCCTCATGTTGCAGCACAGAGAACCCAAAGAGCGCGCTGTCTGGTCCGCTGAAGATCCTGGGCCTCTTCACATCAATGTTGAAGCACTGGCACAGCCCTGAGAGTGGGAGGGGACAGAAAGGGCTTCGTTCAGCATCCATGAACAGAGGCACTCTGTTATAACTGCACCTCCCTCACTCATTGCAGAACACATCACTATATAATCTTACACACACACACACACTCACTCTAACATGTGAGCAACAGTTTCATTCTTAAATTGTTTTCTATCACTGATGCCAGTGTTAAGTAAAAATCACTAAGTGAACAGTCAGGTTTGGAGATAGGGAGTGCAGAGAGGGCAACCGTGAAGGAGCAATAGTGAGTAAAAGGAAAGGTGAGAGGAAAAAATAGGGGGAGAAGGAAGGGTGTGGACTGTAATAACACCTGAGTACAGAGACTTTCCTGTTTGGCTATACAAACCTGCCTTTTACACAGAAGGGACAGGGTGTAAGTGAAGCAATAAGGACTGAGGAAGGATGCCTCATTCATTTTGTATTTCTACTTAGTGTTCAGTACACATGTGCAGTGACATTCTTAACAGTCAAAGCAGAAACAATATGTATTGTTGTCAAAATCATTTTCACGGTTGGACACAACAGATACAACGTACAGTAAAATATTTATAAAACATACATACATACATCATTCAATAACTTTTGTTTACCACTTAGCTTTGTCAGGGTTGCAGTAAGCTGAAGCCTAGCCTGGAAACTTTGGGTGCTAGGCTGTAAGGGCTATACCCTGGGCAGAATGAAAGTTTACCAAAGTGTAGCCACAATCACAGTCTCTCACTAATGGCAATTTAGAGTCACCGATTACTCGGAAACACGTATCTTTGGACTGTGGGTGGTAACAGGAGCACCTAGAGCAGCAGTCCCCAACCGCTTGGCCACGGACCGGTACCGGGCCGCACAGAAAGAATAAAAAACTTTTAATTTTATTTTCCTTTTATTGACTATCAGAGTCTGCAGGGTGTTTTATTTTGAAAAATCAATTAAAATCAAGGCGAAATGTCCTGAGATTGCCACAAAAGCACTGAAAACCCTGCTTCCGTTTCCAACATCCTATCTTTGTTAAGCAGGGTTTTCTGCAATGACAGCAACCAAAACGAAATGACAGAGTAGACTGGACATAAGGAACACACTTTGGGTGTCGTCTCCCATCAGCGAGGGAGATGGGATGGGACTGCCTCGTTGCAGGGAAACAAGCTCAGGGCTCCCACTGATTCTGCATTATGGTGAGTTGTATTTATTATGCACTTTATTATGCGAACGCGATGGCCAGTCCGTGGAAAATTGTCTTACACGAAACCGGTCCGTGGTGCAAAAAAGGTTGGAGACCGCTGACCTAGAGGAAACCCATGCGGATGCACATATACATCCATTAATAATTCATTTTCTTTTGCAGTCAACCATTGTTCTTTGCTCGTTGGATTTTTTTTCTTAGTGTTGCACGTTTTCACATTTACCTGCCCAAGGTAACATACAGCATTTGATGTTACTGAAGAAGCATGTTCGAGGATGGTATTTTAAAACCAAAGATTGTTTTTTGGCATAAACTTGAAATCCTTGCTCGTGTGCTTCCTAAACCACAGACAGGATACACTACCCTTTTCCTGAGTCAGGGTATGAGTGAGCTTGTTATAAGTCCATGATATCTGTCCTCTCCTCAAATAAGAGAGCTAAGTGTTTCTGAATCAGCTGATATTTCATTCAGGGCTGCAAATGTATTCAGCAGAAGAGAGCTTTTTCACAGATTGGCCATGATAGAGGGAAGTCCAAATGAGTGGGACTTGCAACTTGCCATGTTTTCTCTCCCACTAGTGCCGTTCCCTAGTTATCCTTTCTGAGCTCATCTTTCCATTACACTTCTGGATCTTGCCATCTTTCACCCACACTTGTTCCTCTCCTATTTTACAGCTTGCACCCATCCAGTTCACTGATTTAATTCACAGCAGATTCTTCTGGCTTGACCACAGACTAAGCTGCCAGCACTCCCCATAACCACTGTCCACGCTTTTCATTTCAGATAAATGTCCAGCAAATTACTTTCATTATTCAATTATTTCTGACCAATGGTCAAAGTGTATGCATGATGTCACTTTTTAACCTTACTTTTTTGGTTCATGCGTAGTAAATGTTCCAGTGTGGCAGGGGTTTTTGGCCAAAACATGACGTAAGTGTAACTTTGAAGAAACATACGCTGTCATGAAACATTGCAGCGTACACCCCCCACCGTTACGGACAGCGTTAAAGGGCAAAAAGACCTCAAGGTCAAGTAATCCGTGTACATTCCGATCACTAGTGTCTTAATAAAAGTAAAGAGAACAAAAACTCATAGTTTTCTCTTGCTCTGATCCTATCATGTGCTGGTGAAATCCAATGATCTCCCTAGGGCTCGGGGGTGGATGGAGTGCTAGAGAGAGAGAGAGAGAGAATCACAGAGAAACCCCCCCAAGCCCCCTGTGCATACACCTGTGTTATACATCTCGGCAAAGCATTACAGTCTCAGAGTCTCTGCCAGAATACTAGCACATCATCGAGGGGTCTGCGAAAGCCATCAGCATCAAAAACATGCCGACACCTACATGCTTCGGCTCGAGGCAAACATGCATGTGCACATACTCGAAAGAGCTTGGCAAAGTTCAACACAGTTAACCGGGATACCTGACCTTACACAGGAAAACACAAGAAGCGACATAAAAACACATGAAGATGGCCGGAAGGAATCATGCAGAAACCTACACGCTTGTATCTTACAGATCCACACAGATCATGAAAGCAGGGGGCACCTTTACTCAGAAACACTGCACACAACCATGGCTCCAAGAGCTGCTGCGTGCACATCAATCCACGCCGACAGGACACGAAAACACTGAATCCCCACTTTTTTCACTTGACTTTTCCTTCTCCTTGAAAACAGTACGAAACAGATCTTGGTTCCACGTACAGTACTTCTACTGGGTCCTTTTAAGAAAACACCATAACGTTTTATGTGACGCTTATGTTCTCACGCCTTTCAAGTGTATGCATTTTTTTTTTTAATCGAATAAGTAAGTTCTACGCTATGCTTAGTAAAATTTCTAAAATAAAATTGTCCTCCAGTGACGAAAAATGACATGGCATATGTATTAAAGTAAACTGAAGCTCGACCACGCAGTCCTCGACCGTTCGATCGTCAAATGGTGTCGCAGGGTCCCTGGGTCACCGACACATTTTCACACGACTTTGATCAGTCCAAGCAGCCAACATCTTACCTTTCAGAAGCATCGCCAGCTTGAGGGCAAAAAGCAGACGGCGCAGCTCCATTTTCGGACGGTGGCGTTGAAACCGAAGCAGTTTTTTAAAATACTTTTATGCTCGTTTAATTCGCGGTCGAACGCAGTGCCTCAGGCATCACTTGGCGCGCGCTTACCGCCCGTCTCGCGGGATCCTCTGGACTCCGAGCGAACGCAATTCCAGCGGCATCGCTTCACTAAACTTCATACATTACGCAAAATGTGCCTAGACTTGCACAAAAGGCGCTTATATCCGTCCCAGAGCTGAATTCCCCAAAGAAGGCGACAACCCGCTGTTTCTCCGTTGCTGAGAAAAGAAATGTTCGACTAAATACATTCGCATCAAACTGCACGCGTCACAAAAATACGCCAACTGTAAACAACCACTGACCGAAAGTTTCCAGATTTAATCGCGCTGTCCTGCACTTTTCCACTTCTGCGTCAAATAGCTGTTGTTATTATTATTATTATTATTATTATTATTATTATTATTATTATTATTATTATTATTATTATTGTTTCACCGCAACGCCCACACGGCAAAGTGCAGTTTCCACGCACACACGTTTATGCTTAAATAGCTCGATTATTGCGATTATTTAAGACTGTGTCTAACTGTTATTCTGCTATTTTCTATAATAATTCACATTACACTTACATTCATTTAGCGGACGCTTTTTTCCTCCAAAGCGGTGTGCGACTCGGTAAACAAAAAATGTACTAAAATCTATATTTTCTCCTCCTACCTAACACGTTTGTTCTCCGTACTGTGACAATTTTTAATCTTTTCCCGTTGAAACACAATCCAAAGCAAATTATTTTCGAGAATAAATTCCGTGAATTCTTAGCTGCTCTTCACAACTCGGCACCTGCTTAACGCAACTATTTATAAGCGACGTGTAGAATCGTCGCTATTAAAAGAGATTCAAAGAGAAATTTCCGCTATTCTAAGAAACGTCGCGCGTCCACCTCCCTGCTAAGCTGCCACCTATTTCAAATAGCGGAATGGAGACGCTGTTCTGATCTCACTGTGCAATTTTAAGAAAAATGTTCTAAGCGCTTTCGTTTCCGTTGCTTCCTCTCGGAGGGCGAAATTCGCTCCAACATACACACGAGCGAATGAAAGAGCGCATTTATCCGGCGGCGGCGGCGGCGGCGGCGGCTCTGTCCTGTCGTGTGCGCGCCTGGTTCGCATTTAAACCCCCAAGCCTACCCCCCGCCGCCGCCCCTCTCTACTCTATTTTTTTCTTGGTTAACTCATGTTTACTTTTTATTTCTTTTTAGACACAAAAAAGACGCGCCTTACTTCTCAGTGTGCCTCTCCTGGGCTGGGTGAAGAAACAGAGAGAGATTTAAACCTCTAGGGTTCTGAGCCCTGACTTCTGGATGCAAAGCAAGTGAAAAAGTGGGCATCCAAGCAAACAACGAAAGAACAAAACACCACGTTTTACATCTGTACATGCGCTCCTGCTGTATGATACCTGTTTCGGACCTTCGCTGCTCCTTATTCCCGACCACATCTGGCGGTGACATCCTTACCGGCAAACACGTTGTAGACCCTAAGGTCACGAAATCAGAGGTGAAAGTTGAGCAAAGTTACAGGTGCACGTTGCTGTATTTCTGCACTCATACAGGTGCACAGTGGAGAATGGAAAGAAGTTTCTTTTGGATCATAGTGCGCAACACACTAAACAGACTCAAAAAGACAAGCAAACTGAGATAAATAACTGAGGGAAATTAAATCTGTCAATAGAGGCCTATAGATAGTAGATGGGCAAATAAATAACCCTAATAAACATCAAGAGGTGATTAATAGATACATAAATGGGAAAGTAAACAACAGATAACTTATTTATGTATATAGGGTTATTTTGTGTATATAGATTACTAACTTATTTGTTCTTGTCCTTCTTACTAACTTACTTGTTCTTCTCCTATATTCCCTTTGTGATAAGAGCTCTGTAACACCTAAATTTCTCATTCGTGGGATAGTAAAGGTTTATTCTATTCTATTCTATTCTATTCTATTCTATTCTATTCTATTCTAAGAGTCACTGAATGTAGAGCGGTCAGTTTATGCTGCGGCTATATTGTAAATACATGTGTAAAATCAAATTCCTTTTCAAATACTTATGATTTCAGGGTATCGCTGACAACCAAATTTATCACCAGAACCCCGAAAATTTGTGACAGATGGTCCAAATTAAGGATGTTTTTCACGACAGATTAAATAGCTGTTATTCGGTGCTGAGGAAACCAGTTTGCAGTTTTTGAACATTAAATTTGAATCATTTTTTCCTCATTTCTTGTATGTCAATGAAGTCTGAGACAGAAAAAAATGTTATTGCTTTTATGTCATCCCCTTGATATGAAGGGTTCTGAAATGTGCTATCATAGATGGAGAAAGTGTAATTTTATACATACAGTATAAGAAGTTTTTGGAGATAACAGTTGTGAATGCAGATGAAGATGCCATCTTGTGCAGAGCTGTTCAGTGTTTGCCATCTACTTAAACCCTCGCTAGCAAAGTCAAGGTAGAAAAACCGATATTCCCAGATACACATCATCCTATGCAGGAAGGACATTTTGGATAGCCTCTGGAGGAATGTTGCGGAAGTCTGTGAGTCCGAACAGGGTTGCACAGCAATTTCGTAGGTTTAGAACTAGATTGGAACCGTGATCAAACCAGAGTCAGGATTCTACTCAACAAATGGAGACTTCATTTTGATGAATGTACCTTGGAGTGGTTCTTCTGCTAAAATCTGTCCACTGTGCAAAAATGGGATATATGGGAAAGGGGCAGGGCAGAAACATCTGTAAAACATGAAAGTCTCTGGATGTTTCTCAAAATTTCTGGAAGAATGTTCTGTGGACTAAAGATTTGAAGCCAGAACTTTTCAGAAAACAGTGACACTGTTATTCTGACAATTATGGAATACAGGACTCCAGAGGGCAATCCTTCTACCAACCCTCTGTGGTGGTGACAGTGGGATCATCTCTGAATGTCTTGCTGTCACAGGACCTAGCTATCAGAAAATAAGAAGCCATAAATTCCTCTTTCTTATTCTAAAGAGGATGGTCAGGCTAATTGTACAAACCTACGTATAAGTATGACTGAAGAGAAAAACCAAATGGAAGTTATGAAGTGACTATGTCAAAGCCTTGGCTAGAGTCTGATTGAAATGTTGAAGCAAGATGGAAATAGAGCTGTCCGTGCTCAAAAACCTGCAAATGTCACTTAGCTGAAGTGGTTCTGCACAGAGGAGCGAACTAGAATTCTGCCATGGTGAAGAGAGACCACAGTCAACAGTTACTGGAAGTATTTATGATCACTGCAGCTGAGGGTAGCACAAACCATTACAAAGTGTGACTATGCTTGTACACTATTTTTGACATCAAGGAAATGATTTAGAAACAATACTGATGTCACCTTTTCCTTCTCAGGTGTCGTTCACTCACTATTAGACATGACAGCACTCCTCCAAATTCCCACAAGAGGTCTCTAATGTACAAAAGAAAAATGCCTTCAGAATGTAGTTTTCCAGGAATATAATAGTAACATAAAAGCTTTGCAGAAAAGCTACCTGAGAGACCCATGGATATGAGGCCCGGTGAAGAATTTCTAGCAGCAGTGTGAGGTGTTCACATTCCCTTCATGACCAACAATATGGAATTCCATGTAGGAGGTGAGCATAATGCACAGACTACTTTGGTTGGGTTGTTTTACTCCTCCAGCGAGGAGGGAAAGAGAAACCTCAGGTCAATAGTAGGTAGGTATTTAGAGTTGTGTCGAAAGCTACAACCTGTAGGCTGCCGGTTCAGTGAGTGAAAGAGTAAAACATGCATAGGATACACAGCGAAGGGGCTTCCCTTGAGCAAATTTTTGGGACCCTGTGTTCTTCTTCTAAGAAAAGTCTTCTTGTAAGGCAAATTCCCCTTAAAAAAATCAAAATGACCCTCCTTTCCAGTGGGACTGCTTTGTTGAGGTTTACTAGCAGCTGGCTTATCCCAGATGCTGGTTGTCTGGACCTGATGGTGAATTTCACCTGGGAATTAGGAAGGACAGGAGATGTCTTGTAGAGACATTTTTTTGTCCTTTGTTTTTAGCTGTTTTATTTACCATTTTAGCTTAATAAGCATTTAAAGCAGGTTTTATTTTAGAGGTTGATGAACTATGGTTGGAGCTTTGAATCTGAATAAGAAATAATTTCATGAGAGTTTTGGTGATGTCTAATACGACAGTTGGACAGAGTTTTGTCTCAGGGGATGTTTCTACTCTGTTTTTTTTCCCCACATATCAGTATTTCTATTTCAGTTTTTCTACTGTTTTATTCTACTTCTTCTATTATGTCTATTGCACTTGTAATGGTTTTAATAGCACAAGATGTAATTCTCTGTAACTGTTGTCCTATTTTAGGATCCTCTGGTATTTCGCAACATTTATAATTCATTTTTGATGCAGGAGCAAATCCCTGAATATTGATGAAAATTGGAAAAGTTTTGCTGGTTTGTTTCATGCATTGGATGCAAAGTACATTTTAAATGTGAGCATGCTTACAGTAGTCTTTTGGTTTGTCTGTCTATTTGTTTGTTCTTTATGCACAGCTTTGTTTTTCAAGTCACAGATCAGAAATCTGGCACCTAGGTGCTTAGCACCTGGTGTGAGGTTTTTGTCCAGCCAAGTTGACAGATTACTGTTTTGAAAATGTTATATTTGGTCTCTGGAAAGCCTTGGAGGAGGTGGAGTAGTGATGTCTCACCCAGTGTATGTATAGATGCAGATGCACACACAGACGTATGTGATGCGGATGTATTTTTTCATTTCACAGATGCACAGACACATCCAGGCACATACACGTGCGTGCGCGCACACACACACACACACACACACACACACACACACACACACACACACACACACACACACACACACGCTGTAAAAAGACACAGTAATTCCATGAGTTATTACTTGTTACCTTTCCACTAGTACACCTTTTAGACTCAGACATGTCCTCTAGTTACATAATAACTATGCAAACACTAATATTTACATGTTTGGTCACAAAGAGAGCTACTGTAGAACTTTGCTTTTTTATATAAAAGAAGAACAGGCCAGTTTGTCACAACTCCCAGGTCTAGGAAGCAAATGAATGACTGAAGTTACACCAAACCTTAGTCATCAGCAGCCTTTGAGAAGGTCAATAGAATGAAGAAAAAACCCACCTCAGATTCAGTCATTTTTGCATACTGAAGAATTATCATACAACAGCTGGACAGTTTTTGGTGGAGCAGTTTTGGGTCAGCACCAGGCTTAGAAGTACAACAGGGTCTTCTTGTTCAGTTTTCCTATTAGCAAGGTCATTCTGCGATTTTTGAGATTAATATGTAACTTTCATGAAAAAGAAAGCTGTTAAAGAATAACCACATTCAAATTATTTACTTATTTTTCAGATCTCATATAACTGCGTAGACCTGCTGGGGAACATGATCAGGCACAGCTAAAGGATCTTGAACATAGCAAGAAAGATTTGCCATTACTATACTCCACAGTTTTTGGTCACTTATTCAGATTACCGGTATGTTAGACACCTCCTCTGAATAACCAAAGCTTTGAGGTTTAAATGTATGATGAGCGTTGACTCAGAAGGTTTGAAGTTATGTTGTTTATCTTTGTTTTTTTTTTTTTTAATTTTTGCTTTTACTTAAACACAATTTTCTAATATTCTAAAGGTTTCACTTCTTCAAAAAATAAGAGCGATCCTAACATTTCAAACTTGTCCCAAATCACTGCTTTAATAACAATGCATTGTGCAAAATTTTGGAAGGGTTGAATTTTTATTTTTCAGGTTCAGTTTCAGAGTGTTAGGCTGAATTTTAGGTTGAAGACGATTGCGTGTGAAATAAAAACAAAAACTAGATTTCAGTTTGAACGCTTACATTTGTAAATCAACACTTATCCCACTTTCAGACCTCAAAATTACTGCTAGGGGGTGACACAGGGTCCCAAAAATTTGCTCACCACCTCAAGCATCGTTACAATATGTAACGTTTCAATGTGATGTGCAAAAAAACACAGTATTGTACACTGTATTACTATAGTAAAACCTTTGTGAGCCACACGTCGTTTCGGAAGCCTTTACAAGCATGACCGCTGGGTGTCGCTGCCGTGCCGTCGCGCTTTTAGCTCCTTCACCGCGCAGACCTCAGGCCTATTCATGCAGAGATGGGGGCGAAGCGTCGTCGTCTTTCTTGTAAATCCACAATTTCTGTAGCTTTGCATGCAAGGCACCGTAACGTATCGAGATGCGGAGCCAACAATCTGACAACTCTGGCGAAAACAGTGTCAGTTAATTGATGCCTCCGTTACCACGATGACAGAGTAGGTGTTTAGCTCCAGTCCTCTCATGTTTATGCTCGGGTGACGGCACAGTTGTATGAAGGACAGTTTTGTATCTTTCTTTTCACAATTTACCTCCCAAAACCCAATGAATCGGGCCGATTTACTCCCCTCCCCGAATTGCTGTGTCTCATCGCCCTCAAAAATAATTGCTAGACTGCCCCTTACTTGCCCTGTTGCCCTGAAGTCATATGGGGTCACATGGGAGAGCGTGGAGCAGTCATGTGGCGATGAAGCGAGATGCTAGATTTGGAGCTACTCCAGACACCAGCAATAGACTGCGGACTGATTCATGCACAGGCCCGTACGCGCGTACACGCGCGTGACGTGTCGACACGGTCACGGAAACGCACAGCAAACACGCACGCGGCTGCGACGGCCCCCGGCTGGACTGAAAGTGCTGTTTTCAACTCGAGAGACAAGACAGCAGGGTTGTCACGTGCTTGCGGAATCCACACATACTATGCTAATGGGACCGTTCTCACGCCTGCTTCCCCGCTGAACCCGACTTTGCTGGGGACTGTGGAAAAAACAAAGGTAACTTACAAACTGACACTGTCCATCAAAGACATTCCGGAGAAAGGCCATTGTCATAAATTCTTTTTTCAAAATCAAACTGTGCCCTCCCTTAAGGACATTTTGCATCAGAAACCATAGCACCGCCTAATGTTTCTCCTTCTTCCCTCCACTTGTTTTTCTTGCCTTGCTGAAGGTTTGCCGGGGTGGGGTTTTTGGCAAAGCAAGCGTCAACATTATCAATCTGAAGTTCCCACAAAGACTTGGACCATCTCATTCTGCCCGTCTTGCTTCGGATTGTGCAGCTTCTGACTCCGCTTCAGTTTTTTGTCTGCTGTTCCTTTCTGACATTAATAATGGTTTCTGCTGGTTGATTCTCATTTTCATCTTCTGGGTTTTTCTCTACTCATTTTCGAACAGGTTGTGCTGTTGGGGTGGAGTTGCGGTGTAGTGATGAGTGTCTCACAGTGCGGGAATTATTTGGGTGTGGGTTTGAACCCGGTTCCATCTGGGTGGAGTTTGCTTGTTCTCCCTGCGTGTGAGTGGGACTTCTCTCACGGTCCAAAGATGTGAGTTTCAGATTGAAAGGTCATCCTCAGTTGCTTATTGCCTGTGTGTGGCTACCCGGCGTTTGTCTGGCACCCTATCTATCTGGGGCGTGGTTTCAAATCCTAGTGCTCAGTGATTCAAGGATAGACTCCGGAGCACCCTGACCAGAATAAAGTGGTTAATGGATGGGGTGTGTGTGTTTTTTTTTAAAGTTGAATCAATCATTTTGTTTTTCTGACAAAAAATTCATTTCCATGGCAACAATAATGCTAATGCAAAATTCTGTTGTGTTTTCCATAATTATTTAGCTTTTTCTTCCACTCTGTGTGTGTGCTGTGCAGGTGGCTGTGACAAAATCCTCTGAATGAGACAGGGCTCCAGAGATGCCAGTCCAGTGGTTTGCCAGCAGCATCCCCAGCGCACGGCTCCCAATCCCCAAACCACAGCATTCCACAGCTAATCGAGCGACACATAACCCCATGACATCACTGCGTGTGGAATGAGCTGACTTCACCAGAACTCGAAAACTGAGCTCCGAGCTCATGGCGCTGGAGGGAACTGACCGGCCCGCACCTAATTTATACACATGTGCTTAAATACGGGAATCGACGACCCCCCAGGACAGGATATTCCTCAACCGTGCTAGCGCTTACATGTGCCTTAAACACATCCAGCTCTTGATAATAAACCAAATACTTTCAGCATGGGGCGGGCATAGGAGATAAGTTACAGATGTCCAGTATTTTTAAGTGACACACATACCCACACCAGCTACTTTATGAGGCAAACATAGTAGGACCCTCTTCTGACCCCAGAACAGTATAGATTTTGCAATTGAAGTCTGTATTTGTCTCCAGAAGGAGGTTTATTTCTATGGTTGCTTGTCAGCTTTGTCCTAAAATAAGATTCCACCTCTCAAAGATTCTCTTTTAGTTTGGGTGGTGGAACAGTGGAGGCTGCAGTAAAGCACTGGAATGTTTGTGGAAGTCTAGTAGCTCTGCTCAAAATCACTTAAACTTAACCACTTCTACTTCAACCACACATATTTTCTCTTCTAATGTTAATTCGGGTAGTAACTGGACCTCTGGCCCTCGTCTCTGTGCTTTTGTATTGAGTAACACACCCATGTGCAGAGCAACTGAGCTATGTGTATTAACAGCCACCTGTACCTAATAAAGTGGCCTGTGAAAGTTTTGACCAGTAGCACCGCAGAATTCTCTATGGTTACTAACCTGCTGGATTCATTCTCTGCTTTTGTCGCTGCAGATACTTATGGAGTAGATTTTGCTGAAAGGGGCTGTGGTTTTGAGCATCTGTGTTGAGTGAGCAGTGTAACTCTGTGTGTGTGTGTGTGTGTGTGTGTGTGTGTGTGTGTGTGTGTGCGCGCGCACGTGCGGGTGCATGTGCGTGCATGTTTGTCTCTGTCCAACTGTGTCCACAGGGCCTGATTTTGATGGCCTGGCTGACGCCCACTGCACACCTCAGCTGGCTGCTGCCAGGCCTCGCTTTAGTCATCTTCTCCGGGAGTTTCCAGTCAGCCATGGAGCGCGGTACTTGACCCCACATGTCAAAACCTCTGCCCCCTCCCAAACCGGTCCGCTTCTGCAGGACAGAAGCACCTTTTTGTCAGGGCCTTGAGGTTCTTGTCTGTTCAAAAGTCACTGACTTATTTTTCATGGTAACAAATGCACTTCATTGCTAAAATTATTCAGACAAAGGACCTGCTGCTGTGATGTTAGTGGAAATACAAAGGGTTTAGGGTTTTACACCCCACAGCATTCTGCATTTAACCACTGACGCTGTGGAAAAATCTTTTTTTATGTATGCGCTTGTTTTAAAAAGTCATGATTTATATATGCATCATACATACATTACATGCAAATGTTACCACAAACGTTTTACACACTTTTATGCTTATATGTGTACATAAGTGTGTCCAAAATGTGTCAGCTTACACTTTTCTAGGTTGTTGCTGCTTTTTTGCTCTTCCATGCGGATGCGAGTGTGAGAAAGAGGAATTTCTTGAGAAATTTCTTGAGAAAAAGGAAGTTACTGTGGTCACGCAGGTGAGTGTGTGAAGGTATGCAGAATCTATTTGTCTGCTGTGGTATGCGAGCAAATTCGTTTTGCTTTGTTTCGCTGCAGCCCGGTTCTTTTTCCGAGAGGGGTGACAGCTGCATTTAACTGCCCCAGGGGGCTATAAATGCTGAAGGACAGGGAGTTATTTATCCATTTTATTGGGACAGAAGGGAAAGGTGGGGTCATTTTATTGGGGTCACTCTATAACTAAGTACAGCTGGAGGGTTAAAAGAAGGAATGCAACTTGTTTCGTGGATTATTTTCTAATGGTCTCCCTCGTTTCGTATTTTTTCCTCTTATTTTAAATTTTCTTTTTCACTGGACATCTTTCCTGGTGACAAAGGATTCGTAACCAAAAAAAAAAAAAAAAAGAATCGTCTGCTACCGGGCAGAGTCCATGTGTCCTCTACCGAATCAAGTGTGCCGATTCCAAATCTGAAGTCAGATTTTGTCCGTCACGTCAGGATCTTAACTTAAGCATACGTCCGCAAAACTTAAATTCTGCATAATGCAGAACTAGTTTCTGTCCCACAACCGTGCGATGCCGCGCTGATGTATTCATAACAACAAAAGAGAAGAAAATGTACTGAAATGAAAATATATATGTTTCAAACCATTCACCTTAAGCTCGGTGTAACAGGTGTTCAAAAGTGCTTCAAGAACTTGGTTTTGCCCTTGCGAATGGTCATAGTTGCACGTCACAGAAACCAGCAGCACTCACCCATCATATCGGGGTCGAATTGGCATCGATATCTTATTTCCATCATAGGAACATCTTGATGGAATCTCTCTCCATGTTCATCACTTACATCACCAAAATTTGGTAGAAAAAAGCAGATGCTAATGTAAGAAACGCATTTTCGGTGACATTCCAGCAGCCAAGTTTCCGGCACGCTGTCAGCGTGTTGTTTACAACTTCAGAATGATTTTCAGCTCGCTGGTTCCCAAGAAATTTTTGCATGACTACCACAAATGTATGCCAAGTGGCAAGTTCAAATGGGTTGAGTTTTGCTCTGAATGTGGTATCACGCACCATTTTGCAGCTTTTGGCTCCAATAAAAGTTCCTGCTTTCAGTTTTAGCATCAGTTTTCATTACTCCAAACTTCTGCTTAACATACAGTACTTTCAGCTTTCTGTGGCAAATTCCATTCCTGTAGTCTGGAGGCTAACAGTTCAGATGTCTCTTTTGACGGTGACAGACGTCTCCCCATTAAGTTCAAATTCTGGATCATACTTATCAGCAGCAACATCATTTGGCAGAACTGTCAGCGGCTTAAGTGCAGACTCACGATCAGGATAAACCATTTCTGACTTATTTTTCTTTGAAAATCCAGCTATTTTAGCCACACAGAAATAAGTCTGAGTCATGATTTTTTTTTTTTGTTCATGTCACACCGTAGGCACAGCGACGTCATCGCATGCCTTTTGCCATTCAACCACAACGTAAGCCCATAATAACAAACTGTGCGGCACACGTGCGGTGCCCAACTTTTATCCTGATCTCGGATTTGACATCCGGAATAATACTTGTAAGCAATTCTCACTCTGTTTGTGAGGTTCTTGCACTGATCGAGCGGAGTAAATTTAGCACAAATGTGAAAATTTGGCAGGATGGCTGATGCAGTTGTGCCTGTTTGTTTTAAGTTTAAAACACAAACACTCACTAAACCCACAAAACCTTAGCAAACTCTAGGCGTCCCCTCAGGCCCTCTCGCCTTATCTAGTTACTGCTCACATCAGCTGACTGACGTGCCCAAATGTGTCCAGACACTGCTGCAGGCATGCCTCCAGGAATATACTGATGCTAGGGGATAGCGGCTCCATGGATGTTCGTAGTGATAATCGTGGTGCCGTGCAACAGGATGTATAGAAAACTATCGGTCGGCAGCCAGACGAGTCCTTATGCAATGACCACGTGTATGCGTATAACTTAAGATCTGGATGCGCTGGGCAAATTCTGTGTTAAGATTGGGAATCGGCATACTCAATTTATTATATAACACGTGTTTTACCCCCAGCGGCAAAATCTTTGTTTTCCAGCGTTAAGTGTCCGCAAATCAGCCCCCGGTCCGTCTGATTCCTTCTCGGTTTGCGGGCCACCTTGGCGTCCACTCGCTGGCGATTCTGTCCCTCCTTAAGGACATCTGCTGTCAATCATAAACACCCTGTAATCCCATTGGCATTTCCTGCCTGGATGAACCCGCCCACCTGTTTCTGCGCTCCCGGCCCTCGCCGGACACTTAAGCGTTTCGTTTCTGCCTCGGTTCTGCAATTACTCGGTCCCCGTTGGCCAAGGGGAGTTGCTGAAAAAATAGGCCCGCACCGAACCCAGTCCCCCTTCACCCCAAAAATTTCTCCAGCTGTTACCATAGCAACACGTCCGAAGCGTGCAGATCCGAAACTGGGGGAAAAAAATGCTTCGGTTCTATCATTTGTTTTGAAATATATGTCTATCATGCAACTAGATACTTTGCTGATGCTACCAATTTGAAAAGAAAATATAAAGGAAAGTCAAAATGCGCTGTATGTGCTGAGGAATTTTTTTTTTTTTTAAGGAGGCGCAGCTGTCGCGGAAAGCGTTCGACGCACTGATGCAAAGCAGACGGCCTCAGCTGTGTCTGCTGCCATCCAAGACGAATAAGAAAGAGGAGGAAAGGCTGAAAAGAGGGTGATGAGGAACGCAGCCCGAGTCAAAGGGGACAAAGGGGAGAGGCAGAGGGATCGCGCAGCCAAAAGAGTCGTCATTCTAGCTGCAGACGGCTGACAGAAGGCCAAAGATAAGATGCGCGACAATGAATGTGTGCACACCTAATGTGTGTGAGTTTTGGTAAATCGTGACTGATGGCAACCTTATTTGAGTAAATAATCTCATTCTTGCAGCCTCTAACATCATTCTTCCGCATCTCCCTGCTTCCTGTCCCTTTGTTTAAATACAGTATGTAAATATTCAGCATTAACAACAGTATCCGATTAAATCTCAGCGACTGTGTGTGTAACCGAATCGGTGAATAAATACACAAAAGAATGAGAAGTCGACGTCGGAACATCGGGCTTTATTGTTTTCCCAGGTTGATTGTTATTTTCTAACACCACATTTTATATAAAAGACACACACAGTGGAAAGACAGAGGAAAAATAAATATAGATCCGTAAAGCGGGAAGAAAGAGAGAGACAGGGCGCGGGTCGCGAAACGCTGGTGACAAGTAAAGCGGCAGAAAGCAACGCGCTGACAGGCGGTCGACTCAAGGAAACGGGGTTCGACGCTGTGACGCGTGGAAACGCCGATACGTGGAGCCACGCCCAGACTACATTACAGATGGAAATATTCTCCTAGCTGGCGGCCGTCGCAGTGTCGATGGGTTAGAAACAAGAAAGAAAAACACAAGGTGATGAGGATGGACAGGTGGAGAGGTGCTTCCGTCTTCATTCTCGTACGTAGACACGGGTGCAGACCATGTCGTCGGCGGTCATTGTCTGAAATACAAACACCAAATGTTGAAATTCCACGTGCAGGCACAATGTTTCCCCAAAATCATACCTTGCGGTTCATGGAAATTTGTAAAACCGTGCAACGGGTTCATACTCGGGTCAAGAGTCATTCATCGATGACATCGAGGACCGAGTCTTTGGTGTACGTTTGCTCTGCGACAGAGACGTTCTCAGGAGGGATTTTTCTGGAAAGGCCAGGCCGCGATGAGTGGGCGTCATGAACAAAAGCAAAAAGGAAAGCCGTACCAGGATGAGTTCGCCATCGTTGGTGATCTCGCGAGTCCATGAAGTTTTGGGGCCCTCTCCCTTCTGCAGGCTCTGTTCGCAGCTGATTTTACTGTCCGTTTCCCATTTGGGGAAACTCTAAATGGAGGAAGAGAGAGGTGGGGGACGGGGTGTCGATTAAGACCCGGCACGGTGATCCAACAGCAAACTCGTAGAATTGGCTGAAGAAGCAGGAGAACCGAGGATGTGCAAATATTGTCTTAGGACAGTCGGATGCTAACGTCCCAGACAGGGACGGCGTCCGAAAGAGAGAAGGCATTCATGCAGAGAATAGGCCCCGTCTCTGCTCCAAGGGCGGGCACATTTACACCAAACCGTGAGCGAGGGAGCAAGACTGTCAGGTCTTAAAATCTGCTGTCCTCTATCTGTCTGCTGCTGAGCACCTAGTTCCTGTGGCCAAGACTTGGCCTTGACTCTTCTTTGTTCTCTCATCTCCACAGCCTGTGCCAGAGAGATGGAGAAACTGCACGAGAAGAGTAAACTTAATTTAGAGATTCGACTTGAAAGTATAGCAAAAGATGGAAAAGCCAATGGAACGAGAGCACGAGAAAGCGGAAAAAACAAGATGGAGAGAAGGCAGCAGAGGAATGGAAAGAGTGTATCAAAGAGCTTCTGCAATGGCTGAGTCAGAAGCAGTAGCTGCCTTGCATTGCGCCATATGGTCTATAGTGTGTAAAGGAAACAAACGGATTTTTAAAGAGATATTTTATCTGGATTTACTGCATTTGGGCAACAGAATATTTATGGAGAATTACAGGCAACCAGGTTTGTTGCCAAACAGGAACCAAAGGGAATTTAAAACAGTAAATATATTGTGTTTTTATTGTTCATTTAATTTTTGCCAATTTAACGTTATTTGTAATATTAAAAAGAGTTGAGCCGTAAAGAAAGCAACTGGGTGGCGGTGGACTGTACCGTGCATGGACGTCCGTCCACGGTGGTCTCATTAAAAGACTGCCCAACGGTGAAGGTAATGTGGGTGGTTCGAACGGAGGTCGCGGTGCGGATAGAAAAGGTCTCCCTGTCCTGGGTGATCTCCACCAAAGGCTTGGAAGCAGCCGCTACCGCAATCTTCCTCAGCATCACGTTCACTCCTAGGGAAGAGGAAACAAAGGGAAAAGCCTTACAGCTGCGACTGGATTCGGATCGTGCGGACGATGCTTTTGCAGACCAAAAAAATTTTTTTTTTTTTTTTAAAAATTAAAACACATTAAATGTTCCGAGCTGTAGGATAGGATGCGCTGGTGCTGGAAGTCCTTCACGATTTTTGTCACGAGCAAAGCTCTGCTTAGCTGACACGTTTGTTCAAAGCCAGCTGGCTATGTTGCCTGAGATGCCAAAGTCGAATTCCTCACTCAAAAGTGCAACAGCAGAGGCAAGTTCTTAACTGCTACACAACATGGCCCTCTAACTGCTCAGGTTGGGGGGTCTATTTACTTGAACGATAGAATTCATACCCACCCCACCGGCATGGTACACACACCACCGCGGGATAATACACCCCAACTCACCAGGAAAGGGGTCACTGCTGCAGACGCTGCGCAGACGGGCAGCCTGATTTAGTCTCCCAAGCTCTCATTACTGTTACCATGAGTGTGCTTGTGTGTCTGGCCGTGTCTATGGGTCACAGCGTTTGTTTATTTGTGTGCCTCTGAACGAATGCGTCTGTGGGTCAACTGAACCACGTGCAGCTATATTAACGCACAGAGCAGAGAGGGGGAAGTCATCTGAGATGCCCCCGGGGCCTTAGTAATCCATAATGCTTTCCTGTCAGGAAGTGGAGCACAAGAGGAATCGGAGGGAAGGACAGGGAACTGTTGGGAAGGAATGGAAAAGAAGGTTTTAAAAGGAGGGAGCCCTCCTGGAAAGAAAGGGGGGGGGGCTGAGCGGGTCTAGCTAGCAGCGTGTGTCCCTGTGTCGAATTGAGTTTCACACTTCTCACCTCTCACGCATACCCACCTGTCACCGTGTGTAAATATATACGCATGCTGAGATTTTATGACACATACTGGGGGGGCGCAGACGCACGAACGATCAACTACTGTACCGCCATCGGTCTTCACTGTCTGAAGTCAAAAGTCAGTTTTCTCTTTCGAATGTTTAAGCGGTGGGGGGGGGCCTTACTTGACTAATGTTTGGCACTTGTGCGTCGCACTCTTTATCGTGTGAGGCGGTTCAAATGCGGTGTTGCACAAGAGAGGACACTTGAGTTACGCTGTCATTTGGTCCGCTGGGGGTCAGGCTCTGCCATGCCCCACGGGCTGCGGTAAAAGAAGGGCCACACACACGCGGGCGGTCAGGGTCAGTGCCAAAAGGGCGAGGTCAGAGGAAGTATTTGGGACAGAGAGGAACAGAGGCGAGATGTTGAGTGCAGAGGGGGGTGGTGGGTGGTGACAGGTTACGTCCAGCTGCGCCCTGTCCTCTTAATGAAATCCAGAGGGGCCTCAGCTTTGCTTCTGAGAGTTGCACCCACCAAGCACTTTGCAGATACAGATCTGGCCCCAAACGCCCGAAGCACCGTGCGTCCGTGTGCCGCGGAGGGCGCGGGAGAGCGCCTGCACGCTCGTATGCGCTGTTTGCCATGGAAACCGGCAGTCCTGATGCGTGCGAAAAAAAGTGTAAACATCACAGCCTAAAACGATTAAGCACGGTCTGGCTTGTCTCCTCCGTCCCGTCTGTCGTGTGGTCTCATTCCAGACATGCGGTTCTTCGCCGCATCTCATGGTTCGCGTGCATATCCCTGCCCCCTTCTCCTCCTCCCGTCAAGCCCTCCAGACACACTTAGACTTCCCAAGTTGGCTATGCATCACCCCAGTGCCCCTCCACTCCAAGTCAGGTCAGACCTTCTTCACTCTCTTTCATCTCTTCATCTGTCTCTCCCCATCTCTTCCCTTTGATTTTTCCTTCTCCTGCCGTGTGTTCCTTCCCTTTTTTCTTCCTCTTTCATTACCCTCCCCACCCACCCACACACACACACACACACACACACACACACACACACACAGCCGCAGGCCTCTTCATGAGAGGATAAACAAAACAGAATATTTATAGCATTTATACGGAGTGCCAGCTACAGCGAGACTGAGCCCAGCTATTCCATCCCCACAGTAATGGCATTTAGGAAGATTTTTTTCCAAAAAAAAAAAAGATGGGCAGAATCACGCGCTTATTAGCATAAAACACTGAGTGCATTGTGGGACGTCGTGCACAGCTGCGGGGGGCGGGGGTCACCTGGGCACCGGCATGAACAAAGCACCCCCGCACTTTTTCAAGGTGACGACGAAGTGCTCCCAAGAAGGTCCCCCCGCCTGCGTTTGTGCCTCTCCGTCCCGCTTTTGCGTCAATACCGCATTTTACCGTTTTCACGCCGATTTCCTGATCGGATGTTGAACGACGGGGGTGGGGTCACTTTTTACCTGAAAGAAGACCCCCCCCAGGCCCCGGACACCCCCATACATTCACCAAAACTTGTCCTGCATGATATAGGCATCATCCTAGCGAGTATGCAGGGGCAACAAAGACAAAATAATGTGGACATAACGATGCATTCTGAACTGTACTCGCCGAAGGTCGCAAAACATCGTTACTAACCCAAGGTTTTGAGCAGCTCCTCGAAGTTCTCCGAACTTTTCATTTTCCAGGTTCCAGAGAAATCGCAAATCTTGCGGTCCATCTTTCAAAAGGCTTGACGGCAAAAATAAAACAAAATAAACTCGGCTAATGTTTGGCTGCAGAGGACGCGATCGTTTAGCTTTTTAAATGGCTTTTCGAACCGTAAGCTGTTCTAAACGTCTGTGCCTTGGCTTCGGTTGTCCGTGCGCTCAACTCTGCGATCCGTTATTTTGGCCACTTTCAGCGAGATCGCTTCCGATTCCTCTTAAGCTTTTCTTTGCGGCTAAAGTGGCCGTCAGTCGCTTTTATCTCCACTTTTACCCGAGTCTCTCTAAGCACAGCGATCTTTATCTCGGCCGTCTGTCACCGCGCTACAAGTGGCGACAGTTTGAATGAGATGTAAAGCAAAACTGGCCATTAACTTGGACCTGTGAAGCCCCGCCCACAAAAGCCTATTCCAACCCCCGATGGCAGTAAATCCCGCCTTCCTGCTTGTGTACACCAATAAAAGTGAAGAGTTACGCGCCAGTCGCCAAAGCCCCGCCTCCGGTTGAACATGTGCGATTTGGACACGCCCACGGAACCGTATAACTTTTTTGTTTTAAAATCTCAAGTAACGTAACAATGGAGCGGACCGCACCCAGTTAAATTCGCAACAAAGACATACAGTTACATGCTCAGTTATATGCTGTAGGACTGCTGTACTGCAATGCTTATTTATGACATAGCTCTTTAATATTAGGCAATGTTCATTTAAGTTCAATTTTAGATGAGGCCCGATTGATGAGCGGTGAAATCCAGAAAAGATCACAAATAGAAAAGTGCACTAATGTCCAAGTAGTGCCAATAAAATACAAATAGGGATAGCGGGTGATTTATTGGCAATTTATTGCCAGACTCATATACTGGAAATTTCATGGTGATTTAGGAGAGGGCAACTGAGGGTTATTCAGAACAAAGGCAGTTATGTTGAAAAATGCAGAAAATAAAAAGGGCAAGAAGCCGGGAGCTGAATGGAGAAGATAGGGGAATGGTGAGGGGTGTGGGGTGTCTCTCCGGGAGAAAGGAGAGGGCAGACAGGGGCAGGATGGAAATGCAAAGGATGCAGGATTTTGCAAGGTAGCAACAAGGGACAGAGCAGTAGCAGTGAAGATGATGGATGGTGGCCCCACAATGGGAATGTTAATTATTGAACTTTGATGGA
Organism: Heterotis niloticus; assembly: GCA_018136845.1. Classification (NCBI taxonomy): domain Eukaryota; kingdom Metazoa; phylum Chordata; class Actinopteri; order Osteoglossiformes; family Osteoglossidae; genus Heterotis; species Heterotis niloticus. Next base: position 1,230,365 of record CM030896.1, read on the forward strand.
TGCTCTTCTTCATGACAATGCACCCTGGATGAATGTAGTGTTACCAAAGCAACCACAGATACACCGCCTGTATCAGTATACATTAATAGAAATGCGATAAAAATAATAAAGTGAGCAGCATACGTTTTACACGTATATATATGCATGCGTATAAGCATACATAAGCAGAGAAGTGAGTAGGGCAGCTGCTTCACAGGACCTGGGTTCTCTGGGCATGGATTTAAATCCTGCTCAGTCTGTGTAGAGTTTGCATGTTCTCACCGTGTCTGCATGACTTTCCTCTGGGTATTTCCTGCTGGAGTCCAAAGACATGTGTTTCAGGTTAATTGGTCACCCTGAATTGCCACCAGTCTGCAACCCCGACTGGGATAAAGCAGTTAATGATGGATGTGTGTGTGTGTGTGTGTGTGTGTGTGTGTGTGTGTGTGTGTGTGTGTGTGAGATCCCATCCAGGGTTTAGTTTCATAGCCTAAGGCCTAGTGAGCAGAATGAAATGTTTAAGGATAATGGATGGACACACACACACACACACACACACACACACACACACACACACACAGACACACACACACGTCTATTCTCCTGCACTTCATGCATCTTTTGCACATGTTAATGTGTTTTTGTGTTGCGTTGCCTTCTGTATGCCATTGGAAACCGAAGCTAAATTCTCTGTATGTGTGAGCATACTTGACCAATAAATCTGATTCTCATATAAATATATGTATGTACTCATTATAATATGAATTAGACTGAATTATAGCTGGTAAAACTTTTGCATGAATTTTCTTTAAATTACAACTCAGCTAAATGTTATTTTATGTCCAATTGTACCTCCTGCAGAAGTAATTTTCCGCAGTTGCTATCATAAATGACACAAACAGGTGTATCCCAAAGTACTGCATGGTTCACGCGATGTCAAAAAAGTTCACCTGTTTTGATTTTAAATGTCTAAACTCCTGATAAATATGCAAAATTGCCCCCACCCACAGAACAACCAAGCAGCCCCGAACCGTTGCGTGTCTTCACAAGTTCCTATTGTCACAACAACCAACGCCTGATAGGAGCCCCTCCTATCAGGACCACAAATCTCTTCTTCCTTGTCTCTTTCATTCTTACCCTTGTATCTCCGACACGCTCTCAGCTTTGCCTGCACTTATTAACTCTCCACAGCGTGACACCACCACCCTCCACATAACCCCGTTCGGCTCCCTGTTATTATCCCACACATCTTCATTCCCAAGACAGCTGCACCAGGCGGTCGCTGGGTGTCCAGGGCTCCCCTCTCCTCAGCATCCACAAAGCCCCGTGCCGTGTTTCTGCAACACACATCTTTGGACGGCCCACAGGTGATCGGCAGATGCGCATTTCGCTCGCAGGCAAACCTTAGACGGGTACCGGCTACGCACCATACTACGGTTTCACAGAGCCGCGTCTCCGCTTTTGAAAAGGGTCATTGTGTGAGACGCACCAACATGTTTTACACAACTAGATTACTTTAAAAAAGAACAGCACATCATAGTAGGGACATTGATATAGGCAAAGTGTGGCAACAAATACAATGAATCATTGTGTTATTTTACAGTGGGAATGAGACACACCGGCACTGAGAGCCCTGTAATGCAATATGGGCTGGGAGATCAGAGTGCAGTGGAGGGTAACATTACAGCTTAATATTTCAATAGTCAATGTCATTTTAAGTGTAAAACAAACACGTTAAAGCACACATTCCCCCGGTACAATTTTCCACCCCCACTCACCCCTATCTCTATATCTATTGCCCCCCCCCCCCACCACCACCCCTTTCAGCCTGAAACCTTCCTTGTCTCCTTTGTTCTCCTTTGTCCCAGTGTGACACATTCCTTGAGCACATTGAAGGGGGGACAACAGAGAAATGCAGAGGTAAAAGAAAAGAGACGGCCGGGAGGGGTGAGTGAGTCAGGGAGTCACTGGCCATAACTTGAACAATTTTTTTGCAGTGTTGTCCTGAGATGGAATGACAAGCTGGAAGAAAGAAAGGAAGGAGGGAGGGAAAGTGAGATGAAAGGGAATCAGAAAGCGACAGAGACACAGATAGGCTGAGGGAATAAATGGGAGATGTAAAGTGAGACCATAATGCTTCTTTCCGACTGTGCAGAAATATTTACTGCCCCATCGCCAAGTGCCTCTTTTCTTCTCCATACTGCCCCCCACACACACACACACACACACACACTGCCTCTTTCCCCCTGCTCTCTTGCCAAGTGCACGTCAGCTCAGCCCTAGTACAGCTCATATTTTATTCCAGAAAGTCACACAGCCACACACAGGCATACACACATGCGCAAGTTTGTACACGTTAACAGCGGTGCATTCAAGCATGTGTTCGCACCCACCCCCACACACACACAGACACACACATGCACCACTGGGGAATGTTCTGGTTCTTCCATCACATTTTAAGTGCTTATGCCAATTAATCACTCTGAATTTTAGTCAAAAGCCCAGGGAGGCTGGGTGTCACCCTGGCCTGACCTCCCAGTTCCCCCTCTCTCTACGTTCTCCACGCCCAGGGGAGCAGAACACACAGCAGATTGGAGGAAGGGATAAAAATGAAGAAAGGAAAGCGCAGCATGGATGAATGTTACTTTCCCTCCGATCTATTTGCTTTCTGTTTCAGTGTTTGATGGGTCTTTCCTTTCCCTTACTTTCACTCTTTTGCTCCTCCTCTGTCTCTCGACGCACCTTCCTCCTTGCACTCATCTCCCCTCACTTCTCCCTCCTGCTTCCTCTCCATAATCTGCCCATTTGGTCTGTAATTCAAATTTCGTCACACCGGCCGAGACTTATCTCTCAAACAATTTCCCACTAAGCTCATGCTTCACATTTCCTTCTCAGGAAAGCAATGTAAGTGTCATTGTAAGAGGCTGATGTGAAAACACACAACTGGCTGGAGCTGAAATTTAATTTTGTCATCAATTTTAGCTTCCTGTCTTCCTTTAGAGACATCCATAAAATAACAGCATGCTTTAATGCTTTTTCATTTCTTCATCCAGCGCTGAACTTTGACCACTTGAAGATCAGAAGACGCGAATTTGAGGTTGCATGTACATTCCTGGATGGCTGCAGAACTGGTTCTGATAGTCGCACAGGTCCAGACTCCCAAGTACCTCATTCACAGCACAGAAGAATCAGCCAGTCATTCTTGTGGAGTTTGTTTTTTTGGCATGGATGGAGTTCATATGTGTTTGATTAGCAACTCGGATGGCAGAATTCGGCAGTCTGGGAGAAGGAGATGAACAAAGAAAAGGGAGAAGGGGTAGAATGTGCTGCTGATCATCATATTTCCTGCTGCCTTACACCCAAGCCATACTGTGATCACATCATACCTGCGTGTGTGTGTGTGTGTGTGTGTGTGTGTGTGTGTGTGTGTGTGTGTGTGCGCG